>CM053142.1:176651795-177276795 GCA_028571685.1 Heterohyrax brucei | reverse complement strand
ATGCACTGATGCCAGCATCTAGTCTACCCTGCAAAGCAGTTTTGGAGCTCTTTCTGGAGTGGCCGCTGTGCACGGCGGTACTATGGGAAGTTCATGAGCTTAATTGTATAGTTGTCCGTGAAGAGGTTTTCAGCCAGTAAACAGGTAACTGTATTAGAACACACTCCCTACTCACCTGACCTGGCCTCCAATGACTTTTTTCTTTACCCAAAGATAAAGGAAATATTGAAAGGAAGATATTTTGATGACATTCAGGATACCAAGGTTAATATGACAACAGCTGTGAATAGCCACTCCAGAAAAAAAGTTCCAAAATTGCTTTGAAGGGTGGACTAGGCACTGGTGTCAGTGCACAGCTTCTGAAGGCAAGTGCTTCAGAGGTGACTGTATTGTATTCAGCAATGAGGTAGGTATTTAGTGCTTACTCTAGGATGAGTTTGTGAACTTCATCATAATGTGGAAACCTTGGTGGCATGATGGTTAAATGCTACAGATGCTAACCAAAATGTCAGCAGTTTGAATTCACCAGGTGCTCCTGCTCTGTAGGGCAGTTCTACTCTGTCCCATATGGTCACTATAAGTTGGAATCAACTTGACGGCAACAGTTATATATATATATAACTGCCCCATAGAGTTTTCAAGGAGCACCTGTTAGATTTCAACTGTCAACCTTTTGGTTAGCAGTCATAGCTCTTAACTACTATGCCACCAAGTTTGCATATAAATTTATGTGTGTGTGTGTATGTACATACACACACACACACACACACACACACACATATAAACTGAAAGCAAATCCAGTGCCATCAAGTCAGTTCCCACACACAGTGACCCCATAGGGTTTCCAAGGCTGTAAATCGCTGTGGAAGCAGACGGCCACACCTTGCTCCCACTAAGCGGCTGGTGGTTTCCAACAGCCAAACATTCGGTTAGCGGTCCATAGCTGTAAAAAAGAAAACAGTGCGGACAGAGGGAACATCAGGCATAAAGGCCTGGAGGAGACAGAGAACACACGAAGCCCAAGGCTTTGGGAAAAAAGACAAGAGTGCAGGCTTGCTGGGTGATGGGTGGGTGGAGCAGAGAGAGAAATGGGAGCGACAACCCAGCTCCCAAAACCTTCTACAGCTGCTTCCCAGGGAAATCTTCCAGATCATTAGCCTGTGTGACTTGGGCAAGTCCCTTCCCAGCTCTGGGCCTCAGTTTCCCCACCTGTAAAAAGAGTGACCTCTCAGACTGCTCTCCTGAATAAGTGCTAGCTTCCGGGAAGAAACAGCTGATCCCTGTGGAAGGAGTCTCGCTCTAAAAGTGTGTTTTGCCAGGGCCCCAGAGAGCAGGCCTTTCCTCTTCCTTCTTCTCTCTGAACCTCGGGTCACCTCCAGGCCATGTCATTTTTTGTCCATGCCAGAGTCCTCACCTTCGTCATTTCCAGCTTTGTGCAAAGCCTTGACATTGGGCCAAAGGCAAAGAGGCCAACGCTGATCCTGAGTGGGAAAAGGGGGTTAGAAATCCGCTCCCCAAAGAAAAGTGCAGAAAAAGCCAGCAAAGTCTCCCCACCTCAAGTGCGCTGCTACAGCCGGGTAAATGCCTGCTGAACTGAACCGAATCCAATGGAGTTGACTTAGGTGGAACTGAGGGGAGCTGGTTATCTCTGCAGAAACCCTGGTGGTGTACTGGTTAAGAGCTATGGCAGCTAACCAAAAGGTCAGCAGTTCAAATCCTCCAGGTGCTCCTTGGAAACCCTGTGGGGCAATTCTACTCTGTCCTATAGGGTCCCTAAGAGTCAGATCGTCTCAGTGGCAACAGGTGTGGCGTTTTGGTTTGGTCATCTGAGGCTGAGGCTCTGAGCTGAGGGCTTTGTGTGGACAACATCCCCATCTAGTGGCCACTTCAGCCCTGAGCCCTGAGCCGAGCCTGGGACGCACAGCCTTCCACCAGGGGCCTCTGTACCGAGATCCCTCAGTCTGTCTTTCTCTCCCCGCAGGTGATGGACAGCTCAATGCCCCTGATTGGAGAGCATGTGGAAGAGGACAGACAGCTGATGGCTGACTTGGTGGTCTCCAAAATGAGCCAAATCCTGATGCCAGGGGGTACAGTGCCTTCTCCCCTGAGACCTTGGGTAAGTTCACCTGGAGCAAAGGAGACTTTGTAGCCATGAGGAATGCTGGGCTCAAGAGAGGCACCCCTACAAAGAAGCCACCTCTGGAGCAAAGAACAAGTGCGGGCAGAGGCTGCGCCAGGGGAGAGCTTCTGCACCCTGCTCCTGACCAGTGACATCTGGGAGTCTCTGAAGGGGGGCCCTCCTCTCTCCAATACCCTGAGGTGAAAAACCATGTCTCAACAGGGCTTTGGTGTCTGTGGGCAGAGGCTATTAACACAGGAAGTCAGGTGACCCTGCAGTGCCCTCCATCCCGGGCCTGAACTGGTGTGTATGAGTGAGCAAGAGGGAGTCTGTGTGTGAGCGTGTGTGTGTGAGTATATGAGTATGTCTACACACACGCCCTTTATAAGTTCCCAGGCCATTAGCCGAGAGACTATGCATCGTACATTTCCCATCCCCAGGCTAACAAGCAAACACACAGCTCCTCCCTCCACATGGCACACCATGGACTACCACGCAATTCTCCAAAGAATTTACAAACCTCCCCACTTTCTGCAAAAACTGACATCAAAACCTACCCTGCTTTGCCCTGCAAAAACTAATCTATGATAACAGAGGCCTGAATAACAGTTATCCTTTAGCAAGTGCTGGCTGGGATGGGGTACTGTACAGCCTTCTGGGAAATGTCTTCTGGGTTTTGGTTACAGAGATATAAATGTATGTAAAGCTTTATCACTCATGTGCACACTTAAGATATGGCCACTTCATGTAAGTTTTACCTCAATAGTAACAGCTTTTTAAAAAGCTACCTCTCCTCACACACACACACATGCACAGAGTTAGTGGCTGTGGTGATCCCAACAGGCTTCTTTTCTCCTGCTCTAGACTCCACAAATGAAGTCAGCAAAATCTCCAGGACAAGTGCAGCTTGGGCCTCCACTGGGACAGCCCCAGCCACGCCCACCCACACAAGGTATGCCCACCAGCCAAAGAGAGACCCTACCTCGGTGAAGGTGTCAAGCGCAACGTGGGAGCCATGTATGATTTCCAGACTTGTCTGTGGACTGTATCCACAGAATATCAGCACTAATTCCATGTGCAGTGTTATGGATTGAATTGTGTCCCCCCAAAATGTGTATCACCTTGGCTAGGCCGTGATTCCCAGCATTATATGATTGTCCACCGTTTTGTAATCTGAGGCGATTACCCTATGTGCTGTAAATCCTGACCTCTAAGACGTTAGCGGAGCCCTGGTGCCTTACCAGTTAAGAGCTGGGCTGCTTCCCAGCAGGTCAGCAGTTCAAGTCTACTAGTCATTGCTTGGAAGACCTATGGGGCAGTTCTACTCTGTGCTGAGCCTGAATCAACTCAACAGTATCGGGCTTGTTTGGTGATTTATAATGTTAATGAGGCAGGAGTGGAGGCAGTTCTGTTAATGAGGTGGGGCTCAACCTACAAGGCTAGGTTGTATTTTACGTCAGTCTCTTGAAAACAGAGAGGAGAGGAGAGAGAGGAACCTCACACCACCAACAAGAAGTGCCAGCGGCAGAACACATCTAAACCCGGGGTCCCTGCTAGACAAAGGGCAGTTTGGTGACAAGGACCTTCCCCCACAACCGATAGAGAAAGCTTTCCCAGGGAGCTGGTGCCCTAAATTCAGACTTCCAGCCTCTTAGACTGTAAGAATAAATTTGTTTGTTGAAGCCATCCACTGTGGCGTTTCTGTTACAGCAGCGCTATAACTAAGACGTGCAGAATGGATGAGATGAGAAGGTTTCACCTTCCCGTAAGGTCAGGAAAGGAGAAAGGGAAGGGAAGAAGTCAGTGTATGGAGTATATGACTTAGGCCAGGCGCCATGCTAGGCACCCCGCCCCCGTCTATTTCCTCATTTTCTCCTCCAGCCACTCTCCAGTGAAAACATCAGTCTGTCTTTTTTGTAGAGGTGGAAACCGAGCTTTGCCCAAGGAGGCACAAGAAGGCAATGGCAGGTTTCCAGGGCTGACCTTTCAGATCTTCTACAAAGTGTTGAAGCTTCCTAGCCACTAGCTGTACCTGTTTATAGATTTTCGAGCCAACCAGCCAGAGAAAGAAAGAAAAACAAAAATTACACATAACCTTCTGCATTGAAATTCTTCTTCCAACAACATTCAGTCCTTACTACGTTGTTAGTTGCCTTGAGTCTGTTCTGACTCACAATAACCCGATGTTATCACGCTGCCCAGCCCTGCTGCCACTTTCTGGCACTTTGCTGGGCCTTAATCTATTGTGATCCACAAGGTTTTCATTGGCTAATACTCTGAAGTAGATTGTCAAGCCTTTCTGCCTAGTATGTCAGAATCCGGAGGCTCCACTAAAAAGTGTCACTGCAGGTAGCCCTGTTGGTGTCTGCCATAGCGGTGGCACAGTGCCCGTATCCCAGCAACACAGGCCACCACAGTGTGACACACTGAAAGGCAGGGATGAGCATTTGTTAAAGAACACACAAACTACTGGTAACTAGAGAAAAAGAAACAGTGGCCATCACTTGGGTAACTTCCTCACTGAAAGCCAGCTGTTTTCTTGCGGCCTCGGGAGACAGCTCCCTCAGCAACTCTCTGAGAATCAAACATTTTCTGGGTGCCTGTGAGGCTGTAGCACCTGCCAGAGGCTTCAGAACAGCTTTGCATCAAGATGCCTTAACTGGCAGCCTCACTGAGGTCTTTTGGGTCTGCTGAAACCCTGTCAGAGAGAAGGGGCTCCTGTCATGCCGTGGTCTTCCCAGTCTCTCTTATTAAAGGAGAAGGTTCATTGCTTCTTGGAAAAATTGACCTGTGGGATTTCTCTTCCCGCGGCTTCAGACAAGATGATCTGTCCTTCTTTTTGCTTCTGCGCCTCCCCCTAGAAAAGCAAAGTGCACTCAAAGACAGGAAAACGGCATCCCTGCTCAGGCAGGAATGTGTGAGTTTGAATCTGGTTCCGTGTGTCACCATGTTTACAGCCTTAAGCAAGGTGTATCACTTGTCCAGTGTACCCACTTAGTTAAGTGGGTGTTCAGGAGACTGTGTGCGTGAAGCAATTAGCAAGGTGCCTGACACAGAGGGAGTGCTGCTGTACAAGAAATACCACAAGTGGATGGCTTTAAGGAAATTTACTTTCTCACAGTTACACACCCCAAAAAGCAACCATTGCCATCAAGTCAACTCAGACACATAGTGGCCCTGTGAGACAGAGGAGAACTGCCCCATGGAGTTCTCAAGGACTGCCTGGTGGATCTGAACTGCCAGCCTTTTGGTGGGCAGCCATAGCACTGAACAGCTACACCAACCAGGGTTTCTCATGGTTCAGGAAGGCGAAAGCCCCAATCCAGGGCACCAGGTCTAAGGAAAGGCTCTCCGTGAGCGCTGGGGGAAAGAAGCTCTTTGTCTTAGCTTCTGTAGCCCATGTTCCTCTTTGATTCCTCAGTCATCCCACAAGCCATCTCTCATACTCCTATTTACCGTTGTTCCTGAGTCTACCGGGCATTTTTAGAACTCAGAAGTGGTTTGGTTTAGGACATTCTATACTGGTATGGCTTCATTAGCATCACAGTGAAAACCGTACTGCCAAACAGGATTACATCCACAGGTATGGGGTTAGGGTGCCAACACATATTTTGCAGGGATGCAGTTCAATCCGTAACAGCAGCGGTAGCTCTTACTATTCACAATTTACTATTAATGGTTATTCTATTAACTCATCCTATTAATAACTTAGAAACCATGGTGGCTTAGTGGTTAAGAGCTACATCTGCTAGCCAAAAGGCTGGCAGTTTGAATCTGCCAAGCGTTCCTTGGGAATACCGTGGGGCAGTTCTACTCTGTCCTATAGGGTCACTATGAGTCACAATCTGTGGTGTGGCTCTTATTAATAACTTCTGCGTTACTAAGAATTATAACACACCTGTTGTCCCTACTGGTGGTTATTTTGAAATAATGCTTATAACCAATGCAACCCCACTGCCCGCCTGCCTGGCGGTACTTGTATAAAGTTCGTCGTGTAAACGTATTCGTAATTACCCCCAGGAGGCTCCTGGCTGTGCCTTGCTCTGCCCCCGTCTTTCCCACTCTGCCATATGAAAACACATCTGAATAGAACACTTTAAAAACAGAGATCTCCTGTATTCTGATTTTCTCTCGGGGCCCAGAGTAGAGACGTGCTCAATAAAGAAGTATTATTTTAAGGGACATGTAGCTAAAAACACTTTCAGTGAGTTGAAAAACAATCCATGTCAAACCAATTAAGGTAATTAAATGCCAAAAAAGCATCCAGATTAAAAATAACAAGCCTTATTTAAAAAGTAATGCTTTCATTGAGTTCCCCAAATAAAAAGATCACCTTATTAACTTGTCCCTTTTCAACCCAATAATAGTGAAGCTTTCTTTCAAGGAACTTCATAATTTTTTTAGAATGAATCTTGAGCTCAGGCAAATATTGTCTATACTGAGAGTTTTTGTGTGTACTCAAATAAAAAATGCCACATTGTTCACAGGTGCTGGAAGAAATGACTGGGTGTCTATTGATGAGAAGCCCACATGTATAATATGAACTTACCAAACACTATGAATAAATGAGTATACAGATTTGCAGGGTACTGTGGATTGGGATGGAGACCCTGGTGGTTTTAGTGGTTAAGTGCTGCAGCTGCTAACCAAAAGGTTGGCAGTTCAAATCCACCAGGCACTGCTTGGAAACTCTATGGAGCAGTTCTACTCTGCCCTATGGAGTCACTATGAGTCAGGATCAACTTGATAGCAGTGGGTTTGGTTTTTTGGTTTTGATGGGCTGGGATGCAAACAATGGTGGTATAGCGGTTAAGTGTTAACTCTGCTAAACAAAAGACTGGCAGTTCAAATCCACCAGGTGCTCCTTGGAAACTGTATGGGGCAGTTATACTCTGCCCTATAGGGTCACTATAAGCTGGAATCTACTTGACGGCAGCAAGTGGGCTGGGGCAGCGGAATACTTTAGATATAAGTAGAACACAGACATTTTCTTGGATTTTCACTGAGTTTAAAAACTATAAAACCAAAAAATCCACTGTTGTTGAGTCTGTCCCAACTCACAGTGACCCTACAGGACAGAGTTTCCAAGGAGTGCCTGGCATATTTGAACTACTCACCTTTTGGTTAACAGATGTAGCACTTAACTACTATACCACCAGGGTTTCCATAAAGCATAAACTGTAAGTAAACCAATAGTTAAAAATCAGCAGCTTTTCCACAAACATCTTGATACCCAGCTTCTTTTGATAAAGCAGAAGCTCTAGAAACAATGCACCTGCATTCTCACACAGCAACTGTCCACTGGTGTCTGACAGCACCTGCCTCCCTGAGCACAGCCCAGACGCCCCTCTTTGCCTGAGGCCCGACACCTTATTGTCACACCACCAATAGTTTTGTATGTCAGCTGCCCTTTTCTTCGTGAATGCGCCTCTACAGAGAAGTAACTCTCTGATCCCATGTTTTTAAGTAGGAGAAATTTTTAAGGTCACATGGCATTTTTTACACTCACCTGCTTTATTTAGTTATGTGCCTTTCTGGCCCCACAGGTGTTTGAGTTTTAGCTCAATGAGTCTCCCAATTTACCAAGACGTTCAGTTACAAAGGAAACCTTCACGGCATAGTGGTTAAGAGCTACAGCTGCTAACTAAAAGCTTAGCAGTTCAAATCCACCAGGCACTCCTTAGAAACTCTTTGGAATAGTTCTACTCTGTCCTGTAGAGTCTAAGTTGGAATCAACAGCATCAGGTTTGGGTTTGGGTTTTACTGTTATAAAAAAGGTGAAAAATGAGGCACAGTCTGGTTCAACCAGTTTCCCTATGGCTAAGCATTTATATTGCTTTGTCTTTTTACTGCAATAAAAACACCGTCAGAAAAGTCCTCGGTGCTGTATTATTCATATTTGTGTGCAGGCACGATTTCTCCTTTTGAACTGAAAAGCTTTTCTTCCCACAGGAGGCCCTCGCCAAGCTCCGTCTTCTCAGTCCCCGAGATCTGGAAGCCCCTCCCAGCAG
Organism: Heterohyrax brucei; assembly: GCA_028571685.1. Classification (NCBI taxonomy): domain Eukaryota; kingdom Metazoa; phylum Chordata; class Mammalia; order Hyracoidea; family Procaviidae; genus Heterohyrax; species Heterohyrax brucei. The sequence goes on along the minus strand of CM053142.1, from coordinate 177,268,665 downwards.
AGACTGTCCCCACAAGGCCAGCAGCCTCTGAGCCCCCAGTCTGGATCTCCACAGCAGCAGAGGTCGCCAGGCTCTCCACAACTGTCTCGGGCATCTGGTGGCAGCTCACCAAACCAGGCCTCCAAACCTGGCCTCACCTCTCAGCCCCGGCCCCCCGTTCAGCCCCGCAGCAGCTCCCAACAGGGCGAAGAGTCCAAGAAATCTGCACCACCCCAACCGCATCTCAAGTAAGTTCTTTGGGAATTGGGGAGGGCACAGGGTGGAGTTAGGGTGAGGGCGGAGCTGGGCCGATGCAGGGTCAGGGACTCAGGGACCAAGGAAAACCCAACAAAGCCTTGCCTGGATGATAAATGGGCAGACACAGGTCTGGAAAGTAGGACTTGGACTAGGTAACCCAGCCAGGTGAGAGTCGAGATGAGGCCCCACCTTGACCTTACACACACAAGTGCATAAGTTGTCTCTTGCTCCGTAACAAACCACCCCAACATTTAATGAGTTAATAACCATCCTATGTGTTCAGAATTTTGTGACTCATCAGTTTGTTCTGAGCTTGGCTCAGCTAGTAGGTTCTTCTTCTGGTCCCTCCTATAGAGTTGCCAGATAAAATACAGGATGCCCAGTTAAATGTGACTTGCAGATAAAAAATGAATATATTTTAATGTTAGAATGCCCACAAATGTTGTGTGGGATATACTTCAGAAATTTCTTTTTTTGTCTGAAAAACTCCCCAGGGTTCATTCCTATGACGGGTTATGTGGCAGCTCAACTGGGGCCTAATGCCCCAGGAGGACCCCCCTCACATCAGCTCTGTATCTTGCTGTGGGTGCTGGATCAGCTGGACCTCTCTTTCCATGGATCTCATCCTCTGGGAGGCTAGGCTGAGCTTCCTCACCTGGCAGAACTGTGTAGCAAAGGGCCAAAAGAAGGGCATTAAGCCCTCCTGAGGCCCAGCTTTGGAAGCCACTGGTATCAGGCCACCGTGTATTGATCATCATCGTCCACAGCTCACATTTACTGTTCACTTTCTGTGTGCCAAACACTTTACATAGTTAGCTTTGCTTTTGTTTTCTTTCAGTTCTCTGACGCTTTGGAGTTAATAACTAATCTTAGCCTTATTTTCATAAATTAATTACAGAAAGAAAGAGATTAAGTAACACGCCCAAGATTCCACTGCTAGTAAGTAGTAGAGCTGGGAGGAAACTCAGGATATCCAATTCAGGAATCATGCTAAACCACAGTTTTTTGTTTAATAGTTAACACATTCACATGGACCAAAAAGTTAAAAGATACCGAAGATACGAAAAGGTATACATTAAAAGCTCCCTCGCATCCAAGGCTTGGTTCCTGCCTCTTCCCTAGCAGGAACCACTTTGGTTAGCTCCTTGTGTCCTTCCAGCAGTTTCTGGTGGAAATACAAAATACATGCTCAGATCCCCTCTCTACTTCCTTACACAAATGGTAGTATTCACTACACACACCATTCTGCCCCTTGCTTTTTTCATTTACCAGTACGTCCTAGAGATCTTCCATCCAGTTTATCCAAAGTTTCCTCCCTTTTTAGAACTGCATACAATTCCTCTGTATGCCAAAAGCCAAGTGCCGCATAGTTGCACTATAATCTATCTGATGATTTCATCACAGAAATTGGTTTGTGTTTACAAATGAAGCTGGCATAAGTAACCTTGAAAATATGCATATACATACATATATATATATATATGCCAGCCAAAGCCAAGTGCCATCGAGTCGGATCTGACTACACACACACATCCCATTACCAAACTTGTTGCCATCAAGTCAGTTCCAACTAGATTCTGAACTGTCAAAGACTAAGCCATACTGCCTGGAGGGCCATTTGCCAATATCTATGAAACTAAAAAGGGATTTATACCTTTGATCCAACAATACATTTCAAGTATTTACTCTAGAGCTAAATTTGCACACATAAAACATGCATGAATATACATATTCATACAAATAGATATGAACTCACATGTTGTATATTCATATATGTTCATATATATACATGTGTAGGCACATAAAAAATATATGAATGAGTTCCTATATGTCATATACATGTTCATATAGATTCATATATATACACACGCATGCAAGTTCAGCTGTAGAGAAAATACCAAAAATGGTATTGTTGGATCAAAGGTATAAATACATTTTCACTCTGACATACATTGGCAAATGGCCCACCAGGCACTATGGCATAGTGTTTGACAGCTCAGAAGCTAGAATAAGGCTACCTGGGTTCAAATCCCAGCTCTAACAATTAATTTCTTTGTGCTTCAATATCCTCCCATGTCAAGTGGGGACAACAACACTCCCTTCACATTTATTATAAGGATTAAAAGGAGTTAATACACAGCTAGCACTTAGAATGCTGCCTGGCATCTAGAAGGCACATGTGTGTACAGCTTCTCACTGTGTAAAAAGATGAAGATCAGCTAATCACAGGCCAGACAAGGCTTTGGAACTTAAACCACTTTAGACACTGACCTTACCATAATCTAGCTAGGAACACTTCAGTCTCCTAATTTGTTGCTTTTAAAAATATTATCTGCTTTTGCAGGTGATGATCTTACATATATAAAATCCTAAAGAATCCACAGAAAAAAATATTAGAGCTGATAAGTGAATGTAGCAAAATTGCAGGATACAAGATCAAAAATCGGACCGTCTGAAATGGAAATTAAGAGAACAGTTTCACTTATAACAGCATCAAAAAGAACATAACACTTACAAATAAATGAAACCAAGGAAGTAAGACTTATCTACTGAGAATACAAAGCAATGTGAAAATTAAAGATGACCTAATGGAAAGATATCCCATGTTCATGGACTGAAGTACTTAATATTGTTAAGATGACGATACTGCCCATAGGAATTCACAGATGCAGTAAAAATCCCTATTAAAATCCCAATGACCTTTCTTGCAGAAGTCAAAAAGCTGATTTTAAAATTCATAGGGAATTACAGGGGACACTGACTAACCAAAATATTATTTGGTTCAATTCAAATCAGCTGATACTTCCTAAATACCTAGTCCTGGATAAGGCTCTGTAAAAAATAACCAAAGGATAGTTCCTTCTGTGAGGAGGATTTCAGCTTTTTCATGAGTTGCAAGACACATGCAGATCTCTGAAACCTGTAACAGATTTGTGTCATCTCTTCCTCCATCCGTCCCCTTCACTTGACTATGAGCTTCCTGAGAGCACCCGAGCACTTAGTACTCGGCCTGGCACAAAGCCAAAAAAAAAAAACCTGCTGCTGCCAAGTCAGTTCCAACTTTCAGCGACTTTATAGGCCAGAGTAGAACTGCCCCATAGGGTTTCCAAGGAGTGCTGGTGGATTCAAACTGTCGACCTTTTGGTTCACAGCTGAGCTGTTTATCCACCAAGAAATGCTCAGCAAATAGCTGCTGCAGGCTAACAGTTGTGAAGCATTCAGAGAACAGGACCCCGTGGTTCAAACAGCAAGTGCTGGGGGAATTCAAAAACAGACCAGAATCGGCAGTGAAGGCTTCAGGAAAGAGACAGGAGTTAAAACCCAGAATATCAGAGCTGCAAAAAGCCTGAGGGTCCGCTCCACCCAACCCACTTACCGTCCAGTCAATTCCGACTCCTAATCACCCTAGAGACAGAACAAAACTGCCCATAGTTTCCAAGGAATGCCTGGCAGATTTGAACTGCCAACCTTGTTAGCAGCCATAGCACTTACCCACTACACTACCAGGGTTTCCATCTAGAACACAGGCCTCCTAATTACCAGCCCAGTGCTGGAGATTCTGGGAGGAACAACGGTAAGCTGATGCAGATACAGCACTCCAGTTTACCATGCAGGTTTGCACTAACAGGCAGGACCGAGGCCAGCTACAGTCTGCTAACATCTGCTGCCTGAGCAGTGGGTGCATGGGAAAACGTGAGCCTTGGAAGCTCCCCCATGACTTGCTGTGGAGGCTTGAGCAACTGAGTCACAATTTCTGGAGCCAAGAATAACCACCTTGCAGCATCACTGTGATGGTTAAATAACATGTGTAAGGAACGCAGCAGCTTTGGAATGCCTGGTTTCTAATCTTTTTTCTTCCCTAGTCTCAATGTCATTATGATGAGGGGCTTACCCATCTTGCTTTCCTGCAAGCCCCAAGACTGATTTCTGAAGGAGTCTGGGTCTGTCTTCCCCAACCCCCTTGCCTTTCTGTTTCAGCAAATCCCAGTCCCTGACTAACAGCCTCAGCACAACTGACACGGCCCAGCGTGGGACCCCAAGTGAAGACGAGGCCAAGGCCGAGACCATCCGCAACCTGAGGAAGTCTTTCGCCAGCCTGTTCTCTGACTAGCCGGTCCAGGCTGGGTGGGCAGGTGCCCGCTGTTCTGCTCCCCCGTCTCCTGCCTGACCGCCTTCTCAGCCTGGGTTCCTGGTGGGAACAGAATGGAGGGCCTGAGAATATATTTTCTGAAAACCTTTGATCCAGGAGACAGTTAGCTGTTCATGTGTTCTCCTTTTCCTTTACCATGGCTTTCCACCAGTGTCAGATGGAGGGGTGTGCCTGCCAAGAGCCTCCAGGTTCCTCAAAACTGGGCTTAAAGACAAGTCTCCCACCCCTCCGCCTACCCAGATGCTTGCTTCCCTGCCTTCCACAACCAAGTGAGATGTCTATTTGTGGTTAGTTTTCACATTTCTTGTTTGTATTTTGCTTGCCTTTGGGCAAAGGCTCCTTCTAGGCCTTCCCCGCCTCCATCAAGTGCAGACTCTGCAGTTGGACCTCGGCAATCTATGAGGCAATAATCTTTTGACAGTGTTTTGCAAACAAAAGAAGAAAAGCTCATCCAGGGAAACCTACCACCTACTCATACTGGTTCCATCCACGCACCCAGGACCTCACCACAGACCATGCAGGCAAATGGCCCGCCTACCTGGCCACCAGTGAGATCTGAGACAACTGAAGGAAACCAAATCCTCAGTGGCAAGCAAGGCCTTCCAGAACATTACAGAACAGAAACAGAGGGGAAGCCCCGTAACGCAGCTCTCGCCCAGAGTGCTGTCTGTCCTAACTTGGAGAGTTGAGAGCCGACCACAAGGTCTTCGAGAAATCATCACCTGCTCCCAGAGAAGAAAGAGGCTCTGAAGTTTCCAAGAACTTAGGTTAGGGGTCCTCCACCCATTCTGTGTCACACCGCTATTTTGTCTCTTCAACTTTCCAGCAGAAATGTTTCTTCCTCGAGGACATATAAGGAACCCAAGAAAGTTAGTGGATTTTCTTTCTTATTCAAGGCACAGGATTAGACAGCACCATGACGGCAAAGCCTCCTTTGGTGTTTTGCAAAGCATGTACAGCAAGGCATTAGCAGGGTCTTAGTTTACAAAAGGCTCCATGGTCAAAGGTTTAGGAAACACTGTTTCTATTTTGTTTTTGGACAGTACACATTACATGTCAACTTTTGTAACTTGAGCAGTAAAGAAACCAGGTTTAACTTACATTAATCCACTTATTTAACTAAACAAGTTAACTGCAGAGCTGGAAAAAGTAGTCCTGACTCCTTGTCCAATGCTCTTTTCCCTCCACTGGATGGCCTCCATCAGAAGATGGGGGCAGGGGTGTCTCCAGTCACCAAGCACCCGGTGCCAGAAACCGTAGGAGCCAGAACCAGCCCCCTGGTCCCCAACAGGACTCAGGAGATTAGAACATAGCCCTCCCACCCTCCTGCAGCCCGTTCTGAAACTGCAGATACATCTTTCCTCACTGTTCACAAATAAAGAAGGGAAGGAGGAAAAACAGGAATGTTCTTGGCCCGAAGCTGCTTCCAGTCATTCCTAAAAGATGCAGATAGCTTGATGAGCAGCTGAGTCCTATCCAGGTCCGCATGAGCATAAAAGGAGTCACCACCTCATTGACCCTCTAAAGCCAGACTGATGTGGTGAGGACAAGGCCACAGACTTCCTCCTGTGTGCACTGGGTCATCTAGAACCCTGACTTCAGCAGAGTCAGTCTTCAAGCTGGCATTCTGACATGAGTGGCTCAGTCCCAGAGGGGCTGGCCCTGCGCCTGGCACCCAAACTTCAGCCTGGCCTGTAATTCAGAGTTACCCTCTTCTACCTTGCCCTTGTCCCTCCCTTGAGATGAATTCAATCTGAAGAGCAAAAGAAATGGGGCTACTTCTGAAGTCCTCTTTCCCCTCTTGTTCAGGACTGCTGGTCTTGGAGTATTAATGAGCCACTCTCGCACAGTGTCCACTGGATGCCGTAATTTGGCAGCTAGAGACCTTGGGGGGGCTGGGCCTGACTGCCACTGGCTGGCATCAGCAGCCAAAGGGCATGGCTGTTATACAAGCTAAAGGGTAAACCAGTAAGGGACTGCTACTCTTTCTTCTAACCTGTTCCCTTGCCCCCCACCCCAGAAGTTACCCTTATTCTGCCTCCATGCCCGTTTGAGTTGAGTGTCTAGGGAACAGTCCCTAGTGGCATGACTGGAGCACATTCTGCCCAGTAACACACTTCCTTTTCACGGAACCTATGCAAGGCAACAGAACCCTGATGGTGCAACATTAAACATTTGGCTGTTGACCAAAACATCAGCCACGCAACTCCACTGGGCCAACCAGGAGCCAACCAGGCTTCCTAGGGGCAACCAGAACAGTCCAGGGGGCAGTCAGACCCATCCAAAGCTGCCCAAGCAGGCCTCACTCAAAGCGTTCTGCTTAGATTCCTGCCCCCCGCAGGGCCTTGCTTTGCAGGGGTGAGTTGAGAGTTGGCAGTAGATCAGCAAGCCGGTTTAGAATTCTGTAGAACTCTGCCTCTGCCCTCCTCCTCATTGCTGGCTGGATTCTTTAACCACTCCCTAGCAACTACAGGAAAAAATCTAGGTGAGGCAGAAGGCATGGAGACAAGGAGAACAAATTCAAAAGTCAAGTGCAGGTACATTTTAAAGTGACTCTGTTACTGGAAATGTAACACAGGACAGCATAAATTTTGGCTAATGGGAGATCTGATGGTAACTAGCCATCAGGGATCCTGTGGATCCCATCATATGTACCCACACATGGGACACACGTGGATAATCAATGGAAACTGACAAATGTACGCTCCACAATCATATCACCTAACTTGCAGTTTTATGACCTCTTCCTAGGAAGTCTCTGAAGACCTGTTACATTTTTCCCAGTTGACCCTGAGAAGGTAGCTGTCACTGGTCTCGGTCACACAACAAGGGAACCAAACTCCCACCTTGAAGGTCCCTGGGCCCCTACCTTCTCTCAGTGACAGTGGCAGTTGGGGTTGCCCCAGAGAGGGAGCTTGGCAGTCTCACAATTTTAAGATTTCAGCACAGAGTTCCAAGATTTAGTTTGGCTTCTTCCATTAAGAAGAAGTCTTCCCCACATCATTCAGGGGTAAATCTTTCAAAGAAACGATTCTGGGCTACATTCTGAATAAAACTGCGAGAGCCAACTGTGAGGACAAGGTGTAACGTCGTGGCCCTCACAGGTTTCAGACAGATGGGAAGAGCAGGAAATCCCTCGGAAAGTCACCATTTCACTACACTGGAAGTGAAGGTCAGTAGTAAAAGTCAAACCTGACTGTCACGCAGCAATAAAAATACAGCTCCGAATACACAACCAAGTGTCATCAGGCCAACAACGTTTCTCAAAGGGTAGGCCGCGGGCCTAGAGCAGAGCCAGTTACAAAGATCAAGAGGCTTCATTTCAGATCCAAAGGGACGGGAACGCCCGGGCAAACTAGCTTGTGCTGTGGTCAACTTCATAAAACTTCCTTCTGCTTTGTGCTGGAATCGATGGAAGGATACAGCTGAGAGTCACAGGGTCAGCAGTGCAGTCACCCTTGCAGACATCGGCAGGATCGTCACGACCCTGGAGGACCAGTTCTATGCCGGAAAGGACGTTCCCCAGTCCCTTACAGGCTTTTCTCAGCCTACAGGGCAAGCCGGCTGGTTCCTAACTACTATACTGACAAGTGTCAGAGGCTATTCTAGATCCCTGGGCAGTCACTGGAGGAATTAAGGGAATGAGTCTAATATTTAGACTGTAATAGAACACAGGGAAACTCTGGAAGCATAGTGGTTAATAGCTACGGTTGCTAGCCAGAAAGTCAGGAAACCCTATAGGGCACTCCTACTTTCCCATGGGGTCACCGTGAGTCAAAATCAACTCAACAGCAACGGATTTGGGTTCAGTTGGGGACAGCCTGGAAGGCTGGAAGGCAAGTTGAGTCAGTCCATTTACCAAATACACGCAGGCCTTGTATTCAAATCTCTCTCAACGTGCAGGCCACAGGAAAAGGCAGAAAAAGCAACGTGCAGGCCACAGGAAAGGCTGTTTGTAAACAGTAAAGCATTCCTTTCAGAGGAAAACAGAAATCTAAAACTTAAACATTCTTTCTTGTGTTTTTTTAATCCTACTTTTACACAGATTCTAATTTTTATTTCAATTTCCAAGTACTTGTAGCCTTTCATTTGGCAACTAGAGTAGGAGGTGACATTGCCTTTTACCAAATGAATTAACATTGGACCTATTTCGACAAAGAACAGCAGAAAATTAAGTGCTGTAACTGACTGGGGAAGGAATCCCAGGAGAGTCATTTAAGTCAGTGAAGACCAAACTTCTCTTTAGTGGGACTTACCTAGTATTTCCCAATAAACTCATCCACTCCGTATCTTCAGCCGTCAAGTGGAGACGACCCAAAGGAACACTAACCACGCTTACAGAGGAGCAGAGAGCTAGGGTTTCCCTGACTCCTCTCTGAGGCTCTGTACTGAAGCTGCCACTGCGCAGGGAGGACACAGGGAAAAAGGGAGAGGCGTATTCAGCTCTGTGGGCATAAAACAGAGATATAAGCTGGGCTGGAATTGGGAAAAGCCAGCCAAGAGTGAGAGAGGGCAAGTTCAACACTGGTTTTTCATTTTAAAAAAGTAAGAAAAATCATTGCCAATGAGTTGATTCCAGCTCACAGTGACCCTGTACGACACAGCTGAACTGCCCCCAAGGGTTTCCAAGAAGCAGCTGGTAGATTTGAACAGCTAACCTTTTGGTTAGCAGCTAAGTTCTTAATCAGAGCCAGCAGGTCTCCAGTTTTACATTATGAATCACGAAATAGTAAACAGGAGAGGGAGGATCCCTCCCATGATTTGATTATCAGTCTTGCCAAACCAGTAACTTTGGCTTATCAACAGGGAAAATGAGGAAGGAGAGAGCAAATTTCTGTTAATAAAATAAAGGGGCAAATAAGGAGCCACAGAAAGCCCTTAGGGCCACAGGCCAATGATGTACACTGCTTGTGCCTGGGCTCTACGGCACTTCCACGGCAACTGATCGAGGTGATGTCCGAAAGCCATGCAGTGAACGGGCCACTGTCGAATCATGACTTCACTCTCATCCTACACCAGCAACACAACACACCCAGCAGTCGCATCTCATGCAGAGCATGAAGGATGCTATGAGCTTCGACCACAGGAAGAAGGGAAAGGAAGAGGTTTGCGGGGCTGGTGTGCTACAAGTCACCATGAACTGTTCCGAGAAGACTGCGGATTTCCGTGTAGGGCACACCACCAGGACCACAGACTCCCTGACGGGTACCGTCTGCCGTCAGTCTGAGGTGAGGTTCCAACAGTAGTACCTGTATCCAAGGACACCAGCATCGTTCAAGGACCACTCAGAAAGGACTGCACTTTGGAAACACACTGCTTCCTAGTATTTGGTGCTTCCGGTCATCACTACATCCTCCCATTCCCACAGCAAATGCACACACACATGAAGTGTAATTGCCCACAACAAGGCCACAGACAACCGTGGAGGGGAATGAGAATATATTTGGACCCATCGAAGCTTCAAAATGACCCTTTTAAACCTGACCCAATTAAAGCCATATGGCATTAAGCAGACATTTATTTTATGACTGTCTAGTAGCTTGTGTAATTACAAAAAAAAACAGAAAAGTCAACAGTCTGATCCTCTGCCTGTCCATTAAGGTCCTCGAGTGACACAGCCTCTGGAAAAACCATTTTACTGAGTTTTCTTCACTGTGATGGGAACAAAGACTCACACGTATGTGCAGAAACAAATGATATTTTCACTTATATACAGGATTCAGAATATTCTTACAGCACATAACATCCCAAGCCATTTCCTTATATGCAAAACCAATTTTTTAAAAAGCAGGAAGATATTGGCAATATTCCTCTATATTTTCTGTAGATACTAACAGTGTTCTGTTCCTGTGTTGTGGTTCAGACTTGAATTCCTGCCATTGTAGCATGTTTCTATACAGTGTTTGTATGAGAAATCATTGGTGTTTAGCCTTTTTTCTTGTTGTAGGAAAAATAAATCTTGAATTTTGTCTATTTCAAGTCTTGAAAGCAAAATATTCTTCAAATAATACACTAGCATTAAAGACCAAGCACACTGGGCAGTAAAACTCTGTTGTTAAAAGATGTCATCTATTTACGTTACAAACTGAGAATCCAGTGTTTCAAATATAAGGGGTAAAGAAAGCCATAACAAACTCCCCAAGAAGGAACCGGAAACCTAAGTCCCTACAACCTAGTGGTCTTGCGACAGGAGCACTGCAGAGAGCCCAGGACTCTCCACCACAGAGCCTCAGAGACAACTGCAGAGACAGGACGTGGACTGAGCTCGGGGATGGCCAGTACCTACCCAAGGCAGTTCAACCAGACTAGCTTTTCTTTTGTTTTATAAAGCGGGAGTCTGCCGATGATTACACTAGAAGGGTGAGATTAAAAAAAGGAAGGCCCCTACAAAAACCAATCACCTGGATGACACTGAAGACTTTCTCAGATGACTTTTTAATGGCCAAGTCATGTTGTGAAGCCATTTGAAATTTTGATTCAGTATCTTTCTGTAGTAAAAGTCAAAACCACCATGTTATTTACACATTACTTTTTTTAATCTGATGCAGAACATTATCAATAAACAATCTTTGTTCTAAAGGCAGGTCCAGAGGAAGGATATCAGAAGTCATCTCCTCCCAAGACCCGGGTGTCTGACAGAAGTACCCTGGGGCTCTGGAGGGGAGGGGACCACCCCTGCAGCTGCAACCTATCTACAGAAAGGCTTCTGTGAACGCACCTCTTAACACTTGTCAGGAACAGAAAATAAACCAGGGCTCAACACCCCGAGAGATGACATCAGTCTGAAAAAAATGAGCTCATGAATGAGATTACTAACCAATCACATGAACGGGAGCCGGCTGTCCGCTGGCCGACCCCTGCCAGGTCTGAAGGGAAATCTGTCATTTGGGCCTCCTCGCCCGGGCAAGACAGGGTTAGGTCCTGGAAATGGTCCAAGCGGATCAAAACGGGGTCTGAGAGGAGGGAAGTGGCCTGGAGCCTCCCCAGGGCCAGGGATGAGGGAATTGATGGGGTCCCCAACAAAAGGCAGGAGGGGCCTCACGTCATATTCACCACCAATGATGCCCGGAGGGTAGAGAGGGTTGGGAGGGTAAGGAGTAGGAAAGAAGGGGATGGGGTGGGGCGATGATGACAGGAACAGCGTGTGGCGCACTCTCTGAGCGTCCCTCCTCTGCTTGTGCCTCTTCTTGTAGAGCTGCAGAGAGAGATCGCGATGTGGTCAGCGACTTGGATGTTTCTCCAAATCCGAATTGGCTTTCATTGTGTACACTGATCTATACTTTCCCCATACCATCTAGGCTGACGAAAGAACAACAGAGAACTTCTACTAGGCTCTAGCTTCACGAATAAGGTAGCTTTGAGAACTGTACCAGATGAACTTGAGAGACACATCACAACCTACAGTTGTGCTGATCTGAAATCATGATCAATTCAGAGGAAGGATAATTGGGGGACATGAAGGTCAGGACTGCAGTCTAGAGCTCTTACACAGATATGTGATTTTAACTCTGCATTTTCTGAAAGTGGAAGGCTCGAATATTCGTTGAAAACATCACACCACAAAATATAAAGGCAAGGTATGGGAGATGTGGGGGGAGACCCAACACTGAAACTCATTTTTTCACCTAAATTGTGGCCTAATGGATCTCAATTTAAACAACAAAAAACAGATGCGTATTTCAGAGGATGGAGCATATTCTTAGAGAACAGTACTGGGTATTTTGTCCATTTTTGAGGACCTTAAGTTTTATTCCTCTCTATCCCTTCATCTCCAAAAGTTTTTCTCAGTACTCTCAATGTCTTTTATAGTTGTTATCTGCAAATAAAATAAAGTAATTTATTCTTTTCATAATGTCCTATTCTAACTGAGGCAAAACTGAAGACTAATCCAGCACAAAGACGATTACCATAAAAACCTGTGTAACAAAAGGATAAATGAGAACGTTCCATGTTAAGTGAAAGTGAAACGCAACTATGGTTTCGAGATGTTTTTTCCTGCGCAATTAACAGAGTATTATGTACTAAGTCTAAGGAGCTCTGGTGACCTAATGGTTAAGCACTTGGCTGCTAAACAAAAGGTCTGTGGTTCAAACCCACCAGTCACTAAATAGGAGAAAAGACCTGGCAATCTGCTGCCATAAAAGTTACAGCCAGAGGGAGCTGGAGATAGAGAGGCATGCTAATTTGAATTGTACTGTAAACTTTCACTCAATCACAAATAAATAAATAAATAAAGCTACCCTATAGGCAGTTCTACTCTCTCCTACAGGGTGACTATGAGTTAGAACTGACCTGTCAGCACACAGCAAAGTCTAAGGCTAAATCTGAAAACAGTTTCATTGACTGAGAGCATCTATAAATTTAATGAAACAGATTTTGTTATACCATAATAAAAATGAAAATACATCCTTAATGTATTACTGATTTGCTAGTTATTTCTGTTATAAATATTAGCTTTAATAGTAAGAATACCTACTTCTTTCCAGTCTGTATCTCGAGGTCTGGCAGTATTATCTACAAAGGGAAAAAAAAAAAAAAACAGTAAAAAAATTCATCCAGCATTTAACAGTCAGTTTGGTTCTTTCCTAAGGAAACTGAAATGTACCATTAAGAATAAAAACAAACACAAATCACTTACATTGCACACACTGTATCACTGCAGTTCCTTGAAGCTAAATTTGTCCCCTTTCTTGATGGTTACAAGTGACCAACACTGTTCTATGCTATGTGGTAAATGAACAACGTACTGATTCCCTCGGGGACCATATGTGGCACCTCTCTCTGCACTCACTAGTCTGCTCCTTCCCTGCCACATCCAGGAGTGTCAACTGCTCCTAATCTCATGTCCCACGCTACACAAAACTGGGTGACAACCCGTTAGCATCTGGACTACACTGTCCGTCATGAGTGGAGGTAAAGCCAACCTCAAGCCAGCTCTTCTCAGTGCGTGAGTTAGATCACTCTCACATTTTTTAATATATGTACTTTTCTGGAAAGTGTGAAATAGGAAAAGAGAAACTCCTCCACTTTGTTCAGTCTAATGAAGAGTCTAGATTAAAAAAATAGTGAATTCTTCTCTACAAGTTACTACGTTAATATGGAAGTAAGATTTACAGAAGCTCTCATCCAATCATGTACCCATTAGAAAACTCATTCTAAATCTGAATACTCAGCTTGTGCACGCACCAGTGGACCACACTCTGGAACGAGACAGCAACTGACTATACCTTAAACCTGGACGTGGATAAACAAGTGAAAGGGTATTTGTTCCTCTTAACAAGTATCCCTAGGATACTTGTTATCCTGCTTCATCTGGTAGGTCTCTCATACAAGTTGGTCTTTTTGTCTTTTATTTTAATGGTAATTAGAATTTTGGGAGAAGGCACTCTTACTTGCTGCCTTCTGTCCTGAAATAGCACTTAAACTCTTGGATTCAGGGACACGCAGGTCAAGTGGAATGAGAACCTTAGCAGCAAAGAACAATGAAAATAAAAAATCAAGCCACATATGCTTTTTACATTTTGAAGTTTAAAAACAAAAGGGAGGTGAAAAAACAAAGAGGAGACACCTACCCCTAGAATTCTGCAGCTGCTAAGGTGGCGTGCTAACATCTCATACAGCGCCATCATTCAAACTTTCTAGGACTAAACCACGTACTGAAAATTTTACGCAGCAACCCAGTATACAAATACATATGCATAACTCAGACAGAAGCTTACTCCTACTTTTCAAAATGTATGCTGGCTTTCTAATCTTTTGTCTTTTTTTGTAAAATGATATATTTAAAACTGATTCCATGAGCCACTGTCCAGAGTCAAACAGCACTGTGAAAACCACAGACCCACAGTAACACGGCAGCAAAAGCCCCATAGCTGCGTTTAGCCTGGTCCCCGGAAATCCCGGAGCACATGACAAGGGTCTCTGGAGTTCTGGATAAAGCCTCCCCACACCGAGGACTCCTGTCACCGGTGCTGCCACCGGCCAGCAGGCCTCTCAACCTGCACACTGGCCAGAACCCATGACGTCAGCTCTCTGCCACGGGGTGGGAATGTCCACCCACTGCTCCTTTCAGAAGAGAGCCTGGAAGGCCTGCTTGGCCCCCACATCTCATCAACACTGTCTGCCCACAGCATGCCAAGGCTGCCTCTCCTATTTGCTCCACAGCCTCCTCCCATGTGCCTGGTGGGAAAAGTCAATCTCATGTCTGTTTCTAAAGTCACAGGAGGTCCCACATGGAGACGCATCTTCATCACATTCCAGCTGGCATTCACATACCTCTAATGCCATTATCTGTATGAATACCCTAGACTCGTCATTGACTTCTGTTCTTCAGAAACCCTCCCCAGAATATTTTTAACAGATAGTTTCTACGAAAACTAGTCACACAGAGACATGCTGTAAATTAAAAGGCACCATTCATCTACTGTCAAAGTCACTTCGTTCTTCCATGTTACCCAGCTACAAAGGCATGGCCTCCTTCTTTGTAGCACAAACTTTGAAACCAACTTCTCATTCCAACAACAATGAACAGATTGTAAACAAGTCCTTACATGGGGCACATGGGCTTGTTTTACGCACTGCACACCAAAATAAACACGCACTGCCAAGTGACAGTTATCAGGATTTAGGTTTGGGTAGCAAGAAAAAATTTCTCAATAGACTTAAGTCTCAACCACAGTCATTAATAGAAAAACACATTACGAACACCTGTGAAGAACGAGAGAAAATGAGATACGGCATAAATATACTCAAACTGAGGAAGAGACCTCCGATTTACACAGTTTATAGTGAGTCCCTAATTAATCTGCAGACATAGACTATAAGATGATTGATAATCTTGATGTTCAGACACAGAACGTGTACACAGGGAGAATAAACCTATCTTCCATTTTTGTACCCTTAAATAATCTACTTGGTCTAAGGACCCATGTGTGTTGTGGAAAACACAAAATACGAGCGAGGGGCAAGTTTTCAGGCCACGAAGGAAGGTACCCAAAGCCCAGGATCTCTCTAGTCTAAGGCTGTTACTTAGCATCACTCGAAACTTTTAAAAAATAATAATAAGCCTACAGCTAAAAACTTTTGGTGAGCTGAGTGAATAGCCCAGGGTAGGAAAGAGTACTTTTCTTGTCAACATGCCACTACAGAAATCACCTCGAAAATCCCGCAGGTACAAACATCTCCACAGGAGTTGATCATTTGAGGCAATGAAGAGGTCGTGACAAACCGCAGACAAAGACAGGACGGAACGCACATCCAGAAGCCGGAGGATCCGTAGTTTCAGCTCCAGTGGAAGGACTAGTAACCCAAATACATCTGGTAGGTTCAGGGCTGAGAGAGAGAGAAGAAACAGGTGTTACTGAAGAAAGAACATTCAGCTTTCTCCACATATTCAAGAAAAAGCTACCCACAAGAAAAAGTTAGCTGAAGGGGTAACAAATTACAAGGCAGTCTCAAGTACCTTATCTAATTAATTTTTAACTCCAGGCTAACTATATTACTCCCAACACATAAAACTCCAGGCCCTTTAACCGCTCATCAGGTCACGGAACACAAATACTGGGTGATACAGGTCAAGCTTCATCACAAAAACCAGACAATTTCTAAATATTAGTCAATTCTCTATTCAGCCACAACAACACACACTCCATTCACTTGGGTTCAACCTAATTCTCAGCACCCAGCGAATTCAACGTCTGTTTTTTTGCAACATTCCTTTTGTTTTCCCCAAATATTTTTGATCTGCAGTTGGCTGAACCCACAGGCATGGAACCCGCAGACGTGGAGGACCAACTGTGGCTGTGTAAGTCTTAAGCTACTACAGGAGACTGTGTTAGGGTTCTCAGCTAAGCCACTCTATCCTAGAAGGATAGTTTCTCACCCACAGCCATCAAGCTTCATGGTTTCTTTTCCTTTATTTTGTCCAATGAAATGTGAGTGGAGGTGACATATATTATTTCTGAGCAAGAGCTTTAAAAACTAACACACAGTTGGACCACTGGCCCTGTTTTCCCTCTGCCCCAAGAAAAGAATGTCCTAGCCAAATTCACACACAACATGTACATGACCAGGAAACAGATATTCTCTGTACTCACTGAGATTTCTGACTATTTTGACTGCAGTGCCAATTAGAAAAAGCTAGCTCATGATTATAAACCTCTCACAATTACCATGTCATCATCTATAAAACAGGTACAATAAAACTTACTTCAAAGTTGTTCGCAGCATTAAACGACAATGTGTGTGAAACACCAAAAACTGCTCGCAGACAGTCCCAGTAAATGCTGGTTTAAACAGCGCTGGCCCATTTTACAGGCTGCCCACTATGCATGGAGTGAATACCTACTAGGGACCAGATTTCCTGCCAGACTATGAGAATACAACAGCAAGTAAGGTACATTCTCTTGCTTTCAAGGTATTCACAAGTCTTAAAAAAAAAAAAAAAAAACCACTGCTGTCAAGTTGACTCCAACTCAGACACTCAGACAGAGATCCTATAAGACAGAGCAGAGGTGCCCCATAGCCATTTCCAGCAGCCTATCTCCTACCACTGCGCCATCAGGGTTCCTTAGGTGGAAAGAAATCCTAACAGCTACAATACAGTGGAGAAAAAGTCATCACACCAAGAGAAAACCATTGCCCTGGAGTTGACTGTAACTTACTGCAACACTACATGACAGAGCAGAAGGGCCCCGTGGAGCTTCCAAGGCTGTCATCTTTACAGAAGCAGACTGCCCCCTTTCTGCCACAGAGCAGCTGGTGGGTTCACCCTGCCAGCCTCTCTATTAGCACTCAAGCACTTAACCACCACGCCAGCACAGCTCCTCAGGGTCATCATAAGGATGCATCAGCTGCTGTGGAAATTCACAAGAGGAATGAACAGCCTTTAAAGAACTAACACACAAGCTTAGTTCCTAAAGAACACAACTTCACTAGGAGAAAACAGGGAGGTCAGATGACACAGTCACCAGGCATACAAAGAAAAACAGTCTTCTTTCCAGCCATGCTACTTGTGGTCACTTTCACCTCTCACCTTGTCGGGTAAAAGCCAGAAGAGGGTACACCAGCTGGTCTTTGAAGAGGCGGGAGAGCTTCTGAAGGTCCTTGTACATCTTGGCTACATTTTCCTCTAGATTTTTTTAGTGAAAAATTAGAACACAAAATCAAGTGGAAAAACCGGAAATGCCAATCAAACCGAAGGAGAAAACCAACATTCACAAATAACAGTCCCTACCCAAATAAATATGAACCAAAGTCCCAGGGACAAATGGAGGCAGAGTACACGACTGATAAAACTGAATTGCAGATGGGACGCTAAAGCTCCCAAGACATCAACAAGAGAGCTGTGCCCAACCTGTGGAACTCAAGGGCCTCAAGGATGGCACGAAAGTATGTCTCAAAAGGATCCTCAAACTGTATCTCAGTCAATTGCTGTCAAGTTAGTTCCAAGTCATGGCGGCCCCGCATGTCAGAACAGAGCTGTGCTCCATGGGGACTCAACGGCTGGTACTGCAGAAGCAGACTGCCAAGTCTTTCTTCCAGGGTGCTTCTGGGCAAACATGTTAACTGCTGCACCACCCAGGATTCAAAAAGGATCCTTAGGGAGACAGTAATAAAAGAAAAAGGTTGAGAAGTACTGGTCTAGTCCGATGCTAAGTGTTCAGTTCATTTAATCCCCAAGTTCTGTTTCTGTGTCTAACCAGAAGCCATTATAAATATGCACTCTGAAGTCAGTCAGTCTCTCAAGGCTAGAAACAAGAGTATGTCTCCAGGCCTTCAAAGCACAAGTCTGGATTCAGTCACCCTTTCCTTAAAAAGATACTGTGAATGCCATCTCTCGACTGCACACACCACTGCCTGTCTGGATTTTAAATCCTCTTCCGATGTTTACTAGGAAGTCTACATGAAATAGCAGACGCAAAGGCACATGGCCTGACAAGCAATCAAAAGCCGTCCATTCCCCAGCCTCCACAACTTCTTCTTTGACCACTTATCTGCCTGCCTCTCACACTTTAAGTCTAAATGAAATTTGATAAATTTGGTAAATCTGTCTTATTTGTAGCTACTAACGTTTTTATAAAATATAAGTAAAACTGTGCCTGTTTACTGCCATCTTTTGGGTAAGATTCCAATCTGCACCATACAGTAGCTAAACTGATGTGGATTTTAACAAAGATTTCCAGCACAGTTTTCCTCCAATCAGCTTCAGTCATAATGAAGCTACACTGCGTTACGTCCACGAAACGCAGCCGATCCTCACACAATGCTGGAAATACCCCAAGAGGCTCACACAGAAACTGAGAAGCACCAGCACAGTGTGATGAATTCTGTACTAGCGCTATTTTACAGGAGCCATTAAATTTACAATAATGCAGCACTTTAAGATGATCTGAAGAGAAACAGGAAACAGAAACTCCCCAAACTACAATCAAAATCTTGGCACTTAACCACCACGTGACTCATGTTAACCGGTATGACTCAACTGTCTCTGTGAAAAATGTTATCTGTAGTTTTAAGACAATTAAAGAAACTCTTCGCGCTCTTAAAGAGCTGACAGCAACGTCCTGACTTCGCTTTCCCCCCTTAAGGAGCCTGCCTGCCTTTGTACCTCATCTTTCAGTGTTTCTTCAAGCAAACCTCTCAAAACTTCATCTCAAGAGTTCAACCACATGTTGTGTTACCTGGTTCCTCTTTGCAGATAAAAGATTCAGGCAGCAGCTGCAATCGTTTTACACTTCTAATCTCACCATTGATTTTTAGGGTAGCTGTAAATAGGCAGAAAAAAAAAAGGATGAAAAGATTTTGTCACTTCACGAACTGCCTTGCCTTTTCTTTGCCCCTAGTATACTAAGGGCATGTTACGTTAAACAAACTGCTCTGTGACTGGTTCCTTCCCTGAAAGAGAGGTCAAAAAGTGGGAGCCAGCCGCCACATGAAGTAAAAGCCTTCTGAAACATCACCTTTAAAAACTACAGTGGGCATCTTTATAGAAAATCCATTAAGAATTACCAACAGCAGCTCATTAATTGAAAGATATTCCACAAGGTCAACAGGAGGCAGGGAACCACAATGAACTCATTATTTCTAATGAGCTCACTAAAAACTTCAGTTATTTTTTTACTGAACCTTTGGCAGTGAGTCTTGCCTTGTTCATTACAAGAACCCTGCCAGCTTTCACCACATCATCCCTGCCTAGACCCAAGGGACCAATATTCCTGGCCTCACCAGAGGGAGCAGTGTGAGCCGCATATAAAGGTGCACTTCATCCGGCCCGTGAAAGAGCCAGTGAGGTGCCTGTGCACACGTGCACCAAGCAGGATGCTCTGAGTGACAAGAACGGTTTCAGGGCACACTGTTCCTTTTCAGAGAATCCAGCCACTCAAGTCTGCACGCAGCTGGTTAATCAAGGAGAGTAAAGGAGCTAAACACCGAAAGCTGAGAAATCTTCAAGAGATTAGCAGTTAGTCCCTTCTCATCACATATTCTTACACTAGTGAACACAGGTTCTCACAATAAACCTTGTTAACATGCTTTTGCAAGAAATTACAAGTTCATATGCACTATTTGGTAATTTTAACCTTGCAAGTTAATATGTAACAGAATGATCAGATGAAAGCAGAAACTGCTAGCACTCTTTGCACAAGAACAGCCAGCTAAAAGCGTTACTCACTGATTCGGACAAACTGTTGAAGAGATACTGTAAGATTTGGAGTTCAGTGAAAGATGCCACAGCTGAAACGTTGAGACTTTTATTAAGAAAATTTCAGAGAATTTGGTGATTATAGGAAATAGCAAAAATTATTTAACTGGGGAATGAAAACTCATTTCAAAGATCAAGTCAGTAGCCTTCAAAATTAGTATTACCAGAAAAAGTATTTTTTTCAAGAAAATCTTAAACAAGACCTTAAAATATGAAACAAACACGTTACTACTCCAAGTTTGCCCTAACTGGGGACTGAGCTGAGCTTCCCGCTGCGTCCACGTCAGCAGGCACCAGATACCTGCGGAACACGCTGAAGACACTGACCTACGGCACGGCAAAGAGACTGCCTTTGCTAGAGACAACAAAAGTGCAGCCATTCCAATCCTGCCACGCTGTCCTGTCTCGCTCAAAGGGTGAACCTCACACAACAAACACACGAAATGAAAGAACCCAGTCCCTCCAATGAGCTCAGGACCACTTCATCAGGCTAGTCCACAGGCCACCGGAAGTTGGAACAGGCCTCTCAGCATCAGGTAAGCTACAACTAAATGAAAAGATGGAATTTATTGCTATCCCAGTGAAACTGCTTAATAAGTAAAGAGGAGAGCTAGGAAAAAAGAACTCTTTATTCCGAGTGACTTTCCTAGGGGGGAGAGGGGAACAAAACATAAACATGCTCAGGCCTGAGAACCCTTAGATACATTACTACAGGTCACAGCTCCAAGATGCCGAGGCAGATAGGAGGTAACCCCAGCTCAACCTTACCATCTCTCAGCTCAAGACCCTAGTCAACACAAGTCACATAAAAAGGGAAGGAAAAAGTCACAGGCGTACAGGAAGAAAAATACTGCTTAACGTCTATCATCACAACATTATTTCCAATAAACTCTGCTGTTTGTATCCAAGCAATTTTCGTTACCAAAAACAAAAAAAAGCAAAACTAATAAGAGCATTTACATATCCAGAAAGCATGCTGATGGCCCACCCTTCGAGGGCCTGCTCTACACTCTTTCTAATGCTGTGTCATCAGGGGTCTACAGATTAAAGCTGAGAAAGATGCCTAACTACATCACAGTGGCTGGTCACTGAAGTGACTACAAAATGTTTGCAGACAGATGTGTAGGTATTCACGCATTAACAACCATGATTCTGGCATCTAGTCACCATTTATGACGACAAGGTCTCCCAAAGGCACACAGGTGAGAGCAGCAGCCCCACCACTGCAGAGCGGGTGTGTGTACTGCAGCTTGTACACGCCGCCCGACCTCCACCTCTCCGGCATGGACACAGCTTTGGCTTCTGTCCCCTGGCAAATGAAATGAAAGGAAAACAAACAATGAAGAAAGGTCCTACTCTCAAAAAGATTAAAAAAATCCAAAGGCCTCAACTGACCTACTACCAGTAAGCATTCTACACAGTGTCTTTAATAGTAACAGTCAACTCATTCATAGTGCTTTTATACTAGTATTTTCCTATCAAAATTTTTGTTCAAATAGATAAAATTGATAGCATAAAAGAAGGATTAATTTCTCTTTAAAGACTCAGTTCTCTGCCTGGCAAAGTCATGCTCATTATTGAAGATTCATGCTCAAATACCACTTCCTTGTGAAGACCTTCAAAACAACAAAATTCCAGTTTGTCATTCTGTCTTTCATTTCCTAACATTCTGCTGATGTTTCTATTGTTACATACATACTTCCATTATGTTGCTCATTGGCATTATCTTTTTGTCTCTCCCCCTCCCCTACTTAGGGACCCCTTGGGGACAAGTACGGCCCTCACATCTTCAGATCCCAAGCCCTGACTCAACGCGTGCGTGCTGCAGCTGTCCAGGGACCACGGAGGGAATCATTCCACATCTTTGTCACGCAGAACGTGACCCACACGGCAGCAGCAGCAGCAGCCTGAGGGGATGTGCAGAACCTCGGGCTGCGCCCCAGATTTATGAAATGAGAATCTGTATTTCTAATAAGACCCCAGATGAAGGAAGGAAGGAAGGGAGCAATGACAGCACAAGAACAACGCCCTCCTTCCTCACATTTAAGTTAGTGCCATTTTACAGAGCCATGAACACACACACCAGAACAGTAGTGAGCCAGCTGTCCAGTCATGCCGGAGGCACACCCACCAGCCACACCACATCTACATGTCAGCAGACACTATCTTCTGTCCTTCTGACCCCAGTTATCATTTCTGTAATACTAAAAAGTAGCATACGAAAGACGGAAAAAAGGGAAGGGGGCTCCATATGCCTGTCATATTAGGCCACTTCCCATTCCAAACTCAACCCCACTTTATAAAAACACCTAGACCACCACACTGCCCACAAATTTAGGGACACAGTCCCCTTTCACAGTGGGAAACTTGCTCCAATCAGGTTTGCCTTTGTTTGTGGTACCTGAGGTATGTAGCCTGATTCCAACATGAGAAGGTGTATCAGCACGATCAAGGCATCACTGGCGCTGGAACAGCCGGCTGCATGGTACAGGGTCTCCAGTGAGTGGGGCACCTGTCCATCCACCGCCTCGCTGCAGAGCATTGGTTCTGAGGGACAGACACCTGTGCCTTCTTCCACATCCACAGCATCCTGAAGTGACTCAACATCAGCATCCTGACTAGGCCCTGGCTGAAAAAGACAAGGACAATCACGGATTTTTTCTTCTGACACAGTGCCTTCTGTATTGTAACGTGAATTGTGATGAGAGCTCACAACCACAGCGCATCCTGGGCTCAGGAATGTGGCAGACTGTAAGCATACCCACCCACTGTCATCGAGTTGACTGAGTCTCATAGGAAACCCTAGCAGACACTGCAGACCTGCCCCATAGTTTCCACGGACTGCCTGGTGGATTTGAACTGTCGAACTTTCAGTTAGTCACCACAGCTCATAACCGACATGCCACCAGGGTTTTCAGACTACAAGTGAGCCCACATGAATAAACTAGCCAGCCACCTGCTTCTCCCTCCATCCTGAATCCCATCATCTCAGAATTCTACTTACCTGATTATGCCAAACTTAGAAATCATCCCAGACCGCCCCCAATCTGATCAGGCTTCAAGTTCCACTGAATTGTTCTAAATGTCCCAGTTCTGCCCCTTGCCCTCCACTGGCACAGCCCCACTTCAGACTCTGATCACCTGTCTTCTGACTCCCAGCAGTCGTCTCCCTGCACGGACCCCTGCCTCCACTTGTCTTCAGACACAAGCCGCCACTGCCGCCAGGGCTTCTGACACTTCAGAATCCAGTCCTGCCCTCTGCCCCTGCTTAAGACCCACAGATATTTCCCTAGTATAGACGTCATTGTGGTCATGGTGGTGGAAGCAGTGTGTTGTGGTTGTGGTTAAGTGTCGCTGAGCTGGTTCCATGTGCAGAACAGAACACTGCCTGGCCCTGCACTACCCTCACAATGGCTGTCACGCCAAAGCCCACCGCGGCAGCTACTGGGTCAGTATGTCTCAGGGGGGCCTCCCTCTTTCTCACTGACCCACTGCTTTACCAAGCATTTGTCTTTTTTACAGGGACCAGGCCCTCCTGATAACATGTTCGAAGCATGTGACAGACGTCTCACCATACTTGCTTTTAAGGAGCCTTCTGGCTGTACTTCTTCCAAATCAGATTTGTTCATTCATGGAATAATCAATGTTCTTCGCCAGCACCATAATTCAGTTGAAAACACCACGCCTTGGGTCAGGTGCACCTCAGTCCTTAGAGTGACATCTTTGTTCTTTAATACTTTAAATAGGTCTTCTATAGATTTGTTCACAGCTATGTGTCATTTGATTTCTTGACTACTGCTTCCATGGGCACTGACTTTGGATCTAAATAAAATTAAACACTTGACACCTTCAGTCTTTTCTCCATTTATAATGATGTCTCTCATTGGTCCAGTTGCAAGAACTGTTGTTTTCTTCACATTAAGGTGAAATTCACACTGACAGCTGCGGTCCTAGGTCTTTATCAGTTTAAGTACTTCAAGTCCTCTCCACTTTCAGCAAGCAAGGTAGTGTCATCTGCAAGCTGCAGGTTGTTGGTGAGTCTTCCTCCAATCCTGATGCTGAGTTCTTCATCATACAGTTCACCTTCTCAGCTTATCTGCTCAGCATACTGACTGAATAAGTATGGTGAAAGGATACAACCCTGACACACACATTCCCTGATTTTAAACTATGCACTATTCCCTTGTTCTGTTCAAATCACTGCCTCTTGATCTGTGCATGAGTCCTCAAAAGCACAATTCAGTGTTCCAGAGTCCCCACTCTTCACAATTTTATCCATAATTTGTTACGATCCACCCAGCCAGGTGCCTCTGTGTAGTCAATAAAACACACGTAAACCTCCCTCTGGCATTCCCTGTTTTCAGTTAGGGTCCATCTAATAGCCACAATAATCTTCTTTGTTTCATGTCCTCTTCAGAATCCTCCCTGAACTTCTAACAGTTTCCTGTCAATGTATTGCTGCGGCCTCTTTTAAATCATCTTCAAAAAATTTTATTTGTGTGTGCTATTAATGATATTGTTCAAAATTTCCACATTCAGTTGGATCACCTTTCTTGGGCATAAACATGGATCTCTTCCAGTAGATCAGCTAGACAGCTAGGCTCCAAATTTCTCAGCACTGATGAGCGAGCGCCTCCAGCACTTACTCCATCTGTTAAAGCATCTCTGTTGGCATCCCATCAAATTCCTGGAGCCTGTTTTTTGCCAGTGTCTTCACAGCAACTAGACTTCGTTCTTCAGTACCACTGATTCTTGGTCACATACCACCTCCTAAAAATGGGTGAATGTTAACAATTCTTTTTGGAACAAAGGTGACTCTGTGCATCCCTTCCATCTTCTTTTGATCTTTCTGTGTTGTTTAATAATTTCCCTGTAGAATCCTTCAACACTGCAACTCAAGGCTTGAGTTTTCTCTTCAGTTCTTCCAGCCTGAGAAATGCCAAGTGTATTCTCCCTTTCTGGTTTTCAGTTTTCTCTTCAGTTCTTTCAGCCTGAGAAATGCCAAGTGTATTCTTCCTTTCTGGTTTTCTAACTCTAGGTCTTTGCACATTTCATTGTAATAATTTATCTTTTCCACTCAAGCCACCTTTTGAAACCTTCCATTTAGCTCTTTTACTTAACCTTTCCTCCCTTTCCATGTTCAAGAGCAAATTTCGGAATCTCTTCTGACACCCACAGTGGTCTTTTCTTTCCTTCCTGCCTTAACAATCTCTTGCTTTCTTCCGGTGATTCCACAACTCACCTGGTCTTTGGCCATTAGTGCTCAAAGAATCAAATCTATTCTCGAGATGGTCTTTAAATTCAGGTGGAACATGAGGTCTGACAATTATGTTCATGAACTCATCCTACAAAAGCCAGCCGGCCATCCTACAAAAAGTGCTACATATCTCACTGCTGCATATCACTATGGTCACTTTTGAAGTGCTCCCTTTGGGAAGCTGTGCACTGACACCTCTGTCTAGTCTACCCTTCAAAACAATTTTGGAACTCCTTTTCATGGAAACCCTGATGGCGTAGTGGGTTAAATGCTAGGTCTGCTAACTAAAAGGTCAGCAGTTCAAATCCACCAGGTACTCCTTGGAAACTCTCTGAGGCAGTTCTACTCTAACCACTAGAGTGGCTATGTGTCTCCAGTGGGTTTCACTTTTTGTTTTCCGCAACAGCCATCAAGGTTGTCATCGTATTACCCTTCATGCCTTGAATGTCACCAAAATGTCTTCCTTTCAATATTTCCTTTATCTTTGGGTAAAGAAAAAAGTCAATGGGGGCCAGATCAGGTGAGTAGGGAGAGTGTTCCAATACAGTTATTTGTTTACTGGCTAAAAACTCCCTCACAGACAACTGTACAATTAAGTTCTTGAACTCACGACCTTGCTAGTGTGCCCAATGGCCATTCCAGAAAGTTCCAAAATTGCTCTGAAGGGTGGACTAGGTACTGGCGTTGGTGCCTAGCTTTCCCAGTGGAGTACTTCAAAAGTGACCCCAGTGATACTCATCAGTGAGGTATGCAGCACGTGGTACAATTAAGTTCGTGGATTTAGTTGACACCATATGCTCAAGGTCACACTTTGGCCCTTGCAGACTTGTTCTAATTTTCTTCAGTTTCAATTTGAACTTGTGAATCAGTGTCTGTTCCTGTCAGCCCCTGGCCTTACCCTGAGTGACAACAGTGAGTTTTCCATCATTTCTTTGCACAGATGTAATCAGTTTGAGTCCTGCATATTCCGTATGTTCCACATGTATATAAAAGTTATCATCTGTTGTTAAAAAAAAGGTATTTCCAACGAAGAAGTCATCTGGCCTTGTAAAATTCTATCATTTCTATCACCAAGCCATGTTTTTCAACTATTGATCATTCTTTGTTTCCAACTTTCACATTCCAATCACCAGTAATTACCAGCGCATCTTGATTATATGCCTGGATCAATGTCGGACCACAGAAATTGATAAAATCTTCAGTTTCTCCATTTTTGGCCTTATCGGGTGGTGTGTAAATTTGAATAAGAGTCACATTTACTGGTCTTCCTTGTAGGCTATGGACAGTATTCTATCATCGACAGCAATGCACTTCAGGACAGCTACTGAAATACTCTTCTTGCTGATGAATGCAGTGCCATTACTCTTCAATCTGTCATTCCCAGCATAGCAAAGGATACAGCTGCCTGATTCAAAATGGCCCACTCCAGCTCACTAATGCCTAGGTATCCTAGATTTGCACTTTGTGCATTCCACATTCCCATTATTAATGGCTGTCTGTAGCTGTTTCTTCTCATTTTGAGTCATGTCACATCAGCAAATGAAGGCCCCAAAAGCATAACTCCATCTAAGCCATTAAGGTTGGCTCTACTTTGGGGTGGCAGCTCTTCCCCAGTTGTATTCTGAGTGCCTTCCAACCTGAGGGGCTCATCTCCTTGAACTAGATCAGACATTGTTCTGTGGCTATTCATAAGGTTTTCATTGGCTAATTTTTCAGAGGTAGACTGCCACGTCCTTCTTGCTGCTCTTAGTCTGGACACTTAGCTGAAACCTATCCACCATGGGTAACCCTGCCAGAATGTGAAATACTGGTGGCATCACTGCAACACGCAAACTATCACAGTAGGAAAAGTTGACAGATGGGATATTTCCCTAAACTGACAACAGAGAGGACTGTTTCTCTAAACTGTGCCTTGGAATTTGGCCCTGGATATTCTTAGGAAAAAACAATCCACAACTACTTAAGTTCGGAAAATGGCACAAACACTATAACTACCTAACCTCATCCTCCAAACTCACAAAATACACTATCAGCATCATAAAAGCCTCTGGGAAGTTCAATAATTTTTTTTTCAGTTTTACATAAATTTAACCAAGAAACATCATCTTCCCTCCTTAATGCTCAGCATCCCTGTTAACACTTATTTACAATTTCACGCAACAAGTTTTTCAGAGTGAACACACTAAAAAACACAAGTCTACAAAATAAAGTCCAAACTCCTACACTCCTTAGCCCAGAGGGCCTCTCATCATCAAATCTCTGCCTCTGGGTCACGTTCACCTCTGTCAGCCTCTCCTCCCCACTCCTCTTCAGCACAGCCAACTCACACTACCACTTTTCTGTGCAAAGACATACATCACTGCACTTCAGTACACTGCACTGCAATTTTCAAGGAGCCCTGGTGGTACAGTAGTTAAAAGCTTGGCTGCTAACCAAAAACCTCAGCAGTTTGGACCCAACAGCTGCTCCCTAGGAAAAGACACATAATGATGACAGCCTTGGAAACCCTATGAGATCGTTCTACTTTGTCTGATAGGGTCAAAGGTAGGGGCTTACAATCTCATAATTTTTTGGTTTTCAAGGTACTTTTATCACTAATTCCTTACAAAAATCCTATAAAATAGGCAAGGTAAATGATGCTGCCTTTTATAATATATAAAATAACTATGACTACGAAAAGGTGAAATAGCTCAATCAAGTTTACCGGGTAATAAAAATTTGCAATAAACCCAATTCTTCAGACATATAGCTCTTTTAGATAGAATATTTTTTTTAAAAAAGTGCCATCAGGTTGATTCTGACTTACAGAACCTCTACAGAACAGAGTGGAACTGCCCCATAGGGTTTCCAAGGAGCATCTGGTAGACATGAACTGCTGACCACTCTGCCATGACAGCTCCCAGATACAACATACTGCTTGGGTAAAACTGTTACCTATGTTAATTTTGCTCAACTGCATGTGCTGAACTAGATCCAAAGCAGGTATCTCTTCTTTTTATGCTCACATTTCCCACTAAGGAAGAGGCAGAGGAAATAACAATTCACATAAAAATTTTACAAAGTTGGAAGAAAGAAGAGAGCCACAGATGACACTCTTCTTTCAGAATCCTTGAGGACCTCAGCTCTGACAGCTTCTGGAAAAGACCCAAATTCACTTCTTCAAACCTACAGGACTATGACAATTCACACCACCTAGAAAGGAGACATGGCACAAAATCATTTCCACCACATTTTCTAAGCAAACACAAAGCACTGATTTCAAAACACGTAAGGCCTAGCTAAATTACCAAGTGTACAGGCACCTTACCTATTAGCCTAACTTTGGCCATTTTCCACCTATGACGGCCATGTGGAAGAGAATATTTACAAAAAAAAAATTAAAAATGGTAAGCACCATCTCTCTGAACAGATCTTTTGCAAAAGACTGACAGAAGTAATTAAAATGCAGGTTGTAGCTCATACTGGGGACTTATACCATGTTATCCATGTTTGTCATTCAAGACTCAGCAAGTACCGGATGAATGTCTAAGTACAATGTAATGAGAAGATTAATTTACACTTCATGACAAGAGTCCCCTTACTGTTCCAAGTTTTACCCATCTAGTTTCCTTTTCTCACGTTCCAGCCTACACTGAACCAGCCCAATCTACTGTTTCAAGCCCAGTTTCCACACTAAGATTATACAGCACCCGGTACAAGCCTTAGAAGACAAACTACACTTTAAGAAATGAAAAACCTGAGACACCATTTCTCCAAAGTTTCCAAAAGAACGCCAGTGAAGTAACTATCACATACAACAAGAAAAACATTACATCTTATTGTACAATTTTAATAGTACACAGAAGCGAAGGGAATGGGACGCCCCCTACAGGAAGTCACCTCCGAGTCCACTGGTAAAACAGATTCAGAAATGTAATTTAAACATACGGCCCAAGAGCCTTACTTACCTCCTAGATCACCTATATGAGATAGAAACCTACAATGACTTCTTTAAAAAAATAAGTAAATACAGAAACACTTAGAGCTTTGTAAATGTTATCTAATTTGCTTAAACCTCTCTGGATACTATTACTACAAATAAAATTCGTATATCTGAATACAAACGACTTTCATAATTTACTGATCTGTCAAAATATTTTTAATACCTACTGAGACTTAATGCTGGAAACCCTGGTGGCATAGTGGTCAAGAGCTGTGGCTGCTAACCAAAGGTTGGCAGTTCAACCCACCAGACACTCCTTGGAAACGCTGTAGGACATTTCTACTCTGTCCTACACAGGGTCACTGTGAGTCAGAATCCACTCGACAACAGGGGTTTTCATTTCTGTATACTTGATGCTATAATACCAGAAACAAAACCAAAATGACGACCATCAAGTCGACGCCTACTCAGCAACTCTGTATGATAGGGAGAACTGCCCCATATGGTTTCCAGGGAGCACCTGCCAACTGGCACCATAAATACTAGTAACTGTTTAAAGCCCACAGAAAAAAAGTAGTTTAGTGATAAGTATATAAACGCAAAACAATTAACAAGCCAGCACATGTATTAGTGTTACAAAATTAACTAATAAAAGTGATAACTTGTCCCACGTAAGAAATAAAGCCACGATAATAAATACTAATTAGGTGTTTACTAGGCAATGAAGATAATCAATACAAAGAAATTAAAGACAATCAGTGGGTTACGATTGGCAAGGGCCTTGGAAGACACACAGAAATACAAATGGGGAGCAGGGAAAGGCAGTGAAACCCAGGTTGGGTGGAGAGCAAGAGCAAAGGCATAAAAGCAGTCTCTAAGTATTGGTAAAGAATACTAAATATACCAGGGACTGCCAGGAGAATGAACAGATCCATCCTGGAAGAAGTACACTCAGAATGTGTCTATAACACATAATCGACAGAAGACAATCATCCTGACAGGACAGAATTCTGCTGAGGTTATCAAGACAATGTATGACCCATCCTACCGCACGTCTCAGTCTCTAATACCCACCATGCTGTCGTCATTCCCGACGTCACACAGGGATGCCTGTCCTTGGAATGAACCACTTGCTTGTTCATCATGTGTGCTGGACTGGTTGGAGCTGGCAGCCAAAGAGGGCTGGTCATTATCCTGGAGTGAGGAATGCTCTGAATCTGTGGATGAAGGTAAGTTAGGTGCTGGAATGGCATCTTCAAGAATCAAACATATCAAGTCCCCAGAAACAATCCCGTACGAAGCCAAGGTCTCTCCATCTTCAGTGAGGGCATCCTTGTTGTTCAATGTAATTGCAAACCGGGTATTGGAACTGCCAAGAAAGACGGATAGGGACAGTAAGGGCTACCTGTTACCACGGACGTCAGCAATACATTTGGAACACATTTAAGGTACATTATATGGCCCGAGAAGAACAAAAACAAAAACAACCTCCAAAAAAAAACAAAAGAGGCCAAAATTTTGAGAAAAGCATCCAGATCATTTGCTCTTATCATCAAATACTGAGGTTGTAGATTTCCCATGACTAAAACTCTAGCCTGGGAGGTAGGAGACAGTATTTTCTATTATTAATCCATGTTTTAATCAATTCTAAAACACATACTTTTTCATACTTAAACATCTTGGAAATTAGGATACGTCTTAAAATTCATGACCAGACAGTTGAATAGGCAGCACTTTTCTAAGTGTTACATATGACAACGAGCATCTTATAATTAACAGCAACTTAGATCCAAGGAAACTGGGTGTTTTCAAAATGTTACTGATATAATTTCTCTACTTAAAACTCTCTGGTGGCCTCTAGCTAACTTAGCACAATACTGTTGAGGTGGCTTCCAAGCCCTTATTCTGACCCCTTCTCACTTCTGTTCCGTCTTCACCAAAACTTTCCATCTGTTCCTCAAATTATCAACTGCCTTCCAGCCTTTGGGCCTCTGCAGGAAGTACTGCATCCCATTTTATTTTAATTGTAATATCCCTATTTGAAAGCATCCTATTTATCTGTTTATTTCTGCTTTCCCTACCCCACCACTAGAATTTCAGTTTCCTAAGATCAGAATTGGGTCTGTTCAGGTCATCATAGTATCTCCAGCCCTGATCAATAGTAGGTACTCTTAAGTATCTGTGATATAGAAATGCAACCAGAAAAGTTAACCAGGAATACCATGATAAGACTGAAATCAGGGCTGCCTACTCAATGGTCAGAAACTCTGGTGGCA
Organism: Heterohyrax brucei; assembly: GCA_028571685.1. Classification (NCBI taxonomy): domain Eukaryota; kingdom Metazoa; phylum Chordata; class Mammalia; order Hyracoidea; family Procaviidae; genus Heterohyrax; species Heterohyrax brucei. Next base: position 177,237,123 of record CM053142.1, on the reverse strand, counting down.
CAGTGGTTAAGTGTTATGTTTGATAACAAAAAGGCTGGCAATTCAAATCCACCAGGGGCTCCCTGGAAACTTGATGGGGCAATTCTACTCTGACTTACAGGGCCACCAGGAATCAGAATCAACATGACGGCAGTGGATTCTCAATGGTCATACAGGACAGTTAGCATATTTTGGTTCCAAAACTTAGACCTATGTCCTACATGAATATTCACAATCACAAAAGGTATAGGACTGTGTGTAGATGAGAGTACAAATTTATTCCTCCCACTGATGATGACAAGTTTTATCCCTCCTACAAAGGAGGCCTTGTCTCTTATACCGAAGACAGCAGAAAGGAAAAACTCGCTGCTAAACCATCTGCTCCAAAAACCCAACCAAACTCACTGCTGTAGAGTTGATACCGACTCACTGCTACCCTACAAAGCAGAACTGCCTTACAGAGTTTCCAAAAAGAGCCTTGCGGATTTGAACTGCCAACCTTCTGGCTAGCAGCCAAAGCATGTAACTGTCTACTCGTTCAAATACACCTTAGGCAATGAACTCCCATTCTTTCCCATCACCCCTTACCTGACTTTGTAAGGATGCCCATCATTCATCACACAGTGATAAGTAATAATAAAACCACTGTAAAAGGTTTTATAAGACCATTTATATTCAGCAATGCTGATTTCACTAACTTTCTGAGAGGTTAACAAAGGACAGAATCCTTCAACAATCACATGTGTTTTCTTATTTACAATGTTGTATTTTCAAAACTGCTCAAAATAACTCATTCCCTTTGCTTTCAACTGTAAGTAGACTTTTTTTTTCCTCATCAGACAAAAAAATCTTTGGTAGAGAAATTACTGGAATAGAACTACTCCTGCTTCTCAGAAAACAAATCTCTCTGCTTGTGTTTTCAAAATGTTTTTTATAAAATGTTGCCAGTCTGCCAGCTGCCCCTAAGAAGCCACCCCAGCTTTGGCAGAAAAAGAAAAAACATCTCAAGTGAACTATACACATTTATGGTTCATTTGTCACAGCAAAAGTGTGTTTTCTTTTGCTGTTTTTCTTTGTAATAGTATCGAGCACAAATATTTATTTGTAGGAAAGACAAAGAACTGTCCACCTGTCCTCACCCTTTTTAAGAAAAGGGAAGAACTATTTCTAAAATAACATGTAGCTTTCTACGAGGAGGGTTTAAAACAGTTGCTTTCTGAAGTTGTTCTGTTTTCTAAACCTAAATTTTAAGTCATCAGAAAACAAAATCATAGAAATACCCAGGCTTTTTCAAAATATTTTTATTACACTCCCAAACTACTTGCTCAGCAGAAATACTCTTAAAATGTCATCTGTTAACCTTTTAAAACTGCTCATTTACTATAACATGAATATACTTTCAGAAGAATGAAGTTATGTTCACAATCTGCCACTTAAATTCCTTTCTGCAATCAGCCTCGACTGTAAAAAACAAACCTGAAAAAACTCGAACTTAAGCTCTTGGCAGACAAGAGTCATGCTGAGTTTTGCATTCTTTCAAGATCCTCTTGCCTAATTAAAAACCAGTAATAATAAAATATATAGAGAAACATATGAAAACGACTTGAAAAGAGAAGCTGATTTTGAAAATTTATGATGCGGTAATGACAGCAGCAAGTAAAACATTTAAGCTTTAAGCAAAAAAATAATAATCACAATAGGCATGTCACTTGAAAGAATGTCACTACCTTGTTTTTTAAAATTTGGAGGAAAACAGGTTTACTTTTCATCTAATGGTATCTTAACTTTAAAAAGGAAGGAGATGATCAAATATGACCTCATTTTACTGAACTCCCTACAAAATAAACTGGAAGTTTATAGCAATCTTATGAAAAGAACCACTTCAGTTACCAAGCTTTTCTCTTGAAGAATTCATCAAAAAACTCCCCCATCCTCCAGCCCCAGAAACTTCTTTGTTGAAATTCCAGGTTCATTAGCTCAGTATTTGAAAAGACACACTTCCATTTTCATTCCGTCCTCTAGTCCCAGATTACGGTCCCCAGAAAATACTTTCTATGGCAAAAAACACCCTCATCAGCAGCCCCATAAACTAACAAAAGTTACGTTCAACGTCACTATCCTAACACTAAAAGTCCCCCAGGGTCATTATAAGGTCCACAGTTTTATCAAACAACATCTTGCCCAGGACAGCAAAATGATGTGAAGCGTTTCTACAGACTGTCCTGGTGAAACTCTGCAGAGTGGTAAGTGACAAGTGTCCGCCACGGGGCGGGGCACACTCAATAGTTTTAAAATTACTCCAGCCTAACAGCAGCTTCGGACACAGGGCAAGTTTTTTACTTCCAGTAAATCCCAAAACGTTTCCTTAAAATACTCAAACAGGTGCAGAAAGGGACCTTAAACCCCTAGAGTCTGGAAAGGCTTAACCCCATCCAAGCTCATCTTTTCCAACTTGAAATTTAAAAATCCTGTGAACCGTGCGCTCTATCCCATCCAGGGTTTAGTTTACCATAAAATACGAGTCGGTCACTTACCCCGGGGGGGATCAGTGCCCCCAAGCGGCTGGGCCATGTGCCCTCGCAATCGAAGACTTCGGCAGCGGCAACCCCACCAACGCGCCACCCGAGCACTGGCTAAAAGCCCGCGCAAGTCACAGTCACAGGAGCGCCTCCGAACGGCGACGCCCCTAGAGCTCCACACCCCACGTGACGGCCCGGGGCATTTCCGCAGCACAACCGAGCGCTCGGCTACCCCACTGGCAGAAGTCGCACTGGCGACCCCAAACTTCGCGGCGTGACACGGCGTACCCACGATCCCGAGAGCGCAGAATCGCAAGCAAACAGCCGAACACACTGTCGCTTTTCCCACCGTCCGCCCCGCCCCCCTCCGCGGCCCGGCCTCACCCCCTGGTCACTCGGCGTACCTGTACCCCAAAGTGGGCAACAGGACCTGGCCCAGGTGCGCGCGCAGCTGTCCCAGCGTCGGCTCCGCTTCCAGCATCTCCAGCGGCCGGGTCTGCCTCTGAAGCCGGACCCGGAGCTTCATGGTGGCGGCGGCAGGACCCAAGGACTTGGATGCGGCGGCAGGACCCAAGGACTTGGATCCGGCGGCGGCGACTGTGGTGACGGCAGGGCCGAGCAGCTCCCGCCTCAAGCGCCGACCTTAGAGCGATGACTACCGGTGTTGTGAAAGTGCTGAGGTGTAACGGGAAAAAGTCGCCGTCACGGCGGCCGCCCAACCAGCTAGCCCCTGAAGCAAGGGCGCTCGCTCGCTCCTGAAGGAGCGCCCCCTAGAGCCGACATGGCAAGAGGGCAGCTGGCGTCCGGCGCCGAGCCCCGCTGAGAGGGAACTTCCGATCGATAACTCGGCGCGCTACAGCGCTCCCTACGAGCGCACGACTTCCGGGTCGCCGGGGCGCCGAGGGCCAAGCGGGTGGCGCTGAGAGGAGCGCGCTGCGCAGGCGCGGAGACCGTGGCTGCTACCGATGTCTCGGCTCTTCTGCGGAGGCTGGTTTTCCAGCTCGTGCGAGATGAGCCTGTAGAAGCGTTGTTGCTGAAGGAGATGCTACAGACGCTGCGACTCACCAAGCCCCACGGCGCGTGGGTACCTAGGTCTTACCTCGTTGCCTGCGTGGCGGACGTTATTCCTCTACCAACGCCCAGTGTTAGTAGCGTTGAGTCCAGGTGTCAGCGACATCCTCCTTTTGGGGACTCTGCAGTGCATTGTTCAAAAAAAATTAAATAGATAGTGTGTGTCAAAGCACTGAGTGTTGTCATAATTGGTCTCCCGAGTTGCTGTGTTACATCACGAAGTTACCTTCTTAGACTGCATCAAAATCTGAATTATTCTTTTAATGTACTAATTATTGTTCGCCTCACACAAACAAAACCCCTGCCTGTAAGGTCGAGTACCAGGTTTATCTAGTTGACCACCTACTTCTCTCTACGTGTTGTTAGGTGCCGTGTAGTTGGTCCTGATTCCTGTTGATAGGTGCCGTCGAGTGGGTTCTGACTCATAGCGACCCTATAAACAACAGAACGAAGCACTGCCTGGTCTTGCGCCATGTCCACCATCGTTCTGATTGCTAGCGACAAACACTGTCCTGTCCTGCACAGTGCCCTCAGTGGTTTTTAGGGGTGAGTCCGTTGTTGCAGACATTGTGTCAATCCATTTCCTGGAAGGTCTCTTTTGCACGGACCCTCTACCAAGCAGATGTCCTTCTCTCTTTCAAAGACCCGCTACCAAGCAGATGTCCTTCTCCGGGCTCTGATTCCTCCTGATAACATGTCCAAAGTATATAAGACGTGTTTTTGCCGTCTTTGCTACTAAAGACCACTGGTGTGCTTCAAGATAGATCCCTGTGCATATCACACCGTACATAATAGCAGCCAGTTTTGGTGCGTGTAATAAGCGCAGCAGCTGGAGTATGCACATGATACGGAGTTAATTAACTGGGAGCGATATTTAAACCTCGTTTGAAAATTTACCTAGGAATTTTTCAAGCTTAACAAAAGCAGAATCGGGCAATAGAGAGGTGTGTAAAGATGGAGAAACAGCCAATGATATGCATATTCAGGGTAGCAGTGAGAATGGTGTTCCTAATACTGCAATACAAGTGTTCTCCCTTTCAAAATGGGTCCTTGAGAGCTTGCCGTAATTAATGCCATAATGATACTCTAGGTCATCTGTTTAAGTGTACTTCATTGTGTCAGCTGCAGTGGTCTCTTTCCAAAAAGATATGGGAGGCCCCTCAGCTCCTGGGGCCTTGGTTTCTCTCTCCTTTTTATCTTCATGAAAAATAGCCTTTACTCCAGTTAGGAAGGCTGCTCGTAGCATTTGATCTGTAACTTTCTTTCTTGCTCCTTTATCTCAGTCAGAGTGAACTTGACAGTCCATTCCCACTAATTAAGAAATTTTTATGTCTTTTTTCCAGTTTGTTACAAATACATAGATTAGAATCCAGGTGTCTGACACACATATCTCTAGTTTAATAGTTTCTTGTGATTATTTTGTGATATACACAAGTACCTGTGGGGTACAGGCTTTAGAACATTAGGTAATCCCTACCAAAATGGTACATAAGCTCGGATGTAAAAAACGCCCTTTGAGACTCCACGGAGAACAGACTGCACTGCTGTCAAGTCTCCATTGGTAGCATACCTCATAACTTTCTGAGTTGGAGAAACTGAACCTTGAATAGCCCAGGGACACTTGCTGCTGTTGTTAGGTGCCGTTGAGTTAGCGAGACTTGGAGACTTGGAGCAAGTTTCATTGGCTGAACTGCTCCAGGGCAGGAACCCTCATCCAGCAGCAGAAGTTCTGTGTTACAGAGCTGAAGATTCATAGGCTATGTGCTGTACTGTAATTGTTGGGAATACTTGCTACTCAATACACTGTAAGTGTCTGACATGGATCCAGTTGTGTCCCCCCAAAAATGTGTGTAGCCATGTGGCTGGGCCATGATTCCCTGTATTCTGTGACTGTCCTCAATTTTGTGCTTGTCCTATGCTATATGTTAAAACGTTAGGGTTGGGACTGTGAATCCCGTTATAAGATCCCCACCCTGCTTCACTGCAGAGGCAGTTTCCCTGGAGTATGGCTTGCCCCACCCTTAATCTTTTCATCCTACAAGAAATAAAAGGAAAGGGAAACCAGCAGAGAGTTGGGAACCTCACACCAGCCAGAAAGCAGCACCGGGAGAAGAGCGCATCCTTCAGACCTGAGGTTCCTGCACCAAGATGCTCCCTGGACAAAGGCTGATGCAATACCAGACTTTCCTCTAGAGCTGACAAGGGGGAAAGCCTTCCCCTGGAGCAGACATCCTGAATTTGGACTTGTAGCCTACAGGACTGTGTAAGAATAAACCTTCCTTTGCTAAAGGCATCCACTCTGTGGTATTTCTGTTAGAACAACACTAGCGGAGTAGTGTCTGAGTAGTGTCTGAGTGGTATCTGAGATTGGAGACTGCATCTCAGCCCTGTCACAGAATCTGGGCTTGGAAGGAGCTCAATAAATGCATTCTAAATGAAGAATGAATGAAGCCAATCGTTCTTCAAACTTTGTGCCAAGAAGTTAATCAATTAGAGCTTATGTGAAAGTACAACATATACAACAGATAAACTCTTTAAGGGTGGGAGGAATGTGAGATTCATTCCTTAACTTTCCAGTCACTGAGCCCCAACAGTCTGAAATCTGGGCATCTGCCTCCCTCATTTTCCACATTCAAAGCCCACCTTAAGAAGCTCACAGAATGGGATGTACCCTTTGATATACTCTCAATCACCTATTTTGAAAGAGAGAAAACATGTAGTGAAGTATTAGGGTCACACTTTTTACTGCTGCCCTGAATATGTACCCATCACACTGCATTACATACCCATACTATAGTGCATTATGAGAAAAATGTTTAAATTACTTTTGATGTAGAGGTCAAATGCAAGGCTCAATCACCTGTTCCTCTTGTCAATTGCTCCATCAAACAGCAACAGCAGCAAAACACTAAGAAGCTGCTAAAGACTGAAACCCAATTTTTCATAGACCCCTAATAAAGGGTTTCTTGAGAGCTTCCTTGCCAAGTTCTGTGCTGAAAGCTTTGTACATAATTTCACTTAGTCTTTATGGTTCTGGAAAATGGCTGTTTCTGACTCAGGTTTTCAGTCAGAGAAACTGAGACTTATAGCCCAGGGACACTTGCTGTTGCTGTTAGGTGCCACTGAGTTAGGTCTGACTCACAGCAACCCTCTGCACAACAGAATGACACACTTCCCAGTCATGCGCCATCTCACAGTGATTGTTATGCTTGAGTCCATTGTTGCAACCACTGTGTCGGTTCACTTTACCGAGGGTCTTCCTCTCCTTTGCTGACCCTCTGCTCTACCAAGCATGGTATCCTTCCCCAGCTACTGGTCCCTCCTGATAACACGTCCAAGGCATATGAGACAAAGCCTCATGGTAATGGCTTCTAGTGAGCGTTCATGGAACTCTTGAAACTCTTGCTAGTAGTATTTCTAGTGTCTGACTCAACATACATTAAAGCCCTAACCACTATGTTAAATTGCTTCCATGACAAATATTAAACAATATAGGTTATTCCTGTCTTCCACCCCACCACCACCAAAAAAAAAAAAAATGTTTATCGATAAAGAATTGGTTAAATTATGGAATATCTATGCATTGGGCAAATTTGCTACCAAAGACTTCTTTAAAGCACTAAAAAGCAAGGATATCACTTTTGAGGATGCAATGGAGAGTTGGACAATGAATAAGGAAGACCAAAGAAGAATTGATGTCTTTGAATTTTAGTGTTGCAAAGAATGTTGAATAGACCATGGGTGGCCAAAAGAACAAAGGAATCTGTCTTGGAAGAAGTACAGCCAGAGCACTCCTTGGAAGTAAAGATGGGGAGATCTCGTCTCATGTACTTTAGACATATTACCGGAAAGGACCACTTCCTGGAGAAGGATTTCATGCTTGCTGAAGTAGAGGGTTAGTAAAAAGGAAGACCCTCAACAAGATGGATTGACACACTGACTGGGACAATCGCTCAAATACAGCAACAACTGAGAGGATGGCACAGGGCCAGGCAGTGTTTCATTCTGTTGTACACATGGTCACTATCAGCTGGAACTGACTCAGTAGCACCTAACAATAGCAACGACCATGCAGTGGAAATCTGTGAAGGAGATAAAACAGTAAAATAAACTTATACACACGGATAGGATCTATCACCTAAGATATGGTGAGATACAAGATACAATGGCTTTGCATTTTTTAAAGAAAACTGCAGGCCATTGTTCTGCATTTACATCTTTTTCTTAAAAGTATTTACCAAAATACATGCAGATAAAACTCCTAGAAGAGAAAAAAATTTAACCTTGACATCTAAGAGGGGAAATATGAGTTTCTGGCAGTGGGGTTCTTCGGCTCCCAGTGCAGTGGATTTTCTATTAATTCAAGTTTCCGAGTACTTAGAAATTTTGTTAGCAAAGGGGTAGCGATAATAAGTGTGAACTTGAAATATCTCAGCCAATGGTCATTCTTCTCCCTTATACGGATGTAATTATAGAGCAACAATTCTTCACAAACAGGCCCGACAAGCCTGTGATGTAGATGTTTCTTACAGTTCTCTTCTATTTCATATAGACTTTTACAGTTTCCAAAGAAAATTTTCCTTTGGTTTTTCTTTCAGTCATCATAATAGTCTAGTAAATTGGGTAAAATACATTGTTCTTGCTTTACAGATGCGGAGAAGGTAGGGATCAAAGAAGTTAAGAGAGTGGACATACAAAGGATGTACATCTAATTAGGGGCAGAAAGATTCAGACCTAAGATATTTGCCTGTCAGTCAAACCCAACTCGGAAAAACGTGTATAAATAGCTCAGAAAGAAGACTTAAAACTTCATGTAAACTTGATCAAGCAGTAAATAAGCAGTGACCTATATAAGACAGACAATAACAGCAAAACATAAAAGTTTGTATAGTCAGTGATATATTTCAAATCATAATCTACAATTATAGATTGAATTGTTTTCCCCAAAAAAATATATGTAGCAATTTTCCTAGGCCATGATTTCCAGTATTGTGTGATGTTCCTGTATGATGCAAACCGTTCTTCTGTGATGTTCACAAGGGAAGATGGATGACAGTTGTGTTGGCAGGGCAGAACTCAATGTGTAAGATTATACTGTGCTTTGAGGCAATCTCTTGGGATATGTGGAAAAGGGAAGCAAGCAGAGTTGGGGACCTCATACCACAAAGAAGAACTGCCAGGGGCAGAGTGCATCCTTTGAAAAGGATCCACAGTTCCTGTGTCACAGTCATGCAGCTGATTAGACCCCGAGTGACCTGATTCGTGTTCCAGAGATCAAACCAGCAAGTTTGGTCTCCCAACGAGTGGCAAATTGGGGTCCCCCTTCCCCAAAGCAGATGAGGATGCATACTTTTTAGTAGCAAATGACAGAAAAGTTAAGAGAAAGTAAGTTCCAAAGAGGGAACAGGTCAGTCTCCATGAAGGGAAAAAGACACCACATAGATTTTGGGAGTGCTTTCTATAGGCAAAAGCAGGGGGTGATGTCATAGATGGGAGGGGGAGGTAGTAACTTGGTTTCCGACTGGGCCATAGTCACCTTACAACTACCAGGAGGAAATGTTCTATTTGCATCACAACTGCCTGGAAGAACCCACATCTGCATCACACACTGCCAGGAACAGCGGCTGATATGTGACCTGATCAGTTTCCCCTGGCAGCCTTATCAGAGCTGTGTGTGCCCTATAATGCAAACCATGACCTTTGTTATCTCTAGAAAATCTTAGATTCTGAAGTAAAATGTGTTAGTAGGCGAGACCAAGTTCCCTAACTATCCTTCACACCTGCAACTCAGAAGCTCCCAGGCCCAGGCAAAATTGACAAGGACCTTCCTCCAGAGCCAAAAGAGAAAGATTTCCTCTGGAGCTGATACCCTGAATTTAAAATTTTAGCCTAGTGGACTGTGACAGAATAAAATTTGTCTTTTTCAAGGCATCTATTCGTGGTATTTCTGTTACAGCAACACTAGATGAATAAGACAGAGGGTATGTTATTGTATAATGGTCATCCCAAAGCTTCCCAGCTTAAAACCACAAACATGAGTATCTTACAGTTTCTGTGGTTCAGAAATTTGGGGTGGCTTAGCTAGGAGATCTGGCTCAGGGTCTCTCAGGAAACTGCAGTCAAGATCCCAACCGGGGCCATAGTCATCTGAAGTCTTGACTCAGGCTGAAGGGTCTTCTCCCAAGATGATTACCTCGCATGGCTGTTGGCAGGAGGCCTCAGCTTCACACTGTACGGATTTCTCCAGAGGGCTGCTGCAGTATATAAGTGACCTGGCAGCTGGTGACCCTCAGAGACCAAGGAAGAAGTCATCAAGCATTGTATCATCTAGCTCAGAAGTCACATACCATTATTTGTGTCATATTCCATTGATCACACACAACAAACCTTCAGTGTGGTAGGGAAACCCACAGGTATGAATATCATATCACTGGGGACATGATGACGATGGCAGTGAAGATAAGTTTCCTGTTCAAGCAATAGCCTTTGTCCAAATCATTATAAAATAGTTGAGTAAAGTCTCTCCCAACAGGTGGCAGCATTTGTCCACACAGATTGATTACCAGATTCACACCAGGTATCATAGGTGCTGGAGACCCAAAGGCCAAAAATACATGTTCCTGCCCACACAGAGCTTGCAGTTGAATACATGAACTCTTGCAGTACAGTATAAAAAGCACCTCATTTGTGATGGAGACAGGCAGAGTCCAGAGTGTCAGGGTACATGCAAGGTCCAACAAATCCACGAACTACGTACCTCATTGTTGAACATCACTTCAGTCACCTTTGGAATATTCCCCTTGGGAAGCTATGCACTGAAGCCAGCGCCTAGCCCACCGTTGAAAACAATATTGGAATTCTTTCTGGAATGGCCATTGCACAAGGTGGCAAGTTCATGAGAGAGTTGTTACTCAGTAAACAAATAACTGTATTGAGACACTGTCCCTACTCACCTGATCTGGCCCCCAATAAATTTTTTATTTACCCGAAGATAAAGGAAATACTGAAAGGGAGACATTTTGATGACATTCCGAACATCAAAGGTAACATTGATGACAGCTTTGATGACCATTCCAGAAAAAGAGTTCCAAAATTGCCTTAAAGGGTGGACTAGGCACTGGCGTAGGTGCATAACTTCTCAAGGGGAGTAATTCAAAGGTGATCGTGTAATATTCATCAATGAGACATGTGGCACTTTTTCTGGGATGAGTTCACGACCTTAATAGGCAGTACAGGAGCTGTGCCAGGAGGTATCTTTAATGGAAATGACTAACATGAACCAAAAGGAATTCTCTGGAAGGAAGTGATGGGCTCACAGGAGTGAAGGCAGACTAAAGGGGCATGCTTACAGCAAACTGAAAACACGCAGCTGAAAGGCATGTTGGGAATAAGAACTGCTCTCCTGTCCCGCTCAGAACAAACGAATCCATACGGACAAGGCATTGGGACTGTTCTAGACGAAATTTTATATGAAGAAATATTGGTTGAGGAAGATGGCAGGATCAGAGGGATTCCGTGTGGTCAGAATCAAGGACAGAAGTGAGGTAACCCAGATACACAAGTGTCTTGGGCTGAGCATACAATTTGGAACACGTCTCAGAATATATGGGTAGCCACTGGAGAGTTTTAAACAGGGAAGTTTTTCATCCATCACAGTTTTTAGTTTTAAACAATAGAAGCTGACTAAGGCTGATTTGGCAAAAAACAAAAGTATATTAAAAGAATTCCTTAGCTCAGGGAATTCTAGGCAGGGCTGGAAAAGACACTGATGGCTAAGCTTCTGGGAATGAAGCTCAGAATCATGCTGAAGAACTGGCCCGACGAGGAAAGTGCCAAGACTAGAAGTGTTGGTGTGACCACTCACCCTCCTCAAGGCACCGGAGGCAACTGTCTTCACACCAGAAGCACTAGGGAACGGCTGCCACCACCAGTGCTGCTGACACCCATCCCACGGCAGCCTCCTGCACCAACAGAATGCCAGCCTCCCAGAGAGCATGTTTTCCTGCTTTGCTCATTTCTAAATCAGCAACTCCCGCAGGTGCATCCGACTGAAGGAGTCCAGTCCAGTGGCTGAGTCCTGGCTGCAAAAGGGGCTGGGAATGAGGAGCGGGACCCCTTCGTTAAGGAGGTAGGACTCATAAGAGTGAAATTTCCCCTAAATACAGGAAAGCTCTTCAAAAGATAATAGGAAGTCCTGAATCTAGCAGATGTCTACCAGACAGAGCCTGGTTCCATCCGAAATGTGGATCCACCCTGGCAGGCTATTGGGGACAGACACTGTTGTTGTTAGCTTCCTGAAGTCGTTCTCTGACTCACAGCAACCCTACACACAGCGGAACAAAACACTGCTTGCCCTGTACCACCCCACGATCACTTGAGGATCGGATGGTTGTGATTCACAGGGTTTTCACTGGCTGATTTTTGGAGGAGTAGATTACCAGGCCTTTCTTTTAGATCAGGGCTTCCCAGTCTTAGTAGTTTTGACGTTTTAGGCCACATAAGTCTTTGTTGTACGGGGAGCATTTGTTCTTTACAATGTGGGAACTTAGCAGCACCCCTGGCCTCTAGATGTCAGTAACATGTTCCTTACCCACATTGTGACAGCTGAAGAGGTCTCCAAACACACTGCCATTGAGTTGATTCTGACTCATCAAGACCCTATGAGGTTTCCAAGAACCTATAAGGATAGCCTGGTGGGTTTGAACTGCCGACCTTTTGGTTAGCAGCCATAGCACTTAACCATTATGTCACCAGGTTTTCCTAAAACAAGGTCTCTAGGCATTCCCAAATATCCCCTGGGGAGCAAAGATCTCCTTGAGAATCCCTAAATTAGAGACCAGGTCCATCAGTGCACTCTTTGTGATTGAGAGAAGAAATGAATTAGTAGAATAACCATGAGAATGGAGTCAAGGGGATGGGTGTGGGAGATATTTCAAAGCAAGAATCAGCAGAATTTAGAGAATGACTATTTGTAGATTACGTTAGTTAGGATGGAGTCCCTGGGTGATGCGCACGTGGTTAACACCCTCAGCTATTAACTGAAAGATTGGAAGTTTGAGCCCATCCTGAGATGCCTCAGAGGAAAGGCCTGATGATCGACTTCCGACAAACCTGGCATTAGACAGCCTGTGGAGCACAGCTCCCTCTGACACATATGGCGTCACCATGAGTTGGACTCACTTCCACAACTAGTATTAGTTAGGACGTAGCTTCAGCTGCTCAAACAGATTCAAAATAATAGTGACCTGAACATGACAATTTTTTTCTCTGTAACGGCACTCTTGCAGAAAGCAGCGCAAGGCTAAAACGCTGGCTCCTTCTGTCCTGTTGTTTCACTATCCTTAGTCTGTTGTCCTCACCTTCATAATCCAAGCTGGATCACCACTGCTAATGCACTCCAACTGTCAGGAAGAACAAAACAGGAATAAAGGGTCAAAGCACTTCCTTTTATGGAAACAACCCAAAAGTTACATGTACTCTTTATTCCTCACAGTCCATTGGCCAAAACCTAGTGACATAACTATATCGAGCTGATAGGGAAGCTGGGAAATATAGTCTTGGTTTGGGGCTTTTATGTGCTCAGATTTTTTGACCATCTATGACAACCAGAGAGAACAGATACTGGGAAACAATTAGAAGACTGCAGCAGATAAGTGAAGAAGAGGCATCTCTCTCTGTCTCACACACACACACACACAGGCATGCATGCACGCATATGCTGCCATCAAGTCAATTCTGACCTATAGCAAGCAACCTTAGAGGACAGAGTAGAACTGCTCCGTAAGGTTTCCAAGGCTGTAAATATTTACAGGAACAGTCTAACACATCTTTCACCCCTGAGAAGAGAAGTCAAGGGTAATCCCTTGGGCCGTGGCCACGTGAGTGAGTAGAGGTGTCATACCCCAGACAAGGAGAACATAGAAGGGACACACGTTCTTAAGGACAAGATTATCTACTGTGCCTTGCTACATATGACCTTCTATGAGGTCAAGGTCAAAATAAATGGGTAGACAAAGAAGAGAAAAGATAAGCAATCATCTACATGAGATAAGATGGTCAAAAATTACTCAAAAGCAAAGATGAGAAGAAGGTCAGAGGACAGGGCAACTAGAGTATATGAAACAGTATAACCAGAACAAGATGCATGAGAATGCTGGCACATCATGAAAAATGTAACCAATAAGATCGAGTGATTTCTGTAGAAATAGCTAAATGGGAAACTAATTTGCTCTGTAAACTTTTGCTTTAAACACAATAAAATATTTAAAAAGAGAGAGAAAGGAGCTTAATTAAAACATGCCACTCTCAACCAAATTTGGAATAGTTGCAAATTTAAATAGAACCTGAACAATAATTTCATAAAATAATATCAAGTAGAAAAATAGTTAAAGACACAAAGTTTGGAGTTAGAGAGTCATGGATTTACCTGCTTTACCTGCTCCAGCTGTTTGACCTTGGGGAAATTGCTTAACTACTCTGAACATCCATTTTCTCAAGTGTAAACTGGAGATAATAATCTTAAAACCTACTTTATTGGGTTGTTGTAAGGACTGAATGATAATATATGTGAACTGCAGCAACCAAAACATAAATGTTCAATAAATGGTTTGTAAAAATTGCCGTTGAGTTGATTCCAGCTCATTCTGACCCTATTACGACACTACAGAACAGAGCAGAACTGCCCCATAGAATTTCCAAGGAGCACCTGGTGGATTCCAACTGCCAACCTTTTGGTGAACAGCTATAGCACTTAACCACTATGTTACCAGGGTTTCAGTAAATGATAACTACTATTAATGAGGTCTCTTGTAGGTTTTACTCCTTTTTTAAGTTATTTGGATCAGTACATCATTTCTCATTCCCTTTGTAGACAGAAGACTGGTGGCGTAGTGGGTAACAGCCACCGCTGCTAACCCAAAAAGATTGGCAGTTCAAATCCACCAGCTGCTCCTTGGAAACGCGATAGGACAGTTCTTCTCTGTCTTATGGGGTTGCTATGAGTCAGAATTGACTCGATGGCAATGGATTTGGTTTTCTCTTCTTTCTTTTGTTTTGAGAGTTGTCTAAAATCCTAACCACAGAGCCTACATGAAGATGTTGGGAGCCTATTAGAAGAAATAAATAAGATTACTGTTCCTGGACTACGAACTAAAAGGAGACATATAGGAGTCGGAGACATGGGGGGGCAGTACTTAAGGTTTGCCAGTTTGATCTGTAAACTTTTGTGTTGCTTGAGGCTTTTTATCAAGAGAATATATTCTCATATTTATTGTGTAATTAATAAAAATCTGAGGAATACTGAAAGTTGATCCTCAAGAGGACGGCATTTTCTGTGGTGTGTGTGGGTTAAGATCTTTTAACACGCTTTATTTTAGCGACTTTCCACTGTGCCGGTTTTGGCTGCCAGAGGACACTTCGCATAGTCTGCAAACATTTTTGTCACCGTTCAGGGAGGCAATTCTACTCCAATGGCACCTGGTAGGAAGAGGGCAGGGATGCTGCGAAGCATTCTCCCATGCATAGGACAGCCCCCAAAGACAAAGAATTATGTGACCCAATATATTAACAGCACCAGGGTGGAAAAATCCTATTTAACGTGGGCTCACATCAATGATTTCCAAACATTTCAGAGTTGTATCACAATATATTGTCTGTTTCCACCGTATCCCTTATATCTTATTAGAGCTATATGTATGTACATTTTAAACTTAACATAAGTGTAACTTTATTACAAACCTCAAGCAATAAAATGTGACTCCTTTTTACCAAAAAGCCAAACTCGTTGCGATCAAGTCTATTATGACTCATGACAACTCCATGTGTTACAGAATGGAGCTGCTCTGTAGAGTTTTCTTGGCTGTAATTTTACAGAACTAGATCACCAAGTCTTTCTTCCATGGTGCCTCAAGGTAGGTCCAAATCACCAACTTTCAGACTAGTAGTAAGCATAGACACTTGCACCATCTGGGGACCTTATGACTCTCTTTTAGATAATTGATATTAAGTGGAAGGGGGGTGAGTAGGTTTGCTTCTTTCTCAAAACCAGGAGAGAATCAACTACCATAAACTCTTCAAGAGCATGACTGGCAGGAGAGCCCACAGTCTTGAGTTGAAATCAGTGTGTCTACCGAGAAACACCAGCACACAGTCATCAGGGTAGCATGGCCTGAGACAGAACAGGGCACAGAAGAGGAGCAGCTACCCAGGACAGGAAAATTCTGCCTGACTGCTCTCCTGACTGCCCAGAGTGAACTCGAGGTTCCCTCCTGTCTCTCAGAAGCCACACCAATGCCAGGCAGCTTCCTCTGGTTAACAGAAAATTAGTGATCTCCAACCAACAAGTAATCCCATGTTATACAAACTCAATTATCATTGTTAGTTTTAATGAAGTCAACTCTGACCTATGGTGACCCTATGGCCAACAGAATGAAACATTGGCCAATCCTGATCCATCTTCACAACTGCTGATATGATCAAGTCCACTGTTGCAGCCAGTGTGTATTCTGAGTTCCTTCCAACCTACGGGAGTCATCTTCTAGCTCTGTATCATAAAGGACAATATTTTGTTGTGATCCATAGCGTTTTCATTGTTTAACTTTTGGAAGTAGCTAGCTAGGCCTTTCTTCCTAATCTGTCTGACTCTGGAAGTTCTGTTGAAATCTGTCCACCGGGAGTGACCCTGCTAATGTTTGAAATACCAGGGGCATAGCTTCCAGCATCATAGCAACACCAAGCCACCACAGTATGATAAACTGATAGATGGGTGGTGGCTAATTCGATTCACAGATAGATACACAGAATGGGTTGCCTAGCAACCTCATCCTCCTACCTTCCCACCTTCCACATACCCTAGACTGTGGCTCGCCCTTTAGTGGCCTTCCTGAAAAGGCAGCACAACATAGTGGTGAAGACAGTGGACTTCTGGAAGCAGGTAGCCTGGGTCCTCAATCCCTGCTGCACAAATTACAAGCAGTGATGCCAAAGCCCATGCAAGCTATTTAATCTCTCAGCTTCATCATCTATAGAGAGATTAGTACCTTATTTGATCATAGTAAGTAGTTGCTGATTTAATATATGGATGGTACCAAGAGCAATGTAAGCACTCAATAGACATTAATTCTTATTTTTCTTTACCTCCTATACGTCTCTTCAAGGTTGTCTTCTTTTTATTTGTTTTTATCCCGGTAAAAAAAATATACAGCAACACGTGTATGTTTCTAAATGTGCACTTTAGTGATACTGATTATGTTCTTTAAATTGTGCAACTCTTCTTGCAACCTTTTCTCAAATCATTCTATTATCATCTCCGTAGCCTCAATGTCCCCTAAGCCAAAGTGCTGCCATTCTGCCTGCCCTCCCGCACTTGGCAGCCACTAATAATCTTTGATTCCCTGACATTTCCCTTTAACCAATTTCACCAATAGAAAATGTTGTCAGGAAGGGAAAAATCTGGATTTCATATCTTTTAGCCCAGAGACTGTCCTATCAGCTCACCCCGTACATCCAGAACCCCTGTACATACATAACCCCTGTATACACATAACTCCCATCCTCCTTCTGCATCCCATAGAGAAGAGCATTGTGTCTTAAGTTCAAAAAAAAAAAGTCTGATATTCAGATAGCTGCTTTCTGTATGAGAAAAGCCCAGACATTCCAGAAACCAAAACCTGGTATGCTCAATTCTTTAACCACAGCCTGACATCTTTCTTTAATGAACAATCTCTTTTGGAGTTTTAACTAAAGGTGTCTCTTCATCTGCAGAGACTCAAACACTGTCAGCCACTAGTAAGTGAAACAATTAACCTTGAATTTTAGATTGCCATCAAGGTGAGGCTGAATCAGCAGGAGTTCCCAGCAAATCTTTAGTGAAACACAGAAAACTAAAATAAACTATGAAATGGGATATATGCTGTTGGCTGTTGGTGGTGGTTTTTATAATGAATTTAGCAAATAAGCCCTAAGATGATTCCTTGAATGGAAAGGAAGTCTGATTAACTGCTTGCTAAGTCCTCTCCCAAATAAGAGTCTAATTGTCTTTTTAGATGTTTGTTCCCTCAACTCCTGAGTGTTTTCAGCAGTTTTCCATGTCACGTATGAGCTATACTATTATTTGTCTTTTTTTTCCAATGGTCAGCGCACTTCCCAAAATGTATATAAAGTTGTTTAAAAGAGAATATCATACTAAAGAAAGACTTTTATTGCTTTCCAAGAAAAGATGACTATAAAAATAAATACTGGGAAAATTTAACTTTATACAAAAAACCAACCCCATTGTCATCAAGCTGATGCCAACTCGTAGCCACCATACGCGTCTTAAAAATAAAAATTGTATCAACTGTCTTTTAAACTACTGACTTAAAATAGAAACAGAGACATGATACGAGTCATAAGGCAAATAATTTATTGTTAGTGTACGAAGAACTTGAAGTCCCTGGGAGGAGCAAACAGCTAACATGCTGAGCTAATGACTGAAAGTCTGGCGTTCAAGTCTCCTTGAGGAGCTGTGGAAAAAAGGTCTGGCAATCAGCTTCTGAACGATCAGCAACTGAAAACTCTGTGCAGTGAGAGCTATCGCTATGGGACCAAACTGATAACAGCTACTTGAAAGACTAGGTAGGAACTTTAGGATTCAATGAATTTATGCTAATAGAGGAAGAATAGCCCAGAAAAGCAGGTGAGAATGTTAGACAACTGGAAGAATGCATCAAGATCACTAAAAGATATTGGTAGAAACTGTTGAACTTGTACATGTTTTGTTATATATGTTCTCAACAACAGCAAAATAAAACAAAGAGAGAGAGAAAAGAAAATCCTACAGAGTGCAGCTCTACTCTGATATAAGAGGGAAACCATCAGCTGAGATCAACCCAACAGCAACTGGTCCTGGTACTCCTTTTCTGGAGGGGCCAGCAGAGCTGCTGTTGTACTACTCTCGATGTCCTGAATGTCATTAAAATGTCTTCCTTTCAATATTTCCCTTATCTTCTGGTAAAGAAAAAAATGACTGGAGCCCAGATCAGGTGAGTAGGGAGGGTGTTCCAATACAGTTATTTGTTTAATAACTAGAGACTCTTTCACAGACAACGATACAACTGAGTCTGCAAAATTGCTACCATGCCACAGTGTACAGTGGCCATTCCAGAAAGAATTCCAAAATTGCTTTGAAGGGGCAACTAGGGGCTGACATAGGTACGTAGGTTCCCAAGGGGACTACTTCAAAGGTGACCATAGTGATATTCAGCTATGAGGCATGTGGCACTTAGAACAATTGAGTTCACAAACTTAATTGTCAGACTTCATAGTATGCCTTGAGGCAATCTCTTAGGACAGGAAGGAAACAGTGCTGGTAGCAGGAAAGAAGCCAGGGTTTCTGAGCCTCAGCAGCAACTGGTCCAGGGGAAGATTGACAGCCATGAGCTTCTTCCAGAGCCAACAGAGAAAGCCTTCCCCTGGAACAGATGCACTGATTTCAAACTTTTAGCCTACTGGACTCTGAGAAAATAAAATTTCTCTCCTAAAAGCCATCTATCTACTTGTGGTATTTTTGTTATAGCTGCACTAAATGACTAAGACATAAGGCAAGTCGATTCTAAGCAATTGTTTGATGGGTATGAGATACAAATCAGAGACTGACCAAGATCTAGATCTTTCTGACCAAGACAAGAAACAGTGGGTGGGAGGTTGGGTGAGATAAAGGGGCGGGTGGGTAGTAGGGTGAACTGGAGAGATGTGGGGGTGAGATGAAACTGGGAAGCAAGGGAGGAAGCTGGAGTGGAGAAGTTGCTCTGGGAAGGAAAGAAAAAGGAAACCTAGTGCAATGGAGCAAGAGACAGAGAGCAAAACTGGTGCTGCCACATTAGGAAGATTCTAGAAAGCTGACGTAACTATTTAGAGGTACTTCATAAATTTTTTCCATATGGTGTGTAGTATCATTTGTCTTTTTCCATGTCTTTTTTTTCTTTTCCTACTACACTAAAAATAAGCAAAATATGATTTTAAACATTTATCTATGTGTTGTTGTTAGGTGTCATTGAGTCAGTTCTGACTCACAGTGACCCTCTGCACAACAGAACGAAACACTGCCCAGCCTTGTGCCATGACCACAATCGTTTTCATGCTTAAGCCCGTTGTTGCAGTCCCAGTGTCAATCGTCTCATCAAGGGTCTTTCTCTTTTTCACTGACCCTCCACTCTACCAAGCATGATGTCCTTCTCTAAGGACTGATCCCTCCTGACAACACATCCAAAAGTACATTAAGAAACAGTTTCGCCACCTTTGTTTCTTCCAAGGAGCACTCTGGTGTACTTCTTCCAGAACAGACCTGTTTATTATTTTGGCTGTCCATGGTACATTCAACATGCAATACTCTTCTCCAACACCTGTGAGCACCTGAAATTACAAATTATCTTTCATGCCTCCGGTAGCACCTGTATCCTGGGAGACTATTTCTCCCCTCCCCCCAGGTGATCTAGTCCTCTCCTGTGGCTTTAATTCCACCTCTAGGACAACGACTTGGAAATTTACGTTTCCACCTGATCTGTCCTCTGAACTCTGGACTGCCCTTTGACATGGCCATTTAGGTGTCTAATGCCATTATTTCTGTCACCGTTATATTCTGGGCACTCTGACCCACTTTTGCTGTTCCCTCTACCTATCTCTTCAGCTCTTTGCCTGCCTGGCTTCTAATACTCAGATCTCAGCTCAGCTGTCACCTCCTCAGAGAAGCCTTCCTAGACCATCCCTGACCCAGTAAACATCCCTCCTCTAATCACATCACCCTACCAATTGAAATGGGAGCAGTTCTACTCTGCGTTATAGAGTTGCTATGCGTCAGAACGGACTAGAATGCAACAGGCTTTGGGTGGGTTACCAACCGCAATACGGGCCTTGGTTGTGCAGTGCTTACACGCTCAGCTGCTAACTGAAAGATCAGGGATTCGAACCTACCAGCTATTCCACAGGAGAAATGTGGCAGTCTGCTTCCGTCAAGATTACAGCCTTGGGAACACTATGCCACTGTCATCTAGGGTCACTGGGAATCACAACAGACTCCACTGCACACAACAGCAACAGCAATTGCAAAATCACCTGGTGATCACCCCATCTTATTGTCTTCCTAGCACACGTCCCAATCTATTACGTTCATTTATTTCCTGTCTTCATCCACTGTCCGCCGTGTTACAAGAATGCTGCCTTTTTAGCTAAAGGGAATGTGGCACATAGTAGGTGCACAATCAGTATTTGGAGATTGAATGAGCGACTTCACCTCTGATGCCTGGCTGAATAGTAAGCGACTTCATGAAAAAAGGGTCTGTAAGCTCCTATCACTATTGATATGGCCACATGTTAAAGGACAAAGTTTGACAGCACTTCATAGTTTTAAGAGCACATTTTCATACATTATCAGCTTTTTCTTCTCCAGAGCCTAGGGTGATAGATACTGTTTTTAGTACGTATGTTATGCCCAAAGAAACTCAGATTTTAAAAAAATTCAAAATGAAACCTACTGCCGTTGAGTCAGTTCTGACTTATAGTGACCATATAGGTCAGAGTAGAGCTGCCCCATAGAGTTTCCATGGTGCGCCTGGCAGATTTGAACTGCTAACCTTTCAGTTAGCAGACATAGCACTATAACCACTACACCACCAGGGTTTCCAACTCAGATTAGAAGCAAAACGGTGCCAAATAAATGCGCCTCTTGTTCTTAATTAGGGTGACCAACAGTCATGGTTGTCTGGGACTGCTGTGGTTTTAATACGGAAAACCTTACATCCTGAGAGACACTCACCCCAGGCAAACGAGAACAGCTGATCACCCTACCCAAAAACTGTGAATAAAATAGAAGAAGCTTCAAGATATCAGATCCTTGGCCACCAGTAATGCAATGACTGAAATACAGGGCATGGGGTAACAATGGGGTTTAGAATCTAAGAGAGACAGAGTGATGTAATAGTCAATCAGCCTACCCAGCTTCAAAAATCCTGGAACAGGAAGTCATTAATAACACCTTAGAAGCAGTGAACACTTAGGGAGGGCATCCATGGTCCTACCCTGAAATGTACAGATGATAACTAGGTCAACCTGGTTTTTGAGCCTCCTGCTTCCAGACTGAAACTCCTGGCTCACCAAAAGCTCCAAAGGTATTCTGTGCAGTAGTGATACCATCTGCCACAGGCTCTCTGTCCAGACAAAACTGGCTATTAGTGCAGGAAGGTTCTTCCTCTTGCAATCACTATAAATTAACAATACCTTTTCTTGTAGCCACATTGGAACCCTTGTGTTCGCGAGTTTGGTAAAGTAGCCACAATAAATTTACAAGTGTAATGTGTGTGTGTGTGTGTGTGAGAGAGAGAGAGAGAGAGAGAGAGAGAGAGAGAGAGCACGTGTGCACTCATGAGTTTTTCAGGGAGGTAATTATTGCATAGGTGGCATTGTCTGCCCATCTAGGCAGATGCTGAGACTGAAGTGTTCATTCATGCCATTGGGTAATTTCAGTGAAGCAATTATGTATCACGTTTTGAAAGAGGCATTTAAAAAAAAAAAAGCTACTGCTGAGATGATTCAGATGTAATTACCCCGGCTTTGTGGCAGCTGAGTTCAAGGCACAAGGTGGAGAGCACCTGGCTTCAAAGGCAGACGGAACTGAAGGTGCACACCAGCTGTGGACACGTCCTCGGCTTAAGGTAAGAATCAAGAACAAACTTGAGATTTCTGCCAGGCTGTGATCACCAGACCGGAATTGCACTCTTGCTGGATGTGTTCCCATATCTGGTAGGATTTCTGAAAGTCAGCGAACACATATCCTGAATTACTATGATGATCCACCTAGGCTTTTCTGTGTTTTATTTATGTATTTGTTATATCATGTCTGCCCATCTGGATGCTTCTTAGGAAAAGGTTTAGTGAAGATTGCAGACCCTTTAAGTCTACTGGGAATATATAGTTTGGCATCACTGAAACAATGTTAAAAGGGTAGCTCAGTGGTCTGGACTTATTTTGTCTACATTTCAGTGGGGACTCAGCACAATGACAGGAAATTCTATCTTGTCCATCTGTCAGCGTGGTTGCGATGAAGGGAAAGCACTGTGATCTCTGTGCTTTAGGCCAGGTTTCAAGTCATAGCAGTGCCCTGGATCCTGTCAGAGCAAAACCATCCTCCCACTTGTCTGAATTGTTTGGCTTGTCAGTTTTAAATACATAATTTGAGGAGAAAAGACTTGGTAGGGGTTTTAGGGATCTGGCGTTTGGCTTGGCTCTGTAAAGATCAAATGTGTGGGCTGAATTCCTTGAACTATTCCCCAGTTCTGCCCAAACTTCGTACCTGCTGAATTAGACTTCTTAGAGCACAGGCATTTTGTTAAACTAGATATGCCGGAACATCCTTACAGCCCATTATCATTAGGTGCCTCTGAGTCAGTTTCTAGCTCACAGTAATCCCAAGTGACAGGGTAGAGAGAGCTGTCGGATAGGGTTTCCTAGGCTGTAATCCTTATGGGAACATGTCACCAGGTCTTTCTCACAGAGCTGCTAATTTGAACCATCAATCTTACAATTAGCAGGTTAGTCCTTAACCATTATACCATCGTGGCTTCTTTCTCATATTTCATCTTCTTTAAAACCTGTTGAACTTAGTTTTTTAACCTGTGCCTCTGTTTGGAAGGCTACATTTCACACACTATTAATCCTTTAGCCAAAACATTTTTTCAGAGTTTGTCAAAGTCTTCCTCCAAGATCTGCAAGTCTCCAGAATTTTCTAAGTTGTACTGGAGTTTCTTATCCCTGGTCATCGGGAGGGCTCAGGTAAGAGCCATTTAATTTAGGAATGTCATTCTATTCACAAAGGACATCATGCTCAGTAAAGTAGGGGATGGCCAAAAAAGAGGAAGACCCTCAGCGAGATGGACTGGCACACTGGCGGCCACAACAGGCTCAAGCTTAACACCAACTGTGAGAAGGATACAGGACAAGGAAGTGCTTCATTCTACCATACACAGGGTCAGAAGTGACTCAGCAAGTAACCAACAGGAGGGATTCTGTCCATAAGATCCCTGGATGGTACAAATGGATTGTGCCTGACTACTAAGCTTAAGGATGGCAATTCAAACCACTGGTAGCATTGTAAAAGAAAGACCTAGGAATTTCCTGCTGCAAAGATTACCCGTTGTTATTGAGTCAATTCTGAGTCATAGCAACATTAGAGAACAAGATAGAACTGCCCCATAGAGTTTCCAAGGAGCAGCTGCTGGATTTGAACAGCCAACCTCTTTGGTTAGCAGCCAAGCTCTCATCACTATACCACCAGGGCTCCTTACAACCAAAAAAACCTTCTAGAGCAGCTCTGCTGTATAACACGTGGGGTGTGGAGTCAGCATGAGTCAGAAGCAACCCAGTAGCACAGGTTTGGTCTTTGGGGTTTTGTTCTGGTTTGGTTTGGTTTGTTCTGTCCATATACTGGCATGGAAATATAACAACTTCTAAGTACTTGAATCTTGGAAAGAAGAAATTCCTGAGAAGCAACAAAATAGGTAACTTGCTGGCAGGGTTTTTGAATCATCTGGGATCTTTCTTTTAACAGGGAACTCATCATGCCCTCACTTGTCTACTAAATTACTTAACTCTTTGAGAGTCATCCCCTGGCTTGACGTGGTTCCTTTCTTCCCCTGCCCATCAATTATTACACCAATCAAACAATTCAGCTGAAAGTTATGGACAACCCACTCCTTTAAACCCCAGCATTTTCATTCAGTCATAAACTTTCTAAAGGAAAAATATTCTTTCTACCTGCATTTTGGAGTTCTCAGAGCTCCATCAAAGTATATCATTCAGCAACTTCCTTTTACCAAGAAGGGAAAATAGGTTTTTGTGTTAGAAGGAAATTTAAACTTCATTTGCACCTAAGAAAATACAAAGGAATTTGCCCTTAATGCTTAAATTGCCAGATGTGTAATGAGTTTCCCACAGAGAAGATGGCACTACATAACTCCCATTTAAAATTTCTGGAAGGCATGGAAAAATCTAGAGCTTATAGGGTTTTTAATGGGAAAATAAAAATCTGTAAGAACTAGAATCAAGAACCAGAAGAATGAAGTTTGACTTCCTAGTGGCACAATGGTTAAGTGTTACAAGCGCTAACCAAAAGTAGCAGTTCAAATCCATCAGGCGCTCCTTGGAAACTCTATGGGACAGTTCTTCTCTGACCTATAGGGTCACTATGAGTCAAAATCGACTTGATGGCATGGATCTGATTTTTTGTTTATTTGTTTTTTGTTTTTGTTTTCAGTGCCTGATGTGATCTTGCGTGAATCTTTCAGACTCTCTAAGCCTCAGTATCCACCTGTCTAAACGGAGGTCAAAGGTTATGACATCTGTAAATGGCTGCTGTTGGGCTGCCGTCAATTTAGCTCTGACTCACAGGGACCCTCTGTACAACAGAACAAAACCCTGCGCAGCCCTGCTCCATCCTCACAGTCATTGCTATGTCTGAGCCTAGGGTTGGAGCCATGGAGTCAATCCATCTCATGAAGGATGTTCCTTTCTTCAAGGACCCTCTGCTTTTCTAAGCTTCATGTCCTTTTCCAGGGACTGGTCCCTCCTGAAAACAAGTCCAAAGTATGTGAGACAAAGTCTCACCATCCTTACTTTTAAGAAGCATTCTAGGTGCAAGTCTCCCAAGATCAATTTGTTTGTTCTTCTGGCAATCCAAAGTATATTCAGTATTCTTCACCAACACCATAATTCAAAGGTATCAATCACTCTTCAGCCTTCCTTATTCAACACCCAGCTTCGGCACTCATTTTGTAAATGGTAAGGCAACACAAGCTGATCATTTTAGTGATTATTCTGTTAGCAAGTAATATTTCTGGTTTGGTTTACTGAGTTTTTAAATTGTGGAAATGGAGAGCTGTATGCATCATGTTTTGGTTTTCAGTTTTTTCTACCTCCTTCTAGTACCTTTTTTAGTTAGCCAGAATCTTGTAAGCTGGTCAGATGGTTGCTCAGGAAACATTTACTGAGGTCCTCCTATGTGCCAGCCAGAGATAAAGATAAAATTTTTGCCTTCAATTTGCATACAGTCTAATGGGTATAAATTTGCATACAGTCTGATGAGAATAGACTTTTGGTCTAATAGTGTTTCACAGTGCTGTCCATTGCTATGAAAAAGATGGCTTCTTCTTTTTAAGGGATCCCTCTGATGCCTGCCTTGGCATGACACATCCATTCATAATTCTATGCCTGTGATGATATTAGCATAATTATGATGATGATATTAGCATAATCACACATCAGTGTGACCTCACCATTTGTTGAAATATGGAGATATTGCTATACCAGCTGCTAAACGGCACCAAGCCAAGTGCTGGCAATATCCCTGGTTCCCACAGTGCCATCCACCTCTGCCTATTCCCTGCTCCAAGGCCATTCCCCCAGGACAACTAGGGAATCAAGGGAAGACTAGCACAGCCAGGGCCCAGCTGGATTTATCTCCTCCAGGAGAGATCCATATCCATTCTAGTTATTAGATGTTGAAAGTAATTGAACCAGTTGCCATTGAGCTGATTGGACATATAAAGCCATGTGGTTGTCATTGTTGTTAGTTTGTTTTCACTGAGTCACTTTTCTACTCATAGCAACCCCATGTAACAGAGTAGATCTGTCCCCATAGAGTTTCCTAGGCTGTGATCTTTATGGAAGCAGACCATCAACTCTTTTCTCTTGCAGAGTCACCAGGTGGGTTTGAACCATCAACCTTTCAGTTAGCAGCTGAGTGCTTAACCACTTTGCCACCAGGACTCTTTCACAAGGCCACAGCAGTGTTACAATGCTGAAATGATTCAGCATCTAATGGTCAGCCACAATGCTCTGAGTCTCTCCTTGCCCCCAGCAGGCCAACCACTTCACCAAGACCTGTCCCGTCCTCCCGTGCTTCAGTAACTAGCCTTCCAATGCTTGCTCTAGGACCAGGGTCAACGTTTCCTCTGATGAGTGCTTGTACTCTAAACAGTGGAAAAACAAACTCATTGTCATCAAGGTCATTGTAACTCATGACAGCTCATTGGGTTGCAGAGTAGACCTGAGCTCCATAGGGTTTTCTAGGCTATGATCTTTGTGGAAGCAGCTCGCCAACATTTTCTTCCATCGTGCCACAGGACGGGTTGGAACTGCAACCTTTAGGTTAGTAGTCTAGCACAGATCACTGGTGTCACCCAGGGACTTCGTTAATTACCACTGCAAATAATCAGAGTGAAGTAAGGGCCATTCCTTTGTTTATGAATTCACTGATTCATTCCACCTATCTGCCACTGCGTCCCAGGCACTAGGTGAGGCTCAAGAACCTGCAACCCAAATGAGGTCTCTGCCTTCACGGTGCTTACCTTCTGGTAGGGGAGACAGACAGTATAAAATACTCACACAATACAAAATACTCACACACATGAATAAATTTACATTTCATCATCCTAAGCTATGCTTAGGCAAGTTAGGAATGGCTTCCGAAAGAAAACAGTCCTTAAAAGTAATGTGAAAGATACACAGGATTTCTGTAGGTCTGGGCAAAGGGGGAGAAGTATAAGCAAAGGCTTTCAGTGGGAAACCTGGTACATGTTTAGGGGTTCCACATGGACATACAGAAGGGGTCCCAAGGATATCAGGCAAGAGGTGTAGGCAGATTGACTACAACAATCCCTCCTCAGGGCTGAAGGTGAACCCATGTAATAGGGAACCAGAAAACCCACTGCCATCAAGTCAATTCTGATGCATAGCAACTCTATAGGACAGAGTAAAACTGCCCCCTTAGAGTTCCCAAGTAGCGTCTGGTGGATTTGAACTGCTGACCTTTCAGTTAGCAGCTGTAGCACTTAGCTACTGTGCCACCAGCCAAGCCAGAGTCGGATGCCACCAGAGACAAGTAAAAACCCTAATTCTCAGCCCCATGACCCTTCAGTAAAATGTCTCTGTGTGAGTGCTTGCTAACCTGAGCGCAAGCCTACAGTATAAGCTGGGCAGTTTATATGCCACCCAAAATGCCAGCCCAGTGGGGCAAGTGGGCCAGTTCTTGCTCTCCCCACCAAGCTGGATACACTGGCATGGGGTTTGCTCAAAATACTTTCCACTGGAACCATTTTCTGCGAGCAGGTTTTATGGAAGGCCAACTCTTTTCATTTCACGCAAAAGCCTAAGGCAGGCTAGCAACAGTCGGCTTGGACATCCCAATCTCTCATCAGACTGCTTTGTGCCTTTCCAGCAAATTCCCTAGGACTCTGTCAACTACATTGCTCCCACTGCCACAGCCTCACCCACAAGCCCACACAACCCCCTGTACAAAACCTGCCACTTCCTTGACCATACATCCAACCACACCTCTTGCGACAACTCTTTTTCCATCATTAAGATAGCCCCAGGATCCCAGTCCCACTCTGACTCCCCATGATCCGCCAGACCCAGGCCCTTTCTGTATCCAAATGCAGAGCTTCCGCAACTTCCTCTTTCCTGATTTGTTTCACATTTGTGTGTTAGCTCCAGGGGTGTCTGTCACCTTCAGGTCTTTGGCATCTGTGAGTGCAGCAGGGGCAGTTCACCTAAACTATAAATTCCCAGAACAGAAACACCAGGCCTCTGAATGTGTTGCTCACATGACTATACTAAAAGAAATCCATCTCGCTATTGCTGTTGGTACCTATGCTGCCTCCTTGAGGAAAATGGGGCAACATTCAATCATTTAGTCCATTCAGTCCATTAACTGAGCAGGTATACACTGGTTACTTAGTATTTGCCAAGCACTAGCAATACATATATAGGAAACCCTGGTGGCATAACGCATTAAGTGTTACATCTGCTAACCAAAAGGTCAGCAGTTCAAATCCGGCACGCTCTCCTTGGAAACTCTATGGTCAGTTCTACTCTGACCTCTAGGGTCACTATGAGTTAGACCCGACTCGACAGCAGTGGGTTAGAGATGTATAATGGAAACCCTGGTGGTGCAGTGGATACGTGCTACAGCTGCTAACGGAAACGTCAGCAGTTAGAATCCACCAGGCGCTCCTCGGAAATCCTATGTAGCAGTTCTATTCTGTTCTGTAGGATCACAATGAGTTTGAATCGACTTGGGCAATGCATTTTCTTTGGGGAGGGGGACAATAGAATACTGAATAAAGTACTGTCCCTCTTCTTGGAAAGAACATTTATTTAAATGAAAAAATATTTGCATCTACTGTGTTCCAAGCTTGGGGTCTTAATTGTACAACTCTGGAGAAGACACAATCCCTGTGACAAAAGGACAAGCAAGTGAAAGATCACCGCAATGCACAATGGGACACTTTAAGACAAGGTCTGCCCAAAGTGTGTGGGGACCCAGCAGACACACCCAGCGCCCTTCTCGGCCTCGTGGAAGACACTGATTCAGCCATGCAGTCAATCATTCAAAGTTTAGTCACTACCTGCTCTGCGCCAATCACTGTTTTGGGTACTCAATAAATGAAATCCTTCCCCTTTCCATGAAACCTGAAAATTCCAGTGGGGGAGATGTACAATAAACAAGCAACTATAGACTGTATTTTGGAGGCAGTGGTAGAATTTTTGCCTTCTCTGCAGGAGATTTGGAGCCTTGGTGGTGCAATCAATAAGCATTCAGCCGACAACCCAAAGGTCAGAGGTTTAAATCCATGAGCCACTCCTTGGAAACCCTATGGAGTAGTTCTACTCTGTTCTACAGAGCCACTACTGGGTGGGATCACCTCGATGGCAACAGGTTCTTTGGTTGGGTCACTCAGGATGTCTGGGTTCAATTCCCAGCCAATGCACCTCACGTGCAGCCACCAGTGGAGGCTTCCATGTTGCTCTGGTGCTCAACAGGTTTCCACGGAGCTTCCAGACTACAATAGACAAGAAAGAAAGGCCTGGGGATCTCTTTCTGAAAATCAGCCCCTGAAAACGTTACATATCATAATGATCCAATCTGAAAGCGTCCGTGGAGATGGTGTAGTACCAGGCAGCATTTCTTCTGTAAACCAGATGGTTTTCATGAAGGAGGTCTCCATGAGTTGAGAGTCAACTCGATGACAGCTAACAACAACAGTATGCCATGTAAGATGACGATATAAAGAAAGACAGTGGGCACAGGGAACACCAGGGTCAAAGAGGACAGTGATTGTTTTGTAGACTGTGTTTAGAAAAAGGTTTCCACAAGAAGATGACACCAGTAAAGCTATATGAAAGAGAGAACACATGTGTGGGTTTGTATTAAGAGCGCTGAATACAAAAACCCAAGCGTGAGAGACATGTCAAATTGAAGAATACCAAACAGTTCCTATGGCCAGCCCAGAGCATTGCCACTTGGGCAGGCAAGGAGAGAGAGAGCCGGGAAGACATTTGGATTCCATTGTTAAAAGGCCTTGATTGCCAAGCTTTGCTTAACCCCCACCCTGTGGGCAAAGGGGAGTCATGAAGAGTCTTGAAGTGGATGGATGATTGCCTCGTGGCTACTCAAGTCATCTTTCTAAGCTGTTAGCTTGTTTATTCTAAAACTGTCAAGAATTCTCCACAGAGTCCTTCTTGGGACATAGTCTCATCACTGTATTTACTACAAAGCTTTTGTATTATATTCTATCTTATTACAATTAGAACCATCTGTGTGTATGACTGACTTACTAGTCTTCAGGGAGCAGAGGTCAAGAGCCAAAAATACCATGCTTTTACACAAAAAAAGTGTGCCTTCTATGTTCCTTTGCCAAGTGCACCCTTCCCTGAGAGGTATTTTCATAAGTGCACTATGCTAAATTTTTTTTAAGTAGTATGTAAAAAAAAAAAATTTTTTTTTTTTACATATTACTTTAAAAAAATTGGCATTGTGTTGCTTATGAGGATAATTTGTAGGGAAGGGTGTGGTTAGCAACACATAGAAGACACATGCTACTGGTGTAAAACTATGTTAGGTCATCTCTGCATCCTCGGTACCTAGAATGTCTTCTGGCATGGTCAATAAACAACTACTGGATGGATGGATGGATGGACGGATGGACGGGTGAATAGGTGGGTGGGTGGGTGGACGGATGGATAGACAGATGGAAGGACAAATGGATGGATGGAAGGATAGATGGGTGGATGGGTGGAAGGGTGGGTGGATGGGTGGATGGGTGGGTGGGTGGGTGGATAGGTGGATGGGTGGATGGACGGATGGACGGATGGACGGGTGAATGGGTGGGTGGGTGAGTGGATGGATGGATAGACAGACGGACGGACAAATGGATGGATGGAAGGATGGAAGGATGGATGGGTGGATGGATGGGTGGGTGGGTGGATGGCTGGATGGGTGGAGGGACAGACAGCTTGTTGAGTAGATGGGTGGGTGGATGGATGAATGGAGTTCTGGAAGTGAGCAATGAAAATGAACAAGCCTAGAACTGCTGGGTGGAATTGACTAATGAGAAAGTTAAGAATAATAAAGGAGCCGTAAATGTTGGTTAATTGCAGATGTATGCAATGATGGTCCAAGTCGTCTGGGGCTGCTTCCTCTTGTGGAATCTCAACACTGCATCTTCTCAGACCACTTACCCTGGAATCAAGGCAAGGATTACTCAATGGGCACTGGACTATGGTGAGTTGGATTCTGTCAGAAGCCAGGATGCAGCCCACCTAGGTGGGATCTATAACCCAAACATAGCAGCTCATAACTTGGGGCAAACTATCCTATGGGGTGGCCCAATTCTTAGAGTTGGGTAAAGGACCCCGAGCGGTACAAATGCTTTACACTTCACTATGAATCTAAAAGAAGGTTGGCAGTTCAAACCCACCCAGCAGCATCATGAACAAAAGGCCTGGTGATCTGCTTCCATAAAGACTCCAGCCAAGAAACCACTATGAAACTCTCTTAACACTTGGAGTCACCATATATTAGCATTGACTCAGTAGCAACCAATTTTGTTTTGTTTTGTTTTTTGTTGTGGGGTGATCCAGTCGCTACTGTGGAGTGATCTAGTCCCTACTGTGAAAGATAAAACAACCAGTGTTGGGGATACTCCTTGTCTTTTCCTCAGCTCCTCCTCTGGCACCAACCCAAAACCAAACTCATTCCTGTCAAGTCAATCTCTACTCATAGCAACCCTGTATGACAAAGTAGAACTTCCCCATAGTGTTTCCAAGGAGCAGGTGGTGGATTTGAACTGCCGACCTTTTGATTAGTGACCAAACTCTAAACCACAGTGTTTGGAGCCCTGGTGGCACAGTGATTAAGAATGTCATTGTTAAACAAAAGGTCAGCAATTTGAATCTACCAGCCACTCCCTAGAAGCCCTACAGGGCAGTCCTACTCTGTTCTATAGAGTGACTCTGAGTAAGAATTGACTCGATGGCAATGGGCTTGTTTATTTTCATCTGGCACAGAAAATCTAAAATTGGATCACATTGCACAGTTGTTATCTGTTATGAGCGTAGCAATCCATATCAGGAATATGTATTATATAATATATGAGGACTGCCAATTAAGTACAAGAACTCATCCTAGAAAAAGTGCAACATACCTCATTACTGAATATCACTACAGTGACCTTCGAAGTACTCCCCTTGAGAAGTTATGCACCGATACCAGTGCCTAGTCCACCCTTCAAAGCAGTTTTGAAACTGTTTTTCTAGAATGGCCATCAGAGCTGTCATCGTATTACCCTTGATGTCCTAAGTGTCATCAAAATGTCTTCCTTTCAATATTTCCTTTATTTTTGAATAGAAGAAAAAGTCATTGGGGGTCAGATCAGCTGAGTAGGGCTGGTATTCTGGTATAGTTATTTATTTACTGGCTAAAAACTCCCTCACAGACAACTGTACAATTAAGTTCATGAACTTGCCACCATTCCACTGTGCATAGTGGCCATTTCAGATAGAGTTCCAAAATCTCTTTGAAGTGTGAACTAGGCACTAGCATCAGTGCACAGCATGCCAAGGGGAATACTTTGAAGGTGACCATATTAATATTGAGCAATGATGTATGTGGCGCTTTTTCTAGAATGAGTTCAAGAACTTAATTGTCAGTCTTCATACATACAGTTACTCTACTGGTAATTATTACCGCTTTGATATGTTGATGTGATAGAAGTCTATATCAAAAACATAAAGACTGGGGTTATATTAAAGTTGATGGAGCAGTTTATTCCATCATCTAGAGCAGAACAGTTACAAAGGCAGGTCTGAAGCCAGTCAGCATAGGTATGAAGCTCAGCTCCGCCCTTTCCTAGTATGTGACCTTGGGCCAGTCTGTTCCCTAGAAAATGGGGCCTGATAATAAAGGTGTACACCTCTAGTGTTGATGTGAGGAGTAAATGAGAAAAGCTGGGTGAATACAGCACGCAGCGCAGAAGGACAGACTTTGAAGTCAGAGCTATTTCTTAAGCATCTGCCATAGCCAAGCTCTGGGTGTGATACGTGCTTTATGGAGCCTGTGGTTGATTTATTCTAACATTTACCCCTATTAAGAAGGTGTTGTCAGTTCACAGAAGAGGAATATGAGTCTCAGAGGGGCTCAACTAAATCTCCCAAGTCACACATCTGTGACAGGTAAGAACTCAGGTCTGCTCAGCCTGATCCCAGCACCTCCGATCTGCCCACCACTCTCCAGTCTTCCAAGCCCTGGATAAAGATGCTCACTAGCTGTACACCCATGGGCAAGTTAATGAAACTCTCTGAGCCTCAGTGGCTGGCTATACAAATAGGAAATTAATACCTATGTCATTAGGTTTCTGTGACAATCTAAACAGAATTTGTAGAGAGTATAGACAATTCCAGCACATCCAGGTACTCAGTACAAATGGTCTGTTATTATTTTTTGTTTCACCAATTATTTATGACCTCATATTTATCAAAAAAATTGTATGGGTATTCCTTATTTCATGGAAACTGTGGTGGTATAGTGGTTAAGTGCTGAGGCAGCTAACCAAAAGGTTAGAGTTTGAATCCACCAGGCACTTCTAGGAAGCCCTACAGAGCACTTCTACTCTTTCCTTTAGGGTCATTATCAGTCAGATTAGACTCCACAGCAGTGGGTTTATTCTTACTGCTATTGTTGGATGCTGTTGAGTTGGCCTCCAACTCATAGCGAGTCCAACTCATTGCACTGTTGTGATCCATAGGGTTTTCAGTTGGCTGATTTTGGAAGTAGACCACCAGGCCTTTCTCCCTAGTTTGTCTTACTCTTGAAGCTCCACTGAAGCCTCTTCAACATCATAGCAGTCTCTACTGACAGACAAGTGGGGGCTGCCCTTGAATTGCATTTACTGAGAATCAAACCCAGATACCCTGCTTGGATGGCAAGCATTCTACCTGTAGACCACCACTACCCCTTTCTGTTACTAGTAATAGTACCTGCAAGGTCTCTGTTAAAATGAAGAACATAATAACAGTACCTAGCCAGGTTGTTGTGGGAAATTAAAGAATTCACATATATAAAACACTTAGAATGGAACCCTGGTGACATAGTGCTTAAGAGCCACAGCTTCTAACCCAGAAGGCCAGCAGTCTGAACCCACCAGCCACTGCTTGAAACCTCTACAGGTCTGCTCTACTCTGGCCCATAGGGTCTAAAATAGAGCTTGATGATAGCAAAAACTCAACCAACATTGGCTACTGTTATTTTCACAGTGCAAGCAGACTTGTCCAGTTATTATTGGTCCCATGTTACAAGTGAGGACAGTGAAGGGCAGAGCGATTATGTCAATTGCACAAGCACACAAGCTAGTAAATGACAATGCTGGGATCCTAAGCCATGCTGTCTGATAGTACCTCTGGTTCTATCTTTATATCCCTTGTATTCTGTTTTTACATCCCATGTTACAGTGTTCTTCATGGCATTATAGAGGATTAAAATCTGCTTTTTGTTATCTCCAGCATGGATAAACAGAAATGAGCTTACACTGAAAAACAAAAGAGAGATGAAGGCAGAATTTCAACACAATGCTAATAAACAGCCAAGGTTAAAATCAAATATTGGTTATTATCGGTTATAACGGTGTCAGTTACTTCTCTCAAGCCCTTTAATGTGAAAGATGGTACTTTATCTCATGAGTTCAGGGAAAGGTGATCTGTGGTTCTATAATATGAAATCTGATGAGTTGGCCCAGAAGTAAACAAAAGCATAGCCCTTAACCTTTTTGGAGTCTAGGATACTTTGAGGAAACCCTATTGGTGTATTGGTTAAGAGTTCAGCTGCTAAACACAAGGTTGGCAGTTCAAATCTACCAGCCACTCCTTGGAAACTCTATGGGTTGATTCTACCCTGTCCTACAGGGCTGTTATGAGTCAAGATTGACTTGGTGGTGACAGGTTTTTTTATGGGTGTTAGGACACTTTGAAAATGTGAAGACAATGTAGATATTCTCTCCTGAAAAACAAGATATGAACACATGCACACACAGACATAATGCACTCACAGTAGTTCATTAGAATTTCAGTGAGTTTACAAGTTTCCTGGGACTCGTGGACTTCAGGCCAAAAATTCCTGAGCTTAAAGAATCAGGAAGAAATGGAAAACATAGACTAGTAATCTGGAACTGACTACTGCATGTAGATTCTGGAGGCAAATGGCCCAGACTTCACTATTGACTCCCCGAGTTCTTAGTCTTGGGGCTTGGGATAGAATTAGTCTCTCTAAGGCACAATTTCCTCATCTGTAAAATGTGGATGATGATAATCATTTTATCCATTCAAGGATAGCTTTCAGTTTCCCTACTATGCTGCTCTATGATCAAGTCCTGTAGCGCTAGCCACACAATGAAAATTTCCCATATTAGTTTTGTGGTCTTGGACAAGTTACTTATACCCACTGAGCATCAGTTATTTCCATCTGTAAAACAGAGACAATAATACCCAGCTAAATATCTAAGAGAATGTCTTGCTCAGTACACGGCACCGGTGCAATGGTTCACGGTCTCACCTCATTGTCACCACTACCACCATCTTTTTATTATCAACAGGTGCTTCCTTTGTTTTCTTCACAGGTGTTCAAGCTGGGTTGGAGACAGCTGAGCAAATTATCATGGAAAAGAGCATCATCCCAGATTTAAATGGCTCTGAATATCTTGAATTTATGAAAGTTAAATATGTGAACTACAATATTACAAAGTAAGTAAAAGAAGAGCATCTTTTTTGCAGTGAAACTGGTCTTTAGAATCTCAAGGTCATAGATACGGTTTGGTAGAATGCCAAGACCTATGAAGCACAAGTTAACTTTTGGGAAAAACTTATCAGCTGGTTGGCTGGCATGATAAAGAATCCAAAAAAGAAGGGTCATATGATTGATAGACTGTGGCATGTGGGTCAGAACACCCGAGTCCAAATCTTTGTGTGCATCTAGCATGTGTGCTCTGAGACTCAAAGTCCTCCCTTTGGAGATGAACATTCTAATACAACACAGATATCAACTGAGGCCACCACGCCCTTTGAATTCTAAGTGAAATTCTTGTTCATTCCATCCACACTGTCTTAGCTATATAGTGTTGCTATAACAGAAATACCAAAGTGGATGGGTTTAACTGGCAGTTTATTTTCTCACAGTAAAGGAGGCTAGATGTTTGAATTTAGGGTGCCGACTCCAGGGGAAGGCTTTCTCTCTGTGTCAGCTCTACAGGAAAGACCTTGTCATCATTCTTCCCTCTGGGTCTATGAGTATCTCAGTGCAGGGACTCTAGGTCCAAAGGACGTGCTCTGCTCCTGGATCTTCTTTCTTAGTCGTAGTAAGTCCCTTTCTTTTCTGCTCACTTCTCTCTTCTGTACCTCTAAAGAGATTGACTCGAAGTAAAGCCTAATCCTTTAGAATATGTCCAGCCTCATTAACTTAACTTCCTCTGATCCTGCCTCATTGGCATCATAGAGGTAAGAACTCACAACACACAGGATAATTACATCAAGTCACAGAATGGAGGGCAAAATACTGAGAATTATGGCCTAAACCAAGTTGACACACATTTTAGAGGACACGACTCAATTCATAAAGCTCCTCTCTGACCCTCATGAACATAGAAATGGAATTCAACCACAGTCTTTAAAAGAAATTCACTCTCAAGTCTTTCCTAATTTTCATAATTTAGTTAAGATTTCAGAAGAAAGGAACACAGGACACACGGCCTTCTAAATCCCCAACCTCCCCCAAATGCACACACATACACACACTTCCTGTGTTTCATTTCCTTGACCCTCTCGGTAGCAACAAAAATTTCTTTTCCTGGTATTAAGCATAGCACTTCCACCTACTCCTGAGCATCAAACTCCCTCTTTCTACTCTAACTAGTTTTCAACTTAATTTTCCAACCAGTGAAGCTCTCTTAACTAACTCACCTCAAGAGGTACTCATTCAGACAAAAGAAGAAGACACTGTATGATATAAAGTCAGGAAAGATGTGCATCAGGGTTTTGTCCCTTCACTATACCTTTTCAACCTGTATGCCAAGCTAATAATCCAAACCTGGACTATACGAAGAAGAACAAGGCATCAGGATTGGAGGAAGGCTCATTAACAACCTGCAATATGCAGATGACACAGCCTTGCTTGCTGAGTGAAGAGGATTTGAAACACTTATGGATGAAGATCAAAGACCACAACCTTCAGTATGGATTAGTCCTTACAACCAAGAGAACAAAAATCTTCACAACTGCACCAGTAAGCAACATCACGATAAACAGAAAAGACTGAAGTTGTCAAGGATTTCATTTTACTTGGTTCTACAATCAGTGCCCATGCAAGCAGAAGTCAAGAAACCAAAAGACGTATTGCATTGGGAAAATTTGTTGCAAAATACCTCTTTAAACTGTTAAAAAGTAAAGATGTCATGTTGAAGACTAAGGTACACCTGACCCAAGTCATGGTATTTTCAGTTGCATCATATGCATGCCAAAGCTGGACGATGAATAAGGAAAACAGAAGAGTAATCGATGCCTTTGAATTGTGGCATTGGAGAAGAACGTTGAACGTACCATGGACTGCCAAAAGAACAAACAGGTCTATTCTGGAAGAAAGTATAATCAGAGTGCTCCTTGAAAGTAAAGATAGAGAAACTGCATCTTACATACTTTGGACATGTTGCCAGGGGGGATCAGTCCCTGAAGAAGGGCATCATGTTGGCAGAGAGGGGGTTTAGAAAGGAAGAGGAAAATCCTCAACAGGATTAATTGAAACAGTGGCTGCAACAGTGGGGTTACGCATAAAAACCGTTGTGGGCACAGTGCGGGATTGGGCAGCATTTCATGCTGTGGTACGTAGGTTCACTAGGAGTCAGAATCGACTTGATGGCACCTAACACCACCAACAACAAAGTACTCTTCCTAAAAACAATTCTGTAGGCAGTTTTTAAACGTTTTATAGTAAAAAAAGAAAATCAAACAAATATTAAACAGTAAAAAAAATGAAGTGATAAATATGAAGATACTTCGTAAAATTTCAACTACTGTACAAGTCTTAGTTGATATCCATAGCGACAACAAAAAGACATCCTTGTAAGAACAATGGAATGATCATATTGTTTCATCCAACTTGGAGCTCTGAAATTGTGTCAATTAGCAATAAAGTGCAGTTAAATATAACAGAAAATACAAATGAAATGACTTAGAAATAACTGGGGTTTTATTCTCACATATAAGAAGCTCAAAAAGAACAGTCCAGGGATGCTGTGGAAGACACACAAGTTCATCAGAATCCAGTCTCCTTTGTTTTTTCTCCTCCCATATCCTTCTATTCTCACGGTTGCCTCACAGTCCAAAGCAGCCACTGCAGCATACGATGGGAAATACCAAATAATCATTTCTTATCAGCTATCACATTTATGTTAGAAAATTTCCTAATCTTCGCTCATAACAATATTTTTATTCTGCACAGCACTTATAAACACATGATCTCATTTTATCTTCCCAGCCTACCTGTGAGTAATATTTTCTCTAAGCGACTGAATGAAAGAAGTTAAGTACCTTGCCCCACGTTGCACAGCCAGTACGAAACTTGGCTTCAGGTCAAGTGTACAGTGCATGAAGGGCATAGCCTGGTGGTTAACAGCCCAGTCTAGACAAAATTGAGGAGGGTTCCAGGTCTACTTATACGTGACTTCAGCCAAATTCCTTACCTTCTCATCTGTGCACTAACCAAAAACCGAAACCAAACCCACTTCCATCAAGTCGTGTCCAACTCATAGCAACGCTAGAGACCCTAGAGGTCAGAGTAGAACTGTCCCGTAGAGTTTCCAAGGAGCACCTGGCGGATTTGAAGTGCCGACCTTTATGATTAGCAGATGTAGCACTTAACCCACTATGCCACCAGGGTTTCTAGAGATTACAAAAACAGCCAGTACCTCAGAGCGTTGGTGCATGGATTAAAGTGAAGTAATGCATGTAAAGTGCTTACCACTCGCAGATACCCATAAGGATATATTAGCGTAAAGCACGTGGCCATCATTTTATGGGAATTACGTGCAATGTCTGGCTTTCTACTTATCTGATAATCTAGAGAGTCCTAGGGGAAGTTAATTCTTAAAATAACTTTCTCAACTAAGGGAGATATTGCTCATGTAGAGGCTTTTTAGAAATGTTTTGGTTGTCTCAGTGACTAGGAGGTAGTACTGCTGGCATCTAGTTGGCATATATACCAAATATACTGCAAGGTGCATGACAGTCCTCTACAAAAAAATAGTCATTCCATCCAAAATGTTAGTATCATCCCCACTGAGAAGCTCTGGAACAGTTGAAGGAAAAAATGATGGTAGCAATGTTGTATCTTTTTGTTTAAGAGCTACAGCTGCTAACTAGGAGGTCAGCAGTTCAAATCCATCAGATGCTCCTTGGAAACTGTATGGGATAGTTCTACTCTCCCCGAGAGTGTCACTATGAGTCAGAATTGGCTCTACAGTGGCAGGTTTGATTTGTTTCTTGTTTTGTGTTTTTTCATTTAAACCAAAAATTAGATTATTTTATTATTTGCAAATTTATTTTTTATACATGTTTATTTCTGTCTTTAATTTGGCACAAGGAGCTTCCTGCCAAGGACTTGAGCGGAATCATAAGGCAGTGCCCAGAAACCTCACTGCAGACATGAGGTTCCTTCCTCTACAGATAGATTGGATGAGTGGGCAGGTGGATGGGTGAGTGGGTGGGTGATGGATGGATGGACAGTTAGCTAGATAGGTAGGTTAAGTTGGCAGATAGAGACAGACAGACAGCTGCTGTCCAGTCAACTCATGGCAGCCCTCTGTATAACAGAACAGTGCATTGCCTGGTCCTGCATCACCCCCATGATCACCACCATGTACAGATTCCTCGCTAGGGCTGTTATGCTACTCCATCTCACCAGGATCTCTCTCATCCTCAAGAGCTATCTGCTTCACCAAACATGACATCCACTGTCAATGATTGATGCCCCTCCTCATTGACATGCCCAAAACAAACAAGCAAACAATGGTCTTCTGTGATTCATAAGGTTTTCATTGGCTAATTCTCAGCAATAGATACAGCTACGTCTTTCTTTCTCGTCTGCCTTATTCTGGAAGCTCTGCTGAAATCTGTCCACCATAAGTGACCCTGCTAGTATTTGAAATACTGATGGTATAGCTTTAAACATGATAGCAACATGCAAGCCACCACAGTACAATCAATTGATAGATGGGGGAGTAGGATTCTTCCTCTACAGTAATTCACAGTTTTGACCATCATGAGTTCTATGACTGCATGTCCTATTTTGCTTTATTTAGAGATGTGCTAGAAGAGGTAACAAACTGCTCTATTTCTCCTTTTACAGCATAAAAATCAAAGCATTCTCATTTCCAAATACTTCGTTAGCCTTTGTGCCTGGAGTGGGAATCAAAGTGCTCAGCAATCATGGCACTGCCAACGTCAGCACCAACTGGGAAGTCAAGTCTCCACTTTTGTGAGTATTTCCATTGAAGTCTGCTAATGCACTGGGAAGATACAGAGCAAAAATGGAAAATCTGTAAACTTGTGAATATGGTAGACATTAAGCTTCTTTCCTCAGTCATTGACAAGCCTTCTCAAGAGCATTTTTTTCAAGGAGAGATTTCAACTAGGGTGTTAAAAACCACTGCCATCAAGTGGGGCCCGACTCATGGTGACCCCATTAGCACTCTGGAAACCCTAGTAGCATAGTAGTTAAGTGCTGTAGCTGCTAACAAAACAGTCTGCCATTCAAATCTACCAGGTGCTCCTCGGAAACTCTATGGAGCAGTTCTACTATGTCCTATAGGATTGCTGTGAGTTGGAATCTACTCAGCAGCAATGGGTCTGGTTCAGTTTTATTGTCACTCTAGTGGTACCAGAAAAGTGTGTTTCCCTTAAAAGTAGAACTATCCTTCAAAATTCTCAGAGCTAGAGGTCCCCAACTGTCAGAGCAATAGACACATGCCACAACATTGTAGATACAGCAGTGAATCACTGGATGATCTTGAGAGCATCATTCAACATACTGCGGCCACTGTGTTGGTTGTCATTGGTTGCCATAGAGTTGGTTCCAATTCATGGCCACTCCGTGTATGCAGACTACCTTGCTGCTCCACAGAGCTTTCAAGGCTGTGAGCTTTCGGAAGCAGATTACCAGGTTTGTCTTCTGAGGCACCTCTGGGTGGGATTGAACCTCCAACCATTTGGCTAGTAAATGGACACTTAACTATTTCTTCCCCCATACACAATTTATGTTTTCATTCATTAGTCACCGAGTCATCAACCATAGGTGGAAAGCTTCTTCCGCATCAGGCTATGCACTAAGTCCTGGGAACACAAGGTTAATAGCACACAAACTATCCCTCAAGGAGTTCACAGACTATACCTAAATGTCATTTTCTCCATCTAGGAGCTGTGCCTCTCCCGAATAAGAAGGGTGCTACCAACTTCACTTCCAACATTCTCTCTCCTAGCAAACATTGTATATGTAGGGAGCTCAGTATGTGGTCAGCCTCTACCAGGGCGAGAGCACTCACAGTCCATAGAGCTGTCATCATTCATGGATTCATTACTCGTCTAGTAAACATTTGTTCAGTGCCTACTCTAAGCCACAGCTTGTGGTAGGTGCTGGAAACCCAGAGGTGGCCATGTCAAAGTCCCTGCTCCCAAAGAGCTTCGATTCTGTGGGTAACCAAAGAGCCAAGATCCAGCTACACATACCCTGCTAGGGCTAAGGTAACCTAGCACTTTTTCTCTCAACAGCCAAGATGCAGGAGCAGCTGATCTGTTCATCTCTGGGGCCTTCTTCACTGGTATCCTTGTCCTGTCCCGAGATGACTTCGGTCACCCAACTGTGAAGCTCCAAGACTGCCATGCTCAAGTGAGCCACACCCATGTCTCATTCTCTGGAGAACTCAGGTGAGCCAGAAAACCACGGCAGGCAGTAGCTGGTCTGGGGCTGGGTTCGCAGGCAGATTTGGGTCCTTGAGTAAGCACCTTTATTTTCTTTTTTCTCCTAGCGTCCTGTATAACTCTTTTGCTGAACCGATAGAGAAACCGATTTTAAAGAACTTAAATGAACTGGTAAGTCTTTAGAGATTAAGTAACCACCATAAAATGCCATCAGCAGCAGTTTCACCTTCCTTTACTCAATTCTTGGTCAATAAATTTTTATCCAGCATTGCCTGCAGTCCAGGCACGGTCCTAAGTGCTTTCACATGGAGTATCCTTTGCAACTTAGTAACAGTTTCTCAAGTGCCTACAGTTTGTAAGCCTTGTGGCAGGACAAGGGAAACAGAGATAAATAAAAAACACCCCTTCCTTCAAGTTCCTTCCCATGGTGTGGGAGTAAGATCAACAAGATCTTATCTAGGGTTTGCATCCTGCAGGATAGGGTCTTTGGATGATCAAACAGTAGAATTGGTTTGCCATCCTTCTAGGAGAAATAAGCTCAGGTTAGTGACACAGTGACTGAAGGAATACTTCAATTAGTACATAGTAAGTAAACCCTGGAACCCCTAGTGGTGTAGTGGCTAAGGGCTACGTATGGTAACACGAAGGTTGGCAGTTCAAATTCTCCAGGTGCTCCTTGGGAGCTCTATGAAACAGTTCTACTCTACCCTATAGGATCACTATGAGTCGGAACCAACTTGTAAACCCAGGTACATGGTGGTTAAGTGCTACAGCTGCTAATCAAAAGGCTGGCAGTTTGAATCCACCAGATACTCCTTGGAAACTCTATCTGGTAGTTCTATTCTGTCCTCCAGGGTTACCATGAGTCAGAATTGACTTGATGGCAGTGGGTTTTCGGGTTTTAACATGTTCACTAAACTGAGCAGAGAAATTGAAGAAGAAAAAATAAAAGTGAAAGACATAGGGCCTGCGTTTAACAGTGATTACGGGCTGGAGGGAGGGCGATGGGAGAAATTATTGTCTGGGAAACACCTAGTTCTTGTTCAAGAGGATTAAAAATTTGGCAGAGGATATTGGTGATGGTTGCCTAACGTGACTGATGTAATTAATCTCGCTGAATTGTGTATGGGAAAAATGTGAGATTGGCTAATGTGGTGCTGTACTTGTTGTTTCAATAACCAACCAATGAACAAGGCAATAGGGCCTGGGGATTTCATGCAGATAAATTTTTCAGTGAATTCATAACTTGAGCTGAGCCCTGAAGCTTAGGTAGGTTTTAAATAGGTGAGGAGAGGGGAAGAAGGAAGAATATCTCCAGAGCTGCACATATCTAACTTTAGAAGTCAGGAAAGAAGAAAAACAATATTGGTTGTGAGCCTTCTTTCCAATGCTATACTTACCTCCAGTGAACCATTTCCCTGTATTCTGGGGGAGGCCAGGACAAGGATGAGGAGGACTGGAAGAGAAGGAAGACTTGGTGCTCCTGGGAGGCAAGGACAGTGTCCGGTTGTCCCTGTCTTCTGAGTGCCCAGCTCAGTGCTTGGCAGAGAGTCACAGATTCTCAGTGACAGTTGGCAAGGAAATCAATGCTCAGATGCACTAAGGACCTCTCCAAGGAGATCACAGGTGGCAGCTTCAAACCCAAAAGTGATGGTTAGATGAAAATGGGATTTAACTTGGAGTAGGAGACACACAATCAGGAGGCAGACTCGAGAGCTCATGCTTTTTCCCATGGTCTGTCTCTTTCCTCACCTGACACTGAGGGCCAGTAAATGCACATATTAAAAAAAGGGAGCATATTAAAGGACTGTGCTGTCACCTTGAAGGATCCCACACTAGATCATTCCTCTGAAAGATGTGGTTCTTTGGCCTCAGATACAAAGCCAACCCAAAAGGACCCCACTGCCATCAAGTTTGTTCCAACTCATAGGGACCCCATAGGTAAGAGCAGAACTGCCTCATAGAGTTTGCAAGGAGCACCTGACAGATTTGAACCACCAGCCCTTT
Organism: Heterohyrax brucei; assembly: GCA_028571685.1. Taxonomy (NCBI): domain Eukaryota; kingdom Metazoa; phylum Chordata; class Mammalia; order Hyracoidea; family Procaviidae; genus Heterohyrax; species Heterohyrax brucei. The sequence goes on along the minus strand of CM053142.1, from coordinate 177,193,231 downwards.
CTTTGGTTAGAAGCCACAGCACTTAACCACTATACCACCAGGGTTTCCGTGAAGCCAGTACAGAATAAATTATGTCACAGTTGATCAGCTGCTAACCAAAAGGTTGGTGGTTCACACCCACCGAGGGGCTCCACAGGAGACAGACCTGCTGGTCTATGGGGCAGTTCTGCTCTGTCACAAGGGGTCGTTGTGAATCAGAACCAACTCAGTGGCATCCAGCATACACAACACTCAGCCAATGAAGTTTCATGGAGTCTAAATATGTTGCTTAGAGAGAATAACTTTGCTTTTATAATTCTCCCCGTACTTAAAAAAAAAAAAGTTACTGTCGAGTCAATTCTGACTCATAGTGATCCTGTAAGACAGAGTAGAACTGCCCTATAGGGTTTCCAAGGAATGGCTGGTGAATTCGAATTGCCGATCTTTGGGTTACGAGCCCAGTGCTTAACCACCGAGACACCAGGGCTCTGAGAAGTTGACCTCGGCCTCCCTGTAAAGGAACTGAATTCCAGTCCCCCACGTGACAGGCAGGGAGGGAAACTTACCACTGGGAAATCTTTGTGGTTAAGCACCATGGCTGCTAACCAAAAGTCCGCAGTCTGAATCCAACAGGCTCTTTGGTAACTATGTGTGTAGTTTTACTCTGTCTTATAGAGTCTCTATGGGTCAGAGATCAACTTGATGGCAATGGGTTTGGTTTTTTTGGTTTATATGAATGAGAATGGTCTCTGTGCCACTACCAGGTAGAAAAGAAGGTTCAGTCTACAGCTGTCTAGGTGGGCCAGATCGGATTTCAAATTCTAGCTCTGTAACTCCATACAACTTTATCTAAGTTTTTGTTTTCCCATCTCTAAGCAGGAGATAGCAGTACCTGCTTTTCAAGGTTGTAATGAGAATGAACTGAGATCAAAACAATGATAGCTCATATTTGCTAAGTGCTTCCTACTAGCTAGGCAATTTTACATGGATTACCTCCATGTCCACTCTTCAACAAGTTAATCAGGTAGATAGAATTATTATCCCCATGGCACAGATGGGGAAACTGAGGACAGATAGTACAAGTAACTTGCCAATGAATTCAACCCCAGGCAGCCAGGCTCTGCTCCTAACTGCTATACCAACTGATTAACAGCCGACCTGGCATGCAGTAGGTACATTAAGGTTGGTAGTTTTCTCCTCTCTACCAGTTACCATTGAGTGACTCTGACTCGCTGGGACTCCATGTGCATTTGAGCAGAACTGAACTCTGTAGGGCTTTCAACAGCAGATTTTTTTGGAAGTAGACTGCCAGGCCTTTCTTTCAAGGTGCTTCTGAGTGGACTTGAACCTTCAACTTTTCTTTAGCCATGGAGTGCATCATTTGGTTAGTACTCTTCTGTTGTTTTTAGCTGTGGTCAAGTCGACCTCAGCTCACGGCAACCCCATGTGTTACAGACTAAAACTGCTCCCCAGGGTTCTCTTGACTGTAGTTTTTACCGAAGCCGATTGGCAGGACTTCTTCCGTAGAGCCATTGCTGGATTCAGACCACCAACCTTTAGGTTAACAACTGACTGCAAACACTTGCACCTCCTAGGCCCCTTACTCAGCCTTCTACAGATAATATTTAATCTGTTAAATGTTAATTTTCCAAAGGGGGAAAGCTATAAAACAGTGCTTTTAGCTCAGATGTATGGGGCTTTCAAACTAGCCCAGGGGAAACGGAAAGGCAGCTGATGAAATCCACTAAACTGGGCGTGGAGCTGCTGCCTTAGAAGGTGGGAGGCAGGCAGCACTCCTGGCAGAAGGCAAAGGCACAGTCATCAGGCAGCAGGTTCCTCAGGTATGACAGCAGTAGCATGGACTGGGACACATGCCCTGTCACGCCACAGAGGAAAAGCAAAGGGCTCGCTCTTCTACGGGGCTAACAGGGTATAGTCCCAGTTGCTATGAAGGTTCAATGACATGCGGCTTAAGTAACTTGAAGCCCACAGGCATCAACTAAGGAAAAGCCTTGAAGACCAAAGGGAGATGGTCTGCTAACCTGTTGGCCTTTGTTTGCAGGGTCTAGGGCCATAAAGAGAGGTTTCTAGCATAGTATGATAATCTGCTTTCTTTCTTTTTTTTTTTTTTAATTCCTTTTGTGGCCAGCTCTGTCCCATGATTTCCAGTGAGGTTGAAGCACTGAATGCTAATCTCAGCATGCTGGACGGTGAGTCTCAGAAACATCTCTTCTGCGTGATTCTCTTCCCACCTTCAAATGGTGGTGGCCTCCAGGTTTGCATTTCAATAAAGTACAGCCCAAGCTCTCCATTGTGCCTTCATATCTGCTAGTTGGTATTACAGATGTTGTCCAGGAAGAACAGCTGTATGTACAAGGTGTACTTTCTTCTGCTACTAACCACATGCACGTCCAATTTCACATCCACTGTGAGCCCCATGGCTCCTGGGACTAGGTGCCGGTTAGGCAATGAAATCTTCCTGAGCTTTAATCCCAGCTCTCACCCCAAATCTATCCTCTTCAGAATGATTAATATCAGTCTGACCAGGTTATTTCTCCACCCTCACCCCTGCATTGGCTGCTTGCTGTCTTTATCAAGTCCAAAGGCTTCAAATGGTCTACAGGCTCTCATGCTCTGGCTTCTCTCTCCACTGTATCTCATACCTCTCTAGCAGTCAAGCTGCTTCTCCCATCTCCCACACTTCCTGCCCTTCCTCTCTCCCTGGGAGAGCATTCTCTGCCTTCCATCATTTATTAATTTCACAGATGTTTATTGAGTGCCTGTTTCTGTGCCGGTGTGGTGCTAAGCCTTGCCCTTCCACTCTCTACTCTTACCCTTCTCTTATTTTGTTCACTCCTCTTTATCTTTAAAGACTCTGTTCAGCCATCATCTATTCCAAGAAATCTTACCTGACAGCCTGCATCCCTCAAAAATCACACGTCTTCTAGTTTAGATGCTTTGGAAGCATCTCTCTCTTTGCTCTTCCTCTCTGCATTTACCAGCGATGTACTGAGCACTTGTAATAGGCCAGGCTTTGTTCTGGATCTGGGTATCGAGCCACAAACCTAAGAGGGAAAGATTCCTGCACTCATGGCACTAATGGGTGGAGACACTCAACAAGAAAGATAAATAAGTAAAATCCAAGAAGAAAAATAATTGTAAGGAAGACACCAGAGAGAGATTTTGTTTTTTAGATAGTGTGGCCAGGAAAGTTACCACTGAACAGCTGATGTTACAGTAAGGACCTCAATAAAGTAGGAAGTGAGCCACTCCTAGCTCTGGATGGAGAACATTTCAGGTAGAGGATAGACGCAGAAGCAGAGGCTTGCCAAGAGGGTTAGAAAATGGGAAGACACCTACACTGGGAACAGTGGGGGTGCAAGAGAAAGTAGTCAGAGGTGAAGTCAAAGAAGGAACGGGAAAAAGGTAAGGTTAGATCTTCAGCCCTCTGTAGGCAATTGCAAAGACTGCCTCTTAGTTTGAGTCACATGAGAAGACTTTGGTGACTTCTGACCAAGAGTTGGCATAATCAGACTTGTATTTGAATGAAATCAGCCTGGCTTCTGTGTTATCAATAGACAGGAAGAAGGGGGAAAGTGTGGAACCACTCAAGAGACTACTGCAGCAATGCGAATGGTCCATGACAGCACCTGGCCCAAGTGGAGTGGAGAAGGTGCTAAGAAACATTCAAATGCTGGCTAGTATGTTGAAGATAGAGACAGGGAGTCGTAACAGCAGTCAGGGATGATGCCAGGTGTTTTCCTTGAGCAACTGTAAGACTGGAAGAGTGGAATTACCATTTACTGAGATGGAGAAGACTAAAAAAAACAAGTTTCTGGTACAATTGTCAGGAGCTTAGTTTTAGCTCTTTCCTTACTACACTCTCTTATAACGTCATGCTTCTGTGTGTGTCTCTTCCACTAAACTAGGAGGTCCTTGAGAGCAGGAGCTTGGCCCAACCCATCTGTGTTCCCAAGCCTCGGCATGGTGCCTGGCCCATGCTCTTGTTGTTATTGCCATGGGTCAGTTCTGATTCACGATGACCGCACACATTGCAGAGCAGAATTACCTCTGTGGCATTTGCTCGGCTGAAATCTTACTGGCAACAGAGCAGATTGCCAGGTCCTTTCATCCACTTAACTGTGGGGTGATGTGTTTGAACCAGGGCTTAGAACTGGTTTCTTCTGACAAACACCTGCTGAAGGTTTGCATTTCTTGGAAGTTTTCCCACTCACGCGCCTATAAGAATAAGAATAAGAAAAAAACCTGTTGCTGTTGAGTAGATTCAGACTCCTAGAAACCCAACAGGTCAGAGCAGAACTGTTCCACAGGGTTTCCATGGAGCAGGTGGTGGATTGGAACTGCCAACGTTTTGCTTAGCCGCCGTAGCACTTATCCTGTGTTTCTGCCTAGAAGAACATACTCCAAAACTTTTCTGATGATTCTCAGGGTGATGTGATTATGAATGATTTTCACTGTCTTCTTTTGACTTATCTGTTTTTCCTGCTGTTCCAAAAGTACATATGTATTGCTTAAGGAAAGGGGAAATTGTTATTTTAAACAGATGAATTAAAATTATATGACCATGGATAGACAGTATTTATGTATTAATATTTTACTATGGAAACTCTGGTGGCATAGTGGTTAAGAGCTACAGGGGCTAACTAAAAGGTTAGCAGTTCAGCTCTACCAGATGTTCTTTGGAAACTCTGTGGGCAGTTCTATTCTGTTCTACAGGGTCACTACGAGTTGGAATCGATTTGATTGCAATGGGTTGGGTTTGATTTTACTACGAGTTTACTGATCTTAGACTTTCTTTTTCTCTTGGTTGTTTAGTTCTCACCAAGTTCGACAACCATACTCTGCTGGATTATTCACTAACCAATTCTCCACAAATTACTGAGAATTACATGGACCTGGACTTGAAGGTAACTTTACTGTCCTCTGAATCCTTATCCTGACTGTCAATAGTCAGTATTTGGAGAGCAGATGTGTGCAAAAGGAAAGAAGTGTAGATGCTCCTCAAAGAATTTCATTGCCTATCAAGTAATTCCTTCACGTTTCTGGTCTTTCAAAAGACTCTAGAACATTTTTTTGATTATTTGGAATGTACAAAGCATGTCTACATTCTTCACCAGAAGTATCACTATGTCTTTACCTCCGGGAATAGGTCTGAGGCTAGAAACCAGCAAGCAGAGTAGTCTGAATGTCGTAGACCTTGACACAGGAGTGGGTTATACACGTTAAGGCCTTCATGTTTAATGCTCAGAGCCCTTGGTACATAAAAATGTGTTTGCCGAGTCTGAGAAAGTGATTCACTGTGCTTACCGAGTTTAGTCTTATGCGCAAGGCTAAAGTCACTGTTTTTTAAAATGCACATTGGTTTTTCTTCCACTCATTCAGAATCTTTCAAATCAGCTAAATATTGTACAAGACAACACTTTGCAGTAACACCCAAGGCAAATGAGAATAGAATTAGGAATGTCCCAGAAATGCTTTAAACCACTTAGAATCCTTAATCCTCTCAAATTTTTCTGACTCCTCAGGTGCTCAGCAGCCACACATCTTGAAGTTTGTTCTTAGGCTGCTAACCCGCCTGTTGTAGTCATCTGGTACTGCTCTAACAGAATGTCACAGATTGAACTCTGTCCCCCCAAAAATGTGTGTAGCCATGTGGCTGGGCCATGATTCCCAATATTTTATGATTGCCCTCCATTTTGTGATTTTCCTGTGCCATATGTTAGAAGATTAGGGTGGGACTGCAAATCCCTTCAGAAACCCTGGTGGCATAGTGTGTTAAGTCCTACATCTGCTAACCAAAAGGTTGACAGTTCAAATCTGCCAGGTGCTCCTTGGAAATTCTATGGAGCAGTTCTACTCTGACCTCTGGGGTCATTATGAGTCAGACCTGACTGCACAACAGTGGGTTTGGGGGTAAATCCCTTCATAAGATAACCTCCCTTTTCCACTGTAAAGGGAGTTTCATGAGAGTATGGGCTGCACCATCCTTTACTGTTTCATCTTACAAGAGATAAAAGGAAAGAGAAGCAAGCAGAGAACTGGGAAGCTCACACCATCAAGAAAGCAGCTCTGGGAGAAGAGCGCATCCTTCAGACCTGAGATTCCTGAACTAAGAGACTTACTGAACCAAGACTGAGTTAACAGTACCAGATGACTAAAACAGAAAAACCACAAGTGGACAGCTTTAACAAGGTTTATCCTGACACAGTCCAGTCAGCAATAAGTCCCAATTCAGGATGTCTGCTCCAGGGGAAGGCTTTCCGTCTGTCAGCTCTGAAGGAAAGTCCTTGTGTTGTATCAGTCTTTGGTCACGGAGCCTCTGGGCACAGGAACTTCAGGTCTGAAGAACACACACTACTCCTGGTGCTGCTTTCTTGATGGTATGAGGCTCCCAACTCTCTGCTCACTTCCCTTTCCTTTTATCTCTTGTAGGATGAAAAGATGAAAAGGGGTACAAGCCATACTCCAAGGAAACTCACTTAGTAAGGGTGTTGCTGTCTCACCCTTATTCTCTTTTAGCATAATCCTATTACCCACAGGCAGAGATTAGGATTTACAGCATAGGAAAAATCACAAAATGTTGGACAATCACAAAATATTAGGAATGACGGGCCAGCCAAATGGCTACACGCATTTTGGCAGGGACACAGTCCAACCCACACTATAGCCATCTCCTCAGATTCCTGGCAATCTGAATAAAGCACTCTTAAAAGATTCAATCCTTATCTCTGTGTTTGGCTTAGTAGTGACAGGGCACAAGTCCAAGACTACATTTTCCTGGTAACAGCAACTATTGAAATCCTACAGGGCACAGTTCTACTCTGAAACATGCAGGGTCACCATGAGTGAGAATCAACTTCAGGGACAACTGGTTTGCTGTTATTTTTACCAATTTTCTGGAATTTCCCTAGCTCTGATTTGAGAGAGTCCATCTTCTTTACTCCTGGATGTCTGAGTTTTTCCATGACACATGGCTCCTTCTCTCTGTTTTCCCACAGGGCGCGTTCTATCCGCTGGACAACCTTGCCTACCCTCCCTTCTCAGCAGTTCCATTTATGCTCCCGGAACGGACGGACTCCATGCTCTACATTGGCATCTCTGACTACGTCTTGAAATCAGCATCCTTTGCTCACTTCAAAGCTGGGGCTTTCAATGTCACGCTCTCCACCAAAGAGGTGAGTAGAACGAACAGACGATGGCAATTGGCACTATTATTTACCCTTTTTCTAAGTGTCCCATTGTAAGACGTTGACATCCCAGTTCCTGTTTGTGAACTGACACTCCTAGCTGGACAAAGAACTGAGGAAATCTGAAGTGAGTATTGTTATTAGCGGAAAAGTACTTTCCATTTCTATGAATGTCAGGGTTTTTTTCTTGATATCTGGCAAGTTTTCCAGATTACCTTAAAGAATGTCAAGATTCCCCTTCTGTGACTTACTGCCTGTGATCATGAGCAATTTCAGTTAACTCCTGTGTGCCCGTTTCCTCATTTGGAGAGTGGAAATAACAATAGTTCCACACTGGTAGAGCTAACACAGGCATTAAAGAAGTTTAAATACATGTACAGCATGAAGACCAATGCCTGGCAAATAGTAAGTGCTAAATAAGTGTTGCTCATCATCTTCAGTATTATTATTCCGTGTGCTGTGCCAGCAGAAAGACTTCTCCTGGTAAGTGAATAAACAAAATTTGGTATACGCACGCAATGAGCTATTATTCAGCCATAAAGAAAACGAAAATCCTGGTGCATGCTAAAGCATGGATGAACCTTGAAAACATTTTACGAAGTGAAAGAGGTCAGACAACAAAAGGACCACTGTGATCCCACTTACATGAAAAGGACAAACGTAGACAGACCATAGTGGTTGGCAGCTCTGGGAGGATGGAGAAAGAGGAGTCATTGCTTAAGGGAGCACCAAGTTTCTGTTAATGATAGCGGAATAATTTGGAAATGGGTGATGGTAATGGTTTTCCAACATAATGATTGTAACTGATGTCACTGAATCACCCATGTAAAGATTATTGAATTGGCAAATGTTCTGCATTCTTACCACACACACACACACACACACACACACACACACACATAAAATCTCTTGTTGGCAATTGCAACTGATTCATCCACAGTGACCAGTAATAGTACAGACAGTCGCTGATTCTGTTTGCCATGTGCCTTCTCATAACAGGAAACCCTGGTGCCATGGTGGCTAAGAGTTACAGCTGCTAACCAAGGGTTTGGCAGTTTGAATCTGCCAAGTGCCTCTTGGAAACTCTGTGGAGCAGTTCTACTCTGTCCTATAGAATCACTATGAGTGAGAATTGAGTCGACGGCACTGGGTTTGGTTTTTAGGCTTTCCTTATAACAAGGACACGTTCTCTGATCAACCAACGTTGACATCCTTTATGATTCTTTTCACTCTTGTAAAAAATGGCTTGGGCATCTGACCTCCTCTAACTTTACAAGGAAGGGGATGGAGACCAATAGCCCAAGGCTGATTCCCATAAGGTGGAAGTCAGACATGCCTCCATTCTCTGCCATGTTTACCAAATCTCACACCAACATCCCTCTCATAACACTCTGCTTCTCTGACGAGTCTGGTAATTCATTGCCATGGCCACACAGAACTCATAGGCCATATGTATGACTACAAGGTTTATTACAGAAGTAAGAGGTTACAATTCATTCTCAGATACACTCAAGGATACAGTTCTTCCTGGCTGAGAAGGCGTGTCTCTCCTTGGCCCCAGGTCTCCACCCAAAGGTGCTCAGCTTTGTCTCTCCTTGGAACAGGCTGGGAATCGTACCACCCCTGGTCCTGCCACAAGGTCTCTGCTACCAAGTCACTGCGTCACCACTTCTCAGCATCTTCAGCATCTTATAGCTCTCTCACTCTCTGTCTCCCGGTACCGGGAACTTCTCAGTGCAGAGATCCCGAGTACAAAGGATGCACTGGTTTCCAGCCGTCCTTTCTTTGTGGTGATGGGATTATCCTCCTTTCCCATCTCTAGAATGACTCATTTCAAGCCCAAACCGAAAAACCAAACTCACTGCTGTTGAATTGATTCCAACTCATGGAGACCCTATAGATAGACTAGAACTGCCCCATAGAGTTTCCAAGGAGTGCCTGGTCGATTTGAACTGCTGACCTTTTGGTTAGCAGCTGTAGCATGTCACCACTATGCCACCAAGGTTTCCATTTCAAGCCCAGAGAGATATTGAAACTGGCTGATCTCTTTGGTAGGCTACAATTACCCGATTACACAGTCCTGCCCAGTCACTTGAGGCAGAGTCACAAAACCATGGCTAGAAAGGCCATACACAAAAGTGATCTTTCATAACTCAGCTCTGTTGGCCTTGTAAATGACAAGTAATTATAAATCTTATGGTCAAAGTCCTCAGTGTGGTAGCACCACCTATCTTGCAGTGGTGAGAATTGTATACTTCCAAAGGAAATATTGGTGGCATAGGTCTGCTAACCAAAAGGTTGTTAGTTCAAATCTACCACACACTCCTTGTAAACTCTATGGGTCAGTTCTACTCTGTCCTATAAGGTCACTGTGAATTGGAATCACCTTGATGGCACTGGGTTTGGTTTTTGTTTTTTTAACTTCCCTCCGGAAAACTCAGCTATGAAGCTATGTACATCGTATACCTCAAAAATCTCCAAAAATGAGGACAATAAAAAAAGTTTATTTTTAATGACTGTAAGATGTTCATGTAACATGGATGATGCATATATGATATGTACAGTGTCCCCAAGGTTAGCAGACACTTACTGAGAAGGAAATAATTACCTATGTGATCTTGAATGAGCTACTTTACTTCTCTGGGTCTCAGATTCCCTATTGTTGTGCTATAGGATGATAGGTTTCCTTCAGATACTAAACATTTTGTGGTGCAATACCATTAAAAATTTATAAAATTACGGGGAACACTTCATTTTCCCTGTAAACAAAACAAGGTAAAAAGTCTTACATTAATATGATGATCCTTACTTTCCAGATTTCCAATTATTTCCTTCAAAACTCCCAAGGATTTGGCAATGTTCTTTCCCAGGTGAGTGCTACGGGTTTAACTCCTTAATAGTAAATTTAGTTCCATTACAGGTCCTTCTGGAACACTCGTGTGTTCTTTATAGTCCTTTTTGCTCCAAGCATGACTCCATCTTTACATTCCTAAGAAGTTTTTTTTTTTTAATCAAATATCTGTAATTATTCAACAAGCAGCAGAAGTTACTCATTTAGGCATTGAAAGTTACCGATATAAACCATCTGTTTCAGCTACATGGTTCCATGGCTTTTGAAATAAATAGTTTAATTGGAAGGTGAAAGACTAGTTTCCATCATTTGGGACCTTGATAAAACCAAAAAGCAGCTATTAGTATCATGCTTTCATTGCCTATTATACATTAGCATAGCTGAGTATTAGACACAATGTACTCAGAAGCATAGGTTTTGTTTTGCCTTTGAGGACAGAGAGATGTTCATGTGGCAACTTGATATGAGACTCCAACAGACCTGAGTTTGAATTCCAGTTCTGCAACTTGCATGCCTGGAACCTTGCGAAAATGACTTACCCTCTCTAAGAGTAGTTTTTCTGCCACACAGAGAGTTGGGACAGAATAAGTGAGCTGATACATAACGGCCTGGCATTGTGCCTGGCATGAAGTATATGTTCAGTAAATGTCAGCTGTTATCATTGGACGTTTTGTGTATATGTTTCTTATTGTTAAAGAGCCTTTTTCTTTTCCGTTCAAACTCCAAACAATAGCACTTATTCTAACCAAAAGGTTAGCAGTTTAAATCTACGAGGTGCTCCTTGGAAACTCTATGGGGCAGTTCTACTCTGACCTATAGGGTCGCTATGAGTCAGAATTGACTCCATGGCAGTTGGTTTGTTTTGTTTGGGCCATTCTCTATGATGTAAAATTTAATTACCAGATGTCACCACAAATGTATGATTTCCCCCGTCAACTCCTGGCCCCTAATCCTTGTTTTCTTTCCCTGAATGGGCAGATTGCAGAGACCTACATCTTGTCCCGGCCCTTCCTGGTTCGTGTCATGGCAACAGAGCCTCCTATAATCAATTTACGACCGGATAACTTCACCGTGGACATCCCTGCCTCCATCATGGTACTCACTCAACCGGAGAACTCAACTGCTGAAACCATCGTTTCCATGGACTTTGTAAGTACACAGAGCCAGGAGGGCAACTTCTGTGTGACGCTCCTATTTCTGCCCTGGACCACTGATCAGCAGCTTCCAACAATTTGCAGGAAGGAGGATGATGCTTCAGTTAAAAGTAAGACAGATGGAGAGTATAGAATGGAGGCTGATGTTCATATGCACATGTTGTTACCATTGTTAGATGCCACAGGGTCATTTCTGACTCATAACAACCTGTCTTAGTCAGCTGGTACTGCTTTAACAGAAATACCATGAGTGGATGGCTTTAAAAAGATAAATTTTACTTGTCACAATCTAGTAGGGTTGCTATGAGTGAGAGTCAATTTGATGGCAGTGGGTTTGGTTTTCTTGGTAGGAAACCAAAGGAGAACCTGGTGGTGTAGTGGTTACATGCTGCATCTCCTAGCCAAAAAGGTTGGCAGCTAGAGTCTGCCAGGTGCTCCTGGGAAACTCGTGGAGCAGTTTTACTCTATTCAATAGGATCACTATGAGTCAGAATCAACTCAATGGCAGTGGATTTCACTAGATTTTAGTAAGCTAGAAGTCCAAATTCAGCCTGCCAGCTCCAGGCAAAGGCTTTCTCTGCTGGCTCTGGAGGAAGGTCCTTGTCATCAGTCTTTCCTTGGACTGGAAGCTTCTGAGATGCAGGGAGCCCGGTCTTATCCAAACGATGCACTCAGCTCCTGACACCGCTTTCCTTCTTGATGGTATAACGTCCCTCATCTCTTCACTTGCCTCCCCTTCCTTGTATGCCATGAGGCTGCCCCAAGACACAATGCAATCCCATTGAGTGCTGCCCCACAAACACAACTGCTGCACATCCTTCCTCGTTAATATCAGAGGCAGTGTTTATAACATAAAGGAGTGTCACACAATACTGGGAATCAAGGCCCAGGCAAACTGCCACACACAGTTTTGCAGGAACACAATTAAATCCATTACATAACCCACTGTGAAAGGGTAGAACTACCTGATAGGGTTTTTCTAGTACTTGGCTTCGGCATGAAGCATGGCAGTTTTACTCTGTCTCATGGAGTTGCTATGAGTCGGAATTTGACTTAATGACAATGGGTTTTTAATCTTCATAAGAGCAGATCACCAGGTCTTTCTCCTTCAGAGAGCTAGGTGGGTTAGAGCCACAGACCTTTCAATTAGAAGCTGAGTGCTTAACCATTGCTCACCAGGGCTCGTTCACACCCCTAATCATTATAAAATACCTCTCTCATGTTTCTCCCTTTCCCATGTGCCCTTCCCACCACTTCTGTTACTTTGATAGCTGAGCCTTTGTCCTTGAAATATGTCAGTCAAGGTGGAATTCAAGTTTATTTGAGTCAATGAAGGCCAAGTGCATTTTGATAGAAGAAGATTAATACAATGCCTCTCTCAGACACACATACACAGAGTACATGGAAAAAAGAGATTAGGAATAAAGAAAAAAATCATTTAAAGAAAATTCTCAAACAAAAAGTCTTTCATTCTCTTACTGTAAAATAGCATTTTTTAGAGATATTCCTTTCCAGTATTTCTTAGACTGAGAAGCAAAGTGGAACATTTGATGCTTACACTACAAAATCAAACCAAGTCCATTGCTGTTGAGTCAATGCCAACTCATTGTGACCCTCTAGGACAAAGTGGAACTGCCCTACAGCGTTCCCAAACAGCTGCTGGTGGATTTCAACTGATGACCTTTTGGTTAACAGATAAGCTCTTAACAACTGTGCTACCAGGGCTCCAGTTAATGGCCCAAACCAGACAGATTTGTTCCTCTTAGTAATGACCGCTTTTCTTGTCTACAGGTTGCTAGTACCCGTGTCAGCCTGGTTATTTTGGGACAGAGACTAGTCTGCTCCTTATCTCTGAACAGGTAAGATTAATTGACTTCAACTGTTACAAACTTTAAAAATATATGAGTCAGCAGACCCCCAGAGACAAGTGAACTATAACGAAGTAAATGACAATAGTGTTGTCTAGAACTAGAGTCACTGAAATACTCCTGAAATAGATCAGATCGTTTCGAAGTGTCAGCTTAGCTAAGAATTGTGTGTTCTTCTCCTCATAAAAAAAAAGAAAAAGAAAAAAAAACACTGCCATTGAGTCAATCCCAAATTTCACAGAGTAGAATTATCCCACAGAGTTTCCAAGGAGCATCTGATAAATTCAAACTGCTGACCTTTCGGTTGACAGTCATAGCACTTAACCACGATGCCACCAGGGTTTCCTTTCTCATGAAGGTGCTATTTAAATAAAATTGGGAACAAGATAATTATAAATACAATTGTACAAGATACACATTCTAATGTTACAGCAATATAAACTAAAGTCCCTCTTCAACAAATTCAGAAAGCATGCTGTTGAGGACAGTATAAAAGTTTGGGCTCAAAGGACCCAAGTTTCAAGTCCCTACTCACTGGCTATAAGCATGATCAAATCTTTCAACCACCTGGAGCCTCCATTTGTTACCTGTAAAACAATACAGTTGGAACAGAACATCTCGAAGGAGACTTCAAGCCTCTGATACCCTGGTCCCTTTACTGAAGCACAGAGTTTAACAAGACCCCCATGGCCTCAATGGCTCTCAAACGAAAGCCCCGTAGTGTAAAAGGGTTTCAGCAGCTCTAATGTGACACAGTCCTGAATACATATTGTCATTCAGAAGAACCATTTTTGAGGCCCATTTTTCACAGCCCTGTAAAGCTGACAGCTGAAGCCATGACTCAGGCTACCTGGGGGGAGGATATGCAGAAAGATCAGATGGACCAGACTCTCCTGGGAAGGAAGCAGGCATAGTAATAACACATATGCACACATATAACAAACTACATACGGAGCCTTCCTAACCCAATGCCATCAAGTCAATTCCAGTGCATAACGACCCTACAGGACAGAATAGAACTGCCCATTGAGTTTCCAAGAAGCACAGGGTAGATGTGAACTGCTGACCTCTTGGTTAGCATCTGTAGCACTTAAGCACTATGCACTAAGCACTAAGCACTATGCACTATGCACTATGCACTATGCACTATGCACTAAGCACTATGCCACCAGCGTTATTTGGATAGAGATATGGAGTTAATTTGGATAGTTATTTGGAGTTAATTTGGATAGAGATATCCAAATAACTTATGGAGTTAGTTTACTGGGTTAAAAGCTCAAGACCAGAGTCTTGGGAACCAGCTTATTCAACTGGCATAACATAGTTAAGAAAGATGATGTTTTATGTTCTAGTTTGGTGAGTACAGTCTAGGGTCCTCAAAGTTTGCAAGGAGCCATAAAAATACAACAACTGGTCTCTATTCCTGTGGATCAAAAGAGAGTAAAGGAAATGAAGCCTGAAAGAAGAAACTAATCCATGGGATTAATAGCTCACACAAACTACAGCATCTTCTAACCTAAGACAAGAAGAAGGAGATGGTGCCTGGCCACCACTACCAAATATTTTGACCACAGTTACAATGGAAAGCTCCAGACACAATGGGGAAAAAATAGAGAAAAAAAAAATCCTGAAAAAAGGCCAAACCTGCTAGACCAATAGAGACTGGAGAAACTCCTGAGATTATCTCCCTAAAATAACCTCTGCGTGTGTAATTGAAGCTACAATGTCTCAGAATTAAGTTTAGGAACTCATCCTAGAAAAAGTGCTACAGACCTCATTGCTGAATATCACCATACTCTTCTTCAAAGTACTCCCTTGGGAAAGCTATGCACCGATGCCAGTTCCTAGTCCATCCTTCATAGCAACTTTGGAATTCTTCCTGGAATGGCCATCAGAGCTGGCATTGTATTACTCTTGATGTCCTGAATGTCATCAGTATGTCTTCCTTTTGGTAGTTCCTTTATCTTCAGGTAAAGAAAAAAGTCATTAGAGGCCAGATCAGGTACAAGTGAGGGTGTTCCAATACAGTTATTTGTTTACTGGCTAAAAACTCCCTTACAGAAAACTATACAATTTAGGTTCATGAACTTGCTGCCATGCCACCCCGCACAATGGCCATTTCAGAAAGTACCCCAAAACTGCACTGAAGGGTGGACTAGGTGCTGGTGTCAGTGCATAGCTTCCCAAAGGTGAGTACTTCAAAGGCGACCATAGTGATCTTCAACAGTGAGATATGTAGCACTTAGAACAATTGAATTCACCAACTTCATTGTCAGACTTCGTATTTCTGCAGGTCACCTTTCAGCCAAATAATAGATACTATTCTGAAATCAACAGCATCTCCCATGAGTTAGACTGGCCCTTAAACAATGAACTATATGAGATCAAACAGTCAACATTTACCCAAAAACAAAGGTGAGAAGGCGGAGAGCGGAGGGGAAACTAGATCAACAGAACCAACCAGAATGGGAATGTTAAGAATGCTGATGCATTATAAAAATGGTAACCAACAGAACAGAACAGAACAGTTTGCTGTATAAACTTTCACCTAAAATGCAGTGAAATACTACTTAAAAAAGAAAAGACAGCAAGAGAACAAAGAAAGGAGGTTCAGAACGGGAAACTGATAGGAGGAAAGAATAAGTCTAACACTGTAAGTCTATGTGATGGTTTTGAAGACTGTTAGAGAAGCACAGGAATGTTTCCAGTGAAATTACATTGAATGGAAAAAGTCAGAATACAAAACTGTACAGACATGACAGTGGTCAGCTATGGAAATAGCTGCATCTGGAGAAGAAACTGAATCACATGCATAAAAAGAGTTGTGGTAGAATACAAATTTTTTTTTAATTCTCTAAAATGTTCTTTGTAAGTATATTATTTTGCCAATATAGAGACAAAGCTTCAAGAAAACACCACCCAACTTTACCCAGACCTTCACAGTAGGGCTAAGTTCTCCATTAGAACTGCCCCATAGAATTTCCAAGGAGTGCCCGATGGACTCAAACTGCCAGCTTTTTGGTTAGCAGCCGTAGCACTTTACCACTATACCATCATGGTTTCAAGGACAGGAGAGGAAGGGGAGAATTTGCAGTGCTGTTTGCCAGAGTACCAGGCATGTGAGTGCAGGTAGACCTTGGCCTGTTTGAAGGGTGGAGGGTAAGGGCCAGTCAGAAAGAAGTGCCTGGAAATCTGGAGTGATGGGGACCGAGTGGGGATGGGACTGGTAACTGAGGCAACAAGGTTCTAAAGAGGGTATGTTGGCATTTGAACAGGTGTCTGATTAATTAGCCAGATCTGAAGGAAGGGTTTAATAATGACAGGATTTCAGGATTGTATCAGGCTAATTAAATGGAGAAAGGATTGAGACTGTCAAAGATTTCATTTTACTTGGGTCCACAATCAATGCCCACGGAAGCAGCAGTCAAGAAATCAAAAGATGCATTACATTGGGAAAATCTGCTGCAAAGGACCTCTTGAAAGTATTCAGAAGTAAGGATATCACCCTGAAGACTAAAATGTGGCTAAGCCAAGCCATGGTATTTTCAATTACATCATATGCATGCAAAAGCAGAACCATGAGCAAAGAAGACAGAAGAAGAATTGACACCTCTGAATTGTGGTGCTGGAGAAGAATGTTGAACGTACGATGGACTGCCAAAATAACCAACAAATCTGTTCTGGAAGAAGTCCAACCAGAGTGCTCCTTGGAAGCAAAGATGGCAAGACGGCATCTTACATACTTTGGACATGTTGTCAGGAACGATCAGTTCCTAGAGAAGTATATCATGCTTGGTAGAGTGGAGGGTCAGCAAAATAAGAGGAAGACCCTTGATGAGAAAGATCAACACAGTGGCCACAACAATGGGCTTAAGCATAGAAACAATTGTGGACATGGTGTAAGATGAGGCAGTATTCAGTTCTGTTGTTCACAGCATCTCTATGAGTCAGAACCAATTTGACGGCACCTAACAACAACATCAGTCTAGTGGTGGTGTAGTGGTAATTACCATGGCTGCTAATCAAAAGATCAGCATTTCAAATTCACCAGGCACTCCTTGAAAATTCTATGCCACAGTTCTACTCTATCCTATAGGGTTGCTATGAGTCAGAACCAACTCCACAACAGTGGGTTTGGTTTTTTATATCAGGTATGTTATTGCTGGTGGCTGTCAACTTAGCCCTAATTCATGGAGACCCCATATCCAACAAAACAAAAAGCTACCAGGTCCTTTGTTACAATTCCAATGATCAGTTACAGATCAGACAGCTGTGACCCACAGGTCTTCATTAGCTGATTTTCAGAAGTAGACTGCCAGTCCTTTCTTCCCAGTGCATCATAGTCTACAAGCTCTATTGGAACCTCTCCAGCATCAAAGCAAGACACACACCTCCACTGGAAGACAAGTACGGCTGAGCATGAAGTAAGCTGGCTGGGAATCAAACCCAGGTTTCCCATATGGAAAGCAAACCAAAAAACCAAACCAAACCGAGTGCCATCAAGTCAATACCAATTCATAGCAACTCTATGGGACAGAGTAGAACTGTGCCCATAGAGTTTCCAAGGACCACCTGACAGATTTGAACTGCCAACCTTTTGGTTGGCAGCCATAGCACTTCCAGATGAAACACCAGTGACCTCAGGTGGGGGCAGAGAGACTGACCAGGCTCATTTCTCTGCTCAGATTTGTCCTTGACGCTCATCTTTAAAGTTCCTACCAATAAGAAACAGCAGGTTCAGTGGGTATTATAGAGGAGTAACTGAAAAAAATTCATTTGAATCTGCTAAATTCACACCATTCTAAGAAAGGTATGAATTCTTTCTCTAGTTTTCTGCTATCTGCAAGTGGGACATTAACCTGGTGAGCACTAATCCTGAACTAGGACTCCTGGCTTCCTGCCCACTCCCAGCTCCTGGTAGTCTCTTAAATCTACACACTAGGGAAGCTCCCCTGCCCTCAGCACCTGAGTGGAGTCTGAGCAGAACCAGCTCCATAATTTGCAGATACAAAGTGGCAAGGTGGGGAGTCAAGATTTTGCAGAGGAGCCGCTGAGACAGTGCTGAGCAGAGGCCCCCAGGCCTTGAAGCAAAACGATCAGCCCTCCGACCTACCTGCCCACACAGGGCACCCCAGCCAGCTGCCCCAGCCGGCTCGTCTGCTGCCTGACTCCCCACAGGCTGCGTATCAGGATGAGCTGGTTTGGTCTCAGGTGATGTCACAGAGACACATCAGGAAAGGGAGAAAAGTGGGTGGAAGGCAGTAAGACATCCTGAAAGGAAGTGGAGACCCAGGATCTCCGAGTCTCTACAATGGGCTCCCCAAAGCCTTTTCGTCATACCTAACACATCTCTTCTGGGGCTACTCTGGGCTAAACCAAATCCACTGCAGTCGAGTCAATTACAACTCATAGCAACCCTATAGGGCAGAGTAGAACTACCCAATAGAGTTTGCCAAGGAGCACCTCATGGATTCAAACTGCCAGCCTTTTGGATAGCAGTCACAACTCTTAACCACTACGCCACCAGGGGAGGCAGAAATGAGAGGCAGAAATCAGAGGCAGTTCAGTGCATTGGGGTAAGAGAAGCAATGAGGTCATGGGCTTGGGAGTCAGACTAACTTGGTTTAGATCCCAGCTCTGCCATTTGTTCCCTGTGGAGTCTTAGGCAAGTTATATAATTGCTCTGGGTCTCCATTTCCTCCTGCATAAAATGCAGATTTGACAAAACCTACTACAGGGATTGTTGTGAAGAATATGCGAGTTGGTATATGGAAAGTTTAAGTGTTCAGTGAATGTTTATTGTTACTATTGTTTGAAAGTCAGGAACAGACGTAGCCAGAGAAAAGAGGGGCCATTTATACGAGATCATTTCAAGAGTCCATCCATTCAGAAGATACCTTACTCCTCTGTTGCCTGCCTCCAATGCCTTTGGGAACAATAAACAGTCCTTTATTCTACAGTCATTACTACTCTTTATTATTGAGCCTTTGGAGTCCCCTGGTGGTGCTAACAGTTAAAATGTTCTTAGCCATTAACCAAAAGGCTCAAGGTTTGAATTTGCCCAGAAGCACCTCAAAAGAAAAGTCTGCGACCTACTTCCTAAAAACTAGCCATTGAAAACCTTGTGGAGTACAGTCTTGCCATGAGTTAGAATCAATTTAATGGCAACTGGAAACCCATTATTATTGAGACTTAACTTTCTACTACCAGGTTTATAGATGTTAAATAACTCATTCCAGGCCACAGAGCTGTTGAATGATAGAGCCAGAATTTGAACCTGGGTGTGTCTGTTTCCAAAGCCATGAATGTTCACTCATTGCATTATGCTGCCTTCTGATACGGTAAAGAGCCAAGACCTAGAAAACAGGACTCAGATCTCAGACTTAGACATCAAGTGGCCTGGCCTGGATGAAGAAGCTGAAGACCATGGAGTCATGCCAAATTCAAGCTGACTGGTAGCACATCCTTTCTCAAATGAAGTCTTCCTGAACTCCAGTAGACACTTGTACTCCAACGTTCGTTTCAGCGCTTTCCACAATAGCCCTAAAGCGGAAACAGTCTAAATGTCCATCAGCAGATGAACAGATAAACAGAAGGTGGTCCATTACGTCAATGGAATATCACTCAGCGAGAAAGAGAAATGAAGTCCTGGTCTGTGCCATGACACGGATGAACCTGGAAAACATCACACTGAGTGAAGAAAGTCAGTCACAAAAGAGCAAATACTGTATGATCCCACTTAGGTAGAATGTCTAAGATAAGCAAACGGATAGAGGCCAGGCTGTGGAGGCAGGGAGGAGGGGCAGTCATTGTTTAGGAAGCAGTGAGTATCTGTTAAAGATGATGAGAAAGTTGGCAACAGATATGGGTGATGGTTGCACAACATGATTAATGTCATCAGGGTCACTGAATTATAACGAAAGAAGTGCTGACTTAGCAAATGCTGTCTAAGTGTCCATATATGTGTGTGTGAGAAATCCTGGTGGTGCAGTGGTTAAGAGCTACAGCTGCTAACCAACAGGTCAGCAATTCAAATCCCCCAGGCAGTCTTTGGAAACCCCATGAAACAGTTATACTGCCACCTGTAGGGACATTATGAGCTCTGACTTGTATGGTCACTATGAGTTACAATTGACTTGATGGCAACAGGTTTGGTTTTGTTCATAGATACATAGATAGGTATGTATATACACATGTGTATGTGTGTGTATGTATGTATGTAAAAAATCCATTGCCGTCAAGTTGGATCTGACTCATAGTGACCTTAGAAGTTAGAGTAGATCTGCCCCATAGAGTTTCCAAGGAGTACCTGGTGGATTTGAGCTGCCTAGATTTCGGTTAGCAGACATAGCACGTAATTCACTACACGACCAGGGTTTCCATAGGTACATATATAGGAAACCCTGGCGGTATAATGGTTAAGTGCTATAGCTGCTATCCAAAAGGTTGGTGGTTTGAACTCAGCAGGCATTCCTTGGAAATTCAATGGGGACAGTCCTACTCTGTTCTATAGGGTTACTATGAGTCGAGGTCAACTCAAAACCAGTGGATTGTTTTTTGTTTATTTGTTCGTTTTATATGTACGTAAAGTCTATGGAAACTCAAGTGGCCTTAAGCCTTGTTAAGTCTTGACAGAAGAAAGCAAAGACACTGGCAGTGAGTGTCCCAAAGTGGAAAAAGGACACAGCCTTTTCTCATTGCATTAAGGAATAGAGTGGAGAAGAAAGCAAAGAAAGCAAAAGCTGGGAATCTTATTAAGGAACTGGGCCTCTTTGGAAATGTCTAGTTAAACAGGACAGACTCTGGAGCTAGGCACGTCTAAGTCTGAACGCTCCCTCCAGCATTTGCTAGCTGTGTGTTCTTGAGCAGCTTACTTAACTCCTCCCTCTTCAGTTTGTCATCAGCAAAACAGAGTACTTCTTTGTGGGGTTGGGGAATGGGTACATGAGATTGTGTATGTCAAGCACATAGCACAATGCCCAGCACATAGTCAGCGTTCAGGAAATATTTAGCAGTATTTCATTCTCATCACCCATCCGAAGATCAAACTTTGACCAAAATAAAAGGAGAAAATTTATTCCAACAGGGATGGCAAGCCAGTGATCTTAAAAGCTGTGGAGCTGGTCTTGAAACTCATAGATTCTTACTGCTCCATTTAAAATTGGAAATTTTGTTCCAACCACAGACAATCGTAATAGGAGTTGGTCCACACAGTAGAATTTTTTGTTTGTTTGTTTAATTCAAAGGCCAAGACAGGTAACACTTTCCCTTTCTTAGTTCTCATCCAGCTGACTTAATTCTAACCCTCTATTTTTTAACTGTGTGCAGAGCTCAAGGCAATAAAACACACGTCATTGCTGAGCCATTTAAAACTTTGGAACATTGTTTAAAATTGTCATAACTGAGGCTTTGGACGCTCCCAAACTCGACTCATCCACACCATCATAAGTACGCATGCGCACAAGGTCTACAGCCCCTCCCAAGCAACACAGAAAATGCAAATACTTCTGACCTCAGGCAGATGGTATCGCCACCTAACTCAGCTGCTTAGAGCTGGGGCTGATGGAAGTTTCCCAACTGAGCCACTGGAGAGAAACCTGAAAGGAAAAACTGGTTCAGGCAGAATGGAATCAGTTTCTGCTGGAGCCACCGGGCAAGTAGGCAGAGCCTGGAGCTTGACGTCTGAACTGGCCTCCTCTCTGCCCTGGTGCTGAGTTACTATAGAAGCCTGGGCAGAGGAATTCTCCAGCTGGGGTGACCCCACTGGAGGAGGAAACCCCAAAAGGATCCTTCCCCCAAATCACTGGGTAATTTATAGTCTGCGTGAGGCAATGAAGTTAAGATACTGGGAGACTGTTTCTCATGAAGAAAAAAAACAACGAATTCCACTGCAGTCAAGTTGATTCTGATTCATAGAAGACAGGGTAGGATCACTGCACAGAGTTTTCAAGGAGCACCTGGCAGATTCGAACTGCTAACATTCTGGGCAGCAGGCATAGCACTTAACCACTACGCCACCAAGGTTTCCTTCCTCATAAAAAGGGTCCTTTGGCACTGGGATGGTTCACCACTTTCCTCCTCTCCGAACCTTCATCATTAGATTAAGCTCTTCATGTCCAGGTCCTGCCTTTCAAGGGAGCCGATCTCGTCTCCCACAGCTTCCTACCACAATCTGCTTGAGGGCAGCTCATCTCCAAAGAGACCACAATTCCAACCAGCACTCCCCAACCTGTCTGCTTTTGTCCATTCATTTATTCATGTACCCACTCAGTGAGAATTTATTGAGCACCTAGTATGTGCTGTGCTCTGTTCTTGACAGAAAGAGCAAAGAGAAGACTCGTTTCTACCATCTAGGTCCAGAGCCTAGTAGGAGAAGCAGTCAGATTGGGGCGATTATAATGCTGGGTGAGAAGGGATATGATGGTTGGGATGCGTGTCCTCCATATCATACACACACAGTCACATGCTTACATACACAAGTCACATACACACAAACACACTCACATTCATGCATACCCATTCAGACACTAAACATACACTCCTGCACTCAAGTGCTTTACAGCACTCACTGATACACAGAAACTTTCATATACACTCACATATTACCCCAGCCCACCTTGCTTCTTCACCTGTTTGGAATTGTAGGAGAAAGTCTATGTGATGTGTAACAAACACATGTACAGCACCTGAACACACACAGTTTGTATTCTCTATCATGTCTTACACATACACTTCTCGTCCATCACTCGTAAGTGTAAACTAAACTCTTCTTCACCTTGCCTAGCACACTACTGAAAGTAGAGTGAACACCTGGAAAACTTCTGGCCAGCCAGTCTGTTCTCTGCAGCTTTACAAAACACAGCCCTCATCTCCCTCTCTAAATACCTTCAATAGATTTTCTGTTCTTGGGATAAAGAGCTAAATCCTAACATGGCATCAGAAACTGCCTGGGCAATCCCTGTCTGCCCCTCTAGTTCATCTTTGGCCTTTTCCCACTGAGTCTTTGTTCTGTCCATAGGACCTTACTTACTTCAAGTTTTTCGATAAACCGTTAAACTTGCTCTAAAACTTTTTAAATAGGCTGTATTGTCATGTCAGCAAGGTAGAGCTGTTTGAGCTCTGCCCCACCACCACTACCACACTAACTACTCTACGGTCCTGTCCTAAGAAGAACCACTAGAAACGAAAAGTTCCTAGTAGCTAAGTCACAGGTTAAGGGACCTGATAGAAATGAAAGAAGTCCCCAAGTGGTAGAAATGGTTAATAAGTCCCACTGATAATGTTAAAAGTCCACCCGGAGAAGCCTGGGAAGAAAGGTCTGGCAATCCACTTCTGAGGAATCAGCCACTGAACACTCTGGGGAGCCCAGTTCTGCTTTGACACACACAGGTCATTATGAATCTATGGACAGTCCATAGACACAGGGACAAGTGGTAGAGGTTGAATTGTCAAAGGACTGAAGTTGAATGCCACCTAGTGGTCTGAGTTGAGTTTGTGTGTCTTTCCAAACCAAGGCAGGGAGTTTGTTCTTGGCTGTTTGGTTGTGACTTACTGACCTAAAGAAATCGCTCTCTTTTTTGCCTCTCTTTCTTAGGGTCATTGTTTTCCAATCTACATTCCTTTGTTAACCTCTTCCTGTTCTCTTTCAGATTCCGCCTTTCTTTGCCAGAATCCAATCGCACCAACATTGAGGTAGGAATTGGAGTTCTCACACCTCCCTGGAAAGGGAAGAATCACATTTTGTTGTAGGCTGGATTGTTGTTTTCAGTCTCTTAGTACTTGTTTTCTCCATGACTATAGGTTTTCACTTTAAAATTCCTTTGGTACTTACTCATCTACAAAGCCCGTTTCATGTTAAGCAAAGAAAGGAACTCTCCTATTCACTTTTGTCTATGCAGAAAGACTTAAGAAAGAATTTAAAAGACTTTTAGGACATGTGTTAGGCCAGAAGAATAGAAATTCTCAGAAATATTTCATTTTCTAGATAAAATAATCCCTTGGATAAGATCCAGAATCCTAATAGAAGAGGTTAAATGTAAATTATCAGGCCAGGGTTAGTTTTGTCTTTGAAGTCACTCCACCCATCTCCTAAAACTGGATCAAAGCTGGTTGTATAGATAGCATCTTAACCTAGTAATCTCCTGTTAGAAGAGAACTCCCTCTCCTAACATGACACTTGGAGACCCCAGCCTCCCGGTTTCAGAAAGAGCAGCCACAGTGTTAAATGCCATTTAGATCCAAGCACAGATCTACTTCATTCATCCATGGATGATGCTACCGTAAAGTTTATGGATTTTGTTACCAGAATTCTAGGAGAGAACAGTGCCATAGTCAGTCTTATATAAATGTTATTTATTAATTGCATCAATAGTCATTCATTTTGTAAATCCTACTGATCCATGTACTATTCTAGATAATGAATAAAAGAGAGAAAGCCTTTAATCTCATAGCGCTTACACTCTGCAGCAGAGGTTCTCAACTAGGGGAGAGTTTACCCTGCCCCCTCGCCCCAGGGGACATTTGGCAATATCTAGAGGCTTTTTTTATGTCACAGGTTGGAAGGTGGTGTGCTACTGGTATCCAGTGGGTAAAAGCCAGGGATTCTGCTAAACATTCTATAATGCACAGGACAAAATTTGCAAGAAAGAAGTATCTGGTCCAACGTGTCAATACTGTCACTGTTCACAAACCCTGTGATAGAATGTGTGTGCATGTGTGACATACAATAAACACCAAATATATATTGTAAGTGCTGAAAATGCCACGGGAAAAATAAAGCAGGGCAAGAGAATAGGCAGCAAGGTACGTGTGGAGCAAAGGATTATAACGTCAGAGTTGTTGAGAGAATTAGTTGAGTTTACAGATGAAATTGACTTAGCACATTGCCTGCATGGTCGATATTAAATAAATAATGGCTTTCTTTTTATATTTATAATAATTCTTTCAATTATTGCCAACGGCATGTCTAGGGGATAGTATAGCATAATGGTTGTATATCCAAACTCAAAAACAAAACTATGAGTTCAAATCCCACTTATTGGCTGTATGGTCTTGTATAAGTCCCAAACCTTGTGCAAATCAAGTCAATTCTGACTCACAGTCACCCTACAGGACAGAGTGGAACTGCCCTGCAGTTTCCAAGGAGTGCCTGGTGGATTGAACTGCCAATCTTTTGGTTAGCAGACATAGTACTTAACCAATATACCACTAGAGTCTCCTGGAAACCCTGGTACCAGGAGTTCCCAATAAATACCTGCCCCCCCCCAAAAAAACCCACTGCTGTGGAGTCAATTCTGACTCATAGCAACCTTATAGGATAGGCATTGTATTATTGTTTGAAATTAAGGGTAACACACAAACACTCGATCTATCTTTAGTAAATTGTGGCAGGTGTATAATCTAAGCAGTGATTACCTGGGAAAACTCAGATGTCAAAAATAAGTGTACTTGGATGAACACCAGTTCATTCAATCAGCATATTTTGAACATCCTACGTGCTTAGCAGTAAGGAAAACCTCTTTGTAGTTTAGTAATGCAGCCTCTGAAGCTAGACCTCCTAGGTTTTTCTCTTGGTTCTGTCACTTACTGTGTGATATTGGACAAGGTAAAACTGCCGCATAGAGTTTCCAAGGAGTGCCTGGTGGATTGAAACCGCAGACCTTTTGGTTAGCATCTGTGGCACTTAACTGCTACAGGGTTTCCAGCCCCAATAAATAGAGGACTAACTGAGCAACCTGTGAGATGCTCTCAATTGTGTCTGCTGCCACCGTGTGGTCCTTTTGTATTTGTCTCCACCATGCCCCGGCACAGAGGGAACAAGGAAGGAAAGACTCTGGGTTTTCCCCCAAAATGTCACTCAGGGTCTGGAAAGTTAGTGTATCCCCATGGGGAGACTCAGGTTATCACTCTCTGTCCTGAAAAGGCTTGGGCAAGGGCCCATCTAAACCAGGCAAGGTAGCTTCAAAGTGCCTTGATTTGATAACTGACTCAGTTTCCTCTCCTCATCTTAGGTCTTGAGGTTTGAGAACATTCTATCTTCCATTCTTCACTTTGGAGTCCTCCCACTGGCCAACGGTAAGGCACTGTTGGGACACTGTGTGTCTCATGGATGTTGGCTTTCCACATGTTGTAGTTCTAGAGTGTCATGAGTCCAAGCAGGAGCCTGAAACTACAAAGTTTGTACCATGAATGACATGCCTGCAAAACTGATTATTCCAGGTCTAAGTCCTGTTAGCAACACTGTTTGCAGACTGAATGAGAAGGGTTGACTCTGGCTGAGTGAAGGAAAGTGAACTCAATCTTCTCCAGGGTAAAAAGCTTCCTTCAGATCCACTGGGAAATGAGATTAGTCTTCCTGGGGAATGTTTATGTGATTCTTATATGGGGACCAGCCTCCAAACAGAAGTAATTTAACTAAATGACAGTCCTGGGCCTTACCCTGCACTTCCATGGTTGAAAATCTGTAGCTTATTAAATGTGTCTCACTTTAAATATTTTTTATGTTAAAAAGCAGATTGTCACCAGGGCCTCTTAGAAACATCAACAATAAATTGACAAAATACCAGTATTTTCTACTGCCCAAACACATGTATAATTCAAAAACCGGCTGCCATCAAACTGATTCGGACTATCAAGTGACAGAGTAGAACTGCTCCATAGAGTTTCCAAGGAGCACCGGCAGATTCAAACTACTGACCTTTTAGCTAACAAATGTAGCACTTAACCACTATGCCACCAAGGTTTCCCATGCATAATTACAGGTACATTTTTCTTAAGCACTGGTCAACTAAAGTTCTTCCAGAAAAATGTTAGGGACATAATACTCAGAAAGTGAAAACACACAGTGAGGAACAGTAGGAGAAAAAAACTCATTAAAAAACTGCTGATTACTCTCTTACTAAAAATTTGCCTAAACTTCCATGCTCCGACATCGTTATTTTTTGTCTTTTTTCTGTGTTTCAGCAAAGTTGCAGCAAGGATTTCCTCTGCCTAACCCATACGGAATCTCACTTGCCAATTCAGATATCAGTGTTCATGAGGTAAGAATGCAAATCTCTTAACTCACTCAGTTTCTTTTGTAAAGGATAAATCTCCTCCTGTTTTATTTACTTTTATTTTTCCCAGCCCAGAGAATTTCAAAAGAAAATGTGTCACTCTGAAACTTGCAATTGGCCCTGAATAACATTTAAACTTCAAAGATCAGACCAAGCACAAGTTCACTTGGCAGCCAAATTTATTCACTCCACAGTACAAGGAGACAAATTTTAGGGTGCCTTATTTCATTTATTCCACAAGAAAACCTGTAAGGCTGTGATTATCAGTCTTGTTATGAGGAGAAGGCAGTGGTGATTCAGTGGTAGAATTCTCTCCTTCCAGCCTGGATGCCCAGATTCAATTCCCAGGCAATATACCTCACATACAGCCTCAGTGGAGGCTTATGTGTTGCTAGGATACTGAGCAAGTCAGACTAAAACAGACTAGGAAGAAAGGGCTGGCAATCTACTTCCAAAAGTCAGTCAGTATAAACCCTATGAACCACAACAATCCTTCCATAACTGCTCATCCCAGAACCAGGTGGCTGCAGGTTGACTCAATAGCAGTTAACAATGACAACATAGATGATGAAACTAAGACTCAGAAAAGCAAAAAGGGTCATGTAGCTGGAAACGATGTAGCAGTGACCAGATGGGCTCTTCTTCTTTTCTTTTTTCTGCAGTATTTTAGGTGAAACTTTAGAGCTCAAATTAATTTCTCATTCAAAAACGTGTATATATATACTGTTTTGTGACATTGTTTGCAATCCAGTGTGACAGCATGCTCCCCTTTCCACCCCAGATTCCCTGTGTTCATTTGCCCAGTTCCTCTCCTTCCCTGCCTTCTTGTCTTGCTTTTGGACAGGAGTTTCCTACTAGGTCTTGTATATTTGACTAAACAAAGAAGCACATTCCTCACGTGTGTTATTTTTCATTTTGTAAGCCAGTCTACTCTTTGAAAAGTGCACTTTGAGAATGGTTTCAGGTCTGCATTAGCAGAGTGTCAGGGGGCCATAGTTTGGGGGATTCCTCCAGTTTCTGTCGGGCCAGTAAGTCTGATCTTTTTGCATGAATTTGAAATCTTTTCTATATTCATCTCCTGCTCTGTCCAGGACTGTCCATTGTGATCCTTGTCAGAGTGGTCATTGGCAGTAGCGGGCACCATCTAGTTCTTCTGGTCTCAAGCTGGTTGAGTCTTTGGTTTATGTGATTATTAGTCCTTTCAACTAATATTTTCCTTGTACTATTGGTTTTCTTCATCCTCTTTTGCTCCATATAGGATGAGACCAATAGATGTGTTTTAGTCATCTTGTGCTGCTGTAACAGAAATACCACAAGTGGATGACTTTAACAAAGATAAATTTATTTTATCACAGTCCTATAGGCTTAAAGTCCAAATTCAAGGCACCATTTCTAGGGAAAGTCTTTCTCTGTTGGCTCTAGAGGAAGGTCCCTGTTGTCAATCTTCCCCTGGACAGGGAGCTTCAGAGGCACAGAGAGCCCAGGTCCTCTGCAAAGGATGCACTCTGCTCCTGACACTACTTTCTTGATGGTGTGAGGTCCCCAACTCTCTGCTTGCTTCTCTTTCTTTAACATCCCAGGAGATTGCCTCAAGGCACAATACAATTGTACACCTTGAGTCCTGTCCTACCGACACAACTTCTGCCCATTCTCATTAACATCATAGAGTCAGGATTTACAACATATAGAAACATAATAATAGGAATCGTGGCCTAGCCATATTGCTACACACATTTTGGGGGGAATGACACAATTCATTCCTTGATGACATATATCTCAGGTGGTTACTCAAAAGCTTTTAAGACCCTACACACTACTCACCAAAGTCAGATGTAGATTTTTTTTTTTTAAATGAACTATGCTATGTCATTTGACCTAGATGGCCCCTGAGACCATATGGTCCCCAGGGCTCAGCCCTGGCTACTTGGTCCCTCAAAGTATTCGAGTGTGTCTAGAAAACTTCTGTGCTTTTGCTTTGTTCCAGTTGTGTTGACTTCCCCTGTGTTGTACATTGGCTTGCCCTTCACCACAGTGGACACTTGTCCACTATCAAGTTAGCGATTTCGTCTCCCCATCCTACCCCACCCTCATTACCGTAAAAGAATGCTTTTTTCTGTGTGTAGACCTTTTGCTGAGTTCTGATAATAGTGGTCTCATACAGTATTTGTTCTTTTGTGACTAGCTTATTCCTTTCAGCATATGTCTTTCGGATTTATCTGTGTTGTGAGATGCTTTGCAGATTCATCATAGTTCTTTTCTATTGCAAAGTATTCCACTGTATGTACCTTAATTTGCCAATCCATTCATCTGCTGAAGAGCATTTCGTTTGTTTCCATCTTCTGATTGGCTCTTCTGATACCTGAGCTTGTGAACTTTCCCCTCTTCTGGATCAAGGGATCTGTCCAGGGCTTTCTTCAGATAGATCATTGCCAACCAGTTTTAAGGCACTTTTTTTCCTTTTCTGGTTGGTACTTTTTTGTTTGGAGAGGTGGAAATAGGTTTCTTATCGAATTCTCCAATCCAGTACATTTCTTACCTTCTGATTCCCTCCTCTCTCACGTGCTGTCACACGCACACACAAACAATGCATAAGTCACATCAGGTGACAGAAATCCAAAATGGCCTGTTCAGTGAGGGAAGAGATAAGGGAGCACACCCACCTGCAGATATAGGCTGGGTTGTGGATATTTCTACATACATAATTATAGGTGGTGCAGGTATTATTAACAAAGACAATGTAGCACACAAAGAACAGTGTTTGAAACTTTTCAGATACAATCAAACACCACATATGCCTAGGCTCAAAAGTAAAGGACCACAGACTCAGGGGATATCTATGTCAGCTGGTACAACATAGTTCAGAAGGCAGTATTCTGCATCCTACTCTGGTGAGCAGCATCTGAGGTCTTAAAAGATTGTGAGCAGGCATCTAAGATACAACTAGTGGTCTCTTCTCATCTAGAGCAAAAAAACCCAAAGAATCAAGGGAGCAATTAATTGACCACATGAACCACAGCTCACACGACCCTGAGACCAGAAGAACTAGACGGTGCCCAGCTACCACTACTGACCACTCGGAATGGGACCACAAACAAGCATCCCAGACACAACAGGAACAAAAGGTAGAACAAAAAATCAAATTCACAAAAAAGACCAGAGTTACAGATCTGACAGAGATCGAAAGAACCCTGAGGCTATAGCCCTTAAGACACCTTTCTGACTTGGAACTAAAGCCATTCCTGGATGCCAACTTTCAGCCAAACAGTAGACCAGCCCATTAAATAAACAATAACACGTAAGAGAAATGTGTTCTTAGAACAATCAGAAAAGACCACATTCGCCCAAAAACAAAGACAAGAAGGAAATAAAGAGTAAAAAAAAAAATCCAGATAAAAGGACTCAGAAACACAGAGCAGAAACAGGGAGACTGCTAACACATTGAGGGGAAGGCAACCAATGTCACAGATACTTTCTGTACAAACTACCAAATGGGAAACTAATTTGTCCTGTAAGCTTTCACCTAAAGCACAAAAAATAAAACAAAATTCCTTGAGAGGAAAAAAAAGACATGTTCTATGTCTGAGACTCTCTGAAGGGAGGTAGGGAGTGGCCTGGTGCAATGAAACTCTCAGGCAAACCAGACATCCAAAGGCTGCAAGTGCCCAAGGGCTGACATTGCCTTCATTTTTGCTTCCTTTCCAGGGTTTCCTTTTGATTTCCTCCGATGTGAGGTACGAACCCAACTTAAAGCAACAGCCAAGAATCCACAGCTGGGAAGCTCTGAATCTGATTAATGGATACTGGAGGGGGAAGCCAGCCCCTTGATTTCCTGTTTGCAAGCCAACAGGGGAAGTAAATGGTCCTTGATCCCACAGTGACTGTAAACCCAGAAGGAGAAAATGATGCACACTGGAATGTTAACATCCTTATAAACTGCTTTGGCAAAAAGTTTTCTTTCCCAAGTGTTTAGGGACCTAGAGTGTGGCAAACTGAGTTAAAGAATTGAGTGGGGAGGGGAATGCCTCCACGTGTGTGTGTGTGTGTGTGTGTGTGTGAGAGAGAGAGCACAAATGCTCACGTAAAGGTAGGTGTTTGAATATATGTGTATGAATGTTGTATCATCTCTGTAAGATTCTGAGATCAAGAGCTAGCTAGGCATATGCATCTAACAAAGTTGATAAGAAGCTCAGTACACATCTAAATTGGTTGTCACCAGTGGAGACCCCTTCAGCTCTCTGGGGCTTTTCTTCTCCCAGCTTACTGGAATTTATGTTTCATATTTACTGTTATCATGCGGTTTATTTAATTAAAATGGTTTTCTAACAATGTCTCCCTTGTCATTTTATTTGAGAATTCCCTGACCCTGGTTTTTTGTTTGTTTGGTTTTGGTTTTTTTCAATAAGACAAGAAAAAAAAAATTAAGGAAATTCAGTGTCTTTAGCACTGACAACGGAGTCCCCGGGTGGCATAAACAGTTAAGTACTTGATCGCATAACCAAAGGTTGGGAGTTGGAACCCACCCAGAGACGCTTTGGAAGAATGGCCTGGTGATGGGCTCCCAAAAGGTCACAGCCATGAAAACTCTCTGGAGCACATTTCTACTTTGGCACCCGAGAGGACACCGTGAGGTCACTGTAACTCTGCATCAAGCACTGCAGTTGGTTTGGTTGTGGTTTAGTGTTGAGCAGAACTGAGAGCTGTGTTGAGCAGAACTGAGAGCTGTGCCGATTTCAAGGCTTGATTTTAAGGGTCAGTCTAAGCTAAAGAATGGAAGCCGTGGTTGCCCAGTGGTTATGTGCTACAGCTGCTAACAAAAAGTGGCAATTTGAATCCACCAGGCGCCCCTTGGTAACTCTATGAGGCAGTTCTACCCTGTCCTATAGGGTCACTATGAGTCAGAATTGACTCAACGGCAGTGGGGTTTTTGTTTGTTTGTTTGTTTTGTGTTGTTGTTCTAACCTAAAGAGGGAAACCCTGGTGGCGTAGGGGTTAAGTGTTACATCTGCTAACCAAGAGGTCTGCCTTTCAAATCTGCCAGGTGCTCCTTGGAAACTCTATGGGACAGTTCTACTTTGACCTAGAGAGTCACTATGAGTCTGAATCGACTAGACGGCAAGGGGCGTGGGGTTTTTGTTGTTGTTGTTGTTTTGTTTTGTTTTGTTTTGTTTTTTGATTTGGTAACGTAACGAGAGAAAGCGACCGTTGCAAAGAGTTTCGAGCCTCGGCGCTTGCCGTTGCCCATCCCGCAGCCCGGCCGGCCGCGCATGCGCATTGACAGCCAAAGGGCGGTTCTGAGGGACGCGGTACAGCGCGGCATCTGCTTGCTTTTCAGAGCGGTTCTCCCGAGAGTCGCCACCATGAGTCGCAACTATAATGATGAACTGCAGTTCTTGGATAAGATTAACAAAAATTGCTGGAGGATCAAAAAGGGCTTCGTGCCAAACATGCAGGTGAGGCTGGGGCGAGGACCTGGCAGTGGGACCTTCTGGGCTCGGTGTTCGCAGCGCCTGCTTCCCGGGCCGGCCTGGCTCCCTCGGAGCTGTTCTGAGCCCTGAACCGGCCACTGCCCCCACCCCGACTTCCCCTGGGTACCGGGGCAGCCCACACTGCGCCGACCCCACCTCCGCACTGGAGCAGTCCCCAGACCACGAGGGACGAGCAAAGCGGGATATGTAGGATATCCGAGTCAATACGGAGTTGGCGCCTACACGCGGTTTTCACACATTCACTCTCTTAAAAGCACCATAAGGTGTGTTAATGTTATTTAGCCTCAGAGACGTCAGTGGTGTTCTGCAGGTGGCACACCCAGTCCGAGGTACAGCGGCTGGATGTGGAACTGAGTCCTCTGAGTCATGCTCGTCGTTTACAAGATGCTTACGGACCGTATTTGGTGAACAGAGTTATTAGCACTCGCTGCACCAAGTTGGTTTTTAATAAAAGCATTTTGTTCCTCACAACAGCCTGGAGGATTAACAGGCCAGGTTTTTCGTGTTTGTTTGTTTGTTGTTTTTTCCCAAATGTTTACAGAAGAAGGATTCTAAGGATCAGGTCAGTAGCACAGCGTCCCCTACCCGCGTAGTAAGCTCAGCCAGGACTTGATGTCCAGTTCAGTTCCTGTTCCTCAGAAAGATGATACCTTCCAGGTGGAGACTTGGGAACCAGAGGCCAGAAAGTGTGAAAAGCTAGACTCACTGTCACTTGAGGTTCATCACCACTTGTGCTCAGTATCCTCTGTTAAACAAAGCCTGTGTGAGGTTTTGGTGCGTGTGTTATTAAATGGTCAGTGAAATTCTTTAAGGTGCCCAGGCAAGTGAACTGAAGGTTTGTGGTCCTGTATCTGGGTAAAAAAGTTCCAGACTCTTATTCAATATTAAAGCTTTTTGAATGTTGTGTATGAGCGAGACACTGAGAGGAGAGGGAAGTCCACGGTGATAAGACTCCTTTCTCCTGCTTTCCATTTGGCCAGTTTCTTTGTATGGAGTCTGCTCCCTGAGGGAAAGAATGGAGAATGATCAGCCCCACGAGAGGATTGTGTAGAGAGGATGATGACACACCCTGTCATTGTCCAGCGGTAATTCTTTTGTATGAAAGCCAAAGTTTTTGATGTAAAAACAAAACACCAAACCCGTTATTATCAAGTTGCTTCTGACTCATAGCAACCCTGTAGCACAGGTGGAACCACCGTATAGGGTTTCCAAGGAGCTGCTGGTGGATTTGAACTGCTGTCTTTTGGATAGTAGTCAGGGTCTTAACCACTGTACTACCAGTACATAGCTAATTTTGCCCAGTATTATTAGGTAGCAAGTCAGTTCTAACTCATGCAACCCCTGCCACGTAGAACAGAGCAGGACTGCCCCATAAGGTTTCCAGGGAGCAGCTGGTGTATTTGAGCAGCCAGCCTTCTGGCTGGCACCCAAGCTCTTGACTGCTCTACCACCAAGGCTCCAACTCTGTCTGGAAGCAAGTCGGATTTTGCTAGGTAATGCCGGTTTAACTATTTGTATATCATAACACTACCACCCCTCCTTTCAGATTAGGGAGCTAAAATCTCATACAGTGCTCTCTGTGCTACACCTCAATTGTGTTCCTTTCTTCTTGAGAGCAGTGAAATTACACACTCATAATTACTTACTTTTTTTTTTAATGATTTTATGAAAATGTATAAAAAGCCAAGTGCCGTCACTCCCATATAAATTCACATGCTGCCCTATATGCAGCTCCCACTGCTCTCCCTGCCCGGTGACAGCACACCCCTCCTCTCTGCTCCATACCTGTGCTATCCTCCCAACAGTCTTCTATCCCCTCCTCTCCACCCACTCCCCTTCCTCCAGCAAGAGGTCAGCAGGTCATAATTACTTTCTAACATGATCCCTTTACCTCCACAAAGAAGCACATGAAACACTAAAAATTTCTTCTTGTTCCCTGAAAACACCCCCTTCTCATCCTTATGCCATCTTGTGTTCATCGTCTGCTCCAGTAATGTGTCTGTATAAAGAACCAGCTCACACAGAACGTCTGCCAAGCCTTCCTCAGCTCCCTGGATGTTCAGCCACCTCCTGAGATTCTCCCACAGCGTCCTGTACTAACGTTGTCACTCATGCCTCGTTGCACTCCATTTTCTCACTGGGTCTGTCTGCTAATCTGAAAGCTCCTCAGAGGCAGGACTTGTCACTGTCTTTTGTTTTTGCATTAGCACCCAGTTTAGCCCCTGTCCCGTAACGAGTCCTCACTGAGTGTCTGGTGAACTAACGGATATGACCATAAGAAAATTGTACCAGGGACATTTTCCATCAGCTGGTATCGCTATTCATGCAGTAGTGATGAAGTCATCTTTCTAGTTAAGAGAAGTAAATTTGCTGGGTAAATGATGGCATGTTGAATCTTTGGTCCTCCATACTGGGAAGTTCCTTTGTGATTTTTGCGTTCTGATTAAAATGTCCTGGCCTGTCGTGTTACATATTGTTACAGTGCTGTCTCTGTCTTCATTGTCAAGGTTCTTTGTCCTCTTAAAACCAAACCCTTTGCAATCAAGTCACTTCCAACTTATAGCCACCCTTTAGGACAGAGCAGAATAGCCACATAGTGTTCTCAAGGTGCAGCTGGTGGATTTGAACTGCCAGCCTTTTAGTTAACAGCTGAACTCTTAAACCACTGAGCACACAGCTAGCTATGTGTTAAAATTTTTAGTATTTATGTAAGTTTAGGTTTGTAACTTATAGGATAAATAGAATTAATTGACTGTTGATTGAAACACAGGAAAAATATGCTAAGATCAGGTGACTTCATTTTTGTGTTTAGAATTTGAGTTACAGCTCTTCTGTGTCCTCAGAACCTGTTGGTAGTTTAGAAGCACACAGACGCCTTCATGAAAGCGTAGCTGGAAGCATTCATCACAAAGGAGGAAACAGTTTTGTCTTTACCGGAAACAACTTATGCACGTGGCAAAATAACTTTTTAAAGACATCTTTATTTTTAAAAAATATTTATTTATGACTGAGTGAAAATGTACATTCCCATATAAATTTGCATGCCCACCTATATGCAGCTTCCAGTGCTCTCCCTGCCCGGCGGCAGCACACTATTCCTCTCAGCTCCATACATATCTCATCCTCCCAACAGTCTCATTTCCCCTCCTCTCCACCCACTCCCCTTCCTCCAGTCAGATCAGCAGGATGATATCCTATAGACGCACAGAACCATAAAATACACCCAATATATAGTTAAAGACATCTTTAAAGACAGGACCATCGTGGTGTTTTTGGTAGGAAGTGTTCTGCTTGCTTAAAGTAATGTGGAAGTGTCTTACATGAGGCAAAATAAAAATAAGCATTACATGAACCATTTAATATTGTTTGCAGTGCCTATCATGTACACTGACTTGAACATAGTCTTTTTACTTGGTGCCAGGTGGAAGGAGTTTTTTACGTGAATGATGCCTTGGAGAAATTGATGTTTGAGGAGCTGCGGAATGCCTGTCGAGGTGGTGGTGAGTACCGTAGGGTTTTACATGTGTGGTACAAGTACTATCTTCACCGGGGCCTGAGAAAATAGTCATTCGAATGTTATTTTAAAGTACAGAAATATTGCCAAGGGATAATCAGAAGTTAAAATGAGACAAACAGGCTTCACTTGTTGGTAGTCACCATCAGCCACTTGGCCTTGTGGGCTGAGTGGTTTATTTTTTCAGCTGACATTAGACAGTAGTAACAAGAGCTACCATTTGTTGAGAATGTACTGTGTGCCAGGTACTTGATTAGGTGTTTTACAGCCATAATCCCATGTGATACTTGGAGTGACTTTAAAAGGAAGGTACTGTCTTACACATATGTGAGCCAAGGCTCAGAGGTTAAATCATTTTAATTTGTGCAAAGTCGCACCAGAATTCCGATCCAAGAGTGTCTGATTTTAGTATTTTTAACTAGTATACTGTCATTGGAAACCTTGGTAGTGTGGTGAAGTGCTGTGTCTGCTAACCAAAAGGTTGGCAGTTTCAAATCTGCCAGGCGCTCCTTGGAAACAGCAGTTCTTCTCTGACCTAGAGGGCCGCTATGAGTTGGAATCAACTTGACAGCAATGGGTTTGGGTTTGTTTTTTTCTTTTTTTCTTTTAATAGTATAGCTGTTGTTAGTTGTCATTGAGTTGATTCTGACTCAATGCAGAGTGGAACTGCACTCTGCAAAGTTTTCAAATCTGTGACATTTTAGGAACAGATTGTCAGGCTGTCTTCCAAGATACCTCTGGGTGGCTTTGAACCACCAACCTCTTGGCTGGTAAATGAAAACTTTACCTTTTGCACTACCCAGGGACTCCCAGCAGTACACTAGCCTCCTGGCACTTCAGTTATGTCATCTGTAAAGTAGAGCTTATTACACCAGCTTTACAGAGCTGCATGGAGGGTTAGACGTAAGTGTTGAAAACTCTGATATGCTGTAGTGATGATGTGTGTTATGCTGTGTGCTGTTGAGTCATAGTGACCCTATAGCGTAGTAGGACTGCCCCGTAGGGTCTCCTAGGATGTAATCTTCACAGAACCTGACTGCCACATCATTCTCCTGTGGAGCAGCTGGTGGTTTTAAACTGTTGACCTTTTGGTTAATAGCCAAGTGCTTAAACATGTCATCACAACAGCTCCTTCTAACAGTGATGGAAGAATAAAAATCGTCTAGTTTTAACCCTTTTCTTTCTTAGGTCAGCAAACTAATTTTAGGTAAGCACCACTCCCAGGTCTAGGATGACACAGCTGCCAAGTAATGGAGTGGAGACTGGAACCCGTATCCTCTGGCCCTCTACCCAGTGGTTCTCTTTCTTGGCCACATGGCCCTTCTCTGTCACCTCATGAAGTTAAATGGCTACATTTCCTGTTCCCCAGTGTAGTGTTTGCAGACTTCCTCGTGTTTACAGAGAATCCTGGGGCATGGGTGTGACTAGTTTGATTGCCCTCATCACCTTTCCTGTCATATGATTCCTCCTCCAAGAAGCCCCCTCCTACTTCTATCAAACATCTTTTTATGCTTTGTGGGATTAATAATCCTAACCACTCAGCCTTCATTTAATGGAATCCAGAAATGTGTGAATATCATTAATGCTGAAAATCAAAAGTGCCGTCTTTGCTAACGTTGGATCTTTATCTCCAGGTGTTGGTGGCTTCCTGCCAGCCATGAAACAGATTGGCAATGTGGCAGCCCTGCCTGGGATTGTTCACGTGAGTCAGTCCACAGTCTGAATCGTCTGTCTTTCCTCTTACTCTGGAAGTTTGTTGACTGGGTGAATGGTCATGCCTGACTGGCAGTGCTGTCGTTTAGACACTGACCTTCAAACATGCTGAATAACCGTGGACTTAAAGAAGTCAGCTAGTCTGGATAACAGCTCAGTTTCTGGTTTCCGTGGTTAGAGGCAGTATGTTCTCAAGAACTTGGAAGTGGTTGTTAAGTTTCCTTGTTTCTTTGCAATATGTCAACCACTATTGTAGATTTTGCTAGAGCCGTGTTCAAGAGGGGGATTGGAGAAGTGGTAGAAAAAAGTTTTAAGGGTTCAGACTAACTGGAAGAGAGAGGGCAGCACAGCTCTTTTGGATGTGATTGGAAAAGGAGGGTGATGGCAGTAACACAGCTGGGTTGTCCTCCACACATTCACATTCTGCCATTAGAGGTCAGCGATGGGGGTGAATCGATGCAGCAAACAATTTTTTGAGATCTCCAGGCCAGATACAATGCTGGTAATTTTTAGGGGAAATAGAGAGACCAGGCTTTGTGCTCTTAAGAAATTCACAAGTGTTTACGTGTCTTCCTATCATTCCATAGTTGACCTGCGTTCTTCCAGGGGTGGAATCCTTTTCCAGGATCCAGATACAGAAAGTGTAGAGTATTCATAAAATTAAATGGGTTACACCTGCCTGTGATTACTTAAATACCCAGAACCTCTATAGATCTGCTGTTTCCTTCCTGTTAACCCTGTGTGAGTGTAACTTATGAATGCCTTAAGATCATCTGTCAAATGTAGTAATACATTAAAGTTGGTGTATGATTCTCTCATATTCTGAAGCTCTTCATTTTGGGTTTCGTTAGTTAATGGTCAGACTTTACAGAAGGGATTTCCCTGTATATTTTGCTTTGTGATGAGGAGTTTCCTTGCCTGATTTCCACCAATAGAGATGTCGTGCAGATGGAGTCTGGTTTGGGGAAGTCTTCAGCCCGCAGCCTTTCTGGGGTCTGCCAGACTGAGAGGCTGTGTTTCGTGTCCTCATTCTCTTGCAGCGTTCAGTTGGCCTTCCTGATGTCCACTCAGGTTACGGGTTTGCTATTGGGAACATGGCAGCCTTTGATATGAATGACCCTGATGCAGTGGTTTCACCAGGTAAGTTCACTAGACAAACCAGTCTGCTGTCAGGTCCGTGGCTTCTGCCTGTGAGCCATGTTTTTCTGACACAGTGCACAGCTTCTGTTGTGGTATGCCTCTCAGTCCCTTCATAGTCTGTCATTTCTTTTCCTTTCATTTACTGAGAGAATTGGTTATGATCACTCAGAGACTATTAAATGTCCAAGTATGTATTTATTAACAATTTCATGGGCTCCTACTGTACGCCAGGCACTGTTCAGACACAGATTAACACAGTGACCACAATAGTGGGCTCAAGCCCAGCAATGATTGTGAGGAGGACCCAGGACCAGGCAGTGTTTCCTTGCCTGTTCGTAGGGTCGTGATGAGTTGGAACCAGCTCAATGGCACCTAACAACAACTACAGCATTCAGACACAGGCTACAAAACAAACTAGGACACATATCTGGCGAATTATTTACTTCTGTGTCTCAGCTCTGCCTCGTGGGCAGATTGGGCCTAGTAATGCTACCACGTAATGTTTTTGTGAGGATTGAATGAGGAAAAACAGGTACAATGTGTGAAACAGGGCCAGGTACATAGGAAGTCCTCACAGAGTGTGTCTTCTCACTGTTACTCGTCTGTGGTCTGTGCGTCTTTTCCCCAGTGCGCTTCTCTCACTGAAAACATTGCACACCGAGACTGAGATCTTTGCCTTCAGAAAGTCTGGGTTAAAAATGAAAATTGAAGTTGCATCTGGAGAGTTTAGGCAGACTGAATTGTTTCAGACTAATTCCCCATTGAGAATAACTAGAAGGGCTAGGTAAATATCAGTGTTTACCGTATTAGAAATTAAAACAGAAAACTTGAAGACACAAGAATACACAAGTACACATTTCATTACCCATCAGAACAAAGACTCATCACATAGCATACACTCAATGAGAGTGTGAAAATTTAAAATCCAAGTAATGTCTCAGTAGTATTATAAAATTGTAGTCTTACAGATGTGAAAGGATCTTGTCCCTCCCGCTCCCTAGGAGTCTTTGGACCACGCTTGAGGAACTGCTGATGATAAAGAGTGTTGTCTGACCACCAGGGAATTAAGTTGAAAATCACCAACAAAAATAAAAACTACAAGTCATTGTATTTGGAAATTAAGCAGTACACTTTTAGATAACCAATAGCTCAGGAAAAATAATAAATTAGAAAGCATTTTTAAATAAAGAAGTAAAACCCAAACCAAACCAGTCTCTATTGAGTTGACTCAGGCTCTCAGTGACCCTAGATGGTTCAGAGTAGAACTGCACTGTGTAGGGTCCTTAATGACTGATCTTTCAGAAGGAGATCACCAGGCCTTTCTTCTGAGGCACTTGCAGGGGAATTCAAACTGCCAACCTTTTGGTTAGTAGCCAAACACCGGTTTATGACACCCAGGGATTCAGTTAATAAAAAATGTTGCTAGGTGCTGCCAGGTCAGTGTCAACTCATAGTACCTTCATGTTACATAGTGGAACTCTCACTTGGAGTTTCTAGGCTGTTGTACTGATAGAAGCAGATGACCAAATCTTCCTCTCACAGAACTGTTGGGTCGGGTGAACAGCCAGCTTCTGGGTCAGCAGCAGGCAGTTCACCGTTGCCACCACCTGGGCTCCTTTAGTGAAAAATACTTTTGTCTAAAAATTGTGGGTTATTGTTCATACCATGCTCAGATGGTAATTTGTAGCGTAACATGCACAAATTGAAAAGAAGAAAAGCTGAAATATCAGTGACCTGAGCAGTCATTTGAAAAAAAGTGGAGAAAAAAATTAGACATAAAGAAATGAAAAGGGTGGAAATAAAATTCATCTGAAAAAGAGAAAAAGCAGCAAATTATACACAAAGAAAATTAAAAGATAGAGATAAGAGTAAACATTACAAATTGAAAAGATACACAAAATAAATGATTCACCAAGCCAAAAGTTGGTTATTTGAAAAGACTAATAGGATTTATAATCCCTATCAAGAGCAGTCAAGCAAAAAAGTACTTGAGTCACATTTTAATCTTTTTTCTCCTAGATGATACGTACATGTTCATTACTGCCTTCCTGGCCCATAAATACATTTGTTGTTTTTTGATTTTATTGGTGTCATCTAGCTTTACCCAACAGAGAACCACTTTGATGGGCACTTTGAAATAGTTAGCTTTAATAGAGTATCTTTTTTTAACCATGTATTAATAGAAACTTTAACAATTTCTAGCCAGCTGGTTTTGTTAATACTGGAATGACTGCTCTCTGTTCTCTAGGTGGTGTCGGATTTGATATCAACTGTGGTGTCCGTTTGCTGAGAACCAATTTGGATGAGAGTGATGTGCAGCCTGTGAAGGAGCAGCTTGCCCAGGCCATGTTTGACCACATTCCTGTGGGGGTGGGGTCAAAAGGTGTCATCCCAATGAATGCCAAGTAAGAGCACAAGTTTCTAGTACATGGAACGAGAGACATGATAACTGGTGATCACATTCATAGCCAATGTAAGACACCTGGCAGGTGGAGTGTTCAGTTACTCTTTAGGAAGTGATAACTAATTGTTTAAGCATCAGGTCCAGCCCATGTGTTAGAGATGTTAGTTAACTGATGTTCATTATAACAGAACAATAGCCACGTGCATTTATTGAGCACTTCCTGTACGTAAGACATTGCTGTAGTGTACCTGTGTCATACTGTACATAGAAAATAACCCTAATAGTGCCCCTAACTTACAAGCAAGGAAGCTGGAGTGTAAAGAAATTAATTAGTTCAAGGATCCCTTGACTGTAGGTGCTGTATTCTGACCTGTGTCTTCCGCCCGTCAACCTGATATATTCATTGAGAAACTTCCATGTTAGATGCTAGAATATGTTCTTTAGCTTGTTGTTTTGTGTTACTGAGTCACCTCTGACCCATAGTGACTCTGGATGACAGTAGGGCTGCCCCACAGGGCTTTCTTGGCTGCAGTCCTTACAGGAACAGATCGCCAGGTCTTTCTTCAGCAGAGCCACTGGGTGGGTTCAAACCATGACCTTTCGGTTACCAGCCAAACAGTTAACCATGATGCCCCAGGACTCCTTGTTCTTCAGCTGGGGTGCTATGTATTTCTAAAGGAGAGAACCAAATATGAGGTTACCGTATATGTTTCTGGTGGCTGTTGACAGTTGCACTGTGTCATAGCTCATGTACAGCAGTGCACTGGAGACTTTGCTGGGCACTTCAGTAGCAAAGGAGTGTGCCCAACAGTGACGTTCTTTTGACACAGTCCATTCAGATACACGTACACGGATATAAAAATGTTTCCAGCTCCCACCACCAGTTGCCATGGAGTCGACTCTTACTCATGGTGACCCTGTGTATGTCGGAGCAGAACAGTGTCCGTAGAGTTTTCCGTGGCTTGTTTGTTGGCAGTAAATTGCCAGGCCTTTCAAGAACTCATGTCATGCTGCAACTGCACCCCCCACAGTAAAAAAGTAAAATTTGCAGTCTTGGGGAATTCGGAGGATACTTGTTATGTGGCTTCGTGTGATCCCTGACATGTGCAGCCCCACTTTGAAAAGCATACATGGAACATAAAAATTCCAAGCATCTTGACAAATATTTTAGATAGAACTTTTAATGTTTCAAACACGTGGAGTCTCCATCAGTCTAAATCCGCTCAACAGCAGTTAGCAACAACTGTGTGCAAAATATGCTGTCATGTGGGGCCATAGGGAAAAAACGTTAAGAATTATAGTCTTTCTTTGTAGTGTTTTGGAATAGGACTAGACTGTAATGAAGAAAAAAGCATTTCCTCTCTTAACAGTTTAATGTTTGTGCAGCTCTGCTTTAAATACAGGTGGGTAAAGCCATATAGTACTTTTATCAAGGCAAGCATGGGTCTTAACATTTAACCTGTGTCAGTCTGGCTCATAGCAACCCTGGAGGACAGTAGAAGTACACCATAACATTTCAAGACCATAAGGCCATAATCCACATGAGAGCTGACTGCTACATCTCTCCAGTGCAGTGGCTGCTGAGTTCAGACTGCCAGCCTGTAAGTTAGCAGCCAAACTCTTAACGCCAGGGCTGTTGCGGAAATGCAGATACCTTTAATTTCCTGTGTGACTGTAAAGTTTCATAAATTATTAATGAAAGTGGATAAGTGGTAAATTTGGTGGTAGATACTGATACCTGATTACAAATCTTTTTTGGCTACCTGATAGCCACCTCACAGAATTGAGGATCACAGAGGGAAATGAAATGTATAAAGGTCAGGTAGAATTACGGTCCCGTCTGATCTGGCATTTA
This sequence comes from Heterohyrax brucei, assembly GCA_028571685.1. Taxonomy (NCBI): domain Eukaryota; kingdom Metazoa; phylum Chordata; class Mammalia; order Hyracoidea; family Procaviidae; genus Heterohyrax; species Heterohyrax brucei. The sequence goes on along the minus strand of CM053142.1, from coordinate 177,150,005 downwards.
CCATTTTGTGTTAACAGTTATTTATGCTTCTTAAGGGCATAAAGGATTTTGCTGTTACTTCTGAAACTGCTTCACTTAATAAACTGAAGTTACTGAGCACATATGCTCTGTATCTAGCCCCTAGCACAGTGCCTGGTATGTGTGAGTTGGTCAGCAAATTTAGTGTTCTGTTCTGCTCTTTGGAGACGTTATCTCCTTAGGTTTCTGGCTTTTTTTTAATTGCGTTTTAGAAGAAAGTTTACAGGCTGAAGTAGCTTCTAATTAAACAGTGTACACATTTTGTGACGTTGGCTGCCATCTTTACAACATGTCAGCACTGTCTCCTTTTTGACCTTGAGTTCTACATTACCAACTTTCTTGTCCAGTCTTGTCTTCTGGTCCTTGCCCCTGGGCTGGTGTGCCCCTCGGTGTCATTTTGTTTGGGGGACCTGTTCAGTCTGGCTGATGGGTGAACCTCAGGAGTGACTTCATTGCTGAGCTAGAAAGGTGTCCAGGGGTGATCCTTTCCACTGGGGTTTCTCCAGTGTCTGTGAGGCCAGTAAGTCTGGTCTTGTTTTTTATTTTATTGCGAGTTAGAATTTTGTTCTACATTTTCCTCCTCTACCTGGGACCCTCTGTTGTAATCCCTGTCAGAGCTGTCAGTGGTGGTAGCTGGGCACCAGCTAGTCCTGCTGAACTCAGTTTGGGTGGAGGCTGTAGTACTTGTGGTCCATCAGTCATTTGGACTAATCTTTCCCTTCCGTCTTTGATTTTCTTCATTCTCCATTCCTCCAGACAGAGTGAGACCAGTGGAGTACCTTCAATGGCCACTCACAAGCTTTTAAAACCCTATACAGTACTCACCAAAGCAGAATGTAGAACATTTTGTTTATAAACTATGTGTTAGGCCAGTTGAGCTAGGTGTTCCCCAAGACCATGGTCCCCACAGCCCTAAGCCAGTAATTTCAGGTCACTCAGGGAGTTTGGATGTGCCTATGGAGCTCCCATGACCTTCACTTGGACGGGTTGTGCTGGCTTTCCCCAGCAGTGTGCACTGCCTTACCCTTCACCATAGTGGTATCTTTGTCCCCACTCCTCCCTCATAACCATGAAAGGATGTTTCTTTGTGTAAACCTTTCCATGAGTTTTTATAGCAGTGGGCTCATAAAATATTTGTGCTTTGGTGATTGACTTGTTTGACTCAGCATAATGCCCTCTATGTTGTGAGATGCTTCGCAGATTCATTGTTACTCCTTATTGCATGGTGTTCCGTGTGTGTGTGCCATACTGTGTTTATGCAGTCACCCATTGGTGGGCATCTAGGTAGTTTCCATAGTGTTGCTATTGTGAATAGTGCTACAGTGAACATGAGTGTGCATATGTCTATTTGTGTGACAGTTCCTAAAAATTGTTCTAGGATAAATTCTTAGGAGGGAGATTGCTGGGTCATACAGTATTTCCATGTCTAGCTTTCTGAGGAGGCACCTCTCTGTAGTTTCCTAAAATGGTTGTACCATTTTACACTCATGACATCAGTGGGTAAGCATTCCAGTCTCTCTGCAGCATCTCCAACATTTGTTATTTTCCATTTTTTCGATTCCTGCCAGTATGCCAGGGTGAAACGGTACCTCATTTTGGTTTTGATTTGCTTTTCTCTAATGGCTACGGATTAGGAACATTTCCTCTTGTTATCAGCTGCTTCAGTGTCTCCTTTGGTAATGTGTCTGTTTCCTTTGCTTGTTTTCAAATTAGATTATGTGTCTCCGGTTGTAGAGGTAATGGAGCTTCCTGTAGATTTTAGAGATTAGACCTTTGTCGGATTGGTGATAACCAAAGATTTTTTTCTCAGTCTATAGGTTCTCTTTTTGTTCTGTTGGTGAAGTGTGTAATTTTTAGAAGATCCCAGTTATTTTCTGGTATACTCCTGGATTTTGCTTTTCCTTTGTTGTGAAATGACTGACACCTTATTACTTCAGAGACTTGGAGGAGGCCTTGGAGATGGGTGTGGACTGGTCCTTGAGAGAAGGCTACGCCTGGGCTGAGGACAAGGAGCACTGTGAAGAGTATGGAAGGATGCTGCAGGCCGACCCCAACAAGGTCTCTCCACGTGCCAAAAAGCGAGGCCTACCTCAGGTAACTCTTTACAGGGTAGCATGGTATTTTTTTTAAACTTGTCGGATCCGACTCGACGGCACTTGGCTGGCTTGCTGTTGCTCAGAAAACAGTTTTGTTTTCCATTAAACAAGCATGTCCCCAGGTTTTTTCATTGTATCAAAAAGTACACAAATAGGTATAATCATTTGGAAAAGCAGAACAATAGTGGTTGCATGCTTTAATGAACATAATCAGCGTCACTAAACTACACCTGTAAAATAATTCTATTGGTAAATGTTTTATGTATTTTGTTTTTTATACCATAGTGAATAAATAAGTGGATGAGGGTTTGTGGACAGGGAGAACAAACTTATTTGTTGAGGCTTCATTCTTATTCTAAAAACAGAATGTCATGAGTTAGAAGTGAATGGGAAAGAAATGGGATATGATGTAAGGTCTGTAGCCTGTGGAAACATTACATACAGACAGTGCGCATGTTGACAGTGTGTTAATAGGGTCCAAGGCTTGCTGCCACCTGCAAAGGGAAGAGGGATTCTTTGTCAATGCACAGTGTCCATGTGTCCCCAGAAAAACCAACTTAATGCCCTTGAGTTGATTCCAACTCATAGTGAAACTATGGGACAGAATAGAACTGCCTTTTGGGGTTTCCAGGGAGCAGCTGGTAGATATGAACTGCTGACATTTTGTGTAGCTTAACCACTTAACCACTCAGCTGGTAGAGCTCCAAGAACACTGCAAATGTTTGAAATTTGCAGCTGAGTGTGATGGCTTTACCACTAATTCACAGTGACCTTGACAAGTCTCTTTGTCTCTCTGGATCTGGTTCCCTCATCGGAAGCCAGGGTAGTTGAAAGAAGGTGGCTGTAAAGGCTCCTGCAGCAGAGCTTTCCTGAAGCGCTCTAAACGGTCTCTTAGCCTCAGTTGTAAACCACAACCAAGCCAAACCAGTTGCCAGTGACTCAGTTCCAACTCATGATTCCACGTATGTCCGAATATCACTGCTGCTCCCTAGGATATTCAGCAGCTGGTTTTCCAAATGTAGACCACCAGGCCTTTCTTCCAAGGTACCTCTGGGTGAGCTCAAACTGCCAGTTTTTCCATTAGCCACCAGGCATTTAACCACCAGTGCCAACCAGAGATGCCCAACCTCAGTTACCAGACACAGGTTTTCAGTGATGGGTAGAGTGGTGAGTTTCGTTAAACTCAAATGTTTTAAAAATCGTGTTTGAACGTGGACCTTGTCTAAGAGATGGTATTTACAATAGCTGATCCAGAATTTGACCTTCTCATCATGGCATTTAAAATGTCTTATGATTTATGTAATGACCTGTGTTGTTACTTTGGTTTGTGAAGCAATTTATTTATGTGTAGTTTAAGTAGATTTGTAATTATTAACATCAAGAGCTTACCTGTATTTGTGGTGTGGAATGTTGCTTTAGATGAGTGAAGCAGTTCTGAGGCTTAGAGATTTTTTTGTTGCATAAAACACCATTGGTCAGTTTTTGGTACTGTGTTGCTCTTACGATGGATTTTTTTTTTTTAACTGACCGGGGGAAGCCGTTTTATCAGACATTCTTATGCTTGCAGCTGGGGACCCTGGGGGCTGGCAACCATTACGCAGAGATCCAGGTGGTGGACGAGATTTACAACGAGTATGCTGCTAAGAAGATGGGCATTGACCACAAGGGACAGGTGTGTGTGATGATCCACAGCGGGAGCAGAGGCTTGGGCCACCAGGTAGCCACAGGTATGTTCTGGGCCCAATTACTGCTCACGGTGTTCTGTGGGAGGTTAAGTGAAGTAATAGGTGCAAAACACTGAAACTGGTGCCTGACACTTAGTGAGCACTTGGTAAATGTTGGCTCCACTCGCTATGTGTAAAAGTGAAAAAATACTGATAAGAGTTTTTGAAGTGGATGTTGTATTGGATACCTCCTCTGCATGATGCTCTGTTAATGATGGATTCAGTGGTGGAGACAGCGCTCTGCCCACAGACTGTCTCATGAGTCATCTTTATTTAAAAGACAAAGATAGAAGGTTGCAATTAGTGTTGTTGAAAAAAGAAAATAAATACGCTTACAAAAAAGATTTCAGGGAAGGCTTCATTAACACAACTGTTAGCATAGCCTTGCATTTTCAGCAGTCACACCGAGGGCACTTGTGACAAAAAGAGAGCATGAACAAAAGCAGCAGACAGAGGAAGAGTGGGCAGATCACGCTGGGTGGCCTGCAGGTGTGTGAAAGAATTTAGGAATATATGAAGTTACAGAAATGCATGGAAATTACAGTAACCTTGAATAAGTCTGATGTTATGAACTAGTCTTATATGTGCATTTCATCCTTTGAGAATTTAATAATTTATGCTACCCTGGCCCTGTGGAATATTGAATCTATCAAATAAAAGAAGCACTGACTAGTGTTTCTGAACATTCTCTTGAGTATAGTACCTCTGCTCCTTATCATGAATTTGAGTCTTGTACAGCTCTGAGATGTATCAACTTGTCTCTAGTTCTTTTGTATGTATCTGTGTGTGTATATGTATATATATATTAGTAATTTATTGTGCTTTAAGTGAAAGTATATAGTCAATTTGTCGCACAGAAATTACACATCACTATGTAACTCTAGCTGCTGCCCCCACTCTGACAGCACACTCCTCCTTTCCACCATCTGTTTCCCATGTCCATTCAGCTAGCTCCTGTCTCCCTCCACCCTCTCATCTCGCCTCTGGACAGGAGCTGCCCAGTTAGCCTCACATAGATAGATCTACTTAAGCCAAGAAGCACACTCTTTATCATTATCATTTCATGTCTTAACAGTCCAGTCCATCTTTTTCTGAAGAGTTGGCTTTGGTAATGGCTTCATTTCTGGGCTACAAGAGTCTGGAGGCATGTCTTCCAGGAACCCCCAGGTGTGTCAGACCATCAAGTCTAGTCTCTTGAGTAAAGTTTGAGTTCTGCACGTCACTTTTCTCCCAACGTATCAGGGACTCTTTGTTATGTTCCCTGTCAGCATAGTCGGTGGTGGTGGCTAGGTAACCATCTAATTCTTCTGGTCTCGGACTGATGTAGTCTCTGGATTATGTGGCCATTTTTGTCTCCTGCACTCGTGTTTTCCCTGTGTCTTTGATGTCCTTCGTGTTCCTCTGCTCCAGGTGGGTTGCGTCCAGTTCATGCTTTGTAGATGGCTGCTTGCTATCTAGTTTGTGTATATTACGATACTAAAAAAATTCTTTAAAACCATGATGATAATTATTTTTACCATTTCTAATCTCGCTCTATCACGTGCAGAAGGAAATACAGTAAGACCAGATTGTTGCTATTTAGGAACACATCCAATTCTTTCCCCTAGAAGGCCAAGAGGTCCTGAAGGGTGGATGTGGTCTTTGTAACTCACAAGGCATGTGTCATAGGGCTGTGACAGACATTTTTTTTTCAGTTGTACTTTAGATGAAGGCTTAAAGAACAAACTTGTTTCTCATTAAACAGTTAGTATACATATTGTTTTGTGACACTGATTAAAACCCCACCGCTTGTCAACACTCCACTTCCTCAATCTTGGGTTCCCTGTGACCAGCTTTCCTGTCCCTTCCTACCGTCTAGTCCTTGCCCTGGGGTGGTGGAGACTATCCCTGTAGTCTCCCTTTATTGTGTGGGCCTATCTAATCTTTGGCTGTTGGGTGAACCTCAGGAGTGACTTCGTGAACTAAGTGACTTAGTGAACTAAGTGAGTACTCTCGGGGTTTCTCCAGTTTCTCCCAGGCCAGTAATTCTGGCCTATTTTTATGACTTAGAATTTTATTCTACATTTTTCTCCAGCTTTGTCCAGGATCCTCTATTCTAATCCCTGCCAGAGCAGTCAGTAGTGGTAACTGGGTACCGTCTAGTTGTGCTGGACTCAGACTGGTGGAGGCCATGGTAGTTGTGGTCCGTTAGTCCTTTGGACTAATCTTTTCCCTTGTAAGAACACTCTTCATAACCAGATCTTCACTGAGCAAATAGCTGAGCTCAGAAATACTTTAAAGGGAAATCTGTTTTTCTTGTTGATGTTGTAGTATTGGTCTAACAGTAGCCTCCTTTTCTGTAGTAAATCAATTATAAAGGGAAAACTGCTGTGTTCTTCTCTTGTTCCAGATGCACTGGTAGCTATGGAAAAAGCCATGAAGAGAGACAAGATCATAGTCAATGACCGTCAGCTGGCTTGTGCTCGAATCGCTTCCACTGAGGGGCAAGACTATCTGAAGGGCATGGCTGCGGCCGGGAACTACGCCTGGGTCAACCGCTCCTCCATGACCTTCCTAACCCGTCAGGTGCTGTGGAAGCTGCTCTTGCTTTCCTAGCTGGTCGTGGGCAAGTTAAGTCCTTTAGAGCAGAGTAGTTGAATCAAAGACTGTGGTATTCTGCTCTGGAATAGACACAGTATCCAGGCTTTTGGTGTCTTCGTAAATTAAATCAGCAGAGTATTGGCGCTGGGTGTGGAGTGTGAGGAAAGGAGAGAAATCAAGAATTACTCTTGGAATTTGCCTTGAGCAGTAGAGTAGATTGAGGTGCCCACTTACTGAGGTTGAGAGGGGCCGAAGTTAGGAATAGCCAGGCAGCTTGTCAACCCAAGTTAGAATTTATGGAGCCAAGAGTGGACTGCAGGGTCTCAAAGACAGTTTTTGTCCCTGTGCAAAGACTAACAATATGACATGTCTGAACTCGTAAATCCCTCACTACTCTCAGGAATAGAGAGGTAAAATTAATAGAGTCTGAAGAGGTGGTTCTACTGCTTTTGACTTAAGCTTTCTCTCCCAGGCCTTTGCCAAAGTCTTCAACACAACCCCTGATGACCTGGACCTCCACGTGATCTATGATGTTTCTCACAACATCGCCAAGATAGAGCAGCACGTGGTGGATGGAAAGGAGCGGACGCTGCTGGTGCACCGGAAGGGGTCCACCCGGGCCTTCCCTCCTCACCACCCTCTCATCGCTGTGGATTACCAGGTACAGAGCCCAGCGCTTGGAGGTATGGCTTAGAAAGTTGTGCCTTTGGGTGAGTTTACAAATGCAGCAGTTAGGAAAAGAAGCAGCCTGTCTCCCCAGCAACTGTGGTACCTGTTCTCTTAGGCTCCCTTCCCCGCATCATTCGTGCTTGCGATCTTCTACTTTAGAAGTGCAAGGAGGTCTGTTTTACTACATTAAAGGAAATGAGAAGGAGCACTGGTGGTACGGTGGTTAAAGCAGTTGGCTGTTGGCCAAAAGGTCAGCAGTTGGAAACCACCAGCAGCTCCGAGGAAGAAGGATACGACATTTGCAGTGGGCTAAAATGAATTCAGATGATCTTTTTAAGGCCTTTGAATTACTGAAGGACATTCTAGAGGGTGACAAAGGGAAGGCTACAATTAATCTTGAATTGTTCATTGAATCATAACTTCTTATCCCTTAAGTGTCTGGCTGCAGCAGAGTTAGAAAGGCCTTTAGCCTGTCCCCTCACTTGATACATGAGAAAGCTGAGGCCCAGCAAGGCGAGTGCCTTGCCCAGGATGGTCTTTACCATAACCCTCACTGCATGTTTGAATTTTCCTTGCCCTTACGTTCATTCTTCATCTTCACTGGCCTCACATTGTTACTCCCCCTCCTCCTTCCCAGGTGTCAAAGAATGAACCCAACGTCTTAATACCAGAGTAAGGGGCACTGAGTTTAGCAGCCCAGAATTCTCCCACAGTGCAAGTAGAAACTTAACATCTTGGGCATTAAAGCTTGCACTTTTCTGAGGTCTAACGTGTTGGATGTTTGTGTGTCCTCAGCTCACTGGACAGCCAGTGCTCATTGGTGGCACCATGGGAACCTGTAGCTACGTTCTTACTGGCACTGAACAGGGCATGACTGAAACCTTCGGAACCACCTGCCATGGAGCGGTAAGGAGGAAGGAGACTGACTTGAGCAGTGTTTAGTTACGTAATGTTTCGATTCTGCATTTGAACAGGTACCTGATGGAGCGTTAACAAAGTGGAGGTTGGGTCTGTTGGGTCTCCTGCCTGTAGAGTTAAGGTCTCTTCTTCATCTCTGCAAGTCCAGACTGGAAAATTGTCACACCAGCTGAGCTTGCGATCTCTGTTGATAAGTGATGCAGGTTCGCATCCTTGCAGATCTTAGTGATTATCTGCTGTTGGTCATCCACGTGAGTTGTTGCTCCCTGCTGGTGGGTCCACTGAAAGTCCGTAAGGTGTGCTCTGTTTGTGTACCAGAGCCCACTGGCTGTGTGCTGCACACCCGTTTCAGTATATTGGCTCTCATCTTCCAAGCCGGGAATCAGCAGACTTTCTGTGGAAGGTTAAATAGTCAATAGTTAAAGCTGTGTGGGTGATACATCTCTGCCGCAGCTACCCAGCTGTGCTGTTACAGTGAGGAAGCAACCGCAGACAGAATGCATAAAGAAAAGGGGTATGGCTTTATTCTGATTAGACTTTCTTTACAAAATCAAGTTGCAGGGAAAGTTTGTCTCTTGAGCCTATAGTTTGTCATCCCCTTCCTAAGCCACCAGGATGCCTAGCTAGTAGTACTGGCTGGGGAGTAGAAACTGTCCAGAATACCCTTCTCTTAGAACAGACCCTCGGAAATACGTTTTGACCCTGCTTTTTTCCTCTGATTCCTCTCATTTCCAGCTGCTCCCTGACTGCTAATTTTTCATACATGCCTCTTGGAAACTCTATGGGGCAGTTCTTTTCTGACCTGTTAGGGTGCTATGTGTCTGAACCAACTTGACAGCACTGGATTTTTTGGGGTTCTCGTTTGGATTTTGTGCCAGTCCCATCCACTGACACATTTGACAATGTCTGAGTTATACCCTACTCCGCAGAGACCATACTGATTGTCACAAAAGGAGGATGGTGCTAACATCTAGTGGGTAGAGGTCAGGGATACAGAACAGACCTCACATAGAATTATTCAGTTCACACCATCAGTGGTGCTAAGGTTGAGAGACTTTTTCAAACTCCACAGAGAACGCAAAGTTTTTGTGATAACAGACATACCACTGATAATTTATAGTGGATTAACCATTAATTCAACAGTAGTTACAAATACACCAACTTCATTTGAAATACAAAATGCTGTGTGTAAGTAGAAATTTATTTTCCAAAAGGATATGCTGTTACTTACAACAAAAGACACACAACAAGGTTGCTAAAGGAGGAAAAAATTGTGTTTTTCATTAACTCTGTAGTTTAAATGGATCAATGAGTCCTAAGAATGCCCATGGTTGTCGGGGTCAAGCATAAAATGTAGCTTTCATTTACTAAGTGAGGTTCATCCTTCTCCATTCTAGGGTCGCGCATTGTCTCGAGCGAAATCTCGCCGTAATTTAGATTTCCAGGATGTCTTAGACAAATTGGCAGATATGGGAATCGCAATCCGTGTTGCCTCACCCAAACTGGTTATGGAAGAGGTAAGGGAAAGTTTCGTCGTTTTTCTGCAGCAAACTACTTAAAGGGTTGTGGCATTATACCAAGACAGTGATCTTTGGTATTATTGGAAATTACATTTGCTTCTTAAAATGATCTTATTTAGGATTTATCATTGTCTTCTCGTTTGTTTAGAGATAGTTGTGAGCCAGCTCCATAAAAATGATTTTTACCTCCCATGTACGGTCTCTGTCTGCATATTAAACCTGAAAGGTAGTTGGAACTAATGCATTCTAAACTATCTTTTACGTAACTGTTTACTTTCTATTTAAACTTGAGAGGTATTTTCTGAAGAGGGATGGGAAACCATAGTGCTGTTTGATTCATGAACAGTAGATATTTTATTCAGATTAGTTGTATATATATGCACATTAGTATTTTCAAGACACTCCTTTCTGAAAGGTTTAGGAGAAAAGGTAGTCACCAAGAAGCTCAGTGCCTTCACACAGCTGTCACTGTGCGTGACTGAAGTGAATGTGATACAATGTAGAAGCCACAATCCTTGGCACTGACAGGCTCTGGGGTGACCGTGAGAGTGAATGGCTGAGGACGGGGCATCAGTGCCCTGGGTGGATCCACTCCTAGGTGTTGAAACCATTCAGAATTAGAGCCAGAGTTGAAAATCTTCACATGATGAGAATGGCTCATAGTGTAGTACCTACAACAGGAAGATGTGGTGGATGGTCTAATACGACTACAAGATTCCCAACTGGGAGTTCTTAGGAAGGCATTCTTAGAATGGTGCTCTGGAAACCACCACCAAGAGCAAGGAGACTCACCCCGCTTCGGGGCCCAGTGGCATGACTGTGTTTGGGAAAGCTGACAGCTACCACTTCAGAAATGCTAGAGGGAGCTGCGTTACCCTCAGGGGAGACCCTTTTCAGTGGCATAGGATGGGGGAGGGTGAAGGGCAGTTTACACTTGACTCGTTGGAAGGAAATCCCAAGACCATGCTGGGAGTTTCAGAAGCTGAAAGGAAATGGTGTATTACACAGAGAATAGGGTGCATACAAAGCCCTCTGGGAGTGGTTCTGGGAGGCCTAACCTTGTTGTGTTGATATGAGAGATAAAGTGTGTCTCTGAAGAGATGAATTCTAATGTTGGCAAGACTGTAAGTATAGGTGGGAGGAAGAGGGGTGTAGGGGCCTTGCCAGGAACCCAGAGAAATCTATATACACGAACATAATAGTATGTACTTTAATAACTTTGCTTTATTATAGAGGTATTACATGTTCATTGTAGTAATTTTGGCAACTGTTGAAATTTATAAAGAGAACATTAAAATTACTGATAATTCTACCATCCAGAGATAATTGCCACTAACATAATGGTTTGGTGCATTTCTCCAGGGTTGGTGTGGATATTTTATTTAGCAATGTTTACTCCTTTTTTGGTTATACAAGCAATACATGTTCTTTGGAGAAAATTTAGGAAATAATAAAAGATTGAGCGCAGTCATTATTTTAATCTTTGCTGATTTAATAGGCTCCTCCCCCCAAAAAAACCTTAGCATTTTTAGTTTACAGTTTTTTTAATTACAAGTGAAGTTGAATGCTTTTAAAGATTCCATTTTGAATAGACTTTTAAAATGTTTCATTCCTCCCCACACAGGCTCCTGAATCCTATAAAAATGTTACAGATGTGGTGAATACCTGCCACGATGCAGGCATCAGCAAGAAGGCCATCAAACTGAGGCCCATTGCTGTGATCAAAGGATAGAACCTTACCAGGACCGCCAGGCACCCCTAACCCACACAGCCCTGACGTGGAAGTGGACCGAAACAGCCTTCAGAAACCCGGCTCAAGCCCTGGCTGGTTTCCCAGTGTGCAGCTCTAACTGCCCATTCCCAAAGCACTGACAGGAGACTGTTGTTCCCAGAGCCAGTGCTGGAAATAGCCTTGGGCAGTCAAACAGTGCTCTCATTTGGAAAGGGACAAATATACTTCCTATTTGGGTGTCCATAGATTTTTAGGAAAATATCTTAGGGGTTGGGGATAGGTTAAGAAACTGCATTTACTTAGTCGTACAGGTTTTTTGTTAAATTTAATTTCCTTAGAGCAAGCCCTGTTTACATTCCAAGAAGTATCGTGAAAGACATCTATTAAATAAGAAAATCTTGGAATGTTGCCCTTTTGCCATCCCTCCGTCACTTTGTCCATTCTTCCACCCATCTGGCTGGCTGCCCATCTCCCGACCCTGAGCAGAACTCTTCTGCTCCTGCTTGGAGAGTCAGGTGGTAATCGTGAAATTAGATGAATGGATAATTGAACAAACTGAGGAGCAAGAGGTTGTAGAGCTGTAGGAATGGGAACCCAAGGGAGAAGTGTCTTCATAGGCTTTTTAAAACCTCTCTCATTCCAAATACAAGGCAGAATTTTGGCTTACCTGCAAAATGGCATCTGCTGGTGTCCTTCCTTAGACCTGGCCGGCAAACTCCTTTTGAGGACTGCCGTGCACAGTGGCAGCAGAGACTGAGCATCTTGACATTTTCCAGTGGAATTATTGTAAAAGCACTAAGTGACCACAGCTTGAAAGTCTATGGCTGCACTGCCTTAGGTAGACTCACCTTGGGCCACCTGATCAGGTTTCATGTTGCCTCTCAGAGATCGTAAAGTGCCGTAGTCACAGGTCACTATGGCCTGGGTTGAGTCTGAACAGCTAGCAAAGCAGAAGAATGGAATTACATTACAGTGTATTTGTTTTTTGTGCTTACTGTTTTATAGCTAAAGTTTGTATCTGATTCACTTTGGGCAGAGTTGCTTTTCTGTGATTTCCTGGTTACCTTTAGAGACTCAGTCTAAAAGTATTCTTTCCTGAAACTTCACCCCTTGACTTAAAACCTCCACTGAGGTATCTTCTAGGTGCTGCCATTTAGAAGGTTGCCAAAAAGGGGACTCCCATGGAAAATTGAGACCTGAGATGGCAATAGCATTTCCTTATTGTGAGTACTTCTTAACTGCAGTGGTTTTTTGATGGTTGAGTTTGAAAGTTATTAGAAGTTAAGAATTTCAGTTACTCATGTGCTCACATAGCATCAACCACTGATGCTGTCACACAGCATCGGTAGACACATGACTTAGGATGTAAACTTACCAGTGAACACAAGGGGGCACTCGGGGACGAGAAACAGGCTCTGGTGGGGCAATAGACTTCATAGAGTAGAGGAGACACAACAGGGGCGTCTGTAGAGGCTCAGCTTACCTGAGGACACGTGCGAGCCTAACTTAACTCGTGTCAGTGCAGGAAATGCCAAGATCAACTTAAATGCATAACACTGAGATATGTTAGATATTTTGACAGTGAATTCTTTGGGGACTTAGGAGCAGGTGAGGAGGCAGAAGTAAGGAAAGAATGTTTTATGCCATGGAGTTTTGTGCTTTAATAGACTTTTCTTATATGTAGCTTCTCCAGTGAATTTGGCCCTATATATGACCACAGAAAGTAATGGCTAATATTTCAAGTTCAAAAAAACAATGTGTTCTAAAGATGTTATTTTCCCATGGTGGTAAGGCTGAGCCACTTCAGAATAAATGTTCAAATGAAGCTGCAGTAAACAGGTGTCTTTATCACCCCCTATAAGCAAACTCCCTTCCTGGACACGCACGCAGCCCAGGAGTGCCTTTCAAGAGGGCATTGTCAGGGCCTTTCGAGCATGATGCGTGTCTGAACTGCACGTCTTTTTAAAGGCCTCTAAAGTTTGGTGCATAATTCGTATTCTTAAAAGCCTGACATTAACACACTGTTGAAAGGCTTTATTACTCATGTTATCAGCATATTGTTGGAAAGACCGATTCATGACACATAAACAAAAATAAGGATGCATTTTCTGGTTTTGCACAAATATCTCCTAGAGCAGCAAAGAAAACTATTCAGAGCTCTTAAGATGCTCCTATTTTGGTCTTTCAATTATACTTCATAGAGCCTTTGATATCTTAAATCCAGTTAACTAAGCATGCCTGCTTTGCTTTTCTTATTCTGCTTAATACTATGTTTTTTGCTTGTATTCATTTTAAACTTCATCTCTTGTTTCTGAAATTTCTCTGCAAGCAGCATCACCTCTGTTGCTGAAACACATGTAACTCAACCGATAACCCAGTGCACAAATCACAGCTACTTCTGCTCTTGCTTCTGAATTTTTTTAGGTGTATGCCCCACTGCTTGACCACATGGCATTTTTGTGTTGTCCAGACGGTGTGAAGCATTTGTGGTTGTCCAGGTTTTTTGGGTCTAAAGATGCTGTTAAACGTCAGGCAGCTTAAAGTATGCCGGGTTGTTCTGATATGTTTTTAAAATTCTTGCCTTAAACATTATCTTGAAACACCACTGTGAGCCAAGATGATGTTACGGTGGGGGCACATGAAAGCAGGAGGGATGGTTTCAGTCAGGCCTTGCAGATAGTAAATAAGTGCTGGGCGTATTACAGGTGCTTTACTCGTTAAAGGTTACTGTCATTTGTGCTTTGCAGTTACCAAACGTTGGTGATTTTAGTGAATGAAGTAGGGAAGGAGGATTGTGTTTGAGCTGTTCACTGAGACTTTATTTGTTTATTTATGGTTGAGTGAAAATGTATAATCCTGTATAAATTTGCATGCCTGCCTATGTGCAGCTCCCACTGCTCTCCCTGCCTGGTGACAGCACACTCCTCTCTGTTCCATACATGTCATAGCCTCCTAACAATCTCCTATCCCCTCTTCTCCACCGCCTCCAGTAAGAGGTCAGCAGGACAATGTCCTATAGATGCATAGATCCATAAAGTGCACCCAGTGTGGTCACTCTGTGTTGCCGAGTCTATTCCTCTCTGAAGAGTTGACCGCCATTATGATTTATAGACAGGGGCAGCATCAGGGCCAGAGACCACGCTCTCAGAAACTCCGAGGCCAGTGGACCATCAGCTGTGGTCTTTTAGTGGAGATTTCAGGATGCATCCCTTTTTATTCTCATGTTGCCAGTGAGACTCAACTTTGTGAGCACCATCACGGCTATCACTGGTGGTGGCCGGACACCATTTGGTTCTTCTGGTCATGTGTTAATGTAGTTACCAACTCACATACGTCTCTCTGTCTTCTGAGTTCTCTTCTTCCCATGTAATTTTGGTCCTTGATCATCTGTTCCTGCTGAATTGGGACTGTTCGGTGTACCTACATGACAGCTTGGCAGCTTTTAAGACCCCAGACGCCACCCACCAGTGTGGGGTGCAGATGACTCTTAGCAAAACTCTAGTTATGTGAATTGCCCTCGATGTCCCCTGAGAGCATGGTCCCCGGACCACGCCCCAGCTACTCTGTCCTTGCAATATTGGGTTGAGATGGGAGTAGTCATGTTTTGCTGAAGTCCAGTTAAAATTGATCTTTCTAATGTATGCTGTCACTGATTTCACCCAACCAAATTTCTATCAACTAATCTATAAATAGCTCTCCCTCCCTCCCACTCCTTGCAGCCATCAAAAGTCATCTTCTATGCATGAGTCTATTTTTAAGTTCTTATTGTAGGGGTCTCATAACAATATTTGTCCCTGTGCCACTGACTACTTTCACTCAACATAATGTCCTCCAGTTGAAACCAGGTTGAGGTGCTTCCTAAAATCATTGTTCTTTATCATTGTATAGTGTTCCGTTGAGTATATATACCATAGTTTACCTATCCAATTCCTCTGTTGTTGGGCATCTGGGTTGATTCCATCATTTTGCTATTGTGGACTGCTGCAGTAAACATTTATGTGCATGTATCTGCTGGTGTGAATACCCTTGATTCTGTAGGATATATTCGGAGTGGTGGAATTACTGGGTCAAATGGTGTATCTACTTCCAGCTTTTTATGGAAGTGCCAGATTGCTTTCCAAAGAGGTTGCATCATTTTTGCAATCCCACCAAGAGTGTAGGGGAGTTCCAATTTCTCCACAGCCTCTCCAGCATTTGTTGTTGGGCGTTTTCTGGATTATGGCCAACCTTGTTGGGGTGAGATGGTATCTTATACTACTTTTGAATTTCTCTATTAGCTGGTGATCATGTGCATTTCTGCATGTGTTTTATGGCTGCCTGGATATCCTCTTTAGAGAAGGGTCTGTCCATCTCCTTTGCCCATTGCTTAATTAGATTATTTATCTTTTTCTTTTGTAGTACCTTATAGATTATGGAGATCAGACATCATTCTGACATATAGTTGCCAAATATTTTTTCCCATTCTGTAGGTGGTCTTTTAATTCTTTAATTGATAAAGTCTTTGGATGAGCAAAAGTTTTTGATTCTGAGTAGTTGCCATTTATTTTCTGTTGATTGTGCTTTGTCAGATTTTGAGTTTCTCTGT
This sequence comes from Heterohyrax brucei, assembly GCA_028571685.1. Taxonomy (NCBI): domain Eukaryota; kingdom Metazoa; phylum Chordata; class Mammalia; order Hyracoidea; family Procaviidae; genus Heterohyrax; species Heterohyrax brucei. The sequence goes on along the minus strand of CM053142.1, from coordinate 177,134,163 downwards.
GTTGCATATTAAAAGTTCTGTTGTTGGTCCTATTTTTTCTTGGATGAGCTTTATCATTTTAGATTTAATATTTAGGTCTTTTATCCATTTTGAGTTGGTTTTCATATAAGATGTGAGATACGGGTCTTGTTTCAGGTTTTTGCAGATGGGTATCCAGTTTTGCCAGCACCATTTGTTGAAGTGATTGTTCTTACCCCAGTTTATTGTCTTAGGGCCTTTGTCAAATATCAACTGTTCATAGGAGGATGGTGTTGTCTCTGGGGTTTCAATTCTGTTCCATTGATCTGTCTGTTTTTGTACCAGTACCAAGCTGTTTTGACAACTTTGGCAGTGGGTTCTAAAGTTGGGTGGTGAGAGGCCTCACAGTGTGTTCTTCTTGTTCAGTAGTGCTTTACTTCATTGGGGCTTCTTCCCATTCCAAACAAAGTTGGTGATTTGTTTCTCCATCTCATTAAAAAATGTCACAGGAATTTGTATTGGGATTTCATTACATAAGTAGACTGCTTTGGGTAAAATAGATGTTTTCACAATGTTAAGTCTTCTATCCATGAGCAGGGTAGGTTTCTCCATTTATGTAAGTCTGTCTTAGTTTCTTGTAGTAAGGTCTTGTAGTTCTCTTTTTAAAGGTCTGATAGTTCTCTGGTTAGATTTATTCCTAGATATTTTACCTTCTTAGGGGCTATGGTAAATGGTACTGATTTGGTGACTTGTTCTTTAATAATCTCATTGCTGGTATAGAGGATTCCAGCTGATTTACTTAATGTTTATCTTGTATCTTGACACTTTGCTGAACTTTTTTTTATCGGTTTGAGCAGCTTCCTTATGGATTCTTTAGGATTCTCTCTGTATACAATCATATCATCTGTAAATAGGGAGATTTTTACTTCTTTGCCAACGCAGATACCCTTTATTTCTTGGTCTTGTCTAATAGCTCTGGTGAGAACTTTTAGTACAATGTTGAATAGAAGTAGTGAGAGTGGGCATACTTGTCTAGTTCCCATTCTCAAGGGAAATGGTTTCAGTCTGTCTCTATTCAGGATGATGTAGGCAGTCGGCTTTGAATAAATGGCCCTTATTGCATTGAAGTATTTGCCATGTATTCCTATTTTGCTGAGAGTTTTTAGCATGAATGGGTGTTGGACTTTATCAGATGCCTTTTCTGCGTCAATAAACAAAATCAGGTGATTCTTGTTTTTTGTGTTATTTATGTTTGATCACATTAATTGTTTTTCTGCTGTTGAACTAGCCTTGCATCCCTGATGTGAATCCAACTTGGTTGTGATGAGTTATTTTTTGATATGTTGTTGTATTCTCTTGGTAAGTATTTTTTTGAAGATCTTTGCATCTAGATTCCTGAGTGATACTGGTCTATAGTTCTCCTTTTTTGTTGAGTCTTTCCCTGGCTTTGGTAACATGGTTATACTGGCTTCATAGAATGAATTTGGGAGTATTCCATCCCTTTCTATGCTGTGAAATAGTCTCAGAAGTATTGGAGATAACTCTTCTGTAAAAATTTGGTAGAATTCTGTGGTGAAGCCATCTGGTCCAGGGCTTTTTTGGTTGATAGTTTTTGGATGACTTTTTCAACCTCTTCTTTTGTGATGAGTTTATTAAGTTGTTCTGCTTCACTTTGTGATAGTTTTGGTAGGTGATGTGAATCTAGAAACTTGTCCGTTTTCTCTGGGTTTTCAAATTTGTTAGAGGACAGTCTTTCATAGTATTCTGTTATAATATTTTGGATTACTGTTGGATCTGTTGTGACAGCTCCCATCTCATTTCTTATTTGGGTTATTTGTTTCCTGTTTTTCTCTAGTAAGTTTAGCCAATGGTTTGTCAGTTTTGTTGATCTTTTCAAAAAACCAGCTTTGGTCTTTTCAGTTTTTCCAATTGCTCTTCTGTTCTGTGATTTGTTTAGTTCTGCTCTAATCTTTATGACCTGTTTTCTTCTGGGGCCTGTGGGGTTCCTTTGTTGCTGTCTCTGTCTTATTTAAGCTGTAGGATTAGTTCTTTGGGTTCTTCTTTCCAGATGTGTGCATTTATAGAGATAAACTGACCCCTGAGCACTGCTTTGGCTATGTCCCTTAGATTCTGGTAGAAAGTATTTTCATTCTCATTTGAATCCACAAATTTCTTTATTTCATCTTTGATTTCTTCTATAACCCATGGCTTTTTGAGCAAAATGTTGTTCAGTTTACATGAGTTCCACTTTCTATCTATGTTTTTTCTGCTATTGATTTTGAGTTTTATGGCTTTATGGTCTGAGAAGATGCTTTGCAATAATTCAGTGATGGATTTTGTTGAGATTTGCTTTATGTCCTAACACATGGTCTATTCTGGAAAATGTTCCATGTGTACTGGAGAAGAAGGTGTGGTTGTCTGCTGATGGAAAGAAAGTTCTCTGTATGTCAGTGAGGTCTAGTTGGGTAATTATGCAGTAAGGTCCTCTTTATTGAGATTTTTTCTAGAAGATCTGTCTAGTATTGAGAGTGGAGTGTTGAAGTCTCCCGCTATTATTGTGGAGTGATCTGTCTCATTTTTGAGTGTAGTCAGTGCTTCTTTGATGTATTTAGATCCTCTAATGTTGGGTGCATAAATATTTAATTTTGTCAATTCCTGATGTGTACTGAAACTTTCAGCAGTAGTGTCCATCCTTGTCCACGATGGTGGATTTTATGTTATAATCTATTTTATCTGAGATTAGTATTACCACATCTGCTCTTCTTTGTGTATTGTTAGCTTGGTATATATTCTTCCATCCTTTAATTTTCAGTTTGTTTATATCTTTATGGTGAGTTTCTTATAAGCAACATACAGAGTGTATCTTTCGATACTAGATGTCACTCGTCTCTTTACTGGAGCGTTCAGTCCATTTACATTCAGTGTAATTATTGATAGGTATGTGTTTAGTGCTGTCATTGTGATGTGTTTATTTTTGTGTTGATGTTTTCTCTGCTGTGGTTACTATTCTGTTCTGGGACATTCTTTATGAGTTGATTCTTCACCTTTCTCAGTGTTGGTTTTGTGTACCTTGAGACTCCTATATTATGTTTATTGATTTGATATGTTGAGTCCTTATTGTGCTTTGAGGCTTTCCCTATGATCCCCTGTAATAATCTATGTTTATACCCAATTTTAACTACTCCAGTTCTTATTAATTTCATCTCCATCTGAAAGGACTGTAACTACTGTAGTACATCCCTCTTTTTTGTATGATGATGTTCTAATTTTCATGATATGATCACTGGATCACTTCTTTTAGTATTATAGCTTTGATTGAGTTTCGAGCCTTCCCTAACTGAGTAGGTTTCTGGATGATGTGTCCTGTATTTCCTCCTAAAATATAGAGTTGATGGTTTTGTTTTTCTAAGGCAAGAGCTTCGTTAAGTATTTCTTGTATTTTGGGCTTGGTTTTTCTGTTTATCTGCAAATGTCTTAATTTCATTTTCATATTTGAAAGATAACTTTTGCAGGATACATAATTTTTGGTTAGACGTTCTTCTCATTCAAGGCTTTGAATGTGTCATTCCATTGCCTCCTGGCCAGCATCATTTCTGCTGAAAAGTCAGACGAAAGCCTACAGGGTTTCCTTCTGAATGTTAGCTTTGCTTTGAATCTTGCTGCCTTTAAGAGTTTTACTTATGTTTCATCTTGTTAAGCTTGATTATAATACGTCTTGGAGTCTTTCTTTTGGGATCTACATTGAGTGGCATTCGATATGCATCTTAGATATCTACATTCTCTACATTCGTAATTTCAGGGAAGTTTTCTTTCAGCAGCTCAGCAGCAATACTCGCTGTGTTTTCAGGTGTCCCTCCCTGTTCAGGAACTCCAGTTAATCGTAGATTGTTCCTCTTTAAATAGAGTCCCACATGCTTCTTAATGCTTCTTCATTTTTCTTGCTTCTTTTCTCAGATTTTTCCTCATAGATGCTGGAGTCAATAGCTCTGTCTTCCAAGTCAGACTGTCTATTTCCATTTGTTCAATTCTGTTTTCTTAGCTGGAATTGAATTTTCTATCTCTTTGATTTTGTTATTGATCTGTTGGGTTTCAGGATACTAGTGTTACATCAGATTGAACAGCTTGCTTCATTCTTCATTTTGCTCTGCTGCATTTTGTATAATGTCTAGGAGTGCTTTGTGTATAATCCTTTTGTATTTGCCCTGTGATGGTTTCAGAAAGGCTTCTTCATCTAGGAAATTCTTTGGTTCTTTTGGAGGCCTTCTGGAGCCATACATGAGTTTCTCTTTACGTTTCTGTCCAAAGTTTGTTGCTTTGGGGGCATCTGGAGATTGTTTTGTTTCCCCGGTGTCACCTGAACAGGATCTAAAGCTCAGTCTGAAAAGGAAGGTGATCACCAGTCACCTCTATATACTCCAGTGACTGGGACCAGTGGAATCTCAGGGTTAACAGGCTCCACCTCCTGATTGGCAAAGCCCTACTTGTAGAGTCACTGGGGGGCCATCAGCTGACCCTATGATGTGAGTCAGTAAAGACTGGAAGAGACGCCATCAGGATACACCACAGTTATTTCTCTAGGCTGTCTTATATTGAAAGGTAAGAGGTATCTGACAGCTTCCAAAATCAGTCAGGCTTTCAGGTATGCAAGTCCCTCTTCCCAGCTGGCAAAGTAAGCACCTCTATATGCAACCCTGGATGCTGTGAACTAGTTCAAAATACAGAAAGGCTACTGCCCTGCTGTCATCTGCTGCCAGGGCCCCACCCATAAGGCTACACTGTGCAAAACACTGCTTTTCTGCTAGAAAAGATCTCCCTGGGCAGGCACTGCCTCCTAGCCTGGGAATTAAGCCCTGCTAAGGCCTCCGTTTGGGTAACTCTGCCTCACAGTCGAATAAGATGGCATCCTGCACAAGCTCTCCTGCCGCTGTGGAATAGGTGAGTCAATGGCAAGGGTTTGGAAAGAGAGAGTGGAGTAGCCTATGTGCAGGGTCCAGAGCTGGGCTCTCAAAATGTGGCCATATCATCTGCTGATCCCATCAGCAATGCGTCTGAGCTTCACTGCCAGTTAGGCCCAAGCCCCGCTTCCCGGCATTTGGGTAACTTCACCTCCCAGTCAAATAAGACGACATCCTGCATAAGCTCTACCGCCTGCTGTGGAATAGCCGATTCAATGGTGGAAGTTCAGAAAGAGAGGTCAAGGGTGCTAAGGTGCACAGAGACCAAAACCGGGCTCTCAAAATGTGGCCATTCCGCTCACTGATCCCATCAGTGGTGCATCTGAGCTTTGCTGCCAATTAAGCCCCAGCCCTGCCTGCCAGCTAAGACGGAAAAGAAAGTTTAAAATGGCGAGTTACCTTCAGTCCATGAGAGCTGGCATTCAACCTGGGCAGGGGTCAGTGAAAGAGAAGAAGTTTCCCATTGAGTGGTATGTAGTCCAAATTGACAGCCTTATGCTGTGTCCTAGCGCCCGTTAGGTGTCTAGAAGGCTCCATTTAATTATCAATTCAGGCCCAGTTTTCAGAGGGAATTATGGAGGTGTGTGCTTAGTCTGCCATCTTGATTCCGCCCCTCTTCACTGGGACTTAATGAAGTTGCAAGGTTGGTGTTACCCTCTCATTACAGACAGATTAGGGCACAGCCCTGAAGGCCCAGAAACTTGCCCAGAGATACCCAAATAATGACTGGGCATGGAGAATGGATCTTATGACACTAAGTTTAATATTGCTTTCCTAGTGTCACACAGCTTCATGTAACCATTTGTGCTTTGCTTCCTGTTCCATACAAGAACCAGAAGCTAAGCTAATGTAGAGCCTCTAGAAGCAGGCATTCCTAGGCTGTGTGTAAGTACATAGAGCTTTTATTTTTTAAATAAAAAAAAAAAAAAACAGCAGTCCTGTTGAGGCATTGTCTGGGTCTTTTCAAGCATGAAGCATGTCTTACACTGCTCATCTTGATCCCTTTTTAAAGGCTCTAAAGTTATCTGGTTTGTAATTAACATTCTCCAAAACACTGATATTAACACACTGTTATAGGCCTTATGACCTTTTGCTTGGTCATGTTGAGGCAAATCAGAGATGCTGACAGCTACTAGAATCTGATGCACCCTGAAGGCTCTTCTCCTTTATTGTGTTCCATAGGCCTCTCCTTTTGCCTAATTTTATAGTCCACAAATCAGTAAATTCCAGGTAGCCTTCAATACAGGAGGTATCCTAAGACCCTGGAGCCATTTGTCCCTCCTGTAGAGTCTGAGCGTATTGAGCTCCAAAAGGTTTCATTAGGTGTGCTTCACCTCAGCTAAAACTTGGTTTGCCAGACTGGGAGAGAAACTCTGTATTCAGTCACCAAGTCACTGGACCAAGTTACTCAAGGGGGATCATTTGCTCCAGCCTCCAAATCAGTGGTTTATCAACCAATAAATAGTTTGTTGTTAATGTAAATAAAGCGCTGTGCTAGGATCTTAGAGCGTTAACACATTCAGTTACACACTGTGCCTTTAAGAATTTACACTTATGGGGAATATGAAATGAATGTGCATACTTTTTAAACAAAATCAACCCACATATCTGTAGTCAACTGATTTTTGATAAGGGTGCTAAATCCCTACAGTGGAGAAAAAAAGAATCTCTTCAACAAATCGTGCTGGGAAAATTGGACTTTCACCAGCAGAAAAACGAAACAAGATCCATGTCTCACACCATACACAAAAACAAATTCAAACTGAATTAAGGACCTAAATATGAAAACTAAAGCCATAAAATTCTTAGAAGAATCAGCAGGGCAACACTGTCAGGCCTAGCTTTCAACAATGAAAGCACAAACAGCAAAAGGCAATAAATGGGGCTTCATAAAAATTAGATCTTATGTTTATCAAAAGACTTTACCAAAAAAGTGAAAAGACAACCTACCAACTGGAAGAGTATCTTCAGAAGCCATGTATCTGACATGAATCAGCCCAAATACAGACAAGTCCAACAGCATCATAAATAAAAGACAAGAACCACAGTTTTAATAGTTGGTGCAGAAAAGGAACTCGACAAAGTCCACTACCCAATCATGATAAAAACTCACAGCAAAATAGAAGGGAAGTTTCTCAACATATTAAGGGACATTTATACAAAGTCAACATCATCCTAACTGGAAAGAATGCAAGCATTCCCTGTAAGAACGGGAACCAGACAAGGATGCCCTTTGCCATCACTGTCACTGAAGGTTGTGCTGGAGGTCCTAGCCAAGCAGTCAGGCTAGAACAAGAAGTAAAGTGAATCCAAACTATTAAGAAAGTATCTCTGTTTGCAGATGATAGGATCTTATACACAGAAAACCCCAAAGAAAACTACTAGAACTAATAGAAGATTTCAACAAAGTATCAGTTTACAAGGTGAACACAAAAATCAGTTGGATTCCTCTACACCAATAAAAACTTTGAGGGGGAAATCAGCAAATCAGTACTATTTACAATAGCCCTCAAGAAGAAAAATTACTTAGGAATAAATCTAACCTGAGGTGTAAAAGACCTATACAAAGAAAACTACACGATGCTACTGCAAGAGAGTTATGGATAGCGTTACAGAGAATGGAAATTCCAGAACGCTTAATTGTGCTTATGAGGAATATGTATATGGATCAAGAGACAGTCACGCAAACAGAACATGGGACACTGCATGGTTTAAAGTCAGACAAGGTGTGGGTTGGGGCTGTATCTTTTTACCGTACCTTTACGGTCCATATGCTGAGCAAATAATACAAGAAGCTGGACTATATTAAGAAGAATGGGACATCAGGATTGGAGGATGACTCATTAACAACCTGCATTATGCAGATGACACAACCCTGATTGCCAGAAGTAAAGAATATTTGAAATACTGATGAAGATCAAAGAATACAGCCTTCAGAGTGGATTGCACCTGAACATCAAGAAAACAAAAATCTTCGCAACTGGACCAGTAAGCAATATCATAATAAATGGAGAAAGGACTGAGGTTGTGAAGGATTTCATTTTACTTGGTTCCACAATCAATGTCCATGGAAGTAACAGTCAAGAAATCAAAAGATGCGTTGTAATAGGAAAATCTCCCACAAAGGACCTCTTTAAAGTGTTGAAAACGAAAGATGTCACCTTGAAGACTAAGTAGCACCTGACCCAAGCCATGGTATTTTCAGTCACATCATATGCATGCAAAAGCTGGGCAGTGAATAAGGAAGACAGAATAATCGATGCCTCTAAATTGTCATCTTGCAGAAGAACACTGAATGTACCATGGACTGCCAAAGGAACAAATAGATCTGTTCTGGAAGAAATACAATCAGAGTGGTCTTTGGAAGCAAAGATGGTGAGACTGCATCTTACATACTTTGGACATGTTGTCAAGCGGGATCAGTCCCTGGAGAAAGATGCCATGCTTGGTAGATTGGAGGGTCAGTGAAAAGGAAGAAGATCATCAACAACATGGATTGACACAGTGGCTGCAACTTTGGACTTAAACGTAAAAATGATTGTGGACGTGGTGCAGGACTGGACAGTGTTTCGTTCTGTTGTGCATAGGGTTGCTGCTATGAGTCAGAACTGACTCAATGACACCTAACAGCAACACTGCAAGAGACCTACATAAATGGAAAAACACACTTTGGTCATGGATACAAAGACTCAACATTGTGAAAATGTCTTTTCTATCCAAAGTGATCTACAGGTACAATGCAATCCTGATCCAGATTCCAATGGCATTTTTTAAATGAGATGGAGAAACAAATCACCGACTTCATATGGAAAGGGAAGAGACTCCAGATGAGTAAAAGCATTATTGAAGAAGAACAAAGTGGGAGACCTCACACTACAGGATTTTAAAGCCTGTTATACTGCCACAGTAGTCAAAACAACTTAGTACAACAGCAGATACATAGACCAGTGGAACAGAATTGAGACTCCAGAAATAAATTCATCCTTCTGTAAGTAGCTGATATTTGACAAAGATCTAAAATCCATTAATAGGGGAAAAGACAGTTTCTTTAACAAATGGTGCTGGCGTAACTGGAGCAGAAGAGAAGAAAGGGCATCAAAGACATGAGGAAAAAAATAGGAGCCCAGGAGACAGAAAGTGCCATAGGATCCAGAGACTATATCAGCATGAGACCAGAAGAACTAGATGGTGCCCAATCACCATCAATGACTGCCCTGACAGGGAATACAGCATCAAGTCCCTGATGTAGCGGGAGCAAAGTGGGTATGCAGAACTAGAACTCTATTGAAAGACCACACCTGATGGTCAATCAGACTGGAGGGTCCCCTGAGGACATGGCCCTTGGACTCCCCATTAGCCCAGAAATGAAACCATTACCCAAGCTCACTCTCCAGACAAAGTTGGGACTAAACTATATGACACAGAGTGATGCTGGTGAAATCTGTGCTTCTCAGCTTAAATATATACATGAGGCTGTCTCAGCAGCTCTAGAGGCAAGATAAGAGGGTGGAGGGGGACAGGAGTTTGCTGGATGAATACGGGAAGTACACAGGGGAAAGGAGGAGTGTGCTGTCATGGCCAGGTAGGTGGTGTAGGGAGAATCAGCTAGAGCTGCATAGTGGTGTATGTTTGGAGTTTTATATGGCAAATTGATTTGGATTGTAAACTTTCACTTAAAACACAATAAAATTAAAAAACAAACACTATGTTTTCAAAGTTGCTTTGAAAACCAAAAATACGCTTTTGACTTCATGTACTTGAATGGGAAGAACAATACCTTGTTTTCTGATTCCAAGAACATGTTGGGAACTTTCATAGCCTTGTTGTATATCAGGTACTTCAAAAACCAAAAACACTCTTTGGACTTTATTTACTTGAATTATCTCTATTCACCTGGAGCTACAGAGGAAGGAGAGTCAGGAATAGGAGGAGAGAATATGGGATGTTTGTTAATTGCTCTCTTATCCTTGAGACCAAAAATAGTTTTCTAATTCAAAGCATGTAATGGAAACATTTATGTCCTTCTCCCACACAATATACTTTGAAAATCTGGCAAACTCTACTGACTTGAAGAATTTAAAAGCCAGTAAGCAAAAACAATTTTGTAGGTATATGAGCTCATAAACATGGAAATAAGCCTCTCAATATCCCTGGCTCAATGCTACAGAGTAAAAGACCTCAGAAAGGGCCACTGGATTTAGTGAGGAGCAAGATATTGGCTGCTCAGCAGACTAGATGGCTGCTTTAATAACAAGAGCTAACATTACCTAGCATTCACAGTGTACCAAGCATTTGTCTAAGCCTTCTACGTACATTAACTCACTGTATCCTCAGACTGGTTATTCAAGCCAAGCCAAGTGCCATCGAGTCGGAGCCGACTCATGGTTATTCAAAGTAGATGCTGTAATTCTCATTTTACACAGCATCACATTCGTTCTTATACCTGCTTGCCCTAAGAGAGTAAATGTTATTCTATCAACAGCAGGAGTTGGAAAGAGTCTCAAAGTGACTCGCATGTGATTTCCAAACGACTTATGCCCTTAACAAAGATTCCACGACAGTGCAAACCCAATGAAAAATCCCCAGAAAGCTCAACTTACTAAGTGCAGTTTCTACCTAAAGTCTGTTCGTACCTATTCATTAATTCTTTAAATGAAAAGATCCAGGAACTGAACTTGGCAAGTAATCACCTCGCACAGGACTAGATAACATTATGTTCTATTCCACTGTAAAGTTGCTGTGAATTGCAGCCAACATCATGACAACAAAATCGGGTATGCAGTGCTCTCCAGATTCAACTCATTAGGAGAGGATTTCACTCAGTCATAGCGTGTCGATAACTCATGAGAGCCTGACTCAGCCAATCTGAGTAAGAGACCAACTTCTGCATCCCAACCCATCACCTGGCTTTCTCAGCAAACCTGCCCACGTGAAACACAGGCTCAATGTGAATCTTTCAGTTTATTTTGCTCACACATCATAAGCAGACATTGGTAATTTTCTGTTGGACTGACCCAGCCCTCCAGGAACTTGGCTCATGGGGGACAGTGGTTCATTTGATGGTTCCCTGTTTTATAGCTTGTGATCCATCTTATTAAATGCAAAATACTAATCAGGCAAGGCACGAGATTTATAATACTCGATGCCACCTTTCACTTTGCCCTTCTGGAATCTTCTATTTTTGTAATCTCTTTAATAGCAACAACGACAACACTGCCTAATCCTTCTGGAGCACCTGTGAAGTGCTTTATGAAAAGTCCTGTGATACCATCACAGAAACCTTAATAGAGTACATAATATTTCTAGTCCACACATGAGGAAGCTGATTCAGGAGAAGTAACTTGTTTGGTCACACATACAAGTTCAAGAGTCAGGATGCTTTATCCTGTTTGCTATCCTACCTACTCCACTTGGTTTTCGTCAATTCAGCTTTCCCCTTTCAATTCAGTCCCCTTTACCTAACCAACAATATTGTTTTTCTTAACAGAGAGGGGAGAAAACATAACTAGGAAACAGAAAGATGGAGTCGTCTTTCCAAAATGATAACAATCTAGTCAGAAAGTCTTGAGAAGTGAAGCCAATCTGGATCTTTATAACATCTGTTGAAGGATATTTCAAAGCCTTTTCCTCAGCCAAGTTCTTTGATGCTTTCTATGGAATGGATGATATTCTTCTCTTAACTGAGCTTTCTAGCATCTCTGAAATGTTGATCATTATTTTACTCAAATAACAGACATGGCAGACTACTACTACTCACAAATACTCATTGTCTCTCTATATTGAGACACTCTCCCCATCCTGGTACGCTCAAGCATGGCCCTGTGGTTAGCTTTGGCCCAGGAAGCATGAGGGAAGTGATACGCGTCACTTCTAGGTAGAAGCTTTAAGAGCCAGTGTACATTCTGTTTCTTTGTGTCTAGGTCTGTGGAAGCCCATGTGGAGATGCAGCCTCTAGCAGATAGGGACACTGAGTGACCATGATAAGCAAAGCCCTCCACCATGGGCATGTAGCATAAATGAGAAGAAATAGTGTTTTTGTTTTAAGCCACTAAGAGTTGGGGGTAGTGTTTTAGTCACCTGGTATCGCTCTAACAGAAAATACCACGAGTGGAAGGTTTCATGAAGAGAAGCTTTATTGAGACAGTCTGGTAAGCTGCAAATCCATTTACAAATTGTAAGTCTGTTTAGTAAGAGAATTTATCACAGTCTTGGCATAGGAACCTCGGGTCCAAAGGACATGCTGTGCTCTCGGTGCTTCTCTCTCGGTTGTATAAGGTTCCCAACTTCCTCTGCTCACTTCTCTCCCTTATATTCTACAAGCTTGTAGCTTGAGTCCTGCCTCAGTAGCACAACTGCAAACCATTCTCCATCATCAATATTACAGAGGCAGGATTCACAACACATGGGAGGAATGGTACCATATTGGAACTCCTAACCAAGTCAAATCAACACATACATTTTTGGGGGGACACAATTCAATCCATGGCAGGTAGCTTGTTACCTTAGAATGACTTAGTCTACTTGGAAAACATAACTCAATCTCTTAGGAGCACTTGTTTTATGTTTAGGACTCTGATCCATCTTGAATAAGATTTTGTGTACAGTGTGAGGTATGGATCTTGTTTTGTGTTTATGCAAATAGATATCCCCAGCCTTTATTCTCAGGCACCAGTGGGTGGACTCAAATCATCAACCTTTCAGTTGGCAGCTGAATGAGTCAACTGTTCAACCACATGCTGAACAAAGTTAGGTAGCATTAAGGGGAAATAGTAAGAATAATTTAGAATATTGATGACTGCTGATTCCTTCTTGATGATTTTAGCCAGTCCTACAAGGCAAGGGCTAGCAAATTTTCAAGCAAATATGAAAAGTCATAAGGTTCAGCACAGAGAGGGTACCTTTGTCTGAAGCCTTTAATCTATAGAGACTGATAGAGATTGGTGGAAGCCCTGTTTCTATGGCCCTAAGACACCCCTTTGACTTGGAATTGCAACCATTCCTGGAAACCAACTTCCAGCCATGTGCTAGGGCTACAAAATAAACAGTAACACCTGAAAAGATTGAGCTCCATAGAGCCAAAAATTACGCAAAACCAAAAGGGCAACATTTGCCCAAAAGTAAAGATGGGAAGTCAGGAAGAGATAGGAAGACCCTACAAAAGGAAATGGGGAACCTAGGGTAGAAATGGGGGGAGTACTGGTAGTGTGGAGATTTTAACTGATTTCATGGAATAGTTTGCATACAGTTTGTTGAACAGGAAATGAATTTGCTCTGTAAACTTTCACCTAAAACAATAAAATATTTTTCAAATATATGCTTCTAGGATTAAAAATTACATAGTCGCTTGAATCTACACAGAGCTGTATAAAATAGGGAAAAGAGTGATTTTCACTGAAAGTAAAGGTGAAAAGTGACTGGAATGTGTTACTAAAACCCTAACTTCATTTTTCTTCATAGCAGTTATCACCACCGGAACTATTATCTATTTATACTCGTTTATGGACTCTTTTCTCCTTGTTAAAATTAAGGTCCTTTTGTTCAGTCAGTAAGGAGCTCTGGTGGTGCAGTGATTATAAGTGCTCAGCTGCTAACCAAAAGGCCAGTAATTCAAATCCACCAAGTGCTCTGTAGGAGAAAGATATTGCAGGCTGTCGCTATAAAAATTTATAGCCTTAGAAACCCTATGGGATGTTTCTGTGCTGTCCTATAGGGTCACTGTGCATCAGAATCAATTTGATGATGGTGAATTTTAGTCAATCAGTAAATATTTGCTAGGTGGGTGGGTGGGTGGATGGATGGGTGGATGGGTGGATGGGTGGATGGGTGGGTGGGTGGATGGGTGGATGGGTGGATGGGTGGATGGGGACAGATACCAAATGAATGACATATCAGTGCCTCAGAGAATATGTTTTACAACCAGACGAAGTTTGTTTCCTGATGTGATTATTACTTACCTGTATAGGGTACTTAACCTCAGTTGCCTCATCTTTAAAAGTAGAAGTGATGTGTAATACCCACTTCCTAAGATGACTGTGAAGACCAGGTGAGAATAATAATATAAGGTCTAGCCTGGCTCACAGGAGGCCCTCAGGAAATGTTAGCTAATAGGAAAATTTCTGATGTTAGAGATCTTGCTATTCCAACTCATAGCAAACCTATAGGACAGAGTATAACTGCTCCATAGAGTTTCCAAGGAGCACCTGGAAAATTCAAACTGTGGACCTTCTGGTTAGCAGTCATAGCACTTAACCACTCCATCACTAGGGCCTAGTTTAAGGTTCCTATGTGGTACAAATGATTAGCGACAAATCTGCCAAACAGTATCATGGAAGAAAGGTCAGACATTTGCTTCTACTAAAATGACAGTTAAGCAAACCCTAAGAATCAAGTTCTAGTCTGTACCACATGTGGTTGCCGTGAGTGGGAATCAACTTAGCAGCCACCTGCAGTGGTAACAGCACAGTTTAATCGTTCACTAAAAGCCCTAGGTCAGAGTGAGTCATTTTCCAAGACCCTTTCTAGTCCTGTGACTCTGGGGTGGGGGTCCTTTTTTAGAGAGCTTTCTACTGTCAGGGAAATAAGAATCATCTTCAGGAGTGGCCCCCTTGAGGTCTGCTCTATGGGCAAAAACCAGTTTGGAAAGTTTGCCCATCCGGATGCATTTCCTCCCGCAGCATCAGTGGTTTCACTCTAGCCGTGCTTAATGACAGTGAGTAACCCAACATAAAAAGGCCACTGGCAGGTCTTCACCAAAGGATGCTGCTAAATAGCTAGGAAAGGATTAAAATTCAGCCTCACCACCTAGAAAGCCTCGAATAAAACATGCACATGCAACACAGTGATAATAATCAAAGAGCTGGAAAGAGTTCTGTGGTTTCATGGCCCAATAAAGAAAAGAACACAACTTCAGGCCCTCTGCCCTCTCCCAGACGCCCGTCTACAGAGGTGGGGATGAAAGGGCTGCCAAGACTGACAGACAAGGGAAGAAAGAGCTTGCCTAGGGGTAAAGCCGGCCTTTCCAGTGTTCACTCTGCAGAGGGTTCTGCAGGGCCACATTCCTGTCAAAAGTCTCATTCCCACCATGCGGAGTAGGATTGCTATCCATCTGGGGGGCAACAGTTCACTTTGGGAGCTTTGCAGAAAACCTACAAGAACTGACAATTAAGTTTGCGAGCTCATCCTAGAAAATGTGCTACCTGCCTCATTGCTGAATATCACTGTGGTCCTCTATGAAGTACTCCCCTTGGGAAGCTGTGCACTGATGCCAGTGCCTAATCCACCTTTCAAAGCAGTTTTGGAACTCCTTCTGGAATGGCCATCAGAGCTGTCGTCATATTATCTTTGATTGTCCTGAATGTAATCAAAATGTCTTCCTTTCAATATTTCCTTTGTCTTCAGGTAAAGAAAAAAGTCATTGGGGGCCAGATCAGGTAAGTAGGGAGGATGCTCCAATGCAGTAATTTGTTTAGTAGCAAAAATTTCTCTCACAAATAATTGTACAATTAAGTTCTCAAACTTGCCACTGTGCCACTGTGTGCAATGGCTGTTCTAGATAAACCAAAACCCAAACACAATGCCATCAAGTTGGGTCCGACTCATAGTGACTCTAGAGGTCAGAGTAGAACTGCCCCACAGTCCCCAAGGAGCACCTGGAAGATTTGAACTCCCGACCTTCCAGTTAGCAGACATAGCACTTAACGCACTACACCACCAGGGTTTCCAGATAAAATTCCAAAATTGCTTTGAAGGGTGGACTACACATTAGCATCAGTGCCTATCTTCTCAAGTGGAGTATTTTGAAGGTGACCATAGTGATATTCATGAGTCGGATCCGACTCGATGGCACTTGGCTTTGGCATAGTGATATTCACTAATGAGGTATGTAGCACATAGAACAATTAAGTTCACGGACTTAATTGTCAGACTTCATATGTTCTGACAGAATCAGCTCTGAAATGTTTTAAAAGGGACCATCCATCAGGAAGCTTTCCTGCCTTGGTTATAGCTGAGTAATGCTGACTTATAGAATGCTCTCCCCAGCCTGCTGGGACTTTGCTCTCAAATTCAGTGTAAGGCTTACAGCACCTGGAGTAACAAGGGTGCCAATTAAGTTCAAGAATCCAGGATCAAAGTTATGTTGCCCACAGAAAGAAAACTTTGGCTGAAGGAGCAGACTCATTTCTCTAGATCTAGAATCACTTGAGTTCATCTCAATTCTATTCTTCTCCAAACCCTAACTCATGTCAATTCTGACTCATAGCAACCCTATAGGACATGGTAGAACTGCCCTACAGAGTTTCCAAGGACCACCTGGTGGATTCAAACTACCAAACTTTTGGTTAGGAGATGTAGCACTTAACCACTATGCCACCAGGGTTTCTATGAGTTGGCCTTAACTCAAAGGCACTGGTTTTTGGTTTTTTGTTGTTTTTTTTTTTTTTTTTTTTTTTTGCCAAATTCTATACTTTTTGCCTTAGATTATTTTATTCCTCTTCCCCATCCCCAAAGATTCCCCAAAGGAAAGAAAATGAGAGATGTTTTTTTCTATTTGTCCTTTCATCCACTGCATTTAGTCTGTATTTGTCACTTTCTTGAAGTTTTCCTATATGACAGGAATATTTTTATTGGTCCCCTGAAGCTACAAAGGAAAATTAATGACTTACTGAGCACCCATTTTTGCTGTCAGAGTCTTAGG
Organism: Heterohyrax brucei; assembly: GCA_028571685.1. Lineage (NCBI taxonomy): Eukaryota > Metazoa > Chordata > Mammalia > Hyracoidea > Procaviidae > Heterohyrax > Heterohyrax brucei. Next base: position 177,117,555 of record CM053142.1, on the reverse strand, counting down.
TGAGGTATGTTCTATACATAATCTCATTTAGTAAACACTACCAGCAGTGAGTTTGGTTTTTTGGTTTATAGCAGCTTCCAGAATTACTTCTAGGCATTACATGGTAGAAGAAAGGAAGGAAAGGAGGGAGGGAGGGAAGAAGTAAAATGTCACTGAAAATTTTGGGTCAACAGAGATTTGTGCAACTTTTTAAACCCAGTCAATAAAAACTGTTAACTCAATGGTTCTAAACCCTGTCAGTATCTATGGAATAATGCGAAACTCATGCAGTCATACTCTTTTAAAAACATACCTCTCCTGCCTTTTGTTACCATCATCTGCAAATGGAGGACTTGCTCCCTCTTCTTCAATGACTTAAACAACTACCTCTGTCTTAACTTGCTCACCTTCCAACTCCCCATCCTCCCGGTTCTCGAATCTCTCCCATTCTATGCCTCCCTTGTGCTTCATGAGTTTTCAATGGTTGATTTTCAAAAGTAGTTTACCACGCTTTTCTTCTGAGGTGCCTCTGGGTGCCAACCCATGCTAACATCATTGGCTGCTATCTGAAATGCTGGGGGTTCAGGTCCACCCAGAGGGACCTCAGAAGAAGAGCCTAGTGATCTACTCACAAATCTGACATTAAAAACTCTATGGAGCACCGTTCTCCATGAGACTCTCTGAGTCAGAATCATGGGGCTCTATGAGTCAGAATCAACTCTATGGCAACAGGTGAAACAGACCTTGAGCTAGGACCTCTCCCCAGCTTCCCTGTTACATCGTCCCAGCTCCTTCTTGATTCACTGCACAACCTCTTGAAAGGGTGGTCTTCCACCTTCCCTCTATTTGCTCACTTCCTGTTTATTCTTTTGGACATGGCATCAGGAGGGATCAATCCCTAGAGAAGGGTATCATGCTTGGTAAAGGAGAGGGTCAGCAAAACAGAGGAAGACCCTTAACAAGATGGACTGATACAACTGCAATAATAATATAAGCTGCAATAATGAGCTTAAGCTACAATAATGAGCTTAAGCATAAAAACGATTATGGGCATGGTGCAGGCTGGGCAGTGGTTCATTCTATTGTGTATATGGTCACTATGAGTCAGAACCAACTCTACGGCACGTAACAACATTTATTCTTTAATCCGCTGCCCCTTTTATGCTCTTACATATGTCTCTAGTGATCTTATTGTGTCCAAATCCAATGGCTTCCTCTCACCTCCAAGCGACCTGACATCCCTGATTTGCATGATGTTATCAAGCAATCCCTCCTTCTTATAAAATTGTATCTTCATTTAATTGTTGGAACCTCATGCTGGCTTGGTTCTCCAAATTTCTCAGGGTTCTGATTCTCAGTCCTCTTCAAAGACATTCTTCTGCTAACACTTCTTCAGTGTAGGCCCACCCCAGATTTCTTCTCTGTTTTTCAGAATATTAACCCCTGGAGAGCTTGTCTGCTCTTATCGCTGTGTGTGCATGACTCTCAAATCATCATTCATCCCCAACTTCCCTCCTTAACTCAGTACTGCCAACAGCTTGTAGCAGGAATAGTCTATCAGTATGTTAAACCCAGCAACTGTGGAACAAGACTTGTACCTATCAAATGTGCTTCTCCTCCTGTGTTCCCATTTGCAGCTGGTGGGAATTCCCCAGAACCCCAAACAACACAGTTATCTCTGTCTTCTCCCTCATCTTCATCCCCCATCCCCATCTGAGGAGCTACCAATTCTACTTCCGTGTTGTCTCCCAATCCACCCCTTCCTTGCAGTTCCCACTCCCAATTCCTTTATTAAAACCCTCATGTATTCTCTTAAAGATTGCAAAATCCTATTGGTCTGCTACATCCTGCCACCTGAGTGATTCTTAACCCTAGCACCAGACATTTCATCCTCCCATCAAATTAAAAACACTTTTTTCCCTAATAGTTCACCATTGTCTGTGAAATAAAGCTCAAACTTTGGCCAGGCATTTAATGCCTTCCAGGATCTGTTCCTACCCATCATTTCTAGTTGACTTCTTTTCTCCAAGAGAGGAAGCAAGGATGGCAAGACTTCATCTCTCTTACCTTGGAGATGTTATCAGAAGGGACCAATTCCTGAAGAAGGACATCATGCTTGGTAAAGGACAACCAAAACCAAACCCAACCCACTGCCGTGGAGTTGGGTCTGACTCATGGCGAGCCTAGAGGTCAGAGTAGAACTGCCCCATAGAGTTTCCAAGGAGCACCTGGCATATTTGAACTGCCAATGTTTTGGTTAGCAGACATAGCACTTAACCCACTATGCCACCCGGGTTTCTGGTAAAGGAGTGAATCAGTGAAAAAGAGGAAGACCCTCAACAAGATGGAGCGACACAATGGCTGCAATACGGGGCTCAAAGATAGCAAGGATCATGAAGATGGCACAGGACCAGCCAGTGTTTCATTCTACAGCACACAGAGCCACTGTGCGTTGGAATCAATTCGATGGCACTAACAATAATATTCTACAAATGGAATCTTTTGTTGCCACAAATGCTTAACATGCTCAGCTCTAGTAGAAATGTTTAAAGTTTGAATCCACCCAAAGGCACCCCAGAAGAAAGGCCTGGCAATCTACTGCCAAAAAACCAGCCACTGAAAACTCTATGAAGCCGAGTTCTACTCTGATGCATGTGGGGTCGTCATGAGTTGGTTGATTCTGACTTGATAGTAATTGGTTTTGGAGTCAGAAAAGCTCAGGAAAGAATCTCAGTTCCACTAATTCTAGTAAACATTCACCTGGGCAAGGTACGTGATGTCTCTGAACTTCATTTTTTCAACCGTAAAATATTGTACTTTACCCTCACATATTTGTGAGAATAAAGTAGGACAAAATGTTTTTTAGAAGGCACACAGCAAAATTCTTGGCATATAAAAGATGTTCACTATTAGTTTTCTCAGTTGTCACATCTAAAAAAGGGAGGCAATACATCTTCTTGATGATGCTACTGTAAGGATTAAATGAAATAATATGTGGGAAGCATTCAACAGCATTCGTTCCCTCTCCTTGTCCATTTCCTTCTTTCCTCAGATAGCAGAGCTGTCTTCATGGGTAGGGCAATTTACATTAGAAAATAATTTTAGAGAGGAATTTTATCTTCATTATGTTAATAAGCAGAGATTTATCTATTGAATTCATAACCATTTCTCAGAAAAATATCATCAGAATCACTTTATTTGTTTGTTTTTTTTAAGGCTGGAAACATAGCCTAAAGCCCTTGATAATGTCAATATACTTGGAAGCCCTCAAGGTGGAAAAAAAGTGCAAGAACTTCCCAACCTCAACTCACTACCCTTATCCTAGATGCTTCCTATCCAGTTCAAACATCAAAAGGCACTTTTAAGTAGTTCCAAAATTTTTAAGTCATTATATCATTTTAAATTAACCAAAGGTAATCAGATGGAAGGAGAATTACAAAGGAGAATGCCCAGAAAAGATTTTCTTAAAAAGTGAGGAAAAACCAGTTTTCATACAAATTTGGTTTGTCTTTCAAAGAGAACATTAAAACTAAGATATTTAATTATCCGCTAAATGTCCAAATGGTTATTTTATATATATACAAAACAGTATTATCAAGTATGGAGTGTCTTCTCTTTAGCGCTGTCATTTATGTATTCAGCCAACATCATACCCTGAAGTCTGGCACCAGGGGCTGGCAAACTGGCGCTCAGGTGTCAGCTTAGAAGTCAAAGCACGCCCAAGTGTGGTGTCAATTCCTAGTACAATTCCCAAAGGAAGGAATGCAGAGAAATGCTCCCGTCATCTTACAGGCAGTCATTTTGTAAGTTCTTCTTCGATTAAGGTTGAATGTATTTCAGCATGTTTGTCAGTAATTTAGCCATGACCACCGACTGTGGGAAATTGCAGTTGTGACTGCTCTTTGAGTTTTCAGAATAATCATTTTTAGAATAAGGGTCTCCAAATTCATTCACACTCCAGTCCTTTCCTGCCTCCCTCCACACACTTAAACTTTCCCATTGAAGTTAACAAAAATCAGACTTGGAATGGTCTGCGTTAATGGATGAACGTTTTCTTAATAAGCACCTTGAAGTTGCAAGCATGTATCCCTGAGGGGAAAAAAAACCCCAAAATGTCGAAATACCTTTTTCTCCGTTAGCCCTCATTTCTTTTTCCTAAAACTTAGGTCTGGAGAAAAAAAAACGGACTAAAAATGCAAATCACTTGGAGGAGACCCTTGGACCCAGCGGTAAACCGCACTTGGCAGTGCTCTGGCCCCAGCCACAAAGGGTGCTGCGCTGGGCGCTCGCGGGGAGCTCTCCTAGCTGGCTCCCTCCTCGGGCTCACTGCAGGGCGAGGGCGCAGAGGACGCCTTGGACTCGCCGTCGCTGTTGCAATCGGCCGTGCTCTCGGGAGCGGTTTGGGCCCGGCCCTCAGGCCCCCGGGTGTGGCGCTCCAGCAGCTCCTGGAGGTGCTTGATGTAGCCGATGGCGGCGCGCAGCGTCTCCACCTTGCTCAGGCGCTTGTCCGCCAGCTCCCGCGGCAGGTGGTCTCGGAGGCGCGCGTACCCCTGGTTGACACAGCGCACCCGCTGCCTCTCGCGCTCGTTGCGCTTGCGAAGGAAGGTGGGCTCGAGGGCGCCGCCCAGCTGCAGGGGCAGGTACGGCCGTCTCCGTAGGCAGCTCTCGTGCGCCTGGTCACAGCGCGCGGCGTCCAGACGGAAGGGGACCCTGAAGGAGTTCCTTAAGAGGTGTCGCGGCAGCGTCCCTGGTATGCTCACAGGTACACTGCGGAGGTGGTAGGGCAAGGCTGTCAGTAGTTCGGCCGGCCTACATTTCTCCATTATTCGCCGAAAACCAGACAAGTCACCCGAGCAAAGAATCTCTCAGCAGAAGACGGACCTCAGTATCTTAAAGACATTGATGCTGGTGAATCCAAACTGTCTGCCACACCAGGCCTGTCTTTGGAGAAGATTCTGGATCCAGAAGCTGGGTTCCAGGACAGAGTCTTCAAGAAAACTTGGCATGATTTCCGCAGTTCATCGCGCTCGTCCATCTTTTAATAGGGATTCCAGCTGAAGCGGCAGGGAGAGAGTTAGGTCTCCCTGATGGCGCATTTCAAACCTCGTCTTCCCTTCCAATCTTCTTATTTCAACAAAGGAGTTCCGCTGCTCGGTGGCGTGGCCTGGAGATGGGAGTCCATACCAAACACTAGTAATCTTCCAAAGCCACCGACGCTTTTCAGTTACTGTAATCCACTGTCCTGGGTCTCGAAGAGACGAGTGGTTTGCCAAGCGACTCGGAACGTTCCACGCTGGAGAACAGCTCCTCCCAGGAACGGAATGATCTCCTGGTGGCTGACAGCACGTGTACCCGAGGCTTTCTCCTTGAGAATCACAGCTGGACTGGAGCCTTTGTGGTTTCTGGCGCCCAGGTCTAAAGGCAAGAGCTTTTAGACTGCAAAGTTAGGTTTGCCACTTGTTCGCGAGTTTCTGGGAAGATGGAGGGAAGACCTCATCAAAGGAAAGACCGCTCCCTTGTGGCTATGTTTCAGGTCGAGGAGGTTCCCAGGAAAGAGGCGGTTTTCTTTACCATCAAATCCTTTAAAAACCCAATTAGTCACTTCTTAAGAGAAGAGGAAAAAATTATTTTAAGCGACGCCTATGAGAGTCCTTATCTTACTCTCCAATTTACGATTAATGTGGTGCTCTATGGCTGGCTTGGCTAGGTATTTGTGCTGTTCTTTTAAGAGAGCATCCAGAGGCTGAACGGTGACAAATGTTTTTAGTCAGAGTGATTTTTCACAGTGCTTACTGTACCCACAGTTTAGATCCTGCTTCCCAGCCCCTTATAATCCCACACAGGCTACAAAGACACCATGTCTCCATCATGCAAAGAGTAGATGGCTATTGCAGTCTTCTCCGTCTTAAAACAGCAGCACCACTCATTTATTTTCTTCCTTGGGGGCAGGAAAGCAACCTTTGAAAGGTGGAGAGCCCCGATTCCATGGAGAAAGGATGATGGCTTTGAAGATTTCTCTTTTACCACGCAACCAAGAATGAATAATTCATCGTTCGTGTTGGTAAAAGGGCTTTGAAGATGAAAGCGCAATTAAAAACCTGACTGTACTGGTTAACGTCAGAGGACATGTTATCGCCCCGAAAATCAGATTTCCTTTTCTGCAAACCAGCACATTAAGGGCATCTTCTGCTTTCAAAGTCTGCCTTGAAAACCAGGAGAGCAAAAAACCCCCTACGTTTATGATCAGAACTTCTGCTTTTTACTCATGAGCCAAGGAGTCGCCCTAACATGCTCCTTGGACAAGTTCTGTGCTTTCCTGTTTACTGGAAAGGATCTGCCTGGAGCAACCAGCAAAACGCTTACATCAAGGCCAATAAAATAGAAATCACGATTCCTTTCAGGTGTAAGTTAGTTACCATTTGAAAAGTGTAGCTCCCTTTGAGGCTTGGCTGGCAAACAGCCTAATAGGTTGTCATCTTGATTGCTCAGAAGCATTGGGAACAATTAGGAGAAAGCCCTCCATACTAGGAAAAAAAGAATCTTTGGCTAGCAAAAACAGTTAACATGTTCTGCTGCTAATCAAATGGTTGAAGCTTCGAGTCTACCCAAAGGTGCCTTGGAAGAAAGCCTGGTGATCTAATTTCAAAAATTAGCCCTTGAAAATTCTATGGAACACAGTTGATTTCTGACACGGGGTCACCATGAATCAGAATTTGTTCAATGGCAATTGGTAACTGGCTATTGACAGAAAAGTCCAGCTGGAAAGGCAGGTCCTTTTTGTCTGCATCAAACATTTTGGCCATTATTCTGAGACTGACAGGGAGATAATGAAGTTTTTTAAAATAGGGAAGTGACAATAGTATTTGGATTTCAAAAAGACTGCTCTCATGGTGCCCTGCTACCATTACTGAACATTTTGATCAAAGATTCTATAGGAGAATCCTGATCAAAAGGGAGAAACTCTAGAACAGAATGTCATATTCTCACAAACTCCAGACTTTCTGGAGCCATGGAAGTATGATGAACCCCTGAAACTACTGCTGTGAGAGAATCCTTAAACTTTATGCCAAAAATATCCCCTGAAGTCTTCTTAAAACCAAACAATAGTTTAGCTTAACTAGTAAAAAATGTCTACCTTGTGCATTATACTCTTTTAAGAACTGTTTATTTATGGGGCCACTGTGGTGGCCAGCCAAGTGCTGTCGAGTCGGATCTGACTCATGGCGACCCTAGGGCCCAGGGTAGAACTGACCCCCAGAGTATTCAAGGAGCGCCTGGTGGATTAGAACTGCCGATCTTGTGGTTAGCAGTGGTAGCACGTAACCAACTACACCACCAGGGTTTCTCTGTGGTGGCAGTGGGTTTTATTTTATTGGTTTTCTCTGGCATCAAATTGTCAACAGCTAAAAATTTGAGATTAGCCAGGAAACTTAAGCGGCAGTGAATTATTGTTAAAGAGGAGGAACAGCTTAGAAAAGGTGGGTGAAAATGGGTGCACAACTTGGAGAATCTAAGCGATGTCACCCAATCGTTCATGTTGAAACTGTTAAATTGGTGTATGTTTTGCTGTGTATACTCTCAACAACAATAACAACAAAATAAATACAGTTAAAAAATAAGATTGCTCTATCTGAGAGCAGACTGGAGGGGAACAAAAGTGAGTGTGAGGAGAACAGTTAGGAGATGCCATTTTCCATCTTCGGGTTGACAAAAAAATGAAAAAGAGTGCTAACGGCCAGAATAGGTAAGTGTTTTGGGAAAGTGGTGGAAGCATAAATTGCTAGAAGCTTCTAGGAGAGAAACTATTTAAATGATAGGGCTCATGACATATCCTCTGACTCAGAGATCCCACTTTGGGGAATCCAGACTACAAAAATAAAAGCACCAGTAACAATTTATATGTACAATAATATTTATGGCAGCATTGTTTGTCATAAAAAATAAAAAGGGGCACAGCATAAATATTCATTAATAAGGAAAGTGTTAGTACTTTTAGAATATTATGCTATTATTTAAAATGAATTAGATTTTTTGCAGACATGTCCATAACATGTTAAGTGAAACCAAAAAAAGCCAAGTCATGTATAGAGCATGAACTTACAATAAACAGTCCTGTATGATGTGTCTTCATAGGTGTTTTAATGAGCACAGAGAACCATGTGGAAAGACACACACCAAATTTTTGTCACTGGTTGCTTAAAAAGGATGGTATTAGGATTGAAAGGTTGTTTACAGATTGCGCTACCATTTAACATTACAAAAAATTATTACTTTTGTATTTTTTACTCTAATAATATTTAAAATAGTAAGAAAAACTGTATGGAAATTCAAATGACACCCTGCTCTAACCCAAACCAACAAATGTATGATGAAGAAGGAGGTTTTTAATTCTCAAGGTGTTCCGATTTCTGGATTCCACAGAGGTTAAGATAACCCACTCAAACTATGGCCAAAAGATAATATTTGAACCTTAAACCTTGAGAAAACTAGTTTCCTGAAAGCTTTCTTTGTCTAGCTTCATTAGCAAAGAACATTTTGTCTTGGGCACAGTGCTTCTATAGGATGATCTATGTGCAGTTGGTTTCAATAAGCAGCAATTCCAAAGGCCAGGCCAGGAGCTATGTTTTAGGGCAAAACAGCAATTGTTCAAGAGAATGTTGTGTGCCCACTACCCAAAACCAAAAACTAGGACCACTGCCATCCAGTCAATTCTGACTCCTAGCGACCCTATAGGGCAGAGTAGAACTGCCCCATCGAGTTTCCAAGGACTGCCTGGAGGATATGAACTGCCAACCTTCTGGTTAGCAGCCATGGCACTTAACCACTTAACTACCTGTCATCAGGGTTTACTGGTTATTATGCAAATACTATTCTAGCCCTGTTTCCATGGCAATGTATAATTACTATCAGTAAACTGGAGTATAAAAATCTGTGAAATACTATTCTTCTTTGAAACACTTTTGACTCTGTAATCAAAATGTTGCCCTAATTTGCAAATTAAATACTAAGTTCAGTCAATTTCTATTATTTGTTTAATGTTATATTTGTTTCAACAATCATTGTAATCAAAGCTCTTGGACCGGTTTTCTAACTCCTTATGTATTCTTAGTCTGTCTTTAAGGAATAAATATCTGCAAGATTTAAAAAAATATATATGAATAGTACAAGCAAAATCAATTACTTCCCATGAAGGGCCACTTATTGTATGATTACATTTGTATGAAAAATCCATAATAGGCCAATTCATAGGGACAGAGAGCAGATCAGGGGTTGCCAGAGGCTGCGGGTAGGAGTAAAGGGCAGTGACCGCATAATGGCATCAAGTTTCCTTTCAGAGTGACAAAGACATCCTGAAAATAGTGGTGGTGGTTAAATAATGTTGTGAATGTATTAAATGCCATTGAGTTGTATGTTACTGACTGATGATTTTGTCATGTGCATCTTTCTACAGTTGAAAAAAAGTGGTCACATCCTAGATAGGATGTGAATGTTACGATGTCACTGCAAGGCCACAAAGAATGTTGACTGATAGAACATTTCCTATCTTTTTAAAAGTGTAAATTCATTAGAAATAAGTGGTTTTCCCAGTCAGAACTGTTTTAGTTCCATGACATGAAAGGGTGGGACGGAGGCCTACCTTCTTTTTTATATAAGACATCAGAAGAGGCTGTTCTCCTCTCAGTCACCCTCAAGTCAGTTTTAACCCAGTCTCTCAGAATTTAAAGGTAAATCCCATCTAAATCAAGACAGTAAATTGAAGAAGTAAAAAAGCTGAACAGACTGTTTCAAAGGGCAGCTTGAGAAGAAAAAGTAAGAGAACAGTATCAAAATGTACTATGTACTTTACTTTGTCAAGACATGGCATTTTCAATTGCCTCATATGCATGTGAAAGCGGGACAATGAATAAGGAAAACCAATCAATGATTTAAAATTGTGTTGGTGGAAAATTTGAATATACCATGGACTGCCAAAAGAACAAACAAATCTATTTTGGAAAAAGTGAGAACAGAATGCTCTTTTGAAGCAAGGATGGCAAGACTACATTTCACAAACTTTGGACATGTTATCAGGAGGGATCTGTTCTTGGAAAAGGATAGCATGCTTAGCAGAGGGTCGGCAAAAAAGAGGAAGATCCACAGTGAGATGGACTGACACAGTGGCTACGACAATGGGCTTAAATATGACAAGTATTGGGTTGCCATGAGTTGGATCTGATGCGATGGCACTGGGCTTTGTGAGGATGACGCAGACTGGGTAGTGTTTTGTTCTGTTGTACCTAGGGTCAGAACCAACTTGATGACACGTAACAACAGCAGCATGATGAAATGTGCAAACACCTGGAGTTAGAAAAACAAAAGGGAAGAACACAGTTGGCATTTCTCAAGCCGAAAGAGCTGAAGAAGAAATTCAAGCCTTGGGATACAGTTGTGAAGGCTTCTATGGGCAAGATATTGAACAACACAGGAAGTATCAAAGGAAAATGGAAAAAATATACAGAATCACTGTACCTCTCTAAAACTGGTTAATATTCAACTGTTTCAGGAAGAAGCATATGACCAAGAACCAATTGTACTGAAGGAGAAAGGCCAAGGTGCACAGAAGGCATTGGCGAAAAACAAGGCTCCAGGAATTGATGGGATACCAAATGAAATGATTCAACAGACAGATGCAGGATTAAAGATGGTAACTTGTCTGTGGCAAGAAAGCTAGAAGACAGCTACCCGGCCAACGAGGTAGAAAAGATCCATATTTGTGCTCATTGCAAAAAGATAATCCAAAAGATTTTAGCAATTAACAAACATGTCATTAATATCACACACAAGTAAAACTTTACTGAAGATCATTCAAAAGCAGTTGCAGCAGTATGTTGGCAGGAAACTGCCAAAAATTCAAGCTAGGCTCAGAAGACGATGTGGAATGGAGATATTATTGCTGATGTCAGATGGATCTTGGCTAAAGCAATGAATACCAGAGAGATGTTTACCTGTGTTTTCTTGATTATGCAAAGGCATTTGACTGTGTGGATCATAACAAATTATGGATCATGTTGTGAAGAATAAGAATTCCATAAAACTTAATCATGCTCATGCGGAGCCTGTACACAGATCAAGAGACAGTTGTTCAAACAGGACACAGGGACACTGCTTGGCTGAGTATCAGGAAAGGTGTGCCTCAGGATTGTATGCTTTCACCACACTTTAATCTGTATGCTGAGCAAGTAATCTGAGAAGCAAGGCTACATGAAGGAAAACATTCTGTCACAATTGGTGGAAGACTCATTAAGAACCTGCAATATGCAGATGAGACAACCTCGCTTGCTGAAATTGAAGAAAACTTGAAGGAAAACACTTCTTTAAAGTGCTGAAAAGCAAATAAGTCACTGTGAGAACGAAGGCACATCTGACGACGTCACAATATTTTCAATTACTCCATATGCATGTGAAAGCTGGACTATAAGGAAGATGGAAGAAGAACTGATGCCTTTGAATTGTGGTTTTGGCAAAGAATATTGAATATATATCATGGGCTGCCAGAAGAACTAGTAAGTCTGTCTTGGAAGTACAGCCAAAGCGCTCCTTAGAAGCAAAGATGAGAAGACTTCGTCTCATGTACTTTGAACATGTTATTAGGAGGGCCCAGTGTCCTTAGAAGGAGATTATGCTTGGTGTCATGGCTTGAGTTGTGTTCCCTCAAAAATGTGTGTAGCAATTTAGCTAGGCCATGCTTCCTGGTATTGTGTGATGTTCCTATAGGCTGTAAATCCTGCCTCTAAGATATTAATGAGAGTCGATGGCAGCAGATGTGTTGGTGGGGCAGGACTCAAAGTGTAGGATGGTATTGAGGCTTGAGGCAATCTTTCAGGATATAAAAGGAAGAAGCAGAGAGATTTGGAGACCTCATGCCACCAACAAGCAATGGCAGGAGCTGAGCATGTCCTTTAGAAAAGACCTAAGGATCCCTATGCCTCAAAAGCTCCCAGTGTAGAGCACAATTAATGACAAGGACTTTTCTCTGGAGCCAACAGAGAAAGCCTTCCCCCTGATGCTGATGCCCTCAATTTGGATTTGTAGCTTACTGGACTGTGACAGAATAAAATTTCTCCATTTAAACACATCTGCTAGATGACTAAAATACTTGATATAGCAGAGGTCAGTGAAAAACAGGAAAACCCTGGCCAAGATGGATTGACACCTTGGCTGCAACAACCTACCAATGGGACCGGCTACAAGTCCCACTTCCCGGGAAGGAAGACTTTCTCTCATAGGCTCTGGGTGCAGGTCCTTGCCTCTTTTCAGATTCTGTTTTTGGTTCCTTGATGACCTTCATGTGATGGGGCATCTATCTTCCTCCTTCTGTGCTTCTTTGCTTCCGTGCATCAATTGCTTTTTTATATCTCAAATGAGATTGACTTAAGACACACCACATACTGAAATGGACTCATTAACATAACAAAGATATAGCTCTTGTATTTACATTTTTTATGAATTTAAATTCATAAAAATTATTTTTTTCATACTATTTTTGCTGTTTAAAATATTATCCATTTAAGTTATTTGTTTATTGTCTGTCTCCATTATTTTGTAATCTCCATAAGGGCAGCAACTTTTTTTTTTTTTATTAGCCTGTTTTGTACTCAGCTATAACTCTAATGTCTAACACAGTGCCTGGTACATTAAAAAAAAAAAAAAAGACAGCAGTGGAGAAAAATATACAACAAAATTCTAACTCAAAAAAGAGACCAGTTTTACTAGTCTGACAGAGACTGGACAAACCCTGACAGTATGACCTCCCAGGCCGCCTTACAGGTTAGTAATGAAGTCACTCCTGAAGTTCACCCTTCACAGATTAGACAGACCCATAAAACAAAACAAGACTAAGGGGGCACACCAGCCCAGGGGAAATGATGGGGAGGCCAGAAGGGGCAGGCTGACCAAAGATCGAGAAACGGAGAGTGTTGACATGTCATGAGGTTGACAATCAATGTCACAAAACAATATGTGTATCAATTGTTTAATAAGAAACTCATTTTGCTCTGTAAACCTTTGACTGAAGTATAATTTTGAAAAGTACTTGAATTAACTCTATCCTTCCTATGCCCTTCTGCAAACATAAACAAATGGGTCATTTGGAATTGATACAGTGAATTGTATTAGGCTTATGAGGGAGAATTCCAAGAATGCCAAGGAACAGGTTTAGCCACATAAAGTCCTAATTCCAGACCATCATGAAAAGGTCGTGTTTCTGGACCCTCATTAACATCAGAGATTGGATGCAGGCCTTGAAACCTGAATTAGAGTCAGCTGAAAGTGTTAAGATTCTCAGAAGCCCAATCTTGACCTTAATTTGCTGTTACTGTTCTTGTCTTTAGTGCTAAAAGGTAAAATTTAGAAATCATCTGCTCTCTGAATCTATTGTTACCATCCAGCCAAGAATGTTAATAGAGGTCCGCTGGTTTGTCATAGTAATGATTATCTCTCTGGTCCATCTTACTACAGCCTTTCTAGTACTTACATTCTAAAAGAGCTACTCTTTTCCTCATTGCTACATGCTTGATTGCTCAATAATTCTTCCATAGGTTTTATTGCTTTCATGGCAACACAGGGTATCCTTGAAGTGTTATATCAGCATTTTGAGCAACCTTTGGTCATCTATTCACTGCAGTTCTGCAAAGAGATAGATATGTCACTATGCATAGTTTAAATTATGCCAGTTTAACTTTCACTCATTTATCAGATACATGTTGTTTTCCTTGTTATTTAGCACCATCACGTCAGTTCTGACTCATAGCAAAGCCACACACACCAGAACAAAATATTGCCCAGTTGTGTACAATCCCCCAAATCATTGCTATGTTAGAGCCTATTTGTTGCAACCACTTCGTCCATCTATCTCGAGGGTGTTCCTCTTTTTCGTTAGCCCTCTATCTTGCCAAGCTTAATGTTCTTCTCTAGAGAGTCATCTCTCCTGATAACATGTCCAAAGTACATAAGACAAAGTGTTCCCATTCTTGCTTCCAAATAGCACTCTGGCTGCACTTCTTCCAAGACAGTCTTGCTTGTTCTTTTGGCAATCTGTGATATATTAGCTATTCTTCACCACCACAATTCAAAGATGTTCTCTTTCAGTTTTCTTATGCATTCCCCAGCTTTCCCATTATATCAGGCAATTGAAAACCCTGTGCCTTGGAGACGCACACCACAGTCCTCAAACGGACATTTTTGCTTTTCAACATTTTAAAGAGGATTCTTGTAATAGATTTGTCCAATACGTCATTTGATTTCTGGACTGCTTCTTATATGGGTGTTGACTGTGCAGCCAAGCAAAATCCTTGACAATTTCAATCTTCTCTCCATTTATTATGAAGTTGCTCATTGGTCTTTTTTTTCTTTATGTTGAAGCATAACCCATACCAAAGGCTGTAGTCTTTGAACTTCATCAGTAAGTGCTTCAAGTCCTCTTCACTTTCAGCAACGAAGGCTGTGTCATGTGAATATTGCAGGCTGTTTGTGAGTCTTTCACCAATCCTGACGTCCCCTTTTTCTTCATACAGTCCAGCTTCTTGGATTGTTCGCTCAGCATACAGACTGAACGAGAATGGTGAAAGGATATTGCCCTGATGCACACCCTTCCTGATTTTAAACCTCACATTATCCCCTTGTTTCAACAACTACTTCCTAATCTCTGTACAGGTTCTGCATGAGCACAATCAAGGGTTCTAGAATTCCTATGCTTAACAATTTTATCAATAATTTTTTTATGACTCACACATTTGAATGCTTTTGCATAGTCAATACCAAACAGGTAAACATCTTTCTGATATTCTTTGCTTTCAGTCAAGATCTATCTGACATCAGCAATGATAGCCCTTGTTATACATCCTCTTCTGAATCCAGCTTGAACTGGATATTTCTGTTGATGTACTGCAGCAATCATTTTTGAATTATCTTCAGCAAAGCTTTACTTGCATGTAGCATTAATGATAAACCAAAAAACCAAACTCATTGACGTCAAGTTGATTCCAACTCATAGTGACCATATATATCAGAGAAGACCTAACCATATGTTGCTGAACCAAAGCAACTTCATTCTGCCTGTCACTGCAGCCAAACCCAGAGACGGGGGAAGACTCAAGCAGGCTTTATTAACAGATAAGCATGAAAATCTGGGGAACAGTGAGAATGGTTTCTCTGAGATTGTTCTGCCTGGGTTACAATTTCAGCAGCTTTTATAGCTAGATTACAAAGGGATTTGAATCTGAAAAATGTCAAACCTTGTCATGAGGAAGAACAGGGAGTCCCAAGATTCCATTACATCTTATCAAACAATGTAAATTACCCACACTGTCATTACCTCCCTGAAGCTTTGAGATAATTGATTTTCTACCTTGGAGATAGGGAAAGGTGTACAAAAACAGGGAATGGGAAGTAGTTTAGCATTCTAGGTGATGTTCCTTAAGTCCCATTTCTAACACATAGAATTTCCAAGGAGCACCTGGTGGACTTGAACTGCCAACCTTTTGGTTAGCAGATGTAGCACTTAACCACTACACCCCAAGGTTTTTGATATTAATGATAGTGTTTGATAATTTCCATGTTCTGTTGGATCACTATTCTTTGGAATGAGCACAAATAAAGATCTCTTCCAGTTGGTTGGTCCGGTTGCTAGGGTCTGGATTTCAAGACGCAACAGTTTCTCTTTAAAGGTTAAGTTTTATTAAAAATGTGCCCAATAGGAAAAAGGCTGGTGCACCAGTGATGCACTCCAAACTACGAAGAGCAGGAGGCAACCCCAGGCTTCTTTAGCATACAGTATTTAAGCCATGAAACCGCAAAGTAAGGAGGAGGAGCTGGCTTTTGCATTGATTGGTTGAGGCCATATGGAATAGTCGTTAATCAATGTTTCAGTAGATTGTGGTTAGGGCTGGCTCTAGGGGTTATTTGTAAGGCTGTCTCCAGGCTTTGTCTTGTGACAGACAGATGTTTTGCAAGACAAAGGTGAGATTATTCTATGGTATTTCCTGCTATTAAGTAGTTTCCTGGGGCTTTCTACTTTAATACCTTGAATTTTTACTGTGCCCTTCCTCAAAATGGAGTCACTTATGAGTTGGATCCGACTCGACAGCACTTGGCTTTATGCCTCATTTTAACAAGGTAGCTGTCTTCCAAATTTCTTGGCACAGGCAAGTGACCACTTCCAGTGCTGCACCTGTTTGGTGAGACATCTTATTTGGTATTCCATCAATTTCTGAAGCCTTGTTTTTCACCAGTGCCTTCAGTGCAGCTTGGACTTGTTCCTTCAATACCATCCATTCTTGATCACATGCTACCTTTTGAAATGGTTGAATGTCAACCAATTTCTTTGTTACAGTTACCTTGTGTATTCCTTCCATCTTCTTTTCATAATTCCTGTGTCATTCAATATTTTTCTACCAGAATCCTTCAAAATCACAACCTGAGGCTTAATTTTTTCTTTAATTCTTTCACCTTGAGAAGTGCCAAATGTGTTCTCTCTTTGGTTTTCAAACTCAGATCTTTGTACATTTCATTGTAATATTTTACTTTGTCTTCTCAAATTACCTTTTGAAACCATCTGTTCAGTTCTTTTACTTCATCTTTTCTTCCATTCACTTTAGCTATTCTATGCTCAAAAGCCAGTTTCAGAGTCTCTTTTTACATCCATTTTGGTCTTTTCTTTCTTCTCTGTCTTTTTAACAGCCTTTTGTTTTCTTTATGTAGGATGTTCTTGATATCATCCCCCAACTTGTCTGGTCTTGGTCAGTAGTGTTCAATATGTCAAATCTATCCTTGAGGTGGTCTTCGAATTCAGGTGGGATATAATCAAGGTGATATTTTGGTTCTCCTGTACCTGTTTTAATTCACTTCATCTTTAACTTAAACTTATGTGTGAGAGATTGATGGCCTGTTCCACAATCAGCCCCTGGCCTTGTTTTGACTGATGATGTTGAGCTTTTCTATTGTCTCTTTCCTCAGATGTAGTCAATTTCATTCCTGTGTATTCCAATCCAGCAAGGTCCACATGCATAGTCTCTGTTTACATCATTGACAAAAGTATTTGCAGTGAATACTTTTGGCCTTGCATAATTCTACCAAGTGATTTCTCATGTTGTTTCTGTCACCAAAACCATATTTCCCAACTACAGATTCTTCTTGTTTCCAACTTCCACATTCTAATCATCAGTAATTATGAATGCATCTTGAGTGCATGTTTGATCCATTTCAGACTGCAGAAGCTGGTAAAAATTTTCAGTTTCCTTACCTTTAGCATTACTGGTTGGTATGAAAATTTCAATAATAGTTATATTAACTGGTCTTCCTTGTAGGTGTATGGACATTATCCTATCACTGAGATTGTTGTACTTCAGGATAGATCTTGATGTTCTTTTTTATGATGAACGCAACCCCATTCTCCTTCAGTTTGTCATTCCTGGAATAACAGAACATGTAATCAATTAAAAACGGTCAGTAGCAGTCCATTTCAGCTAACACCTCCTTAGAAGTAAGGATGGTCAAACTATGTCTCACATACTTTGGACATGTTATTAGCAGGAATCAGTCCCTGGAGAAGGACATCATGCTTGGTAGAGAGTTACCAAAAAAGAGGAAGACCATTAATAAGATGGACTGACACAGCGGCTTCAACAATGGGCTCAAGCATAACAATTATGAGGATGGCACAGGATTGGGCAGTGTTTACCAGTTTTGTTGTGTAGGTACCTATGACTCAGAACTGACTCAATAGCAGCAACAACTTGACAGCAAAGACACCTTAAAGACTTAAAGAGATCCTTTGTAGCAGATTTTCCCAATGCAATGTGTCTTTTATTTCTTGACTCCTGTTTCCATGGGCCTTGCCTGTAGACCCAAGTAAAAGAAATCCTTGACAACCTCAATCCTTTCTCCATTTACGATGATGTTGCTTACTGGTGCAGTTGTGGATATGCTATCAGTAGGGATCAGTCCCGGAAGAAAGTTACCGTGCTGGGTAAAGGGTCAGCGAAAAAGAGGAAGACCCCCTGAGACGGACTGACACATTGGCTGCAACGACAGGCTCAAACGTAGCAGTAATTGTGAGGATGGTGGAGGACTGGACAGTATCTCGTCCTTGTGTACATGGGGTTGCTGTGAGTTGGCAATGACAACCTGCTCAGAACCTAAGGATACCAGGAACCAGGAACGGGGGAAGACTCAGAATCCATTTCTCACGTACACTTCCGTGGGGCGATCACTCGGCGCTCAACTCACGCGTCAATTGGAGCAGCTAGGCTCCAGCCCGGGAATGCCGTTGTGCGCAGGCGCGTGAGACGGCTGGGGCGGGACAAAAGAGAGCCGAACTGGCGGACCGAGGGGGGGTGGGCGGGGGAAGGGAGCCGACGCGCGAGGGGCGGAGCGGCGGACGCCCGGAGTGGCTCAGGGGCCGGAAACGCTCCTCGGTGGGTGCGGCCTTGAGGAGGCGGGGCCAGGCCTGGTGGAAA
Organism: Heterohyrax brucei; assembly: GCA_028571685.1. Taxonomy (NCBI): domain Eukaryota; kingdom Metazoa; phylum Chordata; class Mammalia; order Hyracoidea; family Procaviidae; genus Heterohyrax; species Heterohyrax brucei. Next base: position 177,099,082 of record CM053142.1, on the reverse strand, counting down.
ACGTTAGGCGAGGCCCCCCGGGGCGCTGGTCGGGGAGCAGGGGGCGGGCGGCCGGCGAGGGCCCCGCCGAGAGCTCTGCCTGGATGAGGGACAAAGCGGAGGGGCAGGCGCGCGCCCCCCGTGCGGCCAGCAGGTGGGCTGCGCCCAGGCCCGGCGGGGCGGGGCGGGGGCGAGGGCGAGGGCGAGGGCGAGGGCGGGGGCGGGGCGGCCTGCGATCCCCACGCCGGAGGGCGGACGGGCGGGGACTTGGCCCCGGGAGGCGGTGTCCGTGGTGCCTCCGCTCCCTGGGGCTGGGGAGCGGGGACTGTCTTCCGTGGTTTGGTGACGGTGCTTGTCTCCTCTAGGTTGGGCAGTGCCCCTCCCGAACCCCCTAGAGGAAAGGCCGCAGGTGGCGTCCGGCATGCCCCATTCCCCGGCGGGGTGCGCGGTCGCCGGTCCTGGGAGAAGTTGGGCCGTCCCAGGCTGCCCGGGGGGCTAGTGGCCGAGTTTGTGCAGCGGTTGTAAGCAAGATACGGTGGCACGTGACTCTGGAACGCAAATCCTGATGCCGCGTGGTTTTTTCTCTGACACTTGGCCCCAAGCAGATGCATCACAGGTGAGTAAGGAGGTGGGCCCAGTGCCGCTTACATCTTTGAAAAACATCTTTCAGATGAGAGTTCCGAGTTATCTTTGTTTTCGGTGCATTTGCGAAGGTTATGGGTGTGATTTGCAAATGGATTTGTGTCCCAAATCCGCCAATGAAAAACAAAGTCTTACTCATCGCACGTCTTTAATAAGAGAACAAGAAATTCAGAAACCAGGCTTGGGTTGCATGTGGTCTTATTTAACCTGATTTCCTCTAAGTGGGAATAGTTGTTACAAATAGGCACACATTTATTGTTGAATACGCTTTTCCTATGCCTTTGAATTAGTGGTACGTTTAGTAATAACTTTATCTTGACTCCAAAGTATTTTTTTTGCACATTACCGTGTTGTCTTTTGTTCTGGTATGGGATCAGACCACAGATGGCAGAATGGGAAACATAGGCTCTTAATTCTGTAGGCTGCTTGTTAGTGTTTGAGTTATTTGACATTCTCACATCAGTACTGTAAAGAAGCACAGTCAAGAGAGTTATATTTGGCTATTCTTTCGTGGCTCGTTTTTAGGTTGTATATTTAGAGTGACAACGATTAAACAGAAACTAATCCAAACCGTTGACACTGTCCTTGTATTCTGCAATCTGGCAGTGTTTGTTTCATCTGCATCTTACTTTTCATGTTAAGAAAAAGGCGTGAGATCACCACTTAGCAAATGTTCATATATAGGTCAGTAAGAAACAGAACTGTAGAAATATGAAAGAAATGGTTTTATGACAAATGAGTGAGGAAGAAGAGAAAGTGTAGTATCTTGATCACTGGCCCATCTCTCAAGATTGCTTTGTAGGTTCACATATGAAAAGGTAAGATAGAATTGGACTTCAAAATGAGAAAGCATTTGTTCTGTGACATTGCGTCTGTTCTGATCGATAGCCGCCCTGTATGACAGAGTGTAAGTGCTCTGTAGGGTTTCTTAGGCAGTAGTCTTTACCGGGAAACCCTGGTGGTGAGTGCTACATCTGCTAACCAAATGGTCAGCGGTTTGAATTGGCCAGGTGCTCCTTGGAAACTTCTGTGGAGCAGTTCTACTCTGTCCTATAGAATTGCTATGAGTTGGGATCCATTCAGTGGCAGTGGGTTTGGTTTGGGTTTGGTAATCTTTACAGGAGTAAATCACTTGGTGTTTTCTCTGTGAAGCTGCTGCTGGCCTTGAACTGCTGACTGTTTGGTTAACAGCTGAGTGCCTACTCAGTGCACCCCCAGGCTCCTTAAGAAAGTCTTCAGGAGATTATATTGCACAGCCCTTCCTCTGCTTTCTTTTGGAGAATGCTCCTTACCTTTGCTTTATGACTACTGAAGTCATCTCATTTTAGTGACTCACAGCAAAGGAGAAATCTGGTTTGAACTGGTTTGAGAAGGCCTAGGAGTCATCCTAGAAACACGATTTTAATTTTTATCTCCAAATTTGGGCATATAGATTAATAGGAATTTTTAGAGTTGAAACTACAGACTTTGAATTATACTTCAAAAAAATCATTGTAACCGATTGATTAAGTTATGACTCCTCCAGTGATTGTACTAGGGCTTTCGTTATGTTTGTGGTTATAAAAAGTTACAGAAAATGTCTTATATTAAGCCAGCCTAAACCCAGGAACTTTGAAAATTAAGATAGCTGTGGTTTCCTTAGGATACAAGGGGTTTTAGTGCTTTTCTTCATAAAGTGTATCTCCTTTGCCACTTGTCTCCAGTTGTCTGTCTAGTAAGGATGATGAATTTGTGTTGTTCTATCCAAATCAAAGTGTTTCAGTGTGGCTACTCAATTCAGGAAGTGTCCATGGTAGGGATCTATATGGGATCAAAGTGACAACAGCACCTGGGAAGGTGAGATAGGGAAGGTGAGATAGGGACCTAAGGGGACAGTGAGTTTATGTCAGTGGAGGAGGAACAGTTCAGAAAAGGAGAGAGAACAGTCACAGTGTCCACAGAATTGCACGTTAGAAACTGTTGAATTGGAGTTTGTTGTGTATATCTAGGGGAAGTTTCGGGTGGTGGGGGCAAACAGTTAAAGTGCTGACCCAGAGGTGCCTCAGAAGAAAATTCTGTCAGTACTTCCCCAAAATCAGCCTTTGCAAACCCTGTGGAGCACGGTTCTGCTCTAACACACATGATATTACCATGAGCCCAGATCCTCTCTATTCAAGGTCCTGTACTAGACTGAACTTCGTACTTTGTTACTTTCTGGGAGCCCAGTTTTATGAGCAGCTTGGTCAGAGCTAAGGGTGAAGCCTATGGATGTAGAATAATGCAGGAAGCAGGTCCAGTGTGGATAGATCCTCAGGTATCAGAGGAAACCCTGGTGGTGTAGTGGGTTAAGTGCTATGTTGGCTAACCAAAAGGTCAGCAGTTCATATCCCTCAGGCACTCCTTGGAAACTCTATGGGGCAGCTCTGCTCTGACCTTCGGGTTGCCGTGAGTTGGACCCAACTCGACAGCGGTGGGTGGGTTAACGTATTAGAATTGTAAAAAGAAAAACAGTTCTTACAGTGGTCTTTCTTACTGTAGTTAAGAGCTTGTGTTTCTTAAATTAGATCTGTATTTGAATCTCAACCCTACCTCTTACTGGTTACGTGATCTTGGGTAAAGTTTCTTAGTCTTTTGAGTCTTATTTTCTTGTCTCTAAAACTGAGTTAAGAATAATACCTGATTCATAGTAATAAGGATTAAATATGATTATTACATAGAAATCAGTTCAGTGTCTGGCACATAATTAGGGAGTAATTAAAAAAACAAACCCATTGCCATCAAGTCAATAAATGAGAACTGTTTTTTTAATGCCTTTTCATGGCCAGTATTATATTTTTTTCCAGAATTAACCTATTTAGGTTTCCTTTCACTGTTAAGGGTGGACTGTATAAACCCATTTGATTTCTCACTCCCACCCTTAACATACGTATATATATATGTGTGTGTGTGTGTGTGTGTATGTCTATATCTATACCTATATATCTGTATAAAAGAAGAAAACCAAATGTGTTGCCATCAAGTCGATTCTACCCCCTAGCTACTTTGTACGACAGAGTGTAACTGCCCCATAGGGTTTCCAAGGAGCAGCTGGTGGATTTGAACTGCTGACTTTTTGGTTAGCCATAGCTCTTAACTACTGTGCCACTAGAGGGAGACAGGTGGATTGACACCCCCCCAAACAAAACCCATTGCTGTCAAGTCAATTCTGACTCACAGCGACGCTATAGGACAGAATAGAACCTGCCCCATAGTTTCCAAGGAATGCCTGATACGATTGAACTGCTGACCTTTGGGTTAGCAGCCACGTCTCTTAGTAAGCCACCAGAGTTGCGTGTAAATGTATGGGCACATACATACACATACACACACACACAAAAAAACCAAAACCAAAAATTAAAAAAAACCCTCACTGCTGTTAAGTTGATTCTGACTCATTTAAAAACATTCTTTACTGTGATACTCAGTGTAAAAATTGAAGATGATGAGAAACTTAGTTTGAGTAGTCTGTTGGCCACCCTTTTAGAATTATTATGCATTTAATGTGTCTGTCTCTAAATTCCGATATAGAAACTAATAGTTATTAATGATCTTTAATAATGTGTTTAAATCACTGTCGCTCATTCTAATAAGAGTTTTAGTGGCAAAGTGAATTGTGTAGGAAAGATGGTTCTAATATTCCTTAGCCAAGCCAAGTGCCGTGGACCCAAGTGCCTTAACCTACCAAAAATTGTATTTAAATTAGAAGATTAGGTATATTGAAAATCTTTTGATGGTGTTCTGCAACTTAATTTCTGCTTTCACACTTAATTGCTGTTTGGTTTGGGGCATGTGATTTACCCTGTTTGAGTCTTCGTTTCTCCATCTCCTTACTTTGCAGGGTAGGTGTGAGAATTTGTAGTAATTATAAAGTATTTAGCAAAGCTTATATAGTGAACCTCAATATGTGGAGGATATTAGGAGGGTTATCAGTGGAGAATTTTGATAAAATTTTGAACTGTGGGGAAATAATGCTTTTTCACAAACATTGGTCAGTTGATTTAGACCCGATACTGCACAATCAATGCCCATAAAAGCAGCAGTCAGGATATCAAAAGATGTATTACTTTGGGAAGATCTGTTGCAAAAACCTCCTTAAAATATAAAAAGCAAAGATACTACCTTGAAGACTAAGGTGTGCCTGACTCGAGCCATGGCTTTTTCAGTTACGGCATATGCATGTGAAATCTGGACAGTGTATAAAGAGGACTGAAGAATTAATGCCTTTGAGTTTGAATGTTGATGAAGAATATTGAATACCCTGTGGACTGCTAAAAGAGTGAACAAATCTGTCTTGGAAGAAGTATAACCGGAATTCTCCTTAGAAGCGAGAATGACGGGACTATGGCTCACAGACTTTGAGCATGTTATTAGGAGGGACCAGCCCTTGGAGAAAGCCCTGATGCTTGTTAAAGTGGAGGTCAGAGAAGAAGGGGAGACAGTCAGGGAGATGGAGTGGTACAGTGGGTGCAGCAGTGAGCTCAGGCCTAACCATGGCTGGTAAGGGCGGCTCTGTTTTGTTATGTTGTGCAAAGAAAGGGCCACTGAATCGAAACCAATTCAGTGGTGCCTAACAAAAACAATAACAACAGCATCTTGACTTCCGGTGAAAAGGATTAGTAAAAATTCTTTCCGTAGGTTAAATAAATTGCCCATGAAACTACTAGTTTGACACAAAGCCGACTGGAGAAAATACTGTGAAAGAAATAGCTTGAATGATTTAGAAAAAACAAACTCATTACCAGTGTTCTCTGAAGATTGTGAACTTTGCTTTTGATGGTGTGCATAGGATTTGGATCAAGGCAGACCTGAGTTCAAATTCTGTTTCTCCCTCTTTCCTAGTTGTGTGTCATTGTCGGAGTTAATCTCTTTAAATCACGGTTGCATTATCAGTAGAAAGAGGATAATAGCTGTATCTCACAGAATTGTGAGCCAAAAAAGAACTAATTGTCCATCAAGTTCCCGTTTCTCATCTCAGGTTTTACAGTATCTTAAAACAATGAGGTAATTTTTCGCATAACTGCTTGTGTGTGTTTTTTCGTAGGATGAATGAGATGAACCTGAGCCCAGTGGGGATGGAGCAGCTGACGTCATCCTCTGTGAGCAATGCCTTGCCAGGGTCAGGAAGTCACCTGGGCTTGGCCGCCTCGCCCACTCACAATGCCATCCCTGCCCCAGGTAAGTGGTTAGGAAGAACCGTTGCATTTCAACATCTGCTGCACTCTCAGTTCTCAATAGAGCCTGAAGGGTCTTGGAGCCCCTTTAAGGATGGAAGGCAGAAGCCAGAGAGGCAAGAATGGTAGTTCCACGTCTGGTAGGATGGTGGAAGAAAACATTTTTTTGTAGAAAACTGGAATTCATTGGCTTGGAATAGCAGTATTTCTCATAGTCCTTTTCTTGAGTTGTAATTCCCTTGGCATTTTATCTAGGGTTGCCCATTTATCTGGTTCTAGTCTTGACACCCTGTCCCTTAGTTAATGGAAAGGAATCATTTAAGGTTGCTCTAATCCCTGCCGTAGAAAGCATGGAAAATTGGGCTTGATTTTCTGCCAAGTCTGAAACTGAATGGCTTAAACTGCAAATGCACCAGGCCTAGACCTCCTGGGAAGAAGAGGGCCCAGAGTTGGAGCTTTCATGTGGCATACCCCAGAACATCAGCCCTTGGGAGAATGGTGGGGGGAAACCTCGTTCCTCCCCATCTGTGTACTTCTATGAACATTTTTCTGCCTAGTTACCATTTTCTTTTTCTGCTCAAATGGAAAAGAAATAGGTAAGCTGTTGATTCTTACACAGTGGCAAGCTATTGATTTTTAAGGGTCTCTAACACTGTAATGTATGGAACTTTCTTTATCATAAAATAGAAGTTAATGTAAAATAAGAATCTGTTAAATCTGTTAAGCTATTTGGAAATCCTCGTGACCACTGGTTAAGAGATTGGCTGCTAACTGAAAGGTTTGCAGTTTAAATCCACCACACACTCCTTCTCCAGAGTCCAGATGGGGCAGTTCTGCTCTGTGCTGTAGGACGGAGGGTTGCTGTGAGTCGGAGCTGACTCAACAGTGCTGACTTCGGGTTTTTGTTGTAAAAATGTAGAACACGTTCTCTATAGAGAATTGTCTGCTGAATTTGCAAAATATAGCAGTTAAATAAGATTCATGTAAACTAGGATCTCTCCATTCCTTAGTGACCCTGAAAGAAACTTTGGTTTCTTCTCAGTCCTTACACCACCTGATTTGTTTCTTAGATACTCCCTTTAGTGGATACTCCTATTATGGAAGAAAATCCTATTTTAAAAAATGCTGCCATTGTCAAAAATCTGTAAATCAATGCTGCTCCAGTTATGAGCATACATTGTGTAAACTTGTCATAGTAAGAATTGCAACACGGCAAGGAGATGTTATTCAACCAGGGCAGAATCTAAGGTTTAAGATTATTTCACATTGTAAGGCACTCTATGTATACAGCCACTGCCGTTGAGTCCGGACAAGACTATGAAAAAATGTATAGTTTGTGTCTAAATTTAGATTACTTTTCCAAGTGGAAGTTTATGAATTTTTCAAAAGTGAAATGTTCGCATAAAGTGGAAAACACAAGAAGGTAAAGAGAAGTATAAAAATACCTATGTATACTGTCACCACTTAGAGCCATGCCTATAAATGTCTTGGTATCTGTTCTCCCGTTCTTTTTTTCTCTATAAAATTAGTTTTTAAAATTATGTTTAAACTAGATTTCTCATGGTAAAGTAAGAGCAGTACATGAGTCAGAATCTACTCAACAGCAGCAGGTTTGGTTTTGAGTTGGAGGTTTAACTTGGCATTTTAACATTAACTCTAGAACTAGTTTTAGGATTAAGACTTAGTCCATTGATGAATGTCTGCAGCAAACTGTCTGGTGATGAAAAGGGATTTTTTTTAACACAGAATACCAGCTGAGATTTTGCCTGTCTGCAAAATCCTTTCTGAGGGCTTAGCCAAGGGATTATATAGAAAATTTAAAACAAACAACAGCAAAAAAACCCACTTGCTTTCCTTTAATTGTGAAAAAACTTTTTTTTTGCAGGTCTACCAGTGGCGATTCCTAACCTGGGTCCCTCCCTGAGTTCTCTGCCTTCTGCTTTGTCTCTGATGCTCCCAATGGGTATTGGTGACCGAGGGGTGATGTGTGGGCTACCAGAAAGAAACTATACTTTGCCCCCATCACCATACCCCCACCTGGAGAGCAGTTACTTCAGAACCATCCTACCTGGTACGTGTTAGAATTACTTAGGTGTTAGAAAAAAGGGAAACAGCCACCTTTTAGCCTTAATTCCTGAAGACATAGATTTAACATTTTTTTTGCTGCTGGTCACTATTAGACATGAATCTCGCGATGTGAAGAAATTCTGTTTGTTTGTATTTGTGCTTTCCTTCCTGGAGTGTACAGACAGAACATTTCTAATAGAGCAGTTTGAGCTTAATGTCACACAGATGATGATATAAATGATTTCCTGCCTCCTTTCTCCTCCTGCACCACTGCTAACTAACAGGTTGGCAGTTCAAATCCACTAGGCGCTCCTTGGATACTCGATGGGGCAGTTCTACTCTGGCCTGTAGGGTTGCCATGAGTCAGGCCTGACTTGACGGCACTAGGTTTTTTGTTTTTTTTTTCTCTTCCTGTATCTCCCTGGCTTGGTTTTTAGAATTTTGCAACTTGTAGTAACCACATCTTGCTACACTGTCATTGTTACTGTAAAATGAAGTTTACTGAATTTTTATTCTGTTACAAAAGCAGTACGCATTGCAGAGATTTAGCAAGGCAGCCTTAAGGAGGGCGGGGAGCCACCCATAGTGTCACCGTCCGTCTTTCTGGTGTGCTTCCTTCCTGTCTTTGTTCACTTTATAGGTCTTTACCTGTGATTTATAATTAAAATCATGCTTTCTATGCAATTATGTGTCCTCACTTTTTTCACTTAATAATTTTCTCTGTTTCTATAGTTATTCTTCCGTGTTGCTACCTGATTTTCATAATTCTCCTTTTTAGTGATGTATTCCAGTCAGCTGAGTGGTTATTCAGTTATCAAATCAATCTTTATTATTGGACAGTTTGTTCAGTTTTGTTTCTTATCATTTTCACTAAGTTTTGATATGACTATATTGGCGTACAATATTTACAAAATATATTCACGGCAGATTGCCATAAATGAAATTCTTGCACAAGAGAGTAGGAACATTGTTGAGATTGTTAATATCTGTGGCCAGATTATGCTCCAGTGGGTTTTAGTAATTTATACTCCCACAGTACAGTCAGTGCTGTTTTACCACATCCTCACAAGTGTAAGTGCTCAAATTTTTTTATGCTTTAATAAAAGCAAGTACAATTGTGACTTGTTTTCAGTAGAACCTAGTGTATCATGATACCTTAACAAATTAAAATTTAATTATGCTTAGTTAAAATGTATCTTTCACCGTGAAAGATCTACCTATAAATCATTTACTTTTAAATGATTTAAAATGATTAAAATAGTGATTACTTTTTAGATGCTAAAATTGATAGCATCTTAGTACTCAGGAATTGCAGTTGTGTGTATATTAAAGCCAACATTTAACTTATTAATTTTTAGTTGACATCAAAGGAATATAGTTAGTTTTTTAAACTGTCTGAGTTTCACAGGGAAAACTCAGTTATGATATTTTCATATTTGGGCTATTTGTAAAGTATACCCAGTGATTAAACCAAGAAAGTGGGTAAAGGATTATGTACTTGACAATGTACCAAAAGTTCCTGATATCTCATCTTTTCGTTTTCTCAGGCATTTTATCGTATTTAGCTGACAGACCTCCTCCTCAGTATATCCACCCCAACTCTATAAATGTTGATGGTAATACAGCATTATCCATCGCCAATAACCCTTCAGCACTAGATCCATATCAGTCTAATGGAAATGTTGGATTAGAACCAGGCATTGTTTCGATAGACTCTCGCTCTGTGAACTCACACGGTGCCCAAAGTCTTCATCCCAGTGATGGCCATGAGGTGGCGCTGGACACAACAATCACTATGGAGAACGTTTCTAGGGTTGCCAGCCCAATCTCAACAGATGGAATGGCAGAGGAGCTTACGATGGATGGTGTTGCAGGTGAACATTCTCAAATCCCAAATGACTCCAGAAGTCATGAACCTCTGTCTGTGGATTCTGTGAGCAGCAGCCTTGCAGCAGACACTGTAGGACATGGTGGTGTGATACCAATTCATGGCAATGGTCTGGAGCTCCCTGTGGTCATGGAAACAGACCACATTGCAAGTCGTGTCAACGGGATGTCTGATAATGCCCTCAGTGACTCCATCCACACCGTGGCTATGAGCACCAACTCTGTAAGCGTGGCACTCTCTACCTCACACAACCTCGCCTCCCTAGAATCTGTTTCCCTCCATGAAGTTGGCCTCAGCCTAGAACCGGTGGCAGTGTCCTCTATTACCCAGGAGGTTGCTATGGGGACAGGTCATGTAGATGTGTCTTCAGACAGTCTTTCTTTTGTACCACCTTCACTGCAAATGGAAGACTCCAATTCAAACAAGGAAAATATGGCAACTTTGTTTACAATTTGTGAGTGTGCTTAGCCTTTTTCTTTTGGAAATATTGGAAAGTAAGAGCCATTAAAGGCCTAACAAGTTTAGTTACAAAGTCAGACGTTGATTAAGGAAGTGTAGACAGTAATTAGACTTTGGAATTTTTCTGTTTTGCTTTGTGTTGCTCTTTATGTTAATATGGTGACATTTCCTTAAGTAAGCCCAAGGATAATACATGGTTCTTACAGCTGGTTCTTACAGCATTCTCTGAAAGTAAGGAAACATAAAAAAAAAAAAATTTCTTTTTTTTTTAAGCAGGTAAACTTAATTGGTAATAATTAAGATATTTCCCAAATGGGTAATGTTTTAGTCAATTAGTGCTACTGTAACAGGAATATCACAAAGTGGATGACTTTAACAAAGGAAAGTTTATTCTTACACAGTCCAGTAGGCTACAAGTCCAAATGCAGAGTATCCATTCCAGGGGAAGGCTGTCCCTCTTTTGGGTCTGGAGGAAAGTCCTTGTGTTGCATCAGTCTTTGGTCAGGGAGCATCTTGGTGCAGGAACTTCAGGTCTAAAGGCTGCGCTCTACTCCCAGTGCTGCTTTCTTAATGGTTTCTCAGTTCTCTGCTTGCTTCCCTCTCTTTTTATCTCCCGTAGGATGAAAAGATAAAAGGTGGTAAAAGCCACACTCCAGGGAAATGCCCTTAGCAACGGTGTGGCAGTCCCATCCTACTCCTCTTTTAACATAACCATCCCATTAGCCACAGGCAGGGATTAGGATGTATAGCATAGGAAAATCACAAAATATTGGGATTGGTGGCCCAGCCAAATGACTGCACACATTTTTGGGGGGGACACAGTTCAACCCATGAAATTCCACCCCTTGGCTCCCCCAAAAATCACATCTGTGAAACATGTAACACAGTTATCCCATCATAGCAAAAACATGTTCATCCCACTTGATAGCAAAAGTCTTAAATTAGTTCCAGCTCCAAAATACAAAAATTCCTGTACATCTGTGAAACCCAGAATACAAGGTATCTACTTCCAACGGTACAGTTGCAGAACAGGCACAGGTTAGACATTCCTTTACAAATGGAGAAGAAGCAAAACAGGCAACAAACATGTCAGCAAAACATGTTAATCCTCAAAGCCTTGAAAATAATCCTCTATTCTCTGAGACAGTTTGCATATTATCCTTGCCCTCCAGACTCTGGGTATGGTCCATACTCTGGATTCTGAGTGGAGATCCTCAGCCCTGTGCCACAACCCTGTCTTCTAGGCCCATTTGGACAGCAACTCTGCCCCCTTTGCTTTAGGTGCACCCTAAGCCAAACTGAATAACAGTTCTGCCCTTGTAAACACAGAAAGCCCTGGCTCTACCCTATCAAACCCTTAGGTCATGGCCACACCTTTTGAGACTGAGGCAACTCAGCTTCTCATGTTCTTTGTCACTTTGGCTTTCTATGGCCTCATGGCCCAAACCTCAGGCCCACATCTACCCTGCTGGGTCAAGTTTTCCGGAGCTCTGTAGCTCCACTGATTTACATACCTGGAGGTACCCAACTCTGCCAGGAGGCCTCCTGCACACAGGCACTCAGCTGTCTTGCTCTGTGGGTCAACAAGCATAGCTCCACCGATTCAAGTGCTCAGAGGCACCCCATTCTAGGAAACCTCTGTGCATAGGCAGTCAGCTCTCTTGCGCCTTAGGTTAGCTCCAGTGCTGTCTCACGCTGGTCTGGTTCTCTGCTGTTGTTTTGTACCATCTGTATCTTCTTCTGTGTTAGTAGTTCTCAGTTCCTACTGAGTCTTCTGTCCGTTCACAATTTTAAAACTTCTTCCACATTTTCGGTATTTGTTAGAACAGGAACCCACTCCCTCAGTACCAATTTCTGTTTTAGTCAGCTAGTGCTGCTCTAACAGAAATATCACAAAGCAGATGGCTTTTTAACAAAGGAAGGTACTCTTACACAGTACAGTAGGCTATTAAGTCTGAATTCATGGTGTGTGCTCCAGGGAAAGGCTTTCCCACTTGTTGGCCCTGGAGGAAAGTCCTTGTGTTGCATTTATCTTTGATCAGGGAGCATCTTGGTGCAGGAACCTCAGGTCTGAAGGCCGCACTCTTCTCCCAGTGCTGCTTTCTTGATGGTATGAGGTTCCCAATTCTCTGCTTGCTTCCCAGTTTTTAATCTCCCATATGATGAAAGGATAAAAGGTATTGCAAGCCACACTCCAGGGAAACTCCCTTAGTTAGGGTGTTGCAGTCCCACCCTAATCCTCTTTTAACATAATCATCTATTAGCCACAGGCAGAGACTAGGATGCATGCTATTAGGAAAATCACAAAATATTGAGACTGATGGCCCAGCCAAATGGCTACACACATTTTTGGGGGGACACAGTTCAGTCCATGACAGGTAGTTAATTATAAGAGTAAACTTCAGTTAAGATACTGTGTGTGATGGGTCTTGTGCTTTTGCAATGAAAAGCAAAAGGAAGCCAATTAGACCACTTGTACTTCTACCGCCATGAAGTGGTATAGGTGGATATAAATTTTATCTATTTATTTTGCTCAGAGGCTACATAAGTTAGCATAGTTGGACTTGTAAATGTTGCTTTCATTGGACAAGAAAATGAAAGTGGTATAACATGGTCAGTTTGTTGGTTTCAGCGCCTGCTTTGTTCATGCAGGGAAAGTGCTGAGTACTTAATGTATGTCAGCCTCTGTGGTAGATGCCGGAGTGAAAAGGATCTACAAGAGAGAATTCTACCATCAGGGAGCTTAGTCTGTTGGGAATCACAGACAAGTCAACTGCCTATTGCAATACAGGATGCTAAGTGTGGGGTGCTAAAGGAATCAGAAGAAGACTGCCAAACAGGCCACGGACTGGTGAGGGAAGACTTAAGAGGTGACATACAGTTAACACAGACCTGAAGGACAAGGGAGAAGTAGGCAGTTGAGAATAAGGAAGAACAGTGTCCCGTAGAGGAGTTGGCACCTGTCTAAGGGCCTGGATCTAGAGTTATTATGAGTGGGTCAGATTGGCTGAAGCATAAAATAGAGGTAAAAGAGAGGGGTTGTGGTGAGAGAAGTAGGAGACAGAGCAAAAAGGGTCTTTCAAGATGAGTGCAGGGTTTAAGCCGGGAGGTGTGGGGAGAGGCTCTGTTTGCTAAAATGTGAGGGCAAGTAGATTCATTGGTGAGGAGTAGGCTAGGAATACGATGTGGTAATTGAATGACTGATTTTCCAACATAGGATAAAGGTAGTAGGGATAAGTCGATGAGATTAAAAGATGCTTATGAAGAACAAGATTTGTGATTGAAGGTAGGGAAGAATTACGGAGAACACCCTAGTGTCTGGCACAGAGAACCAGGTAGGTATTGGAAACATTCGTTGGGATAATCACCACAGGGGGAAGAGTAGTAGTTGTTCTGTTTGAAAGGTGGTGATGAGTCCAATTTTAGACACGTTGGCTTTGGGGCCTACGAGGTGTCCATTAGAGATGTCTAATGAGAGGTTGTGTCTGGAGTTCGGAGAGAGATCTATCGGTCTGGGAGTGTTGAGGATCATCAGCATTCAGAGGTTCATCACAACTCAGGAAATAGGGCATTATGAAAAGAGAGGGGACCATGAGTTACAGCTGCAAAGAAGAGCTTACGGAAGAGACTGAACAAGAAAAAGAAGTGGGGGACGCTCAGGACAATGTGGTGGCGCAGAAGCCAGGCACTGGTGGGACCTCTGGTACTGACTTACTAATGTCTCATATTTATCATTTTGGAGAGTTTTAATCAAGAATGTAATTAATTTGAATCATACTAATTTAGATGCTAAGAGGAGCCCTGTATAAACCTTTTGCTCTGGCAAGCAGAACAGTTTTCTGTTTTATTTTTTAATGAGATGTAATTCACATAGATTTTGAAGAGTGTAATTCACTGGTTTTTAGTATATTCCCCAGATTGTGGCACCATCACCACCCTTTGCAATTCCAGAACCTTTTAGCACCTCCAGAAGAAACCTCGTGCCTGTCAGCAGAGGCTCCCTGTTCTCTCGTCCCTCCATTCTCGGGCTGCTGCTAATCTGCTTTCTGCTTCTGTGGATTGGCCTGTTCGGGATGTTTGCTGTTAACGAAGTCACGCAGTGTGTGGCCTCTTGTGTCTGACTTCTTTCACTTCCGTGACATGTTTTCAAGGTTCATCTGTTTTGTACCAAGTGTCAGTGCTGCTTTCCTTTTTGTGGCTGAGGAACATTGCAGCTGCTGCATTTTGTCATTGTCCTTTCGTGAAAGCAGATGCTTTTTTTCTCTGAGTCTCCTCTTACTCTGGTGTAACATATTATTGCTTAGGGGACAGTTTTTCTTTTTCTTTTTTAAATAAATGGTAGCCCCAAGTGTAGGCTGCTCGTCTGTGTCCTTTTGCAGGATACCGCAATTCCTGTTACCAGTTCCATTTTCCTTTTTAAACCCTTCTTTCCTCTTTGCCGTATATGCACCTGGGACATATGATCTTCAATTTTTTTTTTAGTGCATTTACAGATTTCATCACATCATGTACTAGGGCTTTGACGAGGGAAGTTGCCATAGAAATTAGTGTGCCTTTCCAGTAGGGAGATGTTCCTTTCAACAGTTTATTCCTCATCTAGTTAATGCTGGATTGGCTGGTCCCTGAAACACATCAGAAATGCGACTTTAAAAAAAATATTACACTGTAAGTGAAAGTTTACAAGCCAAGTCCGTTTTCCATATAACCCCCTCCCACACACCTCTGTGCAGCTCTAGCTGTTCTCCCAACCCTGTGACAGCGCACTCGTCTGTGCACCCGGTAATTCCTGTATTCCTTCATCCCACTCCTGTCCCCTCCTCTGCACCCTCCCATCTTGCATCTAGAGAGGACCTGCCCCAACAGCCTCATGTATTTAGGACTATTTAAGCCAAGAAGCACACACTTCACCAGTGTCACTGTGTTGTATAGTCCAGTCCAATCTTTGAAGTGTTGGCGTCAGTACTGGTTTCAGCTCTGAGCTAACAGTGAGTCCACAGGCCATGTTCTCAGGGTATCCTCCAGGATGTCAGACCGTCACGTCTGGTCTTTTAATAGTGTTCTAGACCTGTATCCCTATTTTTCTCTCACTGTGTCAGTGAGTCTATGTTGTGTTTCCTATCAGGAAAGTTATTGGTGGTGGCCAAGCACTGCCTAGTTTTTCTGGTCTTGTGCTCAAGTAGTCTTCAGATCATATAATCCCTTCTGTCTCCTGGGCTCGTATTTTCCTCGTGTCTTTGATATCTTTTGTCCTCCTCTGCTCCAGGTGGATTGCGACCAGTTGATGCCAGATGCCACTTATCGGCACTCATCGGCCAGTTGATCTAAATGATCCCTGAAACCGTGGTCCCTAGACCCCAATACCTGCTACTTGAAAATTCAAAATGTTGGGTTGTATTTAGGAAACCTCTTGGCTTTTGGAGTGCTACAGCTGTGTTAATCTCCCTACTCCCGCGTGCTGTCACTTCCTCCCCGTAACACGGTTTCTATCTACTATCTCATTTATGAATGCCCGTCTTCCTCCCACCACTCCTTGTAACCATCAGAGATGTTCTTCTGTGCTTAAACCTTTTCTTGATTCCCTTATTATAGTGGTCTAATACAATATTTGTCCTTCTGCAACTAATTTCCTGCAGTGTAGTGTCTTCCAGATGACTCAGTGTTATCAGATAATTCGTAAGATCATTGTTATTCTTTATTATTGCGTAATGTTCCATTGTTTGTTTTGTGTATCCACTCACCTATTGATGAGTACCTAGGCTGATTCCATCTGTTTGCTGTTGTGGATGGTGCTGCAGTAAACACTGGTGTGTATGTGTAACTATTTGGTGACAGCCATTATTTTTCTAGGATATATCCCAAGAAGTGGGATTGCTGGAGGACACCCTGGTGGTATAATGGATAGATGCTATGTCTGCTCACCAAAAGGTTGGCAGTTCAGATCCTCGAGGCGCTTCTTGGAAACTATATAGAGCAGTTCTGCACAGTCCTATAGAGTTGCTGTGAGTTGAAATCAACTCACTGGCAGTGTTTGGTTGTGTTGAGATTGCTGGATCATATGGTATTTGTATTTCTGGCATTTTAAGAAAGCGTCAAATTGATTTCTAAAGTTCTTGTACCGTTGTACATTCCCACCAGCAGTATAGAAGTGTTGCATTCTCTCCACAGCCTCTCCAACATTTATTGTTTTGTGTTTCTTGGATTAATGCCAGCCTTGTTGGGGTAAGATGGTATCTCACTGTAGTTTTGATATGGATTTCTCTTAATGGCTGATAATCATGAGCATTTCCTCGAGTATCTGTTAGCTGCCTGAATATCTTCTTTGGCGAAGTGTCCGTTCTTATCCTTTGCCCATTTTTTAATTGGGTGGTTTGTCTTTTTTTTTCACTACCTTGTAGATTATGGAGATTAGATACCAGTAAGATCTGTGGTTGCCAAAAAATTTTTCTCAGTCTGCAAATAATCTTTTTACTCTTTTGGTGAAGTCTTTGGATGTGTTTGATTTTTAGGAGTTCCTGTTTATCTGTTTTGTCTTGGTGTCTGCACATTGTCGGTAATGTTTTGTAGTTGTTTTAGGCTGTGTATTAGGGCTCACAGCATTGTCCCTATTTTTTCTCCGTGATCTTTGTTGTTTTAGATTTGAAGGTTAGGTCTTTGATCTATTTTGAGTTACTTTTTGTGTGTGATGTGAGATGTGGGTCTTGTTTAATTTTTTTTTGCAGATGGCTATCCTGTTTTGCCAACACCATTTGTTGAATAGACTGGTTTTCCCCCCCACTTCAGGACCTGAGGCCTTTGTCAGGTATCAGCTAGCTGCTCATAGGTGGATGGAGTTATATCTGGATTCCCTGTTCGGTTCCATTGATCTGTTTATCTGTTTTTTTACCAGTATCATGTTGTTTTAGTTGGCTACTGTAACAGTGTCATAGGTTGCTAAGTCAGGTAGTGTGTGACTTCCCACTTTCATCTTCCTCAGTAATGTTTTCTTGTCTCTGAGCCATCAGAAAGTTGTCGTGATTTACTTGGTTATTGTGTTCTAATATAGGTTTTTTTTTTAATTTAGTTTTTGAATATTGAAATATCCTGATTGCTTGAGCTAGATTTATTATTGAAGCCATATGAATTCCAGTGTCGTGTCTCTGGGCCGTTAGAGCTGTGAGTGCACTGAGAAAGGTCGGGGGATTGCCAGCTCAGGGGGTTGGCAGACCTTTTCTTCTTGCCCTATTATTTCCTTCTCCAAACCCATCAGGATAGCTTAGGGCATGTGTGTAAGACGTCTTGCTTCCAGTTGAGATGTCAAGTTTAGCACCAGTGCAGAGCAGAGAAGGGTGTGGGAAGTGCTGGGGAAAGAGAGAGAAATCAGACATAGGAAAGATTTACGCACGACTTTGCAAGCACTTAGCTTATGACGCTCAGGTGAAAGTTGTCTGGTGTTCTGTAAGTGTTGCCCTGAGAAGCTCAGCTTCTCTCTCCTGAGGAAGACACACTCTGCCCGTGGGGCTGCGGCTCTGTTCGCCCACTTCCTGCTACGCTGCAGTCCGCTTAGCTGGGTGCAGATTTAACTCTGGCTGAAGCACGTGCTTCTGGTCTTGCTCTCTGTCCCTTGTCACCCGGTCTGATTTCTCAGCTTCCCACCTGAGATTCAGGGCTCCTAGAATGGCCTGTATAATCCACTCCGTTATTTTGCTGGTTCTTTGTTTCTAGAGAAATCAGAAAATACCTGTGGTACTTGACCATCTACCTTTTCAGAAATGTGATATTTTTAAATAGCCAATTCATGAAGTATCTTTTGCGCACCTTTTATTGTTTTTCAGGGCTCTGGCTTCCTGACTACTTCTTCCTTTGTAGGTCAGGCCCAGGTATGCCAATGAGTGACCCAGTCAGTCGAGGTATGATTGATGACCTGGTATGTTCCTGGCCCCGTACAGCCACGGGCATACATATGGGTGAGAAGTGATATTTTTTCTGCATCTGTGTCAGGCAAAACAATGTTATATGTACCGTTATCCCATAAGCACATCATTCAGAAGCTATGGACTCTGGATTTTTGTTGATTTTTTTCCTTTGTCAGGTTGATTAATTCAGCTGGAGTATACTCTCTCACAGAATAGCAGCGTATAAGCTCTTCTTGTCTGGTCTGTTTTATTTTGGACTGAATCAGGGACTTCAACTGCTAACCAGAAGGTTGGTGGTTCAAACCCACCAGCGATTCTGCAGGAGAAAGGTGTGACAGTTTGGTTCCATAAAGATCACAGCCTTAGAGATCCTGTGGGGCAGTCCTGTTCTGATAGAGTTGCTGGGTCAGAATCCTCTTGGCCACAGCAGGTTTGGGTTTTTGGTGTAAGGGACTTTGCCCTCAGTGGTGGTGGCTCTTCTTTTCCTGAGTCTTCTGCTCTGAGTCTTCTCATTTAGAAGATCCTGTGTGCAGGCGTCTGTCTCGTCTTGGTGCCCTGGTAGTAGCAGCCTGGAGTTTTGCTTTGGCACCCTTTCTTTCTTTTAGCTGAGCACAGCCACATGCCAGTGTATTCAGCTCCTCTGTCTTTTATTTGCCACGTCTGTTACCAACATAGAGGCTGTGGTGGGGATCTCTTCCTGATTTTCTTTTTTTTCTTTCAACTTTAATTTTTGCTTCACCTTCTTTTGGGGCTTCTGTAGCCAATGTGGCAGTCTGAAGCAGGAGCCCTCCCACCCGCAGCAGTGTAGCAACCCTCTTTACTCGGTCCAGCTGGATTCTTCCTTTTCAAGAGTTCCGCAAGCCTGCAGGGAGCTCGGGCTCCCGTCTCAGACAGCCACAGGCCCTGTGTAGAGGCCTGGGCCCCCCGGGGTTTCCTCCGGAGGTCTCCGTTTTCTCCAGCACATTTCTCTGAGATCCTGCTCACAGCGCCAGTTGTCCTGTCCCACGGACCGGTGACTGGGGCAATTCAGAGACAGATGCCGGCGTCACAGATGGTGTTACACCTCCGAACCACCCTGAGAGTGGTTGGTGCAGGTCCTGCAAAAAAGTCCTAAAAGCCAGAGTGACCAGTCCAAAACGTCTGTTTGTTTCACATTTTCACTTACAAAAATTATTGCTGTGCTTTAGGTAAAAGCTTACATAGCACATTAGTTTTCCTGTTAGTATCTCACATACATTGTTCCTGACGTTGGTTGCAGCCTCCACCCACGGTGTGTGAACAGTCTTCCCCATTTCCTCCCAGGATTTCCGGGTTTCCATTCCTCTGGTTTTCCTGCTTCTCCCTGCCTTCTCATCTTCACTTCTGGGCAAACAACTGCCCTTTTGGTCCTGTGTAGTTCATTGTTCTAAAGAGCACAGTCCCTCAGGGGTGTTAGTGTTTATTTTATGGGCCAGACTATTATGTGACTGAAAGGTGGCCTCTGGAACTGCTGCCTTTACTAATTAGAAGATTGTCTTAGGGCTGTAGTCTTGGGAGTTCTTCTAGAACCCACACGGTATATGACTGCATGCGGGGGGCACTGAAAACTGTTTGGGTCCTAGAAACAGTTGTAAGGAATGTCTTTTTAATTGATTAATGGATATGGATGTGTCTTTTTCTAAAGATAGTTAATGTATAGTTACTAGCTTTGGGGTGGAGGAGCATCTGTTCAGTGTAACCGTGTAGCTATAATGAAGTTGCTGTCCCATCAGCCACTCTGGTTTACTCCCTGAATCTTTGTGGGCAGGGTCCATTCTGGCTGTGTTTAAGCCTTACACAACTGTGAAATCAGAATTTGAAGATGTTACCCTTTTTGTATAAGAGCCTTAGAGAGCCAATTCTCTTCAAGTGTAGGGGATCGCTGATAATTCAAATAATTTTTAATCAACTAGTAGTTGAAGCAATACATTATTATTGCTGCTTTGCTTTAATGTGAGAACTGGGTGATATTTAATGCCATTTAAGAACAGAGATTTCAGATGTATTGCTTGAGGAAAAATACTTAGATGCCTGTGGTTCCAAGGTTTGTGTATTACAGCTATATTGTGAATGGGTTTGTAGAATTTGAAAACAGTCAGTGACTAACAGGATCACGAGGACTACTTGAGAGCGAGGGAACATATAAAAGCATGAGAGGAGATTGCTGGGAAGGACCCCTGAGCTTGTGAGAGGGAAGTTCCAATACGCAGAGAGAGCGCTCCCCGAAGGCCGCATCCTCTGGTCAGTGCCAGCGCAAGACCAGATGAATTGTAAGAAGAAATTCAGTGTTGAAAGCAAGTGTGCCTGCAGGAATATAGTGCCACCTGCTCTCTAAAAGAGCAGGTTGGAGATTTTTCTTGTCTTAAGAAGCTGTCGCTAAAACCTGGTATAATGTTTTGTTTCAAGTAGAGCAGAGGTACCAGTGCTCTGACTCCGTTATTCTATGAGGACAACTGTATTTTAGCTCTGCGTGACTACTGGCATTTTAGCTCAGTGTCCTGTTGTAGCCTGTTAGAATTCCAGTCTCCTAAACTTAAAGGCATCCCGTCTAAAGGTCTTGCTTGCCTAGTTAATGTGTACCATTGCTTTTTGATCAATCTTTTTATGTACTGAATAAGGAACTTTTTGTTGTAGCCAAAAACAACTTTTTAAGTCACATTTTGTTGAAGTCAGAAATAAAGAGAGAGGATATCTGTGTTTTTAGCATAAGAAAGTGGTTCTTTGATTGTAGTATTTTTATTAGAACCTTGTTTTCCTGCCGATTAGTTATTAGCATTTAAGTTTATGAAGTGGGTGGTCATTTACCCTGCTTGCTCTAAACCCGTCTGTGTGTGTTTCCCATGTCCCTCCCACAGGGTGCACTCTCTGTGACAGAGCCTATCCCTCGGACTGCCCTGATCATGGACCAGTGACTTTTGTCCCTGACACTCCAATAGAGAGCAGAGCAAGGCTTTCTCTCCCCAAGCAGCTTGTTCTCCGCCAGTCAATTGTGGGAGCTGAAGTTGGTAAGAACCTTGGACTCATGAAAGTCCGCCAGCTTTTTTCTTCCCTTGTAGGGTTGACTTGTAAAAGTGGATGTGTGTGACTGAGCACTTGTTCAGTTGATGAAAAAAATTATGGTTTAAGATTGCCCCTTTTACAGAATATCTGTATAATCCAGTGGTGATAGCAGTAAATGAAGTTGACAATTATTGGGCTGCTTCTCTTTCCTTAGAATCAGAAGTGAATGGAGGAGACATCTTGGCCTGAATCTCTGAAGTGTTGACTTTCCTTCTCAGCCAAACCAGCTTCTGATAATTACCATGACAAAACTCTCCTTGAAACTTAGTTTCTTGTACTGAAACCTGTAAAATTCACCACTGATTACCTTTTATCACAAGAGGTATTTAGTAGTTAGACTGAATGTTTGTAAGTTGTCTAACACCTTTTAGGACAAAGGGATACAGAATACAGACCGCCAGAGTACACTTACCCTTGTTTAAATTTGTTATGGCTTCTGAAGTACTGTGTCATTTCTTTGGAAATATGAAACTAGGTTCATTATTCTTTTACTTGTTGCTTAGGCATAGTCATTTGAAAGCACTAAACAGCGTAGATAACGGCATGCTGTGAGAATTGACTCAGCAGCAGTAGGTGTTTGGAAAGCTTGGTGGCATGGCGGTTAGGAGTTGAGCCGCTAACCAAAAGTTTGGCAGTTTGAGTATACCTGTGGGGCAGTTTTGCTGTGTCTTGTAAAGTTACTGTTAGTCAGAATTGATTTCACGGCAATGGATTTAGTTTAAGTACAAAAATTTTAGAAGTTTGATATATTTTGTAGTAATTGCTTTATGGAAACCTTAGTGTATAGTGGTTAAGAGTGTCATCTGCTAACCAAAAAGGTCAGCAGTTTGGATATACCATGTGCTCTTTGGAAACTCTATGGGGCAGTTCTGCTGTGTCCTTTAGGGTCACTATGAGTTGAAATTGACTCTATGATAATGGGTTGAGTTTTCAATTATTTTGTTTTTATAATAGAATAATCTCTTTTCAGTGTAGGAATATTGATATTGCTTCTTTGCTTTTTTTTTCCTGAACCCCATTTAATCTAGTCCTCACATTTTATGTATTTACAGAATAGGACAAGTAAGACATAATTTGCTCTTGGAGTGGTGGAATATCAGTTATTCATATTTCACGGAAAATAAGACTGTTTGTATGAGTTAAGTGCATCTCTGTTTTGTGTGATGTTAGTTGAGTAAACCATCGTGTATTTGATGTTCTCCCACTGGTAGGTGTGTGGACAGGAGAAACCATTCCTGTGCGGACTTGCTTTGGGCCACTAATTGGTCAGCAGAGTCACTCCATGGAAGTAGCGGATTGGACAGACAAGGCAGTTAACCATATCTGGAAGGTCAGTATTTGTGAAACTGTGCTGTGACTGGCTGTTTTTATTATGTTGAAGTAGTTAAAAGTGAAATAAAATTCAAAATTATCTAGGACTCAGATAGTACCATTCAACCATCAGCCATTTATACCATTGCATCCTTACCATTATTCTTGGTGGACAAAGTGTAATACACACTGAAACATTGGCTACTGGATATAGAGGATAAACTTTCTGTCTTCATTTTGAGAAATAACCCAGTTACTCTGCATTTTATTTACTTGTGAAAGCCAACGCTGTGTGTGAATGTTGTGTATATGAGAGCTTTATTTTCTGATGAACAAAACCATTCCTCAGATATTTAGCTTAGAAAACAAATCTAGGATTCCCTCTCTAGTTTTCCAGTGGTGTTGTTCTTAGGTGGCATCAAGCTGGTTCTGGCTCACAGTGACCCTGTGGACAGCAGAAACGAATACTGTCTGGTCCTGCGTTATCCTCACAGGGGGTGCGCTCTTTGAACCCATTGTTGCAGTCACTGTGTCAGTCATCTTTTTGAGGGTCTCCCTCTTTTCTGCTGACCCCGTACCTTAGCAAGCATGATGTCCTTCTCCAGGGACTGATCTCTCCTGATACACAGATCTCTCCTGTCCACAGTACAGAAGACAAAATGTCGCCGTCCTTGCTTCTAAGGAATACTCTGGCTGTGTTTCTTCCAAGATGAGTTGGTTTGTTCTTCTAGCGATTTGTGGTATATTCAGTATTCTTAGTCAGCCTCACCGTTCAGAGGCATCGGTTCTTCAGTCTTCCTGACTCACTGTGCAGCATTCACATGCTTATGAGGTGACTGAGAGTACCATGCCTCCAGCAGGCACACCTCAGTTCGCTGAGCGACATCTTTGCCTGTGTAACACTTGAAAGAGGTGCTTTGCAGCACATTTTCCCAGTGAAAAATGTTGTTTTAACTTCTTGACTGTTGTTTCCGTGGTTCTTCATTGTGGAACAAAATGAAATGAAATCTTTGACAAGTCATTTCTCTCTTTATCATGATGTTGTTCATTGGTCCAGTTTTGTTTTCTTTTATGTTGAGGTCTGATTCATACTCAAGTCTGTAGTCTTTGATCTTCATCAGTAAGTGCTTCAAGTTCTCTTCACTTTCATCAAGCAAGGCTGTGTCATCTGCATAATGCAGGTTGTTTTGAGTTTTTTCCCAGTCCTGATGCCCCTTCCTTCTTCAGTAGTCCAGCTTCTTGGATTATTTACTTAGCATACAGGTTGAGTAAGTGTGGTGACACTATTCAACTCTCACGCACATGTTTTGTGATTTTAAACCATGCAGTATCCCCTTGCTCTGTCTGAACAACTGTTCCTTGGTCTAGGTACAGGTTCCTCATGAGCACAATTAAGTGTTACGGAATTCTCGTTCTTCACACTGTTAGCTGTAATTTTTGTCATCCACATACGAGATGAATCCGACAGTTAAGTTTGTGAACTTAATTGTTTTAAGTGCTGCATACCTTTTTGCTGAGTATCACTGCAGTTACTTTCAAAGTACACCCCTTGGGAAGCTATGCACCAACTCCAGCACCTAGTCCACCCTTCAGAGCAGTTTTGGAATTCTTTCTGGAATGGCCAATGTGCAGGGTGGCGTGGTGGTAAGTTCATGATCGTAATTGTATAGTTGGCTGTGAGGGAGTATTTAGCCAGTAAACAAATAACTATATTGGAACACCCTCCCTACTCAGCTGATCTGGCCCCCAATGACTTTTTTCTTTACCTGAAGATAAAGGAAATATTGAAAGGAAGACATTTTGAGGACATCAAGAGTAATAGGATGACAGCCATGGTGGCCATTCCAGAAAGAGTTCCAGAATTGCTTGGAAGAGTGGACTAGGTGCTGGTGTTGGTGCATGGCTTCCCAAGCAGTGTACTTCAGAGGTGACCATAGTGGTACTCAGCAATGAGGTATGTATTACTTTTCCTAGGATGGGTTTTCGAACTTAATTGCCAGGTCTCGTAGTCAATAAAACATCATTCCTGGTATTCTTTGCCTTTGGCTAAGATCTGTCTGACATCAGCAATGATCTCCCTTGGTCTGTGTTCTCTTCTGAATATGGCCTGAATTTCTGGCCGTTCCCCGTCTATGTACTGCTGCATCTGCTTTTGAATTAGTTTGAGGGTAACTTTACTTGAGAGTGGTAGTACTGATACTACTTTTGGTAGGATCACCCTTCTTAGGAATAGGCATAAATACAGATCTCTTCCAGTTGTTGTGGCCTGGTAGCTATCTTCCAGATTTCTTGGCATGGAAGAGTGAGCACCTCCAGTGTTGCATCTGTTTGTTGAAACATGTCAACTAGTACTACTTCAATTCCTGTATGCTTATTGTTTACCAATGAATTTAACGCAGCTTTGACAGTTTCCTTCAGTAACTTCACTTCTTGATCACATGCTACCTCTTGAAATGGTTAAATATCGATCAGCTCCTTTTAGTACAGTGATTTAGTGTGTTGTTTGTCTTTTGAACTTGCTGTGGTGTTAAATATTGTGCCCGTAGAACCTTTCAAAGTTGCAACTTGATACTTGAATTTTTTTCTTTAGTTCTGTTAGCTTGAGAAATCCCAAGTGTGGCTTTTTCCTCTGTTTTGGTTAATGCCAGATCTTTTGCACATTTCCTTGTAATATTTAGTTTTGTCTTTGACTCAATGGCACTTGGCGTGGCTTCTCAAACTGCCCTTTGAAATCATTTGCTCAGCTCTTTTACTTCATCATTTCTTCTTCGCATTGTTGTCATCCCATGGCTTGTCTTTTCTTTGGTCATTAGCATTCAGTGCATCAAATGTGTCTTTGAGGTGACCTCTAAAGTCACATGGGATATATCTATAAGCATAGCCTATAAATATAGGCTGTAGTTTGGCTCTGCTGGACTTGCTTTAATTTTATTCAGCTTCAGCTTGACTTTTCTTTTTTTTTAACTTTTTAAAATTTTTTATTATGACTGAGTGAAAATGTACATTCCCATATAAATTTACATGCCCACCTATATGCAGCTTCCATTGCTCTCCCTGCCTGGTGACAGCACACTATTCCTCTCTGCTCCATACATGTCTCATCCTCCCAACAGCCTCCTTTCCCCTCCTCTCCACCCATTCTCCTTCCTCCAGCCAGAGGTCAGCAGGATGATATCCTATAGGTGCATACAACCATAAAGTTCAGCTTGACTTTTCTAATGGAAGGGTGTAGAAATACAAGATTTTGACATAAACTGCTATTCCTATCATTTGTTTATATACAATCTAGTCGATGGATTGAGAATAATAATTGGGGAAGTTGGTCTTACAGTGCTTAGAAAGATAAGGTGTCAGTGATATTAGGGACTTAATTTTGGTATTCAGAATAGAACACAGAAGAATGGTAGGCCCAGATGGACAAATAAATACAAGGGATGTTCCTTCCTCCTTAACATTGACCCAGCTGTTCGTTGCCTCCCATGTGTACTGTGATGAACAAAAGAAGAGTCTGTTACCTTTTCCAGTCTAGCCAAAGGTGTGAAGAACAGAATCATTCTGTGTGCAGAGCACTAGGTGTAGGACTCCACCGGTCTGTGTTGTATTGCTGGAGATGGTAGGGTGAGTGAAATAAAAGCTGTAACTTACAGATTGACAAGCCAGGGTGGTCCCTGCCACACAGTAAATGAGGTGATTGCTAGATTAAATTCAGTAGCAGTGTGCATCACTTGCCAGTGTGCTGGACATCTGTGTTGCAGATATACCACAATGGCGTCCTGGAGTTCTGCATCATTACAGCTGACGAAAACGAGTGTAACTGGATGATGTTTGTGCGCAAAGCCAGGTAAGGGTAGTCTTGATTTGAGAAAAATGAGTTACCATTTAGACGGTTTTTCAGTAGGGATCTTTGAATAAAATAGGGAAAAAGAATAGAAGAAGCCAAAGTCCCTGACACCTGGAAATGCTTAAAGGCATAAAGTTTTTTGCTGTGCAGGAGAAAAGACCTCCTGATTTGCTTCAGTCAAGATTCCGACTCCCAAATCCATTGCCACAAAATCAATTGTGATTCTCAGCAACCCTATGGGACAGAGTAGAACTGCCCCGTAAGTCCCCCAGGCTGTCATTTTACCTGAGCACACTGCCACATCTTTCTCCTGAGGAATGGCTGGTGGGTTTGCAATAGCAGTCAGCACCCAAATGCTCAACTAGGGCACCTCCTGGACTCCTTCTGTGGAGGTTACAGCCTGGAAATCCCCGCAGGGCAGTTCGGTTCTGTTCTGCGAGGTCCTCGAGTAGGAACCAACCCGACAGTACACAACAAGGCTCTGTGAACGTCTTCCCTTCTGTAGAGGTTCTCCAGTAATGGTTGCACGTGAAAACCCAAGACACTGCCTTCCTTTAAAAACAGTGTATTCAGCTTGACAATAAGGAGCGATACAGTTGTCTTTGAGTTTGTAAATAGATGCCCTCATTTGTATGGACTGTTAGCCCCTCAGGCTGCTCTTAGAGCTAATTCCTGTTCACTTGTCTATTTCTATGTCTTTGTCATAGGTGAGTATTATTAATTCTTTTTTTAAAGCATTTAAAAAAGAATTTTGCTTCCAGTAACAGACAAGTGTTTCCGACTTTTAGCAGCAGTCAACCACTGTACTGAAGTACGAGTTGCATTTCTACATGAGTCCCTCCTCATTGACAGGGATTACAGAAATGGTCCGGAGAGAAGAGTTCCTATCTAAAGTTCATATGGGATGTTGGCCATTTAGGGGATGTGATGTCATGCTCTTTTAGGATACACTTCAGAATTAATATGGTTGGTCTATTAAATGTGATACCTCAGGAACCGAGAAGAGCAGAATCTGGTGGCTTACCCCCATGATGGAAAAATCTACTTTTGCACCTCTCAAGATATCCCTCCTGAAAATGAACTGCTCTTCTATTACAGTCGGGATTACGCTCAGCAGATCGGTGAGCTCATTGGAGTTGTTGTCATGAATCTAACATAGTGAAAGCACCAGAAATAAATTTTGGGTAATGATTTACATGTCATAGAAAATAAAGTTGCATCCTCATTTGTATATATAAAAGCACACCATTACTTCTGTATTGGAGATGTTAAAATCTCTGAGGTGGTCCATAAGCTAAATGTTAATCACCAAGCAGTAGTCTTGTGGAATGAACTTCCATGTTAGGACTTTGATTTGGGAAATTTAAAGTTCTGAAGCTGTTTTTTGAGCCAATACCACTGAGTTTTAAGCTCTCAAAAGACAGCAGAGCCCCTGGAATTTATTTAATCTACATAGGTTTCCTCTTTTCACTATGTCATGATGCCAAGTGATGTTTAATAAGAGTTTGTGTGTGCTAGGGAATCTAAAGGCTTTGCCTGGGAAAAGTTTGTTGCCTTAAAGTCAGTATTTACAGAGTACTTCTTGTGTTCCTGGTAGTATTTCCGATGCTGGTGATCAAGAATTGAAGAAGACATTTTAGTTTTACAGATAGTGAGCAAGCTGGAAATTTGATAAAAATGAAACTTGGCTAGCATCCATTATTAATATTAAGAGAAAGTTTTCAAGTGTAATTATCTGGAGACACTGAGTGATCTTTTTCTTTCTCAGGTGTTCCTGAACACCCGGATGTGCACCTCTGTAATTGTGGCAAGGAATGCAGTTCCTATACGGAGTTCAAAGCCCATCTGACCAGCCACATTCATAACCACCTGCCCAGCCAGGGCCACAGCAGCGGCCACGGTCCGAGCCACAGCAAAGAGAGGAAGTGGAAGTGCTCCATGTGCCCCCAGGCTTTCATCTCCCCTTCCAAACTTCATGTCCACTTTATGGGGCACATGGGCATGAAGCCCCACAAGTGTGATTTCTGTAGTAAGGCTTTTAGTGATCCCAGCAACCTGCGGACCCACCTCAAGATACACACAGGTAACTTCTACTGACTGTGGAATTTTTGCAACAGATAGAATTTGTGGTAGTAAAAGGCTTTTCAGAGATTACAGTGGTGCAGGCAGACATGAGATGAGGATCTCTCAGACTAAGTCCACTGGTTGTCAGGTGGGACCGCAGGGGGGGGTAGAACCTTGGTGGAGTCACTGTGGTGGTCCCTCAGGAGGTGTGACGCGGATATTCCTTCTGCGGGTGCCCTCCCTGTAGTCTGAAGGGCCTTGAGAAATGTAAGTAGTGATCAGAAAGTTGATCAGTGCGTGTGGACTTAAAGTGAAGGGAATGCCATAGAAGCACCCTGAACCTCCTAGAGGCTCTCACCCCTGGTTGCCAATCAGAATCAACTGCTTTCCTTGGGATGTTGTTCCAATAACTGCTGCCAGATTTGGGGTCTTGAGCTTCCATTTTCTAAACTCCATGCCAACCACTTCCTTTCTTTTAGCACCTTTTTTTTTTACATACACATGACAAAGTGACTAATGAAATTTTAGCCCTCTTGTGGGGTCATTTGTTATCCGGATTTTTCAAAAGAAGGGTTCAGATGTCAACTAAGCTCCAGTGTCAACTTTTAAAAAAACTATCTGTCATCCCTTTCTAAAGATCTGTCCTTCCTCAGTCATTCTCTTTATTTCTCTGGTTTATTTGTTTTCATCACAGCACTTAACCACCTTCTGATGTTAAAATGTGTTTGGTTGCTCGCCTGTCTCCCTTCCCTGGAATATGGAGCAAGGACTTGGTCTTACTTCTCCATCCTCCAGTATCTCGAATACTGCATATCACATATGAGGCCCTCAGTACACACAGGTTGAATGGATGCCTATTTGTAGATAGGAACGATTTTATCTGTCACTCAAGCCTCCTTGAAAGAACACCCTAGCTACTTCAATCTATTCAGTTAGTTGAGTGTTTTCTGTGTAGCAGGCTTCATGTAAGATGTTGGGGATATAAAGAGTAAGGTATAGTGTCTGCCCTTGACGAGCTAGGGGCTGACTGGACTTAAATATTCCCAAATCTTTGCTCATCCATTCAGGTGGGCTACTTTACTGATGGTTGATTGCAAGTATGTGTTGACTTCTCCCAGATTCACTTAGATTGACAGGGCTGAGCAAACTGTTGCCTGTTTTTATAAAGACAGTTTTGTTGGAACACAAACATACCTATTTGTTTACATATTGTTTATGGCTGCCTTCGTGTTAAGAGTGAGTAGTTGAAACAGAGGCTGTATGACCCATTAAGCCTAAAATATCGACTGTCTAGCCTGTAAGAAAAGGTTTGCTGACCGTTGACTTACAGTAATCTCCTCTCTGAGTTGTTAGAAGTTTATTTCATCCCAGATTTGTGAGATCATAGTGCATGGTAGAGAGAGATCAACTGTAAACTAGAGCTTGCCTCTGCCACATGCCCATACACGTGCTTTATAGTCTTGAGAAAGCTAGTGACTACTGTATTCACGTTCTGATGACTTGGGTTCGTGTGCAGGTCAGAAGAACTACAGATGTACTTTGTGTGACAAATCTTTCACTCAAAAGGCCCACCTGGAGTCCCACATGGTCATCCACACTGGCGAGAAGAATCTCAAGTGTGATTACTGTGACAAGTTGTTTATGCGGAGGCAGGACCTCAAGCAGCATGTCCTCATCCACACACAGTAAGTTACCCTGCGGCCAGCATGGCCCTCAGGTGGTGAGCCGTGAGTGACTTCGGTCAAGCTGGCATCTCGAGGGCTTGAGAGTGCTCACTCATTATTTGTGCTGTCCTTGGTACCATGTGGATGCTTCCTGTGTTCCATGTAGCCAAGCAGAGGTCGCAAAGCAGTTTCATCCCCAAATGTTTAGGTTGTATGCTCTTTTGCTTATTTTTCAGCTCCATCCTCTGTATTTACTTGTATTCATGTTTTCAGAACAATCTCATTCAATTATTAATATAACAGATATTTTTGAAGCACCTTCTCAATGCCCAGCATTATGTGAGGTAGTGGAAATACAGATATGAAAGAGACCCTGAGTTTGAAAGGCTCAAAGTCCAGTAAGAGACACAGACAAGGAAACGTTTGTCACAGTGTGTTGTACTTGTTGCGTGAGCATTGGATGCGAAAGACCACACAAGAGGGTACCTAGCCCAGCCCGAGGTGATTCCGGGAAGATTTTCTCTTTGTTTGAGCTGAATCCTAGATCCATTAGAGTTATTGAGAGAGGCCAAGAAGGTAAGAAGTGGAAATGCTCTTCCAGGCAGAGAGAATGGCATATGCAGAAATGTAGGTGCAGAGAGGCTTGTGGAACACGAGTGTTTGTTTATAGTTAGAACGGAGTGTGCATGTGACAGATGACGAAGGAGCAGAGTCACAGCGTGACGAGCTGTCCATTCTGCTGTGAAGCCTGAATTTCATTCTGGAAGTGTGCTACAAAGCCACTGAAGAATTCTGAGGAAAGGAAGGTCCCAGTGAGGTGTCCAGGTCACAGGGACTGCTCTTGCAGAAGGATTGGGGGTGACTGGAGGAGAAGGCCAAATATTCAGAGACCGATGAGTTTGTTGCATCATTCCCTGTGTAATCCATGTGTAGGCATGCTGGAAAGAAAAGAATGGATTTTGTGGTCCTCAGCTTGAGCAGAAACTTGGATACTAGCTTATATTATGGAGATTCCCTGTAGAAATCCATACTGAAAACATTTTAGTCCCATGGTAGACCTTAGAGAAACACTTTGCTTTGATATTGGCTCTCTTGGCTGGTTCTTAATAACAATAACGGAAATCCTAACATATCTGGGTCCACACTCCTAACTCTCAAAATGACCTTTTAAACCAAGTTCTCATTAAATAATTTTATTATTAGAGTGAATTTTTGAAAATTAGATAACCAGTTGTCAAATATTATATAGACTTGTACAGTATTAGAGACGAAAGAAGTCTTAGGTTCATCTAGCCTATTGACCTTGATTCTGTTTTCCTTCAAGTGATGCATACGTTTGCACTTGCTTTTTTTTTATAACCACTTCACAGCTTACTGTGACATAAATTATTTTGCAATTAGTTATGTGGCTGCTTCTCAATATTTGGGTTTAGAATTGGCCCTATCAGGTACTGACCAGTGAAAACTTAGTTCTTTGCAGAAATCTGGATTCTAGACTCTGTCAGAATGAGAAAGCTAGACTTCATGGGATAGACATTTTTAGATTGTTAAACTTAAAGTTGGTGTAAGTCATTTGCATAAGAAACAGTATTCAAAATATTTTTGAATGAGACTTTAGGGTCCCTGTGGAGAATATTAGCAAAATTTTCATATGCTTGTATTTTTACTTTTGGGCATTTCAAAGTGGATATAGTGGATATAGTAGTATTGGCCTTCTGTCCATCCTCAGAGAGAACAGTTGTAGCCCCAGAGCTGAATCTAGGCGGAATCCCTCTCCACAGTGTTCCCTTGGGGTTGTGAGAGAGCCTGAGACAGGGAGCAGTGACGCTGACTGCTGTCCTTGTGGTTGGTCTCCACATGCATGCCTTCTCTGGGGTGGGACCCTAGGAGTAGTGTGGACTCCTCAGTCCCCTGGCATCAGAATCATCTTTATGATTGATTTCGCTGGATGCTGATGTCTAACCACTTAGCATCTCTGTTGCTTTTGGTGTCCACTAGGTATCTCAGACCTAACATGTCCAAAACTCAACTCTTAATGTTACTCCCATGTCTGTGACTTTTCACCATTGTTTACCAGCTCAGTAAATGGCACCGCCATTCACCCAAGTGGCTTAGGCCAAAAACCTTGGTGTATCCTTAGTGTAGTCTTTCTTTCTGTCAACACTGTCACTTAGCCCATGTCATAGATGTCTCTTGTGTAAATTGCTTCATTAGTCTCTCAGCTGGCCTCCCTGCTGCTGCTGTTACTTCTCCCCACCCATTTCTCAGTGCACATGTACAAAGCCATGTGCACATAGACAGACACCATATCCTGTTCTTAGTGGTCAGAGTGATCCATCTAAAATGTAGGTCAGATTCTACCATCTCCACTCACGGCTCTCCAGTGGCTTCCCATCAAAGTTAGATTATAAGTCCCAAACCTTACGGTGATCTAGAGACCTTACTGTGCATGGCCTACGAACCTCACCGTGGCCTAGAAATTCCTTTATGATGTGGTGCTGCTTGGCTCCCTCTCCCACTAGTCACGTGTCACCTGGTCCTGAGGTTCTGCTTTAGCCGCACCACCCGCCCCTTGCTGCTCTTTTGGAGCTGACTGAACACACACTAGTCTCCAGGTCTGCTCAGTGTACCGCCTCCCCATGAGCAGTAGACAGGAAAGCTTGGGAATGCCAGAACCTCTGCAAGGCACAAACTTGTCACAAAGAAGGAAAGCTCAAATGTTTTCCACTAAAACAAGGAATAGAAAGTGGTGAGACTTCACCCTGTCAAAGGCAGACGACTTCTAGACCCAGAAAAGGAGGAGGGAGTTGTGGCGAGCTCCAGCTCCACAGGTTTCCCGGTGTTAGCTGTGCAGGCACAGTGTGTGGAGTGGACATGGGAAAACCGCTGGGCTGAGGCGGTAAGAGGTAGACTTTTCATTTGGGCTTCGATTTGGCCTTGGGCAGCTTCCTTAGTTTTCATGCACATAGCATTTCCCATCTGCAAGATTAAAGGTTGATATACTGGTGGTTTTAAAACTGCTCCAGAGAACTCCAGGGCATCACAGAATTCACCCAGCCGTTTCCCACAGGGAGAGTGGTCGATGGCAATCCCAGAGGCGAGGCTTCGGGACGCGCCCCCCCACTCCACCCCACCCCTCTTCTGAGCACTTCCAGCTTATGTGACAGGCTTGTGTTGAGGCAGAGGGTTCAGCTGTATAAAACAACAAGTTTGAAAATTCCTGGCCTCTAGGGTTTTTGTCAGCACTAAACTGTCTATACAAGCATGACTCTAACCTGAACACTGGTGGCATTTTGAGCCAGGTAATCTTTGGTGTGAGGCTGCCCTGTGCCTTGTGGGACGCCTAGTTGGATCTCTGGCGTCTGCCTGGTAGTGCTGTAATCTTCCCTCTGACCCCTGTTTGACAATCAGAAAGGCTCCAGACGTTGCCCACTGTTCACAGGAGGACAAAATCACCCTGGTGGAGAAAATAAAAACAAAAATGGCAGTTTTATAAAAGTAGTGATCAGGGAGATTAAACTACAGTGAGATACCTTATGTGCTGGCCAGTTGGAAGAAACATTCAAGCTTTTGTCTACTAACTGTTGGTGAGAATGTAGGGTTATAGAAACCCTCAGATGGCTGCTGAAAGACATGTACTTGGCTACACCTTCTTTGAAAAATAGTGTATGTTTGCTGGTCAAGCTGAAGATGTGCATGTCCTTGACCCAGATACACTGCTTCTGGGGAGATAGCCTGGAGAACATTGTGTGGGTGTAGCCCAGCGTACAAGTCTAGAAACATTCAATAGCAGCCTTGCCTGTGATTAAGAAAATCGGAGAACACCCCCCAAATCCATTAGCAATAGACATTTCCAATGGCATGGTAAAATGTGGTGTATTTGTAAATAGTGTACAGCTATGAAAGGAAATCAGAGCTACTGATACTCCAGCAACTTGAATTTCACAGACATTGTATTGGGTGAAAAAGAAACAAGAAAGAAACCCCATTGCTGTCTTTCTTTTTTTTTTATTATTATTATGACTCAGTGAAAATGTACATTCCCATATAAATTTGCATGCCCACCTATATGCAGCTTCCAGTGCTCTCCCTGCTTGGCGACAGCACACTATTCCTCTCTGCTCCATACATGTCTGATCCTCCCAACAGTCTCCTTTCCCCTCCTCTCCACCCACTCTCCTTCCTCCAGCCAGAGGTCAGCAGGATGATATCCTGTAGATGTATAGAACCATAAAGTGCACCCAATATTTAGTCACTCTGCATCGCCGAGTCCAATCCCTTGCTGTCCGAAGAGTGGACCTTTATTAATGATCCATGGGCAAGGGCAGCATCAGGGCCAGGGGCCATGCTCCCAGGGGAGCCCCAAAGCTGCTGACCATCAGTTGCAGTCTTAGTGGAGATCTCAGGGTGCACCCCTTTTTATTCCTGTGTTGCCAGTAAGACTCAACTTTGTGAGCTCCGTCGCGGCTGTCACTGGTGGTGGCTGGGCACCATCCGGTTCTTCCGGTCCCAAGTCGATGTAGCCACCCACTCATGTGGGTCTCTCTGTCTTCTGGGTTGTCTTTCCCTCATGTCATTTTGGTCCTTGGTGAGCATCCACTCCTGCTGAGTTGAGACCATTTGCTGTGCCCTCGGATGGCAGCTTGGCAGCTTTTAAGACCCCAGACGCCACTCACCAATGTGGGGTGTAGAGAGCCCTCTTAGCAAAATGCTAATTGTGCCAATTGGCCTTGATTTCACCTAAGAACATGGTTCCCTCCCCCCCGCCCCAGCTACTCTGTCCTTGCATTATTGAGTTAAGATGGGAGGAGTACTAAAGTTATGTTGAAGTTCACTTAATATTGTTCTTGTTTGTAATGTGTGCTGTTACCAATTTCACTCAACCAGATTTCTACCAACTATCTAAGCCCTCCACCGCCACTGTTCCTCCCTCCCCTCCCTTGCAGCCATCAAAGAGTCTTTTCTTCTATGCATAAGTCTGTTTTTGAGTTCTTATCGTAGGGGTCTCATACAATATTTGTCCTTTTGTCTCTGACTACTTTCACTCAACATAATGTCTTCCAGTTGAAACCAGGTTATGAGATGTTCCATTGCTGTCTTTCTGATTTATAGTGACCCTATATGACAGAGTAGAACTGTCCTGTAGGATTTCCAAGAGTGGCTTATGGATTCAGACTGCTGACATTGTGGTTAGCAGCTCAGCTCCTCTGTGCCACCAGGGCTCTCGTACTGGGTGAGGGAAGACAGAGAAGAAACACATAACACTGTGGTCCCATTGACATGGGACTCCGGAACAGGCAAATGCATGCTGTGTAAGTATGTGTCCATAGTAATACTATAAAGAAGATCAAGACAGTTGCCATAATAGCAGTCAAATTAGTAGGTACTTTTGACAAGGAGGAAGGGATTTGGGGAGTGCAGGAAGTATTCTGTTCCTTGACCTGGGTGGTGAATCCCAAGTTACACCCCAAATCAAATGTTCTTTCTTATCTTCCTTTTAGAGAGCGCCAGATCAAGTGTCCCAAGTGTGGTAAGCTGTTCTTGAGGACAAATCACTTAAAGAAGCATCTCAATTCTCACGAAGGAAAGCGGGATTATGTCTGTGAGAAATGCACAAAGGCTTATCTAACCAAATACCATCTGACCCGCCACCTGAAAACCTGCAAAGGGCCCACCTCCAGTTCATCAGCACAAGAAGAGGAAGAAGAGGATGAATCAGAGGAGGAGGAATTAGTGGATTCTGTGGGGACAGAAGACTGTAGGCTTAACAGTACTGTATATTCAGCTGATGAGTCTCTCTCTGCACATAAATAAAGAAGCAGCAAACTATTTTGGATACAAAAGGGAAAAACATTGATAACCAGTTATCCACTACAACGGTTTTTTTTTTTACAAAACAGTTTCTCATTTCCTTCCAGCCAGCAGTCAGAACAAACTGGGAATGAATAAAGCACTTACAGAAGAGTGTTGTAACGCAAGTATCTCAGAGCAGTCAGAACTCCCAGTGGTGAGCTGCTCACTGGGACTGCAGCCAAGGCTGATGCAGCACCTGCCTCACCTCACCTGGTGTGCTGAGCCTGGCCAGAGTTCATTCTGTCACCAGGAGGCTGACGCAGCACCTGCCTCACCTCACCTGGTGTGCTGAGCCTGGCCAGAGTTCATTCTGTCACCAAAACTCATGCTTGAAGTTTTTGTGTAGATTTTGTTTCCTAGACCTTCATCGAGTACCTAGATGGCACATGAAGGCAATAGGCAGCGGTGGAGAGACGAAAAGGAGGGACACCTGGCCGCTGTCCAGGAAACGAGCCTCACAGGAAGCTCAGGTGAATCACCTGGTTACTGTCACTGGGAAATCTTTCTAGGTGTAGACATGTCTCTGTCTCCAGTGAATTCCCAACCACTCAGAGGAGCCTGGAGGTGTAGACAGCCCAAGTAATGCCTGATGGACTGTCTCCTAATGACAAATACTTGTGAACTCACCTGACATGTGGTGCCTCAGCCCGTGGAAAGGAAGGACAGGAATGTTCTAGTAGTCATACTTGGCTGAATCTCTGAAACATACCAAGCCACCATCCACCATTGAAATGATGCTCACCTTCAAAGCAACGAATATCTCGAAATCCCTGGGTGCATCTGCAGGGTTAGGTCCTGGTTAAGCATGGCAGATGCCAAATGGTCGGGAAGGTGAAGAAGGTTCATGGTCACCGTCTGGGCCTGTTTTCAGGGTGGCAGTCTGGTTACTTCATGTGTCGACCTGGTCTGTCTGTCTCGCATCCTTAACTTGACAGGGTTGATAAAATATGCTGTGTCTCTGTAAGGCATAACCCCTGGGTTGGAGGAGAGAGGACTTGACCGGAAGGTTTTGCTGCTAATGTATTTGTGGAATGAATGTATTTCATTCAAATCTGTATTCCTTCAGGAAGGACTAAAATAAAAAACTTTTTTAAAACATAAGATTCCTCTTATAATCTTGCTTTGTGGTGGAGGAAGCAGAATGAGTCTATTTAGTAGCAAATCAGATACAGTGTGAATTTTTGTTAAGATTAGAAGGGAGAAGGCATTCCTTAAGTATTACAGCTTTCAGAGTCTTTTTAAAAATACTTTATTGTGATGAAGTAAAAGTTTATAATCCATTTGCCATATAAAACCCCATATACACACACCTCTCTGCAACTCCAGCTGCCCTGAGGCAGCACCCTCCTTCCCTCCCTACACTCCCCACATTCATTCAGGCAGTTCCTGTTCCTCCCCTCAGATCACTGCATTCCGATGGGTGTCTGCATCTGGCAGAGCTCAGACAAACGTGCTGCCTGGGTTTCCAGCTATCCTCTCAGCCCTTTTCCTTCTTAACCTAATACCTTTTCTCTGCCTCCTCTGTAAAGAACTGGGGCAAGACTGCAGCTGAGCAGGGGTGAGGTGTTGGGGTCCTTAGGGTGGCAGCGGAAGCTGCATCAAGAAGCCTTAGGGCAGCTCCAGATGAGACTTTCACCGAGCACCAGCCCTATTCCCAGGGATCCACTGTTCTGGAATTTCTTCCTTTTATGTAAACAGTACATGCTACATTAGACTCTCCTTTCCCCAACACTGGGTGAAATGCAGTCCAAAATAGTTAAGCATAACAATAAAAAAAAAAAAACCCTAGAAGACAATTTGAGAATGTAGCCATTATTTGCTTAGTATTTACAAGTATTTCTTCCATTTTTTTTAACCTCTTAAGACTAAAATAACATGTTTTTAAGTCATTCTCACAAGGTGCATAAGAACTGTCCACTGGACAAGGTTTTGTGAAGAACATTCTCTGCCTGTTGCAGGCAGCCTTGACTGTTCCTCTGTTGAGATCTGTCTCTTGGGTAAATGAATACATTAAGAGGCAGGGTATGAGTGGCCTCTGGAGCCCAGCAGAGGGTTCTCTGATCAGTGCTATACCCCCATTTACTTAGCTGTAAATAGAGGAACACCTGTTAAAGGGCTCATTTTATAATGGTCTTTGGCTTCTAGGGAACCCTGGTGGCATAGTACGTAAGAGCTATGGCTCCTAACCAAAAGGTCAGCAGTTCATATCCATCAGGTGCTCCTTGGAAACCATGGGGCAGTTCTGCTCAGTCCTATAGGGTTGCTATGAGTTGGATCCAACTCAACATCAAAAAGAAGATGGAAAGACTACACAGAGTCAGGATACCAAAAAGAACTGGTCAGCATTCAGCCATTTCAGGAGGGTAGCGCATGATCAAAAACCGATGAAACTGAAGGAATTTGGATGTCCAGGAATTGACAGCATACCAACTGAAATGTTTCCAGTGCTGGCAGTGCTCCTTTGTCTATGTCAAGAAATTTGGAAGACAGCTACCGGCCAGATGACTGGACGAAATGTATTATTTATGCCTATTCCAAAGAACGGTGATTTAACTGAATGCAGAAATTATTGAACAATATGATTGTCACATATGAGTAAAATTTTACTGAAAATCATTGAAAAGTATACATCAACAGCAAACTGCCAGAAATCCAAGCTGGATTCAGAAGAGGATGTGGAATCAGGGATACTGTTACTGATACCAGATCCTGTTTGAAAGCAGAGAACACCAGATACCTGTTTTATTGGCTATGAAAAGGCATACTATGCTGTGGATCTTAAGTTATGTGTAACACTGTGAAGAATGGAAATTCCAGAACCCTTAGATATGCTCATGAGGAACCTGCACACAGATCAAGAGGCAGTTTTTCAAATAAAGGGATGTGGTGTAGTTTAAAGCCAAGAAAGGTGTGCTTCAAAGTGGTGTCCTTTCCATACTGAATCTGTGTGCTGAGCAAGTAATCTGAGAAGCTGGGCTGTGTGAAGAACGGGTCATCAGGATTGGAGAGTCAGTAACAACCTGTAATACACAGATGACACAACCTTGCATACTGTAACTGAAGAGGACTTGAGACATGGAAGATCAATGACTAGCTTTCAGTATGGACAGTATACCTCAACATCAGGAAAACAAAAATCCTCACAGCTGGACCAATAAGGAACATCATGATAAACAGGGAAAAGATTGAAGTTGTCAAGATTTCACTTCTATCTACAGTGAACACCATGGAAGCGGCGATCGAGACATCAAAAGACACATCGCATTGGGCACACCTGCTGCAAAGTCCTCTTTAAAGTGTTGAAAAGCCAAGATGTCACCTTGAAGACTACGGTGCACCTGACCAAAGCCATGGTGTTTTCAGTTGCCTCACATACATGTGAAAGCTAGACAATGAATTAAGAGGACTGAAGAACTGTCACTTTGGAATTGTGATGCTGTGGAACAGTACTGATTATACCACGGGCTGCCAAGAGAACGAACATACCTGTTTTGGGAGAAGTACAACCAGAATGATTCTTCGATGCAAGGATGATGACACTATGACTCATATTTTGGACGTTTATCAGGAGGGATCAGTCCCTGGAAAAGGCCATGCTGCCTGGTAGTGGGTCAGTGAGAAAGAGGAAAACCCTTGGTGAGATGGATTGACACAGGCCGCAACAGGCACTGCCAGCGGTGAGGATGGCCCAGACCGAGTAGAGTCTCATTCTGCTGTACACTGCACAGCAGTGGGTTGGAGCCGACTTGGTGGCGCCTGACAGTAACAAAGCATTCTGGCCTTTCTCACATCATCTTAGAGACAGACCCTTAGAATTTGTGGAGTGACAGTGGTTCATGGTGTACCCTGTGAGCATCTGATGCACACAAGGTGATTCCAGCTAGTGACACCCCACGTGTGTTGGAGAAGTATGCTCTGCGGGGTTTTCAAGGCTGTGACCTTTTCAAAGTGGACTGCCAGGACTTTTATCCCAGGCACCCTTGGGTGGCTTCAAACCACCACCGTTTTAGTTAGTAGTCACGTGCTCTGTCATCTGTGCCACCCAGGGACTCCATGAACTACATGTGACAGTTTAATACTAAGGAGATGCCTCAGGGCCGGGCCTGTCCATACCAACCAACTTAAAAAGAGTAAGAGTGTGCTTAGAGGACTGAGGCTTAGACCACTGGATATCAGCCAAACCTCCAGGCAGAGAGGAGGGCAGAGGTTCCAGCTATCCTGCTGGTGTAATGAAGACTGGGTAAGAACTCGATTCCAGCCGTTAGGTAAGCTTTCCTCCTTGGCAGTATTCTGCACAGTCGCACACAGCAGCGGGCCAGGAGGGTGACATGTCCTGGCTCCACAGATAGCGGCTAGCAGAAGAGGAGCAGTTTTAAGTTTCCCAGACTTCAGCCTGCCTTTGGGTGGTTCTGATTTGTATCTTTTGCTGTAATAGAACTGATTTTAAGTGTAGAACTTTCCTGAATTTTGAGGTGCTCTAGCGACTTAAATCTGCGAGTCAGAACTCCTGAATTTGTAGCCATCTGGCCAGAAGTGAAGGTGGCCTGAGGACCTGAGTTGGCAGCTGGTGTCTGAAGTGAGGGCACTCTTGTAGAGGACTTGTCTTTGACCTGTGACATCAGACCTAACTGGATAGTTGGTGCTAGATGTCATTCCAGGGTTGTTAACACTTTCTGGATGTTATGAACGGTGCTGCTTTGTGGGGACACGTTTTCCTTTCTCTTGCGCATGCAGCTAGGAGTGGAACTGCTGGTTCCTGTGGTAATGTGACATCTGGGTTTTTGAAACACCGCTGATCTTTTCCAAATGGCAACACCATTTTACATTCTCTCCAGCAAAGCAAGCGCCAGCTCCTCCACAGCCTGCCCAACACCGCTTCAGGTGGTTCTTTTGAGTATAGCCCTTCTCTCAAACCATCTCATCCTGGTTTTGTTTTATGTGATTGTCGGCTTGATGGCTTTTCAACTTTGGAAAAATTTCTTTGAATTCTGACTATCTCTTTGAATACCACTTTCTCATCCCATTCTGGAATCTAGTTACATGTATTTGAGAGTCCTACATTATGTTTCATGTGGATCTCAGACTTTGAAAACATTTTTTTCCTCCTTTGTACTTCAGTCTGGACACCTTCTATTCACCTATCCTCAAGTTCATTCATCCTTCAGCTTTGACCAATCTATCATTAATCATACATATTTAATTCCCAACTCTATTTAGCCTCTCAGTTTGAGAAGTCTCATTTGATACTTCATAGACTCCAGTTCTTTTCCAGCTTTTCGTGTAACCCAGATACACCACATTCCTCCTGGCTGTTTTCAGGTCCATGTCTAATCTAAGTCCAGCATGTGAATTCCTTGTCAGTCTGTTTTTCTTGGTCCTATTAGTGTGCATGGTCATTTTTGATATAATGGTGGGGACTGTCATGAAAAATGTGGAAGTTGTGGATGCAGCGATCCTCTCCGGGAGAGGTTTAACCTACTCTCTGGCACACAGCTGGATCAGGGACGCCTCACGCGTCGACAGCTCGCCTTACATGTGATGCAGGGTGTAAAGGTGGTGCTACCTATGGGTCACCTCCACGTCCAGATTATAGACTTCTGGGGTCTCAACTGAGAACCTGGGGTATTTTGAGACCCTACCTTCTTGGGGTCTTAAGGCAGGGTGTTTCGTTGGCAGTGTGTGAGACTGTGGGGTCACTGCCGAACCTTTCTGCTGCTGTGTGCTTCTCCCTTTGCTCAGCAGAACCACTGGCAGCTGTCTTGAGAGGAAGAACAGTGTAGCATTAGGGTCACTTCTCGGCACAAACTGCCAGAAGCTCTCCAGTGACTTCAGAGAGAGGCTGCATGCATTTGGTTCAGCTTTGGTTTTCATGGGCAAAGGATCCAGTGGCTCTGGCATGGCTACATAGGGAAGGATGAGTCTTTTAATTCAAATTTGGATGCTGGCTCTGATAGGGTTTTTTTCCCTGCTGTATTATTTGTCTTGGGGAAAAAA
This sequence comes from Heterohyrax brucei, assembly GCA_028571685.1. NCBI lineage: Eukaryota > Metazoa > Chordata > Mammalia > Hyracoidea > Procaviidae > Heterohyrax > Heterohyrax brucei. Next base: position 177,057,161 of record CM053142.1, on the reverse strand, counting down.
ACAAACCGAGAAACATTCAACACGTCACTTTTATTGAAAAGAGCTTCAGTACATGTAGTTGTTGTGAAAAAACTGAGGTAATGTTACAACTGTATGATGGTCCCTAACCCACCCCAGAGCAGTTAACATTCTGCTCTATAAAATAGTTGGTCTCAGTGGCTCTGAATACCAGGATATAATTAACTGAAGCTTACTCTTAAAAAAAAGTTATCAGTTTTTTTTATTTTGGCAGATGTGATGGACCCATGGGACTTTCCAGTGCTTCCTAGTGAAAATACCCATACCTAACAGAGTGGTCAGTGACGGACGTCACGCCGCATCTTGTTTCTCCACTTTCCATACCAGCCAGCCATTCCCTCTGGGCCCAAGTATTTGGGCTCAGCTCTGTCCACACTTAAGAACCCCCCATGCATAAGGTAAGCAGGGGGTGACCCCACTGCTGGTGCTGGCTTCCAGCAGAACCCCGGCCTGGCCAGCACTTGCCTGGTCCCAGCACCCAGACCCCTGCAGCCGGCAGCCCCGGCAGCAGTCCTGGCGGGGACGCATCCTCTGCTCGGCATACAGCAGGCCTCCTACTTTCAAGCCAGAAATAGAGGTGTCAACCTTATTTTACCACTTAAAAGCTTTGTTATGTACTAAATAGGAATTATTTTACATATGAAGCATTAGACAGATCGATGTGTCTAAAAGTGAAAGTTCTTTACTTTTTATAAGTAACTGAGTCCACAGAGCTCAGAGTCCAGAAAAGATGCGTTTTTCAGAGCTATTTTCAACAGTATTAAATTTGGGAGAAAATTAACTACACTGAGTTTCTATTAGAATTCTCCCTCTAGATGTCACTAATTTTTAGTGATCTGGGCTTGTTTTCCTATCTGATTAAAAGCCAAATCAAAACCAAATAGTTACTCCATCCTTCTATCCGCTGTTCTTTCCAGAGAGGTTTCTGGGGATCCAAGCAGCTGCATCTTTACACCAGTGTCTGATCTGGAACTACCTGCAGCATGCAGACCAAGTGACTCACGTCACTACACAGAAGTAGTAATGGCTCATGAAAAAATAGCTCTTCCACTTAATAAAGTTGGGGTTTGCTCTCATAGATCAACCTAATGTCCACTGCCTGCTAAAATTCACATCTAATACAAAGAATCACTGTCTGTCCTTGGCATTTTCCTTGATTAGGCCAAGAGCAGAGACTCGTCTTACATGGGAACAGGCATCTCTCTAAGTACTAGGCACAGGAGTAAACAGTCTGCTCCTTCTCTGGGCTAACACTCACTATCATGCAAAGAAAAGAGAGGCATGTCACTTTTAATTAATCACCATACTCTAGGGGGTATCTTTTCCAATTCTATCTACTGCTATCTATTTTACAAACCTAGATTACCTGCGACCAATGGCATATTTAAGGACCTCTTGTTTAAAACCTTGTTATTACCCTCTTCCCACAGGAGTCCTAGACACCCAGTGTTAAAGGCAACCACAGAGACCAGCATGATCTGCTCAGCTGACACTGTCCTTGGCAAGGCAGGCAGGAAATGGATGTTGTTTCACGGTCACTCCGCACAGCTGTAGCTAAGTGCAGAGAACGTTTAGGCCAGCTTTTTAAAACTCATTTAAATAAGGTCAGGCCTCAGGCAACAGCAGTATCTTCGCTAAGACTCCATCGGGACATCTGAGCTCCTGCTCCCAAAAGGGCCGCTGGTAGATGAGCTCCGTGCGCTGCCCAGAACCAGCCTCTCTCGTCTTCCAAATGCTTCATTTACTAAAACACAAACAATTAAGACACTTCCACATCAGTGGATAGTATAAAAAGAACAAAATATACAAATGAGCAATGAGATTCTCTACCCTGGGGTAACAGTTTAGTTTATGAAAATATATAAGCAGTTTATAAATGGGAAAATAAGTAACCAAAATTCAGAAATCCAAGTCAATGTTCTGAATGAAGTTAAGCATGTCTTAAAATGGTCCACTTCTGGGGAGTTGGGGAGGTACTTACTCTCTTTATTGCCTTGCCCTGGGTCTGTCTAATCTCTCTGGTAACAGCAGCTCCATCCCATACACCCTGCCCCGTCCCCTCCCTTACTCGATTTCTGTTTCCCATTTTCTCTCACCTTCCTCTGTTTATCAGGGCCACCACAGAACTTTTTGGATTTACAACCTTTCAAGTGTATACAAATCAGATTAAGTCACACAGCAATTTCAGGATCCTTCCACACAGGAGAGAGGATTCAGGAATCACACAGTAAGGATTCTATCCTCTGCGTTTAGAGGACAGACCAGACTAGCTGAAATGAAAATCAGCAGGCAGGTTGCAAGGCAAGCTGACTTGGTAGGAAGTCGCTGAGAAAAAGCAGACTTACTCACAACTGGTAACTGGGATAAGGAGGGTTGTTCTTTGAGACCAGGCTATCTGCTAACTTTCCCATAAAAATGTTTCCATTTGGAAAGTCATACTTTGTTATGGGGTTTTTCTTTTTTAAATGAACCACATTTAAAATGTGAAGACAGACTTATGAACATGAACATTTGCAAATCACACCTGATGTGGTTTCTTGACCAGATCACATTTCCCAGCAGGCACGATCTACCTCTGCGCCCACCTGCCACAGTCAAGTCACACATTCTGTATCACTCTTCTGGGACTCAATCAGGAAAAGAAAGAAACCAAGGATTTGTACCTGAAGAGACTGTACTGATGTCCCAGACCCGGAGCCCTTCTTTCTGACCTCCAAAGGCATAAACAAATGGCAAATCAGGGCAACAGGACGAACAGAAGAGAACACCCTGGGGAGAAGAGCATGAAGTCAGTGACTGCGGTTCTTCCTGAGAGCCTTAATGTCTGGATTGCAAAAACCTAGGGTTTGAATGTTAAAAAACCGGAAGCAGCTCAACAGTATGTCTTTTAATCTCACTGCAAAGCCAGCTCCCAGCGGAGTGACGGGCTGTCACTACACCAGGAAGCAGAGCCAGCCACGCAGGCTGGCCACTATGTGAGGATGTAGGATACTTAGGTCTCTAACCATCAGTATTGCTCCCTTACAATTTCTTAAAAACTGGATCTGCAACATACTTCCAGAGACCGAAGTTCTCCTTTCTACCAATGACAGCATACAAGAGGTCACTATTACAGGATTTTTTAAACTTCCAATTCTCTCTGTTTTCAGATAAACACATACGTTGCTGGGTGCCTTGACGTGACTCTGACTCACAGCTACCGTGGGTGACAGAGCAGAACCACCCTGAGGGCTTTCCAGGCTGTCTGCTGTCTCTGTGGAGTCAGAGCTGCTTGGGGGCGGGGGGCAGCGGTCAAGGGCATGACCTTTGCCCAGTAGGGCTCCTGAAGCAGTTATATATATGCATTACAGGAAATATGAACAACAATAAGTATGTAAATTACTTTAAGATGAACAAACCACGGTTGGTGCTTTGGGATATCACCTAGATTTTTATATATAAAAATTAGCAAAGGATAGTTCTATAAAAACTTTCTGTAGCCTGTCTTTTCATATACAGAATTATAAGCAGCGGCAGTGTTCTCCTTTGTTTGTAATCTAATTTATATAACCAACTGCCTAGTGTTCAGCTGCTAGAACAGTGGCACACGGCAGCTGCTCAGTCAATGTTCAGTGGGTGAATTCAGGTTATTTCTGTTGCACTGCTGTGCAGTACTCAATTTTAATGCGGTCTGAACTAGTTATGTTCAGAGGCAGATAAACTGACCTCAACAGTTGTGATGCCCTAATGGTTCCAGATTTCCTGGGATGGTCCTAATTTCAGGGTCAAGAAATGTGACCACTGGACTTCTGGCCTAGAAAACCCTCGCCCGTTCTTCTTTGGCTTATTATTTTCTAGTGCTTAACAACAAGCAATTGTTAATCATGTTAGTTGTAAAAGGAGCCAGATAGCCACACATTCTCCTAGAAACTGTTCCAAGTTTTAAAACGAGACATGAAATCCCCCAAGTTTGAGTTCAAAATGAACTTCCTCAATAATTTCAGATTCTTGAATGCAATGATTTCTAGAGAAAGACAGGCAGTGCAGGTCAGAAGGAGAACAGATGGGAAACAAGAAGGCCCAGGCACATTCTTACCATTTTCATGTCTCTAGAGTGAACTAGACTCGGCCTGTCTCCTAGTATGTCCCAGATCTTCACGTATTTGTCTGCCGAAGCAGTCACAAGACAGCCCTTGATTTGACTGCTTAGGTCAAGACCTGTCCAGATGACAGTACAGAGGCTGTCATTTTGAAATACACATTTATACTTTATCATGACATAAAGAAACCAAGAAATAGTCTTGCTCACCAGAAATTTCATCATTGTGTGCATTGAGTGTGAAAACAGGCTTATCTGAACGTGCATCCAAATTATACACAAAGCCATCGTCTGTACTGGCCTGGAAAGAGACATAGATCGGTGAGATGACTAAAGATGGGTGACATGACTGAAAAATGGAGCACTGGGTAAGTCATCTGAAACACAATATACATTGGCTCTATCTCTGACTAGCCTGTGGAGTTTATAATAATTAACACAGACATAAAGAACCTGCTTTTGAATGTGCTAACCTGGACTCGGCTGTGTGTCAGGCAGTTAGAGAGGAGTGTGAAGCCCACAGTGGGTAGGGTGGCTGGGGCTCAGGACGCGGAGCAGTGAGGTGGTAGTTACAGCCACATGCACAGAGGGGACAAGCCTTGAGAGAGAATTCAGAACGGTCTGAGGACACGGCCTGGTGAGCACAGTTGGTCACACACAGGCTGAGGAGGCGCCCAGCGGAGGCAGGCAGGGTGCAGGGAGGAAACCAAGGAGGTAGCCCAGTGGGCCCAGGAAGTGGAGCGTCTGAAAACAGAGGGGCTGGCTGACACTGGCAGTGCTGTGGCAGAGAGATGCACCCACGGTGAGCTCTGACACGTGCAAACAACGGAGAGGAAAGAAGGAGGAAAGAGACAACACACAGTCAAAGATGGAAAAAAACAAGGCTTGTGCCTGCACACAGGCGGGGGGCAGCAGCCCCTGAAAGAGCAAGGGAGACAGTGGAGTGTAGTCTGGACAGTTCAACTGCAGAGGGACCAAAACCAGAAGAGGAGGAAGGGCTCATTCTCGAGACTAGAGGGAAGGAGGGGAACAATCATTTTGGTCACTCCCATTTCCCTAAATATTTGTGATTTACAGTACCAACGACAGTATGTCCGCAAATAAACTCAGGAAATGTGTGTCTGCTGTGGGGATCTGAAGCGCAAACGCAAACACACTGGGAGTCTGTGCCCGGTGATCTGAAGACGGCCTCTGGCTTCTGGCTGGGGACAGCACGCTCCTCTACTGAGGGTGCAGACAGCAGAGCTCACGGGTTCCCAGAATCTCTACTTCAGAAACCTGTCCGCATCTTTAAAGAAGGCTGCTTAAAAAACAAAAATGAAAAAAAACTTTCTCCCCTTAAAAAACGCTCTATATTGACTTAAAAAAAATCAGGAAATATATGGACATATTGCAATATCTATGTAATCAGTCTTTCCTTCTGAAGGATGTTTCATTTTTCCATGAATTGAAATGTCAGTTGAGTCTTTGGGATGCTACATGGAAAAACTGCCATCCTACATGAAGGGTATTTACATTTTTCCTATCTGGGAGGCAGTGCTATCAATTAAGTTGGCTAGTATTTTCATCACTAGAGAGCCATTTAGGAGAGAATCATCATCTTGGGCTGATTTAATAAAAAAAGCATGCTTCATATTAAAAAAAAAAATTTCACACAAGCTACAGACCCAGAAAAAGTTTGGTTACCACAAATCCAATCAGCATCTAACCTCCATAATCTACAAGATACTGCAAAACCTCAACAAGAAAAAGAAATAACCCAGTTTAAAAATGGGCAAAAGATATGAACAAACACTGTACCAAAGAAGATAATCCAGGTGGCTAACAGACACAAGAGGGAGCGCTCATGATCATTAGCCAGCAGAGAAATCCAATCAAAACTACAATGAGACACCATCTCACCCCAAAACAGCTGGCATTAATCCAAAAAACACAAAATAGTATTGCAGGGAACTGGAACACTTTACAGTGCGGGTGGAAATGTAAAATTGTACAACCACTTTGGAAATCAATCTGGTGCTTTTTTAAAAAGCTAGAAGTAGAAATATTATGTGATCCAGCATTCCCACTTCTTGGAGTACATCCTCGAGAGGTAACAGGCCGTCACACAGACAGATGCATATGCACACTACTGTCTACTGCAGCACTGTCCACAATACCAGAAAGCTCAACCTCGGTGCCCATCAACCAATGACTGGGTCAACTCTGGTACAGTAACACAATGGAACTCTATGCAATGATAAAGAGTGGTGATGCTCTTAGGAAACATAACATGGAGTCATCTGGAAGACAGGAAGCTGAGTCAAAGTAGTTGCAAAAGGACAAATGTTGTACGACACTACTATTATAAGCACTCAAGAAAATGTTTAAGTACAGAAGAAAACAGTCTTTGATAGTTACAGGCAGGGGTGGGGAGGGAGGGAGAGAAGTACCCACTAATTCACAGATAGCAGACTGGAACTGGGTTAGGTGAAGGGAGTGACAGCACAAAGGTGAACGGAGATCAGCACAGCCAGAGTAAATCAAAAGCTAAGAGACTTTGTAAATACAATCCAATGTTTTGAAGGACAGAACAGCAGGGACACAGGTTTTGGGACCATGGTTTCAGGGGACATTTAGGTCAACTGGCATAATAAAGTCCCTGGTGAGTGGTGTCTGACATCTTACAAGCTAACAAGTGGCCATCTATGTGGCATCAATTGGTCCCAATCCATTCACCTGGAGCAGAGAAAAATGAAAGACATCAAAGACACGGAAAATTTGAGCCCAAAAGACAAAAACAACCATATAATCAGCACAAGGCCAGAAGAACTAGATGGTTCCCAGTCACCACCAAGGACTACCCTGACAGGGAATACAACATACAGTTCCTGATGTAGCAGAAGAAAAATGCGTGTGCAGAACTAGAACTCTATTAATAGACCAGACTTGACAGTCCCCAGAAGACATGGCCCCTGGACTGTTAGCCCAGAGCTGAAACCAGTCCTGAAGCCAATTTTTCAGACAAAGATTGGACTAGACTAGGAGACATAAAATGATGCTGGTGAAGAGTGTGCTTCTTGGCTGAAGTATATAGATGAGGATGGCTGAGCAGTTGAGGTCCAGACATGAGATGAGAGAGGAAGGCGGAGAGGAGCTGGTTAAATGGTAAAGGGAAATACAGGGTGGAGTGTGCTGGCACACGGTGGGGAGAACAGCAAGAGTTATACAGCACCGTGTGTGTGTGTTGTGTGTGTGTGTTGTGTGTGTGTGTGCATGCGCATGAGATTTTGCATGACAAATTGACTTGGATTGTGAACTTTCACTTAAAGCAAAATATTTTTAAAACACTAATAAAATGATCAAAAACAGGTAAGTTAAAAAAATGTAGCACACAACAACTGGAAATTAGCAGAATCACTGCTGACATGTTCACTTTTTATGGATGACTTATTTTCTGGGAGATAATCTATTATTCTTAAAGAAACCTTGTTATTTTTTCTAACTCTAAACCCCAAACATTTTACACAGTTAATATATAAGAAGTTTTTCAGGGTCTCTATAATGGAATGAAAGAAAAAAGTTGCTACTGACCTGGAAAGGCAAGAGTAACATGCATATTCTTACCAAAAAATGACAAGGCGAAAAGTGATTCCAGGTCACTCTCTCAATCTGGCCACTAAAGCGCCACATTCGATGGCTTTCATCTGGACTTCGGCAGTCATACAAAGCCACTGACCTGGACACAGCAAGGCAAAGTTACAGTTTCAAGAGCCCAATCCTCCCACAAGTTTTATTTTAAATGAAACTGACATAATAGTACTGCTACAAAGTCTGTCTTAAGGTTCTAAAATAAAGTAGGAAAAGTGAACTGAGTTTTACAAACTGGTGGACTCTGGTCCTGTCAGTTGAAGACATCTTCTTGTCACAAAAGTCTAGGACAATTTCTAATTTCCTCTTCCCAGGTGGGGCCCAGAGCCAGGTATCTCCTGTCTTAGCACCTCCATAAGCAATGTATTGTGTGTTGGGAGAGCCAAAGGGCATGCTTTTGAAAATTTATATGAATCAAAACGAAAAACTATAAACCTGAGTCTTCAAAAGGATAGGGAATGAAAATAAAGGCCGGATCCGACTCAACAGCACTTGGCTTGGCAGGGTGGTTTCTGCTTCTCCTAGCTCTTTCCCATCTTAGCCCCAGTCTGTAAACAGGACCACACAACCACTGGTAAGCCGCTGGGCTGACTGCCCTATTGGTCCTATTCTCTACCTCTCCCTTTACTGGAGACTGTGTCACGTGACTTAGGACTCCTTCCCTAACTCCTCACATGGAATAGGGTATGTATCTCTACTCCATGGGACCTGTTCTGGTTGAAAGGACAAGGTAGAAGTGTAGTAGTTTTGAGTCTAGGCCTCCTATTGTCTCTGCTTGTGCTTGGCTGTGCTTCTGACCTTGTCGTAAGGAGACCGTGTGTGGGTCAAGCCACAGCTGCCAGGAGGAGAAGCATGAGGGGGGCCAAGTCTCCTTTGCTCAGGCTAGATAAGCCAAGATGTGTGGAGCCACCAGCTGAATCCAGCCTACACCAGCAGAACCTCAAAGAAGCCTTAATAAATGTTTGTTATTGTAAGCACTGAATTTTGCGGTGGTTTGCTTCCACAGCAATAGCTAACTAACTCAGACACCCTGTAAAAATCAAAGTAGCTACTTATTCTTATGATTATGACAGAACCACTTTCCGTTGCAGGCTGATGGCAGAACTGAAAAGAGAAAACAAGTACCACTAACATGGGTGCGTCTCAGTAATAACATTCGGTCTAAGCATCAGGTGATAATTTTTGTGTTAGTTCAAGGGAGTAAAAATCAGGGATTTGAACTGGTTTGTCATAGTCTGAAGCCCTCCTGAGAACCTGCATTCCACCCCAGATGTACTGGATCAGAATCTACATTTTAACAAGATCCCCAGAGTGATTCTTCTGTATAATAAAATTTGAGGACCACTGCTCTACTAGTGGTTCTCAGAACTGGTCCCTAACACACAGCATTGGCATCACCTGCGACCTTGTTAGAAAGGCCAATCAGTGGAATATGAACTCGAAGGAACAGGTTGGAATCCCCCGTAAACAGAACAAGAATCCCTGAGGTGCTTTATTACTTATCGTATGATCCAGAAATCAAGGTCTGGGCTTCAAAGGGATGAAACTGCAGAGTCTGGACCTAACGGGAGGAAACACAAAGGAACAGATTTGTGTGTCTGGCTTTGGTAAAATGACCTGATGTCTGGCGAGCAGCAATGTTTCCACACATACTTCTCTTTGACCTTCCTTACCGTTTAAAGAAACACATGTCTGTACAGCACAGCCAAAAGGACAAGTCTATTCCAAACACAAGCTGATACACAAGACAGAGTTCCCTCATAGTGTACTTCCTAAACTGAGTTTCGAAGAACACTTATGATCCCGTAAGTGCTGAAAGACACTGTGAAGGAAAAAAGGGGACGTTGGGGCTAAGAGGTCAGGGATGTGGTCCTGATACACTGAGGCTCAGATGTGCATCAGGCACATTAGACCCCAGAGTTCTGGAGTTACGGAGTCCACTGAACATCACCTCATTTGATGACACCATAACTTTTTCAGAGCCTCTGTAAACATGGTCCAGTGCCCTCAAGTTCCTAGTCCCTTCATCCTCCTGCACCCATTTTCCTATCTCTAAGGTATCATGCCTATCATATGTGAAGAAGTGTGAAGATTCAATTTCGATGAGATAACACGTCAGTGCACTTTGTAAACCAAAAAAAGCCAAGTCTCAGACTGCTACTAGCCACGATCTGTCAAACACCTTCTAGAATCTCCTGTATCACTAACCCAGCCATCATACCTTGTCTGTATGGACAGCCAGGCTAGCTGCTGGTTTCCCCACAGACATATCCCACAGAATCACAGTGTTGTCAGCAGATGCACTTGCTAGCACATTTCTGAAAAAGGGGAGAAACACCAGGTAACCTTTTGAAAATTAAGAGCAGTAAATACAAGAAGTAAATTCCACTTACAAGAGCATCAAACAGAATAAAATATGTGGGAATAAATTTACCAAAAGTGCAAGACTTGAATTCTGAAAACTATACAATATTTTTGGAGAGAAGTGAATTTTAAATAAATAGAGCCTAAATTCTGTGCTTATGGATTGAAAGACTTAATAGTGTTAAAATGGAGACACTACCATTTAAACTGATCTATAAATTAATCTATAGATTCAACCAATTCCTATCAAATAGCCCCCAAATTGACGTAAGATGGTCCAAAAACTTCATAAGGAAAAGCAAGGGACCCAAGAGGGCCACAATAATCTTGAAAAAGATAAGTTGGAAAACTCACATTTCCCAATTTCAAAACTTATTACAAAGCTAGAGTAATCGTGATACAAACACACAGTGTGGCGCTGGCATTAAGGACAGAGACAGATCAGTGGGACAGAAATGGAAGTCTAGAAAGAAACCCTCACATTCATGGTCAGCTGATTTTCAACAACGGTTCCAAAAGAACTCAATGTTCCATGGGAAAAGAACAGACTTTTCAACAAATGGTTCAGGGGTTGAGTGGATACCCTCAGGCAAGATGATGACCTTGTCCCTTTGTACTTATTTCTCAATGTGCTTTAGATAAGAGCTTACAGCTCAACTTCTCATATGAAAACTGTACACACCTATTGTTTGTGACGTTAGGCCCCCTCTTGTTTTTTTTGATGTCTGTGTCTAATGCTAACAACTGACCTCTGAGCATTCACCTTACTGGGTCCCAGAGGTTCGGGTATATGCTGTTTTTCTTCTCATTTTGATTCTAGGCAAATTTTTCATTCTTTCTTTGATTTCCTCTATGGCCCAGTGGTTTTTCAGCAGTGTGTTACTCAGTTTCTATGTATCTGGTTTTTCTTCCTTATTCTTCCTGTGATTAATTCCTCTTTTTATGGTGATGGGACCGGAGAAGATGCTTTGTAATTCTCTCAGTGGTTGGACCTTGTTGAGGGTTGCTTTGTGGCCTCAGGTGTGGTCTCATCTGGACAATGTTCCATGTGCTTTGGAAAACAATGTGTGTACTTTGCTGCTGCTGGGTGGGTGTTCTATGTATGTCAGTGAGGTCCAGCTGGCCGACTGTGGCCTTTAGATCTTCCCTATCTTTGTTGCGTTTCTTTCCAGATGCTGTGTCCTTGACTGATAGTGGTGTGTTGAAGCGCACTATTACTGTGGTACTGTCAAATACTCTTTTTTTTTAATTTTTATTTTTATTTAACATAACTGAGTGAAAATGTACATTCACATATAAATTTACATGCCCACCTATATGCAGCTTCCACTGCTCTCCCTGTCCGGTGACTGCGCACTATTCCTCTCTGCTCCATACATGTCTCATCCTCCCAACAGCCTCCTTTCCCCTCCTCTCCACCTACTCCCCTTCCTCCAGCCAGAGGTCAGCAAGATGATATCCTACAGATGTATAGAACCATAAAGTGCTTCCAATATATGGTCACTCTGCATTGCCAAGTCCAATCCATTCCTGTCCAAAGAGTGGACCTTTGTTATAATTTATGGGAAAGGGCAGCATCAGGGCTACTAGGGGCCATGCTCTCAGAGGAACCCCAAAACCACTGGACCATCAACTGAGGTCTTTTAGTGGAGATCTCAGGATGCACCTCTTTTTATTCTTGTGTTGCCATGTCAAATACTCTTTTTGGTGCTGTTATAGTTTACGTACTTGGAGCCCTGACATTGGGTGGGTAGGTACTACCTATGGTTATGTCCTCATCTCTTTAATCATTTTATAGTGTCCTTCCTTGTATGTTATGCTGGATTTTATTTTAATGTCTGTTTTACCTGAGATTAGCATTGCCACTCTGCTCTAGTTTAGTTGCTGTTTGCTTGACATATTTTTTTCTTTTCTTTGATTTTTAATACATTGATGCCTTTGTTTTTAGGTGTGTCTCCGGTAGAGAACATGCTGATGGCTCTTGTTTTTTTAACCAATTCTGTCACTCTCTCTTTATGGGTGCAATTCATTCATGTTCAATGTAATTACTAATAGATTTGAGTTCATTGCTGTCACTTTGTAGTGCTTTCCGGGTGTCTGATGCTTATGTTTTTTTCCTCTTATTCTCCTGTACTGAATTCTTTTATCTGTGGATTTTTTTTCATTTCTTTTGTTCTCAATTTTGTGTTTACTGAGATTTTTTTTTTCCTCTTTATTTGGATTACTAGATTTGTTACCTTTGGTTGTGTTTATCTTAAAGCTTACCCCTACCTTCCTAAGTTTAAACCAGTCTTTTATTACTTGGTATTGCTTTGTGCCTTTCTATTAGGAAGTTCTGTACCTACAGTGTTTTTCCCTCTTTTATTGTTCTGATGTAGCTGTCATTTACTGATTGGCTTCTCTGGTTCTCTGTTGTCAATCTTTCAGTTTTGTTTCACCCATGATAATTCATTACCTGCACTGTAATCTGGTTGATGCTGTTTTGCAGCCTAGATTCAGGCTCTTGCCTGATGTTGCTGGTACTTTACTTGAAATACTACTCTCTTTCTAGTTCGGTTTTTATGTATTCCCTTAGTATCTGTCTATCTGGAAATGTCCTAATTTCACCATTATATTTGAGAATCCAAGACAGTGAATCTAGCCATGCTGGCTGGTAGGGGACATCCACACAATAGCTCTCCTTGTTCTCTGTTCTCTGTCAATTTCTGATTCCATTCAGTGCTTCAGCAAGTCCTTTATTCCTATGTTTGGTGCTTACAAGTCCGAGGCTGATGTCCGTGTCTGTTTTACTAAAGTTTTTTTGGGTCTTTGTTGTAGAGGTATGGCACGGTGTTTCTCTGTGAACTGCCGTGTTGGCTCTGCCAACCCTCATGTGAAAGAATGGCAGGGGACCCCTACATTTCTCACCATAAGCCAAAACTAAAACCAAATCTGCTACTGTCAACTCACATCATGCTCCCCCCTCTGCAACTCAAAAGAGATCACAAGTCTAAATGTAAGAATTAAAACTACAACACTGTTAGAAAACATACGTGTAAATCTTTGTGATCCTGGGTCAGGTGATGGTTTATTAGATATAACACCAAAAGTACAAGCAGCAACAAAAATAAACTGGATTTCATTAACATGAAATACTTTCATGCTGTAACAATACCATCAAGAAAGTAAAAAGACAACTGATAGAATGACAGAAAATATAAATCATGTAACTTGTATCTAATATAAAGAACTTTTGTAACTTGATAACACAGAAATAACTCAGTTTAAAAAAATGGGGCAAAGAATCTAGATAGCTCCTTCTCCAAAGAAGATACACAGACAGCCAATAAGAACATGAACAGATGTTCAACATCAATAGTCGTTAGGGAAATGAAAAATCAAAACCACAATGGGAAACCACTTCACACCCACTGGAGCTGGCACCCTGAATCTGGACTTCTAGCCAATCACATTACATTCTTTTACATCCCTTCAAATATATTTTTTTTACCTGATAAGCTTATTCCAGGACAGGTCAAGGACAGCATCCGTGTGTGCTTCTGCTGAGGAGCTCTGTAATGATTATGTTTAATTACTCTTTATATTAAAGTTCTCCCTCTCATAACTGATACTTTAAGAAATACCTTATCTCCCTGTTAGTGTAGATAGCCATGATGTTCTTTACAGAGAAGGAACTATATAGTAGCTCTTATCTAGGTGGTATAATTCTACAAATACCATTTTTTCACTCTCTTCCCTCAAATAAAAACAGGAATTAATGCAAGAATACTTAGAATTTTAGATAGTAAAAGTTAAACACAAATTTTAAAAATTCTATTTCATTAGCATTTCATCTCCTAAGGTCTTACTGATTAAGTCAAGAACACTAAACACAAAATACAACACTGGAAAAAAAGAATTCAAATTCAGGAACATAAATGCTGGTCAGAAATACTTTGTTTTTGGTATTTGAAGGAAATTTATGAAGAACAGTAATGTCAACACGACGTGTAAACACAGCTAACATAAAGAAGCTTTCAGGAACATGGCAAGTTGACAGCTAGTGAATTAATGGGAATGGCTGCTATGTATGAAGGGGGAACATGGCCTGAGAAGAATCTGTTTTGTGTAAGGAAGAACAACAGGCTAATGACGATTTCCTGCAATGAGTAATTATTTTCTCTTAGATTAGCTTTCTGAAACTATAAAGTACAGTCAGTCACTTTATAACTACCTGTCCTATCCCCTCAAGAACACCTGGCTGGAAAAATGTATGTCCTTGCCCCTCCCCCCACTGGCAATTTATGTCTACTTGTATTAGAGCTTTAATATCTACCAAGTCATTTACCTTCTTTCCTTTCTTTTTCTTCTTTTTCGATAGCTTACTTCCCAGTGTGAAGACTGGTTCTAAAGAGTCCACTATATCAAGGTCCCACACTTCAATGACAGGAGTCATGTTTCCCACAGCAATATAGTTTCCTGCAGGAGGAGGTGATGCATTTATGATTAAAACAAACAAAGCCCAACAAAAGAAAGGCATAAATAACTTCAGACAAGTAATGGGTTATAGCAGAGCTTCTCACGTTTTCACATGCATGTTAGTCACCTGAATGCTGTTAAAATGCAGATTCTAGCTCAACAGTTACACACTGGCAAAGAAAGGTCAGCAGTTCCAAGCTACCAGTGATTCTCCGGAACAGACCTAGCAATCGGTTTCCCTAAAGATTATATAGCCTTATGTAAAGCTTTATAGGGCAGTCTTCCTATTACAGTGGGTCACTATGAATTAGTTGGAATTGATTTAAAGACATCCAACAACCGTAACCAGTTCCCAGATAAAGCCAATGCTACGCTGCCGGTCCATGGACCACAATTTGAGTGTCCATCTCTTGGCTCCGGTGTCCTCAGTCCTATTACAAGAATAAAACCCATCTCTTCTCCTTCATGGGGTCATTGTAAAGATGAGGATCAAATAAGATAATACATAAATATGCTTTGCAAATACGATGTAAACACAATGTCACCAGTGCTCACTTTTCCAGGGCAGCAACACTGACGAGGGAAACGGGCAGTCAGCAGATGTGGCCAGTCAGACTGACGTGAGAACATAATTATTTAATCAGACTGAAGTGAGAACATAATTATCTAATCTGCCCCAAAGCTGTTCCATGGCCACCCTTCTCATTCTGACTTTACCTAAAGTGTTTGAGAAGACTTAGGCCACCAAACTCTAGCTGTTAGTAGTTACACAGCCAACACACTCTCAGGCCCTATACTTCAGCTCACAGTGGAGGGGCTACCCCCAGAGCCTATCCAAAAACTGGTATAACACAGGCCCAAAACAATTACATGACTGTTTACATAACCTCCTAAAACATAAAGAAGTAACTTCATGATATATCAGTGACGATGCTGAAAACATTCAGATAGAACATACAACACAAGTATAAATTCTCTAATTACCAGTGGAATCATCTGGACTAGGATCAAAATTCAGCCACTCCACACTCAGAGGATATGCAGACAAGAGTATATCATGGTGTACATAAAAAGAGTCTTCTTCTTGATTATAAACTGCAAAGATTAGAAAAAGAGAATTTCAGCAGAATAAGAGTCATTAGAAATCACATTCCACTCAAAACAGACTCTGTTAAACTGACGGGAGCCACAATGCTCGAAGTTGAGGCCTGTGTGATGCTGTTAAGGGCAGATGTCAAATTCTTTACTGCCAGACAAAACTTTTGCATGTAAAATGTATCCTACCACCTGGCCCAAAGGGGTACATGAACACAGCAGAAAAGCATTTTGTGGGAATACTCCATCTGTGTGTTCTCCAGGCAGGTGGTCCTGTCTTCTGGTTCACCTGCTAGAGAAAACAAACTCTCAGAAGGAGTATGTCAGTGTTATCCCTTAAAGGTCTGATCATAAGAAGAAATCAAAAAACAGTGCTGGGGGAAAATAATTCCTATTTAGACATTTAAATGCTTACCAAAAACTACTCTTCTCTAATATGAAAAGCTTATAAGGACTAACAGTGCAAACAAAGCTCTTAAAGACATCCTTCAAATACGGCAACTAAAAGAATTACCTTTTTATTTTTTAATCATTAATAGATACATTAAGGAGCAAAAGTTATTAAAAACTGGCAGATAATCAGAGGGATGTAAGTCAAAACCACTATGAGATACCATTTCACTCCAGGAGCATGGTTAAGATAAAACAAAACAGAAAATAACAAACGCTGGCAAGAATGTGGGGAAATTGGAAAGCTTATCTATCCCCTGATGGTGGGCATGCAAAATGGTACAGCTGTTGTGGAAAACAATGTGGTGATTCCCAAAAAAAACTAAAGAGAACTATCATGTGACCCAGCAATTCCACTCCTAGTTAAATACTCAAAAGACTTGACAGCAGAGATTCAGAGACTGGTACACAACGTTCACTATAGCACTACTCATGTTAGCCAAAAGGTGGAAACCTAAATGCGTATCAACCTATCACTGGACAAATAAAAAGTGGTACATACATACAACAGAATACTACTCAGCCAGTAGGAGAAAAAAGTGTCCACAGATGCTACAACAGGATCGAGATTGAAGACATCATGCTGTGGGAATTAAGCCAATCACAAAGGACTAGTATTATATGACCTCACTTATACATAAAAACAAGAAAAGGCAAATGCACAGAAACCAAAGTTTATTAGTGGTCACGAGGAAAGTAGGGCCCTGGTGACACAGTTGCTAAGAACTCCATCTGCTAGCCTAAAGGTCAGAAGTGTGAATCCACCAGCTGCTCTGTGGAAACTCTATAGAGCAGTTCTACTCTATCCTATAGGGTTGCTATGAGTTGGAATTGACTCGAAGGCATCAGGTTTTTTTTGTTAGGGTCAGGAGTGGGGGGTGAAGAAAGGAGGGTTAACAGTGATGGAAAAATCCCATTGGTTAAAGGTTGGGCTGAACAGCTAATTATTTTAATTGCTGTTAATAAGTTGTACATCTGTGAGAAACTGAACTGGTGAAAGCTGTGTAGTATATACCCATTCCTCAGTTACTATCTCGTCATCTGGTATTTTACATTTGCAACAGTAAAATACCTACTGTTTGTTCTGTGCCTCAGTGACGCATGCCAGGCAGTGACAAATGCTGAGGCGCAAGCTGAGAGTAACACTGGCTGTGACACTATGGTTGTGGGTCAGCTTGGCTGGGCCATGATTCTCAGTGGTTTGACAGTTATAAAATGATGCTGTCATTTTCCACCTTATGATCTTTGTGGTCATCTTCCATTTTTTGTAACAGCCTGGTCTTGGGGATGTAAAATCTCTGCCGTCGAGTCGGGTCCGACTCACAGCGACCCTAGAGATCAGGGTTGAACTGCCCCATAGAGTTTCCAAGTAACCATTTCCATGAGTCAAGAATGGATGTGTTTACAATGGCCAAAATTCTTTTTAAAAAGGCAGCTGCCAAAGCTGCTTATGCACAACCAAAACACCTTATGGAATTTAGTTCCACAGTTTGGAGGTTTAAGGTCAAGGTTTCATGGGACATCCAGTTAACTGGCCTAATGTGTTTAGTGCTTCTCTTCTACCCTCCAGTTTACTGTGTAGTGCCTGAGGTCATAAAAATTTGCAAGCAGCCATCCAAGGAACAACAATTATTCCCTATTCACCCGTAGTAACAGAAAGAGTAAGAAATCAGAGGAGGATCTGGAACATGTGACTACTTGCCTTCATAAACAGCGGCCTCCTCTGCCGTGAGATCAGAAGAAATGGATGGTGTCTGGCTATCATTTCTGAACATTTTGATCAAAGGTTGCACAGAAGACTTTTGATCAAAAGGGGAAAATGCAGAACAGAATTTTAATTCTTATGGATTCCAGACTCAAACTACTATCCTGAGAGAATCTTTCAAACCAAAAACCACCCTTGAAGCCTTCTTAAAAGCAAACAATGGTTTAGCTTAGCTAGTCAAAAAGGTCAGCCTTGAGTATCATGCTCTTTTAAGAACTATTTATGTGGGATCAACTGACAATAGCAATCTAAAAGATTAGATAGGAACCTTAGAGCAGGGAGTTAATATGGGAACAACCAAGAAATGAAGGTGAGAATGGCTGTACAATTCAGAGAAAGTAACTAATGTCTCTAAGTTGTACATAGAGAAACTCCTGGTGTATAGTTTACTGTATATATTTTACATACAAATAAATAAAATTTAGAAGAAAAGCTGGATGACTAATAATTTTAAAAACTACACAGTAAAACTGACTGAGACCCCAAAAATTGGGACTCCCCATTTACAGTATGACTTTTATTAAGAAAGACGCTAATGATAAGTGAAGCTAAGGATTTTTGAATTTTGAAATTCCTTGGATGTCTGCTTCAGTGACAGATGGTGGGATCAGCAGATCCTGTAATATTCTACCAATCACTATGCAGTGAGTCCACCAATCACTGTGCAGAATGATTAGCTTGTGGTCCTGGAAAAACCTCAACTATATTCAATGTCCTCAGCTTACACGTTACATAAAAATGGTGATGCTTTAAAGCATAATCTTCTTTGACCCCTATGTCACAGCAGCTTTTAAAATTAAATCAGCAACTTTGAAATTATTCTTGAACAGAGATATGCTGGATAATTTGCTAATCCTCTCCAAATCTAAACAGTAAGGTATATCTACAATAATGTAGCTTGAAAGGAAGTAGAAATATGATTGCTTTACTTGAATTTCTTTCTAAACTTCTCTATGATCCTCACCAAATTCAAATGAATGACTATAGCAACTTCTCAGATGAGAATGTACAAAAATTAGTGATGGCAAAAACTGATGGGGTTTCAATTTCTTGAAATTAGAATTAATTTTTGAAAAAAAATTCACCACTCTAGCTTTCATTTGAAATATTAAAAAATTCAAAGCTATTAAGAGATAGATTAATTTCACACAGAATTAACTACTATTTAAAGCCATTCTTAGATTTTATAAAGATACTGCAATGGGTCATGTGATAAAAATGGCCACATACACAGGTTTCCCATGGGTGGCCTTAAAGACTCTGAAGTCACAGAAATCCACACTAACAAATGGAACCAGCAACAAGGTCACCTAGGAGATGCCAATAAACACTAAACGTCAAGGTTTTCATTTCCAAATGGTGCAACTGTGTTTTCCATGATGAAAGACCCTGCCAACCTAATAATCACTTTAAACTTCAGCATTTCAAGGCAGGTTAGTAGAGGATTTCCAGGGGAAGAGAGCATCTTGGAAGGACCTGTTGGATGTAACTGCACAGAGGAAGAAGCAACAGAAAGAAGAGGGAAAACCTGGAGGCAGAGCATTCCAGACATCATGAAGCTATTTTTAAGTATAAAAAGTAACATTAGTAGAGTCTATAGAATACCCAAATGAGGCAAGTCATTCATGTTTGTTGAATTAGCAAATATCAACATGATAAAATATCTGATTTGAAAATGCAAATCAATGCTGACTGCAGACTCCTACCCTGCACTCTTCCTGCCTGGCTCTTGGGCCATCATTGGCTGGAGTCAGAAAGGGGTCAGGATGTTTTACTGCCCAAGGAGAAATGAGGGGCCTCTGTGGGATTATTATGAAGGGCACGAAATGTTTTGCAAAGGGGGAAACACCTGAAACAACTCTCAAAAACAAGGATAAAAATCTGTCTGTTCAGTGTCACTCTAACTACATTAAAAACAATAAACAAACGAACAAGAAAACTGGGAGTAAGAAGCTAGCGGAACAAGTTACTACTATCTCAGGGTATGGGATTTTAATTTTTTCTCAGATTTTTACATAATCTTAATTCCAGGTTTTCTAGAGTGAGAAAAAAATGGCATAAATGTACTAATAACAGATTAAGAACCCCTGTTAAAACTCCCATGGCACCCTGGTAGGGCAAGGGCAAAGGGCCTGGCTGTGAACCCAAATACTGCAGACTGAAACCCAGCAGTGTCACCCAGGAGACGAGACTTGGCAATAGCCTCCTGTAAAGACTACAGTGTAGTAAGAGTATGGTGCAGTGCTTCTCTGTCATACTGGGTCACTGTTCACATAGGAATCAACTTGACATTACACAACAGCATTAGTGCTCCCAGCTTATCTATTTCCACTGAGAAAGTCAGGTACCAAACGGACACACTAGACTACATGCCCAGGCACATTCAGCAGAAATCAGTCAACTGTATAGGTAGGATTTAACCATGCAGCCAACTTAAATGAGATTTAGCATGATTCGACACCTACGTGACCTCAAAACTGTAACTATTATGGTTACTCTTCTAGTATCACTTAACTGGAGAAGTTTTTAGTGGGTGATGTAACTTACTTACCATGCACCTCTAAATTGCACTGGTCCTGTTCAGCTCTACCACAAACTATGAGATTATCACTGGGCTTAATCAAGAAATCCTCACGTTCATACTGTTCCTAAGTGCAAAGGAAAAAAATGCCATCGGTTAGAAGTAGGTATCTTGTGAAACCACTAATAATCTTTTGTTTCCATCATTTGCCTATTCTAGGTATTTCAATAAGTTGGATCACACAGTATTTGTCCTTTTGTGCCTTTACTCCACATAAAGTTTTCAAGATTCATCCGTGTTGTAGTACACACCTGAACTTTTAGGCTGAGTAATGTTCTACCACACCTGTATACCACATTTTGTTTATCTCTTTTTCTGCTGATGGACACTAGGGTCGCTTCTACCTCCTGGCTGTTGGGAATACCGCCACAATGAACACTGGTGTACAAGTTTTCGTCTGAGTTCCTGCTTGCAAGTCTTTGGGGTGTGTACCTAGGAGTGAAACTGCTGGATCACACAGTAGTTCTAACTTTTTGAGGACTCATGGGTTTTTCAAACACTTAAGAGCACAATTAGTGAAGCCATGTAAATAATTACTGTATCTTTCAGGGTAACACAGGGAGAATCACAGGTATTTCAAACCCTGAAGAGCGCAAATAGAAAAGCCATGTACATAATTACCATGTCTTTCAGAGTAACACACGGGGAATCATAGGTTTTTCGAACACTTGGGAGGACAATTAGAAAAGCCATGCACATAATTACCGTGTCTTTCAGAGTAACGTAAGGGTCCTGGTCATTACTCCCGTAGACTGTGAGACCCAAAAGAGATTCACCAAGAGTCTCAGCTTCTGTAAGAATTCATAAACTAAAATGAATGAAACAGTCATTTTGACAAAACCAGTTTTTCTCAGACACTTTAGACTTAGATCCAACTGTCTTTTAAAACTGTCCTGGCCACAGCAAATGGTCCCAACTCAGCAGGAACGGATGCTCACTGAGGGCCAAAATGACATGCGGTAAAGACAACCGAGAAGACAGAGAGACCCACAAGAGTGGGTGCCTACCTCGACTTGGGACCGGAAGAACCGGATGGTGCCCGGCCACCACCACTGATAGCCATGATGGAGCTCACAGAGAGGAGCCTCAGTGGCAATACAAGAATAAAAAGAGGTGCATCATGAGATCTCCACTAAAAGACCTCAACTGATGGTCTAGCGGTTTTGGGGTTCCTCTGAGAGCATGGCCCCCGGGCCCTGATGCTGCCCGTTCCCATAAATTATAACAAAGGTCCACTCTTTGGACAGGAATGGAATGGATTTGGCAATGCAGAGTAACCATATATTGGAAGCACTTTATGGTTCTATACATCCATAGGATATCATCTTGCTGACCTCTGGCTGGAGGAAGGGGAGTGGACGGAGAGGAGGGGAAAGGAGGCTGTTGGGAGGATGAGACATGCATGGAGCAGAGAGGAATAGTGTGCAGTCACCGGACAGGGAGAGCAGCGGAAGCTGCATATAGGGGGGCATGTAAATTTATATGTGAATGTACATTTTCACTCAGTTACGTTAAATAAAAATAAAAAAAAATAAAATAAACTGTCCTGGCATCACCCAAAGCTGGGAAAGGAAGCAGCTGGTGACAATAAACATGAGTGTAGAGCTGATATTCTTGGCATTCATAACTCTTCTAATGAAAGAGTTTAACCAAACTGTAAAATCCCCTCTTAGAAAACAGCTGAACACTGCTGAGTCCTTCATTTGCTCTTCAACCATTATTCAAGTATTAGAGAGAGATGGCCTTGAGCCCCTGGATACAAAATTACCCTAAAACACAGAAATGAACATGTAGGGATAAGGCTTGCCTGGTCACACAAAACTGAGAAATGATGAATTTCATAAGCCGGTCTCTCTACTGCAAGATTTCTCAGAACTGCTGATGCACTAATATGCCTTATGGATTTAAACTCATAACTTTTTCCCTAAAGTTATTTCAAAGTGATTTCTTTTTTTAAAGCATATTTGTTAGATAACAGAGTAGACTGCAAGTAAAACAAGATTGAAGAAAAGGAAGATACACCGAACTGCTGGGGGCATTATTTTAAGGATGCAGGACTGGCGGGTCTTGAGATCTGAGAGGGAGCTTCCACTGCATGAGAAAGGCAGTGCTGAGGACCCACACAGTGAGAGAACAGGAAGGAGCTGTTCTGAAGGCCACCTCTCCAGCCTGAGTTAGTTCTTCCTCCTTCTGGAGTCCCATGGCACTCTGCTGGTTGGAGGGAGAGGTTCGTTCCATCTCCCAACCCATCCTGCAGGGCTGCCGAGTTAGTGCTCCCACGTTCACACACGACTACCACGTGCACCAAGCTCCGATGCCTTTAAAGGTTTTCTCCTGCAAGGGAAACAGAGATTCCCAAGCTTCCAGACTTTTCTTCAGTTTCCCATACATCTTCCAGATACATCATTCACACAGATCAACTTGCCAGGCATTTTCCCCACTTTAAGTCTTTATTCAGCTATTCCCTGTTCCCATCATACACATTAAGTCAAGCTTAACATCATTTTGGCCCTGAATGCTTTCCATAATTTTGCCCCCATTCTTCTTAATTTTTCCCTTATTTGGATTTTAGCACTTCCTCCACAGTGTTCTCTACAACACACAAATATGCACCATTTGAGGCACCCAGGCCAAGTATGCTAATTTCCACCCTGATCACCTTGACTCAAACTATGTCATCTCCACTCAGAACCTACTTCTCCCTGCCTGACGGGTCACATGTCCTGACCTGTTCTTCAGAAATGGTCCAACAACACTGAAGCGACTTACCCCACAGTGGTCATCACCAAGCCACGCACGTGATTTTGGAAAAAGACTTTTTACTATGGCAATTTTCCAACATGTACAAAGATCAAAAAGGTATAATGAGCCTCTTATTACTGAGCCCTGACAGTTAACATTCTCTCATTTTTATTTTTATTTTTTGGTTTCCCCTTTAGGGTTTTTAAAATCAAATCCTAGGTAGCATGAGCACTTGGTATGGAACTCTAGCAGACAAGGATATTTTTTGGTGCCTCATTAAAATTCCAACAGGAAATCTCTGAAACAGTATGGATCATCTTTAAATCAACCTTTAAACCAAACAAGTTTAGCTTAACCAGTAAAGAATGTCTGGTTACAGCACTGTGCTCTTTCAAGAACTGTTTACACAGCATCGAAGTGACAAAAGGCAACTCAAAAGATTAGATATGAACCTTAGGGAGGCAGTGAGTTTATGTAAATGGGCGATACACTCGGAAAGGACACTGGTAACAGTTGCACAACTTGAAGAATGGGATCAGCACCATTAACTTGTACAGGTTAAGTGTTCTGCTGTATATACTCTCAACAACAAAAATTGAACAAGCTGCTGTAAGGCTTTTATACAGTGTTTTCGATTCATGACCAGGGTTTCTCCACATCTAGCACGAGTATTTAATAAAATGGGTAGTTTTTAAGTTGGGTCATTGATTCCTCCCACAAACCTGGGCTCTTAGGAAAACAAAGTAAGTAAAGCAACCTTTCCAAGTCTCTCCACAGCTGCCCTTAGTGTAAAGCACTGCAGACCAGACTGTATTCCCTTCCGCTCACCTGGTGGACACCTTAAGCTGAAGAATTTAAGACATTATGGGAAAATAAAGACTTCATAAAGCTCAAAATACCAAAATAAAGAAAGGATGCATCAACTAAGCATAATATCATCTTTCCTATTTTAAATATTCCAAGTTATACAATCAGTATTGTCCTAAATCCTGAAGACCTCCTTCCACTGCAGCCAATGATACACTTGTGATTTTGCTTCGCTGCCAGTAACACATGGAATTATTGACTCTAGCTTTTGGAGCGTATCAGGTCTCGGAAAGTCACAGGAACTGGAATGAACTTTCCTTATCCTGTTTAGTGTACCAGAACTGCCTGCATATTTCTCAAACTCAACATTTAGGGTGAGCAGCCCTCACACCACAAGACAGCAAAACAGCTCTAAAAGCTCAGTCAGTCCTTTTTCTCCTGTTTACTTCCTGTCACCCACAGAGCAAGGCAGTTCTGTTTCTGTCTTCTCAGCTCATTTTTTTTGTCCCCTAAAGCTTTCTGTACTAACCCCCACTCCTAACCTGCCGCCTTCTTGATGCCTTTTTTTCCCCACCTGTGGGTCTCTCTTTTTCAATTATTTTTGACAAAAGTGTCTCACAATGTACATATTCTAAAATAAAAAAAACTGTGGCTGAAAAAATAAATTAAAGAACACTATAACTGCACACAGGAACAACTCACAAATGAGTTTGAGATTATTACACATGCAATACAATACACAATACTCATTTTGGGGTTAGTGGATCAGTGTTTGTTTTCTAAGCTGGTTTAAGAAACAGGCTCTCTGCCCAGCGTCTGAACCTGATTATGTGACTGCCGTGCAGGCCAATAGAATCTCAGAGTAAACTTCAGAACACCATCAGCCTGATCTAATGCACTGAATGAGTAATTAAAAACCAAGAGCACTGATGAATTCTGACCTGGATCACCATCCTCGTCATATTTGTCTAAGTCATACTCGGCCAGCTCATCATCGTCCAGGGTTCTGTCGTCCTCTGGGTCACCATCCTCCAGGGGCTCCCTGGGTCGTGCCTGGGTGCGTGCACTCTGCATGCCATCTTCTGAAGGATCACCCGTCTCCTCTTCATCGCTGCCACCTTCTTCTCTGCAGGAATTAAAAAAAAATTCATCCAAATGATCCTGCTCAGTGACCCTACCACCTTGTCACTGATAGTTAAGATACACATCAACATTTCCAAACTTACTGCAATTTCTCCTTTGCTTCAGCGATGAGACGCTTCACTTCTTCTTTACTTAGCTCTACCTGTAAGAGATCACACACTTCATGAGATTACAGCCTACAGCAAAATCTGCAGAAGCCAGAACCTGTATAAGCTGTAAATGTGTCAGAGAAGGAACACTCAAATGCTTCTCGGGAAAAAGTACAACAGAAAAGTGACAAGACTACACTGTGTCAGAGGTGGAAAACTAGTGAGATCCGGAAAAGCAAGGTAGCCCCAGAGAATTCCAGCTCTTACAGATTTCACCATATCTATACAAACCATTAGAATCCTTTGAACTACAAAGAAATTTGCAAACAATGTCAAGTATAACTTCTCAAGACATAACTGACAAACATCAATTCAAATCAAACCAAACCTAACCCACTGCTGTCAAATTCAGACTCATAGCGACCCTATAGATGTAGATCAGCCCTCCAGGGTTTCCAAGGAGCACCTGGTGGATTGGAACTGTCAACCTTTTGATTAGCAGCTATAGCACTTAACCATCACGCCACCAGGGTTTCCACAATCACGCAAAGTCCCTAAGTTTACAATAAGTGGAGTTTTCACATTTCACAGATCTTTCTAGTTACGATCCATACCCACCATACTGGCTTCCTGAAAACCTCAGCTGGCTTTCTTCCAACCACTGTGACTCCTCCATGGTCCCTCCTCCCAACCCTCTCTGTGGTCAGTCCTCAGCAAACCACCCTGCCTTGGGCCTGTGATCTTCTTCCTGTTATCACTGCCAAGTATTCGATGATGAGACACTCGCTCTGACGCAAAGCTCACTCACTCTCAAGATTAAAACTACAAACTGCTTCCAACTTTCTCCTCCAGCATGGCACTACAGGTCCATTTCTCAGACTGGGTCTAAGCCTCCGCACTTGGTTGTTCTGTCATCCTAGTATCACCAAGCTCAAAACCGAAGTCACACTCTTTCCCACCTTCTCCTAATCAATGTTCAATTCCTATGATTAGTAAACTGTAAGCTTCTGGAAGACAGAAATCTACTTGTCACTGTATACCTAAGCACACAGGTCAGTGTAACAGGCCCACGGTAGTGAAGCTTAGTGATCAACAATAAACAATCAATCCATCTTCCAGCTTCCACAAAACACCCACTGTTATGGCCCTCTCGTTCTGTTCTGATTCACGATGACCCCGTGTGTGCACAGCAGAACTGGTCCACAGGGTTTTCAAGGCCGTGATCTTTTGGAAGCAGATCGTCGAGTCTGTCTCCCAGAGGTGCCTCTGGTAGCTACCAACTGCCAAACCTTTCAGCTAGTAGCTGAGAGCTTAACTGTTGGCACTACCCAGGGACTCTTACGATGCCTCATCCCTTCCCCACCAAAAAACCAGAAAACCCAAACTCCTTGCCATTGAGTCAATTCCAACTCATAACAACCCTACAGTACTGAGCAGAATTGCCCCAGCGGGTTCCTAAGGAGCAGCTAGTGGATTCAAACTGCTGACTACTGGTTAGCAGACAAATGCTTAACCACTTGTACCACCACGGCTTGAAGACACCTGTAGTAATATCGAAATCTTTTTGAGGGATGACATTACATCACTGGACAACTCCAGAAACTAGTTTCTTTTATTAAAGCTTCTTTTATTAGTCCCAAGTCTTCCTCTCTGGGGTCTCAGAATAAGCCCAATATCTTTTTTCTATAAACTCTTTACGAAGTGGTTTCCAAACTTGTCTGCAAGTTAGAATCACACAGGGATCTTCTAAAAATTCAAGGCTCTGTCCCAGACCAAGTCAATCACGATTACTTGGGGACGGGATGCAGGCATCAGTATACCTGCACACTCCCAAGTGGTTCCAATGTGCAAGCATGTCTGGGAATCACAGTCTTTAAATATTTGAAAGGATAGGTCCCCAAACTATTGCCACTTTAACAATTTTTAATATGATATTTTCCGTGCCTACCCTATAAACATGCACTGAATGCCTACTGTGAGTCAAACACTGGAGAAACAATGGTAAGACTGCATCTTGGTAGAAGTTACATCTACTGGGGCCATTTTATATCTCATTCCCGTCAACCTGTGTCCAAGTCAATCACATTTTCTATCACCTTTTCCATCTCTGTCATCATTAGCCCAAGCAATTATGCTGAAATCAATCTTTTAACTCGACTTCTTCTATGGCAGTTAATATCACTGATATATTATACATGCACATATCACTCCATAAAGGCAGACACTTTTTCCCAAACCTTGAACACATCTGTCCCATAAAAAGCACTTAAAAACCAGAAAACCAAACCCACTGCCATCGAGCAGAGTCCGACTCATAACGACCCTAGAGGTCAGAGTATAGCTGGCACATAGTTTCCAAGGAGCACCTGGAGGATTTGAACTCCCGAACTTTTGGTTAGCAGACAGATGTAGCACTTAACCCACTACGTCACCATGGGTTTCAAAAAACGCTTAAGTATCTATTAACGGATAACTTCAGTAATGGTTAACCTCTGCAACTCACCAACACCTGTGGCCTTTTTCCTCGTGTCACATTTAGCTCCCATCCCCACTGCCACTATCATCTCACTTGAATTACTGCAGGAAATTCCTAATTAAACTCCAGCCTCAGGAAACGGCAGCTTCCACACCCGTTTCTCCACACTACAGTTTTCCTTCTGTTCACTCCTCGGAACCTACCAGAGTGAAAAATCAGTTTCGACGTGTATGAGCCTTCTTCCCTTCGAGTCTGAAAATGCAGTGGGGTAAGAGTGGAGAAGCTGTGGTGTCGTCAGGACGGTTTTTAGGAATTGCTCACCCACGCAGCACTCCGCCGCAAGCCGCGAGGTCCACGTGTGTGTGAATGTGGAGGCGGCGGGGGGCGGGGGCCGGGCGGCGAGGAGGCGCTGTCCGGATTCTCCAGGCAACCCAAACCCTCGGAGCCACTGCGCCTGTCACGACGATCAGGCCCAAACCCACCTCACTGTGGCCAGCCCCACCAGCGCCCTGGGTTAGCGGTCCCTGTTCCCTAGGCGTGGCTGACCCGGAATACTGACAAGAAGTCGTTCTCCTCATCTCGGAGCAATGAGGCCTCACCTTGTCTGGCGTCTCTTTGGCCACGCCGCAGCGGACCCAGGACACGCATGTCACCTGGCGGCTACGGTTCATGGTCCACGGCTCAAAGTGTCCTCAGACGTAAAACCCACTGGACCCTGGGCCAGCACCTCGCCGAGGCCAGGACAACACTTTCCGGGTCGCGTGCGGGACTTCCTTCCAGACAGGAGACAGGCGCGAGCCCGCTCGCCGCAGCATCGGCGCCCACTTCTGACGTCACTCTCAGGCGCCGAATGGGAAAGGGGCGGGGGCAAGTTTGGATGGCGGGGGTGGTCGGGGTGAGGTGCGAGTCGGTCGGCTGTGCTGATTTGGGGGAGCCGGATTTTTAGGACTGCCTTAGGGTCGCCATGAGTCGGATCCGACTCGACGGCACTTGGCTTTGGCTGGTTGCTGCGGATTCTGTGTGCTTCGTGAAGGCCAAGAAAAATATTTGGAACTGAGTTCATTCAGAGAAAGAGTTCTACCAGTGGTTGTTTCATCGCCGGTGGCGTAGTTTTCAAGGTGATGAACAGTGGCTTGTGTGTTTTTTCAATCTGGACTGAAAACTCTTTCTTCAAAATAAATTACTCATTGCAAGGGGACACTTCCACCACTACACGTCGTTATATTCATGATGGCATACACAAAGTGTTTATAACGTGGTAGGCACTGGTTTGATTGCCTTACATTTACTTGGGAGCCCTAGTAACACAGTGGTTAAGAGCTATGGCTGCTAACCTGAAGGCTGGCCGTGGAAATGCAGTTCATATCCACCAGGTGCTCCTTGGGAACCCCGTGGGACAGTTCGACTCTGTCCTATAGGGTTACTATGAGTCAGAATCTGCTTGATGGGAATGGGTATGTTAACTTGTTTAAATCTTAACCCTTATGGGAAGAAGCAGATGGTGCCCGGCCACTACCAGTGATAGCCACAATGGAGCTCACTGAGTCTCACTGGCAACACAAGAATAAAAAGGGATGCACCCTGAGATCTCCACTTAAAGACCTCAATTGATGGTCCAGTGGTTTCAGGGTTCCCCTGGGAGCATGACCCCTGGCCCTGATGCTACCCTTGCCCATAAATCATAACGAAGGTCCACTCTTCAGAGACGAATGGATTGGACTTGGTGATGCAGAGTGACCATATATTGGATACACTTTATGGTTCTATGCATCTATAGGACATCATCCTGCTGACCTCTGTCTGGAGGAAGGAGAGTGGGCAGAGAGGAGGGGAAAGGAGACTGTTGGGAGGGTGAGACATGTATGAAGCAGAGAGGAATGGTGTGCTGTCACCGGGCAGGGAGAGCAGTGGAAGCTGCATATAGGTGGGCATGTAAATTTATATGGGAATGTACATTTTTACTCAGTCATAGTAAAAAAAATTATACAACTTTTAAAAAAGATATTAAAAATTTAAATAAATTGCAAAAAAAATCTTAACCCTGTGTGGTAGGTCATATCCCAATCTTACAGATGGATAAATAATAATTACCTTTTTTCAGAGCCACACAGCTAGTGAGTGGTATAGCTACGATCTGAACCCAGGCAGTGTCTCTCTAAACCCTGGCTATTGTGCACTATGTGTTTCTTAGCTAAGGTCTTGTTGTGCACCATCGACTGGATTCTGACACATAGTGACTTTATATGATATAGTAGAATTGCCCTGTGGAGTTTCCTAAGCTGTAATTGCTACTGGAGCAGATCACCAAGTCTTTTCTTCTGCAAAGTGGCTGATGGGTTTGAACCACTGACCTTTCGGTTAGCAGCCTAGTACCTGCCTGTTGTGCTATTAGAGCTCCTTCATCTTAAGGTCATAGTCACCTAGAAAATGTCACTGGCTGCTGGTAGTTTAGGATAGAAAGTCTTAAGCTAGGAGTCCAGTAAGATTTGGGTTTTGAGCTGTTTCTCATCTTTGTGAGCATCTTTTGCTCTCTCTGAACTTTGATACAAGGACTGCCAGTTAGGTTCGTGAACTCATCCTAGAGAAAGTGCTACATATCTCATTGCTGAATATCACTGTGGTCACCTTCTAAATCCCTTGGGAAGCTATGTACTGACACCAGCACCTAGTCCACCCTTCAAAGCAACCTTGGAACTCTTCTTCTGGAATGGCCGTCAGGCTGTGGTGGTATTACCCTTGATGTCCTGAATGTCATTAAAATGTCTTCCTTTCAATTTCCTTTATCTTTCGGTAAAGAAAAAATTCACGAGGGCCAGATTACGTGAGTAGGAGGGCTGTTCATTTACTGGTTAAAAAAATCCCTCATGGACAACTATACAATTAAATTTGTAAATTGGCCACCATGCCACCATGTGCAATGGCCATTCCAGAAAGAGTTCTAAAATTGCTTTGAAGGGTGGACTAGGCATTGGCATTGGTGCATAGCTTCCCAAGGGAAGTACTTCGAGGTGACCCCAGTGCTATTCAGCAATGAGGTAAGGAGCATGCAGAACAGTTAAGATCGTGGTCTTAATTGGCAGAGCTTATACACTTCTCCTGTCTATGAGGCAGACCAGCAAAATGAACGGCAGAGTGGCTACTATGGCAGAAAATGGCAGGAAAAATAAGTTGGGAGCACATGGTCTAACCCCTGCTGCATTGTCAAGAATGAACCACCCACTGGTGGGATCGATCTGTGGAGATTTCCCAATGAATCTGTCTCCACATGCAATGTCTTACTTGGTTCTCACTGCAGCACTGTGATGAAACCTGATCAGGAACTACTACCATTTTAAAAATGAGGACGTTAGAGGACCCAGTGGTCAAACATCTTGCTACTCTGAGATGACACAATTCGGAAATGACAGAACTGCTTCTAACACCACCAGGTCTTCACACTCAGCCCAATACCCTTGGAACTCCCTCTCCCAGCCTCAGGAGGTACCCTCCTCCTCTTCAGGGGTGAATCGCTCCTTCCTAGGTTGGTGGATTATGTGCTCATGAAGCCTTCTTCCAGCGCTGTGCTTCTCCAAACGGATTCTTCAGGGCTTCTTTGTTTTGTCCATCTAGAAAGATAGTTTAGCAGATTGAATTTTCCAGAGGTCACTGCAACGATATCTTTCTTCACATAACACAGTTCTGCAACCTGTTACTCTCCCATCAAAAAGTGGAGCCCAATTCCTCTCCTCTTGAATCTGGGTGGGCTGTCACTGCTTTGCCCGGTGGAGTATGACGGAAGGCAGGAGCCCCAGTGGCCCAACAATTAAGTCCTTGGTGCTAACTGAAAGGTCAGTGATTCAAACCTACCCAGGAGCTGTACGGGAGACAGACGTGCCGTCTGCTTCTGTAAAGATGACAGCCAAGAACACCCTATGGCTCAGTTCTATCACATGGGGTCACTGTGAATTGGAATCAACTCAGCAGCACCCAACAACCCTGAGACCACCATGCTGGGAGAAAGCCAGACTATGGGGACAGGCCATGTGTTGTTGTTGGATCAGGTAAGGAGAGTCGCAGCATCAGGTAAGAAGTAACAGCGTCGGGTAAGGGACATAACAGCGTCAGGTAAGGAGGGTAACAGCGGGCCATGTGTGGATCCTTCAGTATCCAGTCCTGGTTTTTCAGTCAACCAGGTGAGTGAAAAAGCCATCGGGTGATTCCAGCTCCCAGACACTGATTCACCCCTGGTCTTCTAGTTTTCCTAGCTGAGACCCAGCCGTCAGAGCACAAACCCCCTCCACCGTGCTCTGTCCGAATCCCTGACCTATGGAATCTGTGAGCAGAGGCAAACGTTTTCAAACCACTGAATTTTGAGTCCATTTTTATTTAGCAATAATAATCAGAACAGGTGAGAGCTCATGCTATAGTTAGAACAGAGCTGATGAACAGATTTATTAGCAGATGCTGATTGGTTAACGCCTGCCTGTGTTTAATCAGTTGTGTTCCCGCGATCCATGAGAATGTGCTTCTGTTTGATTGTTTGCCTTTGGGTCTGTTCCCTGCAGGTGCTGGCATATTAAGAGCCAGCGTTGGTTCCAGGATGGCCCGTCTCAGTCTGTGTGCTTCACTGCTGTGCCCAGCCTGGTGCGGAGCAGGCACTTGATAAATATTTGTTAAATGAATGAGTAGATTACAGTTGAGAAGGTGAGCTAGCTAGGACTCGGGTTATTTGGGGCCTGTTAGATTTACACATCAGCCCAAGCTGTGAATTTTCTTTGAAAGGGAAAATCCAGTTGCAGATGGTATTATTAGCTCCCGGGAACAAAAGCTAAAACCCATCAAGCTTAAATAGTTCTGTATCTAAGCCTGATACTTGGGAACACTGATGAGCATATTTAACTTAGAAAAGTCTCTTCCCCAGAGGCCAAAGAAAAAATGTACTGGGTAGCAAGTTGGCTATTCTTAAAGTCCCTAGAGGGTTGGGTAGGCCAAAGCCAGGGTCTTGTTACATCCTCTAGCTCAGGTGGATTGTAATCAGCTTCATAAACATTGTGTCTAATCGGCCTTGAGCACTGGAAGGGAGGTGAAGCCTGCAGTACCCTCCTCCCGCGTTACTGATAAGGAGCTGAAGGTATGGTAATAACTCTCAGTTACTAAGGGTTAAAGACTCATACCACAAACAGATTTTACAGTGACAAAGTCAAGTATGCACAAATGAGAGCTTGTTTGTCCAAAACTAAATTTAATTTGCATTTTCATTATGGCAAGAACCACTGGGTTTTATTCCCACAGTATTATCGACACCCAGCATAGTGCCTGTCACCAACTGTTGGTCAACTGGGTGTACAGTGATGGTTTGCGTGTTGCTATGATGCTGGAAGTTCTATCACCGGTATTTCAAATACCAGCAGAGTCACCCATGGTGTTTCATTTCAGCAGATCTTCTAGACTAAGACAGACCAGGAAGAAAGGCCTGGTGATCTACTTTCCCAAATCAACCAGGGAAAACCCTGTGAATCACAACACGATGTTGCTCAATGGAGTACTGAAAGATGAGTTCCCTGGGTTGGAAGCCAAAAGACACAACAAAGGACTGATTGGGATGATGAAGGTGGTGTGGAGCTGGGCAGCATTTCATTCAGTTTTACACAAGGCTGCCAAGATTTAGAAGGGACTTAAGGGCAACTGACAAAATCAACAACAGCCTAGTACCTGGCACAATAAATGGCAATAAATATTTGGTGAATAAATGAATGATTTGAGAGCTCTAAAGTTAAATCCAGAGAGATTAGGCAGCTTGTCCAAATGACAAGAGACTACCCTGATGATTGATTCCTAGTACATGATCCTTTCCACTATACTGTATAACACAGCTTTTCTGGTAAAGTTGCTTAGGGGTTCATTCATTTATTTCTTGGTCTGTCATGGCTCTTTTGGGTGCAAGCAACAGGTAACCCAACTCTATTTGCCTTAGGTAAGAAGTCAAATATATGTGCTCTAATGTCTCAAAATTCCAATGATAAATACAGCTTCAGAAACCCTGGTAGCATACTGGGTTAACCCCTATGTCTGCTAACCAAAAGGTCAGCAGTTCAAATCTGCCAGATACTCCTTGGAAACTCTGTGGGACAGTTCTACTCTGACCTATAGAGTCACTATGAGTTGGACCCGACTTGATGGCAATGGATTTTTTTAGTATACAGTTTCAGGTATAGCATGATCAAGGGGTTTAAACCATGTTATCGGGAATGGATCTCTCCAATCTGGCTTAGTTTCATGTCTGTGGGAACCGTAGGCTTGCAGCATCCCTCACTCCTGGTCCTAGCAGAAATGCAATCCCTGTTATTCCTGTTTCTCTTAGTCTTATCTGTTATTTTGGTACTGGATTGTCATTTGTCCACTCCTGAAGTGGCCACTATGGTCAGGGGAAGGAGACATTGTGATTGGCTAGAGCAGAGCCACATGCCCAGCCTTGGCACTGGGGGAAGGGGTGGGAGTCGGCTCTGTGAGGAACACATCGATTGAGAGCAGGAAAGAGTTCTCTAGAGGAAAATCACAGTGCTGCCAAAAACTGCTGTTCTCTGCAATATTCATTAAAAAATTTCTACCATCTTTGTGGAGAGCTCTGTTTGGTAGACACACAGATGAACAAGACAGCCTTACACCTCGGGAGTTTATAGTCTAATGGAAAAGCTGGGGGAAATCTAGTGAGGTAAGTATCGGAAGAGTAGTCTGCCATGTGGCTTTATGATCATCACTTGAACTGCTGATCAGCTTTGGGCCCCAAATATCCCTTGATAATGGAAGCTGAGGACTGAGCCTCCCTCTGTCCCAGCTTCTTCTTCTCATCAGGGAAACGCTCTCTCTGTTAGGAGGATGATGAGTACACCTTTGTTCTGCTTACGCATGTGCGTCCTGTAGCACTTGGCCAGCCTCACGGTCATGCCTGTTTTCTGCAGGTGTCCTTCACTGGCAGCACAAGGGGAGAGTGTGAAGACCACCATCACAGTGCTGGCTGCAGAGTCAGACCCACTAGCCCTGAGAGATGGACACTCAGTACTGAAGATGGTCCTGCTCTGTGTGTCTATTGTGTTGGAGTAAAGTGTTGTTCCAACCAGTGCCTGTGTGTGTCGTGTCTGCTTAGGTGACCTTGGCTTACTAATGTGCAAGCAAATGCAGCATAGCATCTTGACTGGTGACTCACGCACTCTGTTCACTTCCCAGCTGGGTAACCTTTGAAGTTTCTGATCCTTTACTTCTGTTTTTCCCTACCCCCATCCTCCCTGACACTATCAAAGTCACTGCCTTTTAACAAAACTCCTTTCTCAGGATCCAAGGGTTGGTTTCCTCTCTCTCTCTCTCTTAGCTTCTGGATAACAGTTCAGTGTTCACCTGAAAGTGAAACTTCAATCTCATAAACTTTCCAACTCAAGCTCTATCTTGGTTTTCTGCTGCGTTCTTTCTCTAAAGACCAGACTGTCACATCTGGACTGTGGCCAGAGAGTAGGCCAGAGCGTGACAGGGAGCTAGGTGGAGCACGGTCTTGCAGTGTCGGGTAAGGCAGGCCCAGGGCCGGGACTAGAAGGTGTTGGACAGATGAATGACACCTTTTGACTTGTGCTTTTAGATCACACAGGCTCCTGTGTGTGTGTGTGCCGTGTGTGGAGGGTGGGCAGAGTGAATGCGGGGAGAGCTATTGGAGGCTGCTGCAGTAATTTAGGGAGACACGGTGGTGACTTGGACAAGAGTGTTGGTGGTGAGACAGACAGAAGTGGGAAAAGATGCTGTTTCCTGATGGGAGAATGGGTAAGGAGTTTGTGGCCATATTTAACCTACCACAGTTGGGAAAACAGGCCAAGAAATTGGAAGTGACTGATCCAAGATGGCACATCACGTAACTGTCCGGATGCGGTCAGAGTTTGGGTTTTCTGAATTTGCTCCCATGGGCTTCCCTCCATACCTGTGCAGCCTCTTTTGAAGGAAAAACAGAAATGCATGCTCAGAGAAAAGTGCAGGCCTTCTCCAAAGCCAAAAATACAGTGGAGCCAATCACATCCCTGGCACTTCGCACCCATCTCAGGTACCTTAATACAGAATTTGGGGGAGGGGGCAGTAAAAGGATCTGGACCAAACTGTTCACAAGGAAGAGGAGAAAGGATGGGTAGGGCAAGTTCTTTGGTCTCTCCCTTCATGGTTCTGAAGGAGAAAGGATTTCACTTTATTTCCAAGGACCTAGAGCATGACCGGAGCATGCATTCTGGCTTTTCCAGGCTTTCACAAGTATCAGTTGTCACCCAGGTTGCTTTCACAAGTGTCAGTTGTTACCCAGATTAGGCTGAAGGGACGTAGTCTCTCCTCCTTCTGTTGCTAGCTGCTGTTAAGTAGGTCCCCGACTCACACTGATCCTGTGCACAATGAAACAGTCCTGAGCCATCTCTGTGATTGGTGGCAGTTCAGATCTGTTGTGCCCCATATGGTTTCCATTGCCTGATTTTTGAAAGTAGATTGCCAGGCCTTTCTTCCTAGCCTTAGCCTGGAAGCAGCTGTGAAACCTGTTCAGTATCAGAGCAACACACAAGCCTCCACTGGCAGGTGGGTGGTGACTGCACAGGAGGTTATCGCCAGGAATCAAACCCAGGTCTTCTGCATGGAAAGTGAGAATTCTATCACTGAATCACCAGTGCCCTCTGTCTCCATTGCTGTCTGTGTCTTATCCAGCTTCATATTCCCAGTGCTTGGCAGAGAGCACATGCTAAATAAATGTTCGAGGAGCTAGTGGAAGAAAGACATCCCGGACTCTGGGAAAGAATGGAGTGAAACAGGTGCCTGTCTACCACCAGTGACTGCCCTGACGGGGACCTCAACAAAGAGTCCCTGATAGAGCAGGAGAAATGTGGGTGAAGGACTTGATCTTTAGCTGAAAGACCAGACTTGATGGTCTGACAGACTGGAGGGTCCCTGGAAGACAAGGCCCGCAGACTCTGTTAGCCCAGACCTGAAACCATTCCAAAAGTCAAGTTTTCAAAGATTGAACTGCTCTATAAGACATAAAATGATACTGGTCAAGAGGGGGCTTCTTGGTGTAAGCAAATACAGGAGACTAACTGGGCAGCTCCTGACCAAAGGCAAGATGAGAAAGTAGATGGGGACAGGAGAAATATGGATGGAGAAGAGATGTGTGCCCTCACAGCGTGGTGAGAGTAGCTAGGGTCACAAAACAATGCGCATCAGTTCTTCTGTGGGAAATTGACCTGAACTTTAAATTTACACTTAAAACACAATAAAAAAAAAGAATCGAGTGAATGGGATGATGAAGTTGTTGCATGACAGATTTGTTACAGAAACACAGAGAAAATCATCAGATTGTAATGAGTGCTCATGGCTGTATTCATTGTTCATCGTTGCATCCCCAGGCCTAGCACAGAATAGGTGCTCCTAATAGTGAATGAATGAGTGAAGGGATGAATCAATGAACCGTCTTGATTTTTATTTGATGAGCCAGGTTCACACTCCCCTGGGTAGAACCTGGGAACCCCTGAATGTAGAGGAAACCTTGGTGGAATAGTTAAGAGTTGTCTTTTAACCAAAAGAGTGGCAGTTTGAAGCCACCAGGCGCTCTTTGGAAATTCTGTGGGGCAGTTCCAATCTGTCCCAGAAGTGAGCCAGGATCTACTCAGTCACTGGGTTTGGTTTGGTTTTGGTTTGAATGTAGAAGAATAACTCCATCTAGTGGACATTTCAGGGATTGTCCCTGGATTTTGCAAATTTTTCCCAACTTTTTTTTGTTCTGGGAAAACTGGTGGCTTTGCAAAACGTCAGCAGTTCAAATCCTTGGCGCTCCTTGGAAACTCTATGGGGCAGTTCTACTCTGTCCTATAGAGTTGTTATGAGTTGTAATTGACTCAATGGCACTGGGTTTTGTTTTGTTCTGAGGGACTCTGGGGGCACAATGGTTAAGCATTTGGCTACTTACCAAAAGGTTGCAGATCGAAAAGTCTGAATCTACCAGCTGCTTGTTGAAAATCCTATGGGACAGTTCTGCTGTGTCCTATAGGGTCAGTATGAGTCAAAATTGACTTTATAGCAATGGGTTTTGAGTTTTTGGCTTCTTTTTGTTCTGTGGCTTCTCTAACTGCTTGCTCCCACTTACAGTGGGTCGAATAGTGTCCCCCTAAAAATTTGCGTCCACTTGGAACCTCAGAATGACCTTATTTGGAAATACAGTCTTTGCAGATGTAATTAGTTAAAATGAGGTCATATTGAATTAGGATGGGACCTAAATTCAGCAACACGAGAGAAAGAGGCACACAGAGATGGACACATAGCGATGAAGAAGGCCATCTAAAGAGGGAGGTGAAGATTCGAGTTACGCTCCTGTACGTCAAGCGGTGTCTGTGTCCACGAGAAACTGCCAGGCAAGGAAGGATTCTTGCCTAGAGTAAGGCCCTGCTGCCCCCTTGATTTCTATTTCCAGTCTCCAAAACTGAGAGAGAATAAGTTTCTGTTGTTCTAAACCTCACAGTTTTTAGTATTTTGTTATGGCAACACTAGGAAACTAACTTATTTTACATTCAGTCTGTAGTACTTTGTTACACAGCCCAAAGACGCTAACATGACCACCTCACCCAGCCTGTGGTACTTTGTCACACAGGTCTAGGAGGCTAAAACACCACCTCACCCAGTCTGTGGTACTTTGTTACACAGCCCTAAGACTAACACACCACCTCACTCAGTCTGTGGTACTTTGTTACACCGTCCAAAGACACTCACACACCACTCCACTCAGTCTGTGGTACTTTGTTACACAGCCCTAGGAGGCTAAAACCCAGCTTTGCCCAGTTTGGTACAGACCACCATGGAGGGCAGCCTGGCCTTGCAGGAGAGCCGAAGCCTACCTGGGGCTCTGGCCCTGGAATGACCACTTGAGAAAGGGCTGTTAGAGGGGGTCAGAATCACTCAGAGCTGCTGCCGTTGTACGAAGGACACGGGACCAGGTATCAAAAAGCCTGTCACAGTTGGCTGCATGGTGTCAGGCAACACATTTCCTGTCTCTGAGCCTCAGTTTTGTTGCCTGAGGAGAGAAGGATCGAGATTAGACACAGCTGAGGTGATTCAGTCCTTACATGAAGCCTAGGCTAGTCTCAGATCCCACCACAGCCTCACTTGAGGGCTGAGTAAAATTAGGCCCATATTACAGCTGAGGAAACTGGCTTTGGTTTATGTGAACAGGGAGCCTGGGCCTCACGGCTGATAAGAATAACAGCCAGGATTTGAACTCAGATCTGACTGACTCGAAAGCCCATATTCTTCGCATTACACTGTACCCCTCTTTAAACGGTCTCTGGTTCTGCACGTCTTCTCGCTCCCACCTGTCTCCTTTTGAGAGACTGTACAGGTGGTTCCTGACTTATAATGTACTTGAATAATAATGAACCCACTCTTGTGTATTTTTTATTTTGATACATCCTATCATTAGCCATATATACTATGTATACTATGCATAGTGCTGCAGTGAATAGTGATCTTATCATTCTCAGATATTTACTCTCAGATGTTCAAAACACGGCCCTACAGATTTCATTTTCTAAATGCAGGGGCTTTAGTTACTTGAAAACATTGCCCCAAACACTGCTCACTTTGGTAATGTCAATGTGCAGATTTGGGAAGCA
Source organism: Heterohyrax brucei (assembly GCA_028571685.1). Taxonomy (NCBI): domain Eukaryota; kingdom Metazoa; phylum Chordata; class Mammalia; order Hyracoidea; family Procaviidae; genus Heterohyrax; species Heterohyrax brucei. The sequence goes on along the minus strand of CM053142.1, from coordinate 177,017,817 downwards.
GTGACATGTTAGTGTGAAAAAATGGAAAAAGAAAAGGAAGAAAGAAAGAAAAAAAGAAAGAAAAGGAACATGTGGATAACTTTTACCAATTTTCTGTCTAGAAATGCCACACTTATCCCCAGGAGGTAATCCAGATGATCTAGAACCTTCCACAAGTGGAGTTATTATTGAAACTGACAAATACCAATGTTTTCTAACTCTTCTTCCTTAGAGTATATTTTTATGATTTGTGAGTTTTCTTTGTATGTATTAAAACATATCTGTAAGTCAAAGACAAAACAAGATTGGACTTATAAAGATGCTGATGATAAAAGGCAATAATAATGAAAACTAAAATTAAACAAATGAGGTATTTGGCTTATATCAGAGCCAAATTACATCAGACTCACTGGAATGAAACCCCATCATAAATCGGGGATTACCTGTCTGTTAAAGTGGTTAAAACTGGGGCCTCTGGGTCCAGACTCCATCAGTCTGAATCTTGATTCTCCTGCTTATGAGGTTTGTGATTAGTTATAGATTGGATTATGCTCCCTTGTGAAAATACATATTGAAATCCAGGCCATATGCTTTTATGTTTTAATCATGCGATTAAATCAGCTGGCCTTGGGCAGAACAGATTATCCTCTATTTAATGTGATCCAATTCATTTTCTTCATCTTTGGCCTTAGTGGTTAGAATGTAAATTTGAATAATAATCTTATTAACTGGTCTTCCTTGTAGGCATATGAATATTATCTTGTCACTGACAGCATTGTACTTCAGAACAGATCTTGAAACGCCTTTCTTGACGATGAATGCGACATGGTTCCTCTTCAAGTTTTTGTTCCCAGCATAGTAGACCATACGGCTGTTGGATTCAAAATGGCCAATATCGGTCCATTTCAGCTGATCAATGCCTAGGGTGCTGATGTTTATACTTTCCATTTCATTTTTGATGATTTCCAGTTTTCGTAGTCATATTCTGTACATTCCATGTTCTGATTATTAATGGATATTTGAAGCTGTTTCTTCTCATTTTGAGTAGCACCGCATCAGCAAGTGAAGGTCCCAAAGGTTTACTCCATCCACACCATTAAGGTCGATTCTACTTTGAGAAGGCAGCTCTTCCCCAGTCATCTCCTGAGAGACTTCCAACCTGGGGGGTGCGTTTTCTGGCACTATATCTAACAATGTTCCACTGCTATTCGTAAGGTTTCACCAGCTAATTCTTTTTAGGAGTAGACTTCTGGGTCCTTCTTCCTAGTCTGTCTCAGTCTGCAAGCTCAGCTGAAACCTGTCTACCGTGGGTGATCCTGCTGGGATTTGAATACTGGTGGCGTAGCTTCCAGCATCACAGCAACAAGCAAGTGCCCACAGTAAGACAAAGTGTCAATTGAAGATTTTTACCAGCTTTTTGCAGTCCAAAATTGATTAAACACGCAATCAGGACGCATTGGTACTTGCCGGTAATTGGAATACAAAAGTTGGAAATGAAGATGGATTGGTAGTTAGAAAATATGGCCGTGGTGACAGAAATGGTGCTGGAAACAGCAAGATACAATTTTGGAAGACTTACGACTTCTTCGTTGCAAATACCTTTTTTCACCAGCACAAACAGCAACTGTACAGATGGATCTCACCGGATGGAATACACAGGAACAAAATTGACTACACCTGTGGAAAAAGAAGAAAGAAAAGCTCCGTATCAGCAGTCAGAATGAGACCAGGTGTTGACTGTGGCACAGACCATCACTTGGTCATTTGTGAGTTCAAATTGAAACTGAAGAAAATTAGAACAAATCCACAAGAGCCAAAGTATGACCTTGAGTATATCCCACCTGAGTTTAGAGATCATCTCAAGAACAGATTTGATGTGCTGAACACTGATGATTGAAGACCAGATGAGTTGTGAAATGACATCAAAGACATCATCTGTGAAGAAAGCAAGAGGCAAGTAAAAAGAAAGGAAGGAAAGAAAAGACCAAATTGGATGTCAGAAGAGACTCTGAAACTTGCTCTTTGAATGTATAGATGTCACCTTGAAGACTAAGGTGTGACTGACCCAAGCCATGGTATTCTCAGTTGCATGATATGCACTCAAAAGTCGGACAATAAACAAAGAAGACAGAGGAAGAACTGATGCCTTTGAATTGTGGTGTTGGAGAATAAATGTACCATGGACTGCCAAAAGAACAAACAGGTCTGTTCTGGAAGAAGTACAACCAGAGTGCTCCTTGGAAGCAAAGATGCTGAGACTGCATTTTACATACTTTGGGCATGTTGTCAGGAGGATCACTCCCTGGAGAAAGACATCATGCTTGTTAGAGTGAAGGGTCAGCAAAAAAGAGGAAGGCCCTTGATGAGATGGATTGGCACAGTAGCTGCAATGATGGACTTAAGCATAAAAACAATTGTGGATGTGGTGCAAGACTGGGCAGTATTTTGTTCTGCTGTGCACAGGGTCGCTATGAGTTAGAACTGACTCTACGGTGACTGACAACAATGTGATGCAAGGCAATGTAATCTGATGTAAGGCAATGTAATCTGATGTGATGTAAGGTGATGTAATCACTTTCCATAATGTAATCTAATATAACAATGTAATGAGTAAGGTGAAGTCATACCAGAGTAGGGTATGACTTAATTACTTCTGAGTTACATAAAAAGAGCAATTACGAACAGAGGTATGTACACACCAAAGAAAACAGACACCGTGTGAGGATTGTCTGCAATGCACAAAACCAAGGAATGCCTGGGGCTACCTGGGAAAAGGTAATCAGTATGGCTGAGGCTCCGATTTGGACTTTTAGTCTCTGGAACTGTTATGAAAAATACGTCTGTTCTTTAAAGTCACTTGCTAGCTGTATTTTTGTGATCGTAGCACTTGGTAACTAAGTGCCATCTAAGAGCACATTACTTAATTTCTTACCATTTATTTTTGTTTTCCCTTCTGTAAAATGAGGATGGTAATAATAAATGGCTGCTATAAGTCATTTAAATGAATTAACACATCTAAGACACTCAGAACACCAGTTGGCATATAGTTAAGTGCTTATATGTTTTAACTATCATTCTTTCACCTCTGAATTTTTGCTGCCCCTTATGATACAGTCTCAAAGAACTTTAAATTTAGACCTTCCTTATCATCTCCAAGGAAGGCAATATTTATGGCTATAGAGACACACTGGGAGGACTGAAGAAAAGAAAATTTTAACTATGCATCTTAGCAAGTGTGTCCCATTACTTGGGCACCCTTCCCTATAGGGCACTATAAATTAACATAGTAATTTTGTAATTATCGAATGGTACAAATATATTTCACTGGCCAATTGTTTTTCAGAAGTAAACCATGAGGTCCTTCTTCCTAGTCTGTCTTAGACTGGAAGCTCCTCTGAAACATGTCCACTGTGAGTGGCTTTGCTGATATTTGAAATACCAGTGGCATAGCTTCCAGCATCACAGCAACATACAACACACACAAGCTGCCACGGTAGCCATCAGGATGAGACCAGTAAGCAATGTTACGATAAATGGAGAAAAATCTGAAGTTGTCAAGGATTTCATTTTATTTGAATCCACAGTCAACAGTCTACAATCAACGCCCATGGAAGCAGCAGTCAAGAAATCAAATGATGTATTACATTGGGCAAACCTACTGCAAAAGATACTTCTTGGAGGTGTGAGAAAGCAAAGATGCAACTTGGAGGAACAAGGTGTGCCTGACCTAAGCCACGGTATTTTCAGGTGCCTCATATGCACGTGAAAGCTAAACAGCAAAGAAGGAAGACTGAAGAAGAATGGATGCACTTGAATTATGGTGTTGACAGAGAATATTGAGTATGCCATGGACTGGCAGAAGAACAGATGAGTCTTTCTTGGAAGAAATACAGCCTGAGTGCACCTGGGAAGCCAGGGTGGCAACACTTTGTCACATGTACTTTGGACACATTATCAGGAGGGACCAATCCCTGGAGAAGGACATCATATTTGGTAAGGTAGAGGGTCACCAAAAAAGAGGAAGACTGTCAACAAGATGGACTGATAGGCTGCAACAGTGGGCTCAAGCACAGCCATGGTGGTGAGGGAGGCGCGAGATCCAGCAGTGTTTTGCCGTGTTGTCCGTGGAGTTGGTAAGACTTAGAGCCAACTCAAAGGTACCTAACAACAGCAGCAACAACAGAAGTATATGGCATTCCATGATATGAAGTTCTAAGTATTAGCCTGTATATGCATTATATGCAAATATTTAAACCAATTTGCAATTTTTATTGTCTTATTTTGACCTTTCTTCTTTTTTATATTTAAACTAAAAAACCGTACCCATCACCATCAAGTCAATTCTGACTGAAAGCAACCCTGCAGGATGGAGTAGAACTGTCCCATGTGGTTTCCAAGGAGTGCCATTTTTGTAGCTGGAGCCTCTGAAACGGACAGGACCTGAGGTGGTTTTATGCATTAAAACCGTAGACATGACCCGCCTTATGTTTACAGAAACAGCAGGTAGACAATCACTTCATTCTGACATCTCTACTTTAGTGTTGGGTAGGGTGTGGCTTTGTTTTCTCTCAGCTTGGGTGGCCTAAATGGTTAAATGCCCAAAAGGATGGGGGTTTTGAACCCACCACAGGTGCCTTGGAAGAAAGGCCTGGCAATCTGCTTTGGTAAAGTCATAACCTTGAAACCCTGTGGGGCAGATCCACTCTGCACACAAGAGGTCACCCTGAGTTGGAATTATGTTCCCCAGAGTGCTCGTTGCAAACCCTGACCTCTATGCCTGTGGCTATAATCCCTTCAGGGAATGTTGTCAATGATGCAAGATTAGTGTTTGGCTGTATCTTGAGTCAACCTCTTTTAAATTTATAAAAGAGATTAAACAAGTGAGCAAAGAGAGGTAGGGAAAGAGAGATGCGGAGCCGCACAAAGATCACTCAGGAGCAGAAGCTCAGAAGAGACCAGGATCTTCTGCCGGAGCTGGCAGAGAGAGAAAGCCATCCGCTAGAACTGGCTCCCTGAACTCGGACTTCTAGTCTCCTAAACTGTGAGAAAATACATTTCTGTTTGTTAACCCGTCCACTCGTGACGTTTTGTGTTCCAGCAGCTGTCAATGGATTCAATTCTGTCCCCCCCAAAATGTGTGTAGTGATTTGGCTAGGTCATGTTTGCTGGTATTACGTTCCTGTCTAATTGTTGTGAATCCTGTGTCTATCACGTTGATGGGGAGGATGGAAGGTGGCTGTGTCAGCAAGGCAGGACTCAATCTGTGAGAGTGCACCGGGCTGTGAGGCAGTCTCTCGGGGTACACGGGGAAGGGAAGCAAGCAGAGAGCTGGGGACCTCGCACAATCAGGAAAGAAGCAGTGCCAGGAGCAGAGCACACCTTTGGACCCAGGGTTCCAGCACCTCAGAAGCTCCCAGTCCAGGCGAAGGTTGATGAAGAAGACCTTCCTCCACAGCCAGCAGAGAGAGACTTCCCCTGGAGCTGACATCCTGAATCTGGACTTCTACTTTTCTATAAGAAAGTAAATTTCTGTTTGTTAAAGCCATCCCTTTGTGGTATTTCTGTTACAGCAGCCCTAGGTAGCTACGATAGGTGGGGTGTGACTTATCTATTCTCTCAGCTTGGGTGGTGCATATGGCTTGAGGTTTGACAACTAGCCAAAAGTGGGTGCTTTAAACCCACCCAGAGGTGCCTCGGAAGATAAGCCTGGTGATCTGCTTCTGAAAACGTACAGCTTTGAAACGCAGCCTGTGGAGCAGTTCTGCTTCCATACTGGGGTCACCGTGAGAGGGAATTAACTCTATGACAACCAGCCGACAGCACCAATTCACCTCCTTCCCAAGGACAAAGTGTCTAACTCATAACAGGCCTGGCCTCCAGTTTCTTTCCTACCTCAGCCCTCTTGAGCTTGGGTGACAGTGTGAAGTTTATTTGTATTGTGGAGTAATGTCTTCTTAATGCCAAAGCAACGGGGCCCATTCATTCTCTTTCTCTGATCAGGACCAAATACAATCGTAGTTAGACTATTATTTCCACTGGTACTAAGGAAGATGGCATTCTTGAGGACAACACATTATCTCTGTCAGTTACAGGCATACAGCAGAAGGGACAAAGGAAGGAGGAAGTGAGAAGAGAGGGAGAAATAAGTAATGCTCTTGCTGTGGCTATATCCATCTGAACACACCCCATCTCATCTGATCTTGGAAGCCAAGCAGGGTTGCGCCTGGTCGGTACTTGGATGGGAGACCCCAGGGAATACCAGCTGCTGTTGGTTTGGAAACTCCGGTGGCATCGTGCTTAACTGCTACAGCTGCTTACCAAAAGGTTGGCTGTTCAAATCCACCAGGTGCTACTTGGCAACTCTTTGGGGTGGTTCTACCCTGTCCTGTAGGGTGGCTGTGAGTCGCAATTGACTTGACAGCAGTGGATTTGGTTTGGTTTCTTGCTGTGGAGTCAGTTCCGACTCATGGTGACCCCGTATGTTACAGGGTAGGGCAGAGCTCCACAGGGTTTCTTAGCTTCAATCTTTCTGCCTTATGACTTAAGCAGATTGCCAGACCTTTCTGCCGTGATGCCAAGAACTGCCAATCCTCTTTATTTTTGGTTAGTATCTGAGTGCAAGGAAACGCTGGTGGAGTAGCGGGTTAACTGCTATGTCTGCTAACCAAAAGGTTGGCGGTTCGAATCTGCCAGGTGCTGCCCAGAAATTGTTTATGGGGCAGTTCTGTCCTGACCTATAGGGTTATTATGAGTCGGACTTGACTTGATGGCAGTGGGGTTTTTGTTTTTGTTTTTTTAATCCGACTGCAAACTGCAGGCAGTACCCAGGCACCTGAAATAAGTACTCCTGTTGTTTTTAGGTGCTGTTGAGTCGATTCCAACTCATAATGATCCCATGTGACAGAGTAGAGCTGCCCTGAAGCGTTTTCTTGGCGCATCTTTCTGGCAGCGGATTGCTAGGTCTTTCTACCATGGAGCTCCTGGGTGTGTTTGAATTGCCCACCTTTGATTAACAGCTAGGGGCTTAACCATCAGGGCTCCTGGACACAGCTGACACGAAAGAAGCTGTCCGAACCCGTTGCTATCAAGTTGGTTCCAACTCATAGTGACTGTATAGGGTAGAGTAGAACTGCCCCATAGGGTTTCCAAGGAGCAGCTGGTAGATTTGACTTGCTGACCTTTTGGTTAGCAGCTGAGCTCTGAATCAGTGCCAGTATGGACTAAACATTATAGCCTCCCTCAGAGGGACAATGGTGGGACTGTGTCTCAGGAACTTTGGGTGGGTTGTCAGGAGGCACCAGCCCCTGGAGAAGGACACCGTGCTTGGTGAAGTAGCAGGTCAGTGACAAACAGGAAGACCCTCAAGGAGCTGGACTGACAAACAGCAGTTGCAACAATGGGTTCCAACACGGCAGTGATTGTAGGGATGGTGCAGGACTGGGTGATGTTTTGTTCTGGTGTACATCAGGCTGCTGTGAGTTGGAATTGACTCAACAGCATCTCACAACAACGTAGCTTCAAAGAAAGACCATGGTGGAGATAGACTGGTTCAACTAGTGGGGTTCAGATGAGGAGAATCAGGTACAAGAACACATTATCAAGCACCCACAATCCATCAGACTTGAGGTGGGTGCTGGACAAAGGCAATGGACATGGGGACCCATTCTTGCAGGAAATTCTTACCTGGGGCTGATGGATGGGGCCAGCAGCCACGTGCATGACTGTTGTGAAATGGGTTAAGTGATGCAACTGCCATAAACAACTGTGTTTCGGTGCTCAGAGGAGGACAAAGGGAGTGAGTTACTCAGCTGATTATAGAGTTGGTGAGTCAAGGAGGGCTTCATGGAGGAGGTGGCTTTTCAACTGGGCCTTAAAGAATGGGGAGGATTTGCACCCAAAATATCTGAGGACCCACAATTTCACTGGTGGGCAATAAAAGATTCCAAAACCTTGGGCTCAGTTTTGATGACTCGCCTCTGAGTAAGACTGCCGTTCAGTCTTTCTACCACTTCAAAGCGGGGGATAAAATACTCAGATCAGTGTAGTAGAAACATGGGCATGGCTGGTCAGGCACACACCGTGTGTGAGGTCAGACAGGGGCTCACCTTACTCCTGGAAAGGTAAATGCTGCTGACAAACTAAGATAGCTGTGTGCTATTCCTAGCGGCCACCAAGTCAGGTCTGACTCATAATGATCCTGTGCTTTTCAGCACAGAACTGCTTCTGAGGGTTTTCAGTGGCTGTGACCTTTCAGAAGTGGATTGCCAGGCCTTTCTTGGTGTACCTGAGTGGCTTTCAACTGCCAGTCTTCCGGTTAGCAGCATAGCACTTTGTCATCTGCATCTCCCAGGGACTCTTGCTTGCTACTGATGGCCAATTAATTTGTTCCTGGAATTCTCTCAAGGAGATATCCCCCTTCTCCTCACAGAAAGCTTCTCAGATGAGGGCCAATTCACTTGTCCCGGCTGGTGTGACTTCCCTGTAGAGTGGGGTTCTACAGTCTTGGCACTACTGACATTTGGGGCCCCACAATCCTTTGTCAAGCAGGACCCTCCTGTGCCTTGTAGGGTGGTTAGCAGCACATCTGGTCTCTATCCACTAGATGCTAGCGCCCGCACACCCCCCTGTCTCCTCTATTCTAAGTTGTAACAACAAAGACATCTCTAGACATTGCTAAATGTTCCCTGAGGGACAAAATGGCTTCTAGTAGAGAACCAGTACCACACAGTTTCTAGAGGGAGGGAGTCATCAGGCAGCTGCTTTGCTCAATCAATCCCATATAATGTGATTAGGTCGCCCAGTCAGGTATTTTTAGAAAAGGCCAGGATGATGTTTTGTATTTGGGGGCACATTGGCCTTGAACTATCTGAGTAATTGCTCAGTTCTGCTTCACTCCGCCTGGTAGGCAGGGCCATGGTCCTCTTTGGATGAAAAGAATCGCTGATTTGTGTGTCTCTGTATCATTAGTAAGGACTCAGGACCTCATCTTACTGGCTGAAATCCTCAGAGTTTGGGGACATGCTGTTAAAATCACAGTTCTTTGGTACTACTTTTGTACTGTCAAAGGGCACTTTCAAGGAAGCCATTTCAGATGGTACTGTTTCCTCTGGGAGGTACTATTCACAATTCTTTCAGGCTTTTCGACCTCGCCTGCAATCCCCTTTCCCCTTCCCCTTAGGTGTTCCCCTGTCCACTGCAGACATAAGCTGGTTCTGGCAAGCCCTGGGCATGTAGACATGGTTTCATAAAAAGCCCTTAACATCCTATGTCACCTCCCCCCTGGGATGATTTGTATCTAGTGCTTGGTAAAGAAAAATAATTCATAACATGTCAGCAGAAGCAGGTGGCTGGAGAGGTTGATTGCACATAGAGCGTTCCTGAATTTTTTACACAGTGTCCTCCTGGTGAGAGACAGCAGGGAACCAGCCCTCTAATGGGTAAGACAATTTAGCACACATTCACAGTGGCCTTGAGAAGCACCTCACACCTCTAGCTAGGGGAGAAATTATGATAGTGAAAAGACACATGAATGACAACTGGAAAATGCCTCAGAACATGGATGTCTTCAAATACTTATAAGTAAAACATTTGGAGAATCTCTACCTACCCTCTAAGCCCTTCCCATATATAAATTGTCTTTTCTGAACTGTTCAGGCACAGTGACCTAGAAGAATTGTCATTAGCTGTCCTTGACGCATGGTGACACGTTATGCAATGGGACTCGAGCTGCAGCCTGGTGTTAAGTTGTCTCTGTAATTAGTTGCTGGTCAGATCATAGTGTTCCATGGGGTTTTTGAAAACTGATATTTGGAAGTAGATTGTCAGCCCTTTCTTCCTACTCTGTCTAAATCTGGAAGGTCTGCTGAAACTTGTTAAGCATCACAGCAATGCATAAACCGTCAGTGACAGGTGGCTGGTGCTATGCATAAGGTGCTTTGGCCAAGAATCGAACCTGGGTCTCCCACCTGGAAGGTGTGAGTTCTACTGCTGAGCCAGCACTGCCTCCTTGGGAGAACGAGCATTGTCCAGACTTTAGGGAACTCAGCAGTCACCTGTGTGTCTGATTAAAATGCAAATTCCAACCACAGTAGGTCTGGAGGCGAGGGGTGGCTCTGCATTTCCAACAAAGTCTCACTGATGCTCACCTGCTGGCTGTAGACCCCACTTTGAGAAACAAGGCAGACAGCACTTAAGTGGGAGAAAGCTACAAGTGCTTACCCAGATGGAGAAATAGTGGTGGAGTGTGGAAGTCTTCTGACTTGCCCGATATTGCAAGCAATAGCGAGAGTAAGTGAGATACAGCTTACGCCCCTGGTCTCTGAGCCAGGGTTTGGGTCTAGATTAGGCTGTTTCCATCATTCTAAGAAGTAGAAACAGAAGCAGTAGCAGCTATACTGTCACCCCTCCATTGGCCAATTAAAGGATTTTGTCCAACGATAAAAAGATGCCTGCTGCAGCCTACCTATCTGAGCCCTTGTTGTTAGCTGCCACAGGACCTTGTGTGCAATGAGATCAGATTGTTGTGGTCCAGAGGGTTTTCACTGGCTGATATTCGGGAGTAGACTGCAGGTCTTTCTTCCTAGTCTGTCTTAGTCTGGAAGTTCCACTGAAGCCTGCTGAGCATGATAATAACACACATCCCCAGTGACAGATGAGTGGTGGCGGGGCTTGAGATGCATTGGCTGGGAATTGAAACTGGGTCTCTTGCACGGAGGGAAATAACTCCACTGTCAAACCCAGTACTTTGGGAATGTCATCAGGAGGGATCAATCCCTGGAGAAGGACTTCATGTTTGGGAGACAGTCAGTGAAAAAGAAGAAGACCCTTGTCATAGATTGCCTTACATCCTGCCAAAATATGTGTCTCAACTTAGCTGGGTCATGATCCCAGTGTTGAGTTGCTTTTCCCATGTGTTTGTGAGTCCTGCCTCTGTGACGCTGGTGAGGGAGAGATGGTAGCAGCTGTGTTGGGTGGCGGAACTCAAGCCACAAGTTTGTGGGATACAGAAGAAAGAAGTGAGCGGAGTGCAGAGTGCTTCCTTTGGATCTGAAGTTCCTGCACTAAGAAAGATGCTGTCATACTGAATTTGGACTTAGAGCTTGCCAGACTGTGATAATAAAATGAATTTGAACTGGTAGCTTACTGGACTGTGATAATAAAGTGAATTTGAACTTGTAGCTTGCCGGACCGTGATAATAAAATAAATTTGAACTTGCAGCTTACCAGACTGTGGTAATAAAATGAATTTGGACTTGCAGCTTACCAGACAGTGATAACAAAATTTCTCTTTTTAAAGCGATTTATTTGTGGTATCTCTGTTACAGCAACATTAGACTAGGACAACCCTCAACAGGATGGATGGGCTGACACAGTGGCTGCGACAAGGGGCTTAAGCATGAGAGCGAATATGTGCGTCGCAAAGGACTGGGCAGTGTTTTATCCTGCTGTACACAGGGTCACCGCCAGTCACAACCAACTCAGCGACACCTAACGACAGCAGCACTGAACCAGCAGTGCCCCTTTAAGACATTTCTGGGCCTGACTGAGTAGGAAATAGTCTGTGCACAGGGAGGTCAGAACCTCACAACTCAAGACCAACCCTCTGCAAGCTTGCACTTGGAAGACCCTTCTTGCTGCTCACGGAGGCCACAACCTCACTGAGGTTTTCAACGCCCTCATCAGAGCTCTTTGCCCATTTCCTAGTTCGGCTAAAACGTTCTGGGCTTTTTCAGTCTGCCCTTGTTTTCTGGCTGCCCTGAATGCAGATGCCTCGTAGAGGTGGGTGCTGTGTGTACAGTAGGAAAAGGAAGAAGAAAACGGAACCACAAGTTGGCTCGAGACAGCCCACTTCAAGCAAACAAAACAAAAGCAACCACTGTGAGAAAACCAGAATGCCTACGTAAGCTTGAGAATTTTGGTGGTTGGCTTTTGTGACTTATTTTGGGGGTGCTTCTCAGAAGTGGCAGGCAAAACCCCCATTTGATTTTGTAGCAACCTTGAGGGCCGAAAGCAAGTAATCTCTTGTCCTCCACGTGGCAGTCAAAATCAGAAGCCTGGTTTCTGATCTGCAGGAACGGGGCCATCGAAGTCACCTTCATCCTTAGAAAGAAATGAGGTGATCTCTCTTTACCGGCTTTGTGGGGCTTTTTTACTTTTCTTTTTTAAAAAGAAAAAGCTCTAAGAATCAGTTGAGGCTTTGAAGTCTTTCTCAACTCCACTGAGAGTCTAAAAGCCCAAATCTCTCAAATCCAGATTGCTCCTTATGCCTGGAAAGGGGAGTAAAACCCAATTTTGTGTTACATCAAGTTGCTGGGTAGTGCCTCCAATTCACACACAGCTGATAACTGAACGATTACTGGTTGGTAACTGGTAAAGTTTACTGGTTGGTGTCCACCGAGGGCTGTTTGGGAGGAAAGCCCTGGAGGTTTACCTTCAAAACTGACTTTTTTGGCTTTCCGTTAACACAGCTCACCCTGTCCCACCCACTCTACACGTTAGTGACAGATGGAGAGCCCAGAGACACCTGTTAGTTGTGTTACCCTGAGTCAGTGACGCACATCACTAAGTTGCTCTTTGGGGTGAATCAGCATTTCCAGGACTTTCCTCAGATGCTTGCTGTATTTACTAACAGGCAGGAGACATGGGTCGGTGGAACTCTGGGACAATAAAGGCAACAGTTGAACTGGAAGAGGTGCAGATTGAGACTAAAGAGGCAAAATAAACCTGTCACGTCTCCTGTTGGAGAGCCCTCCCAAGTGTGACCACACCATCGACAACCTAAGGTCCATCTATAGAAAGGCTGGTGGTCCAGGGCTGTGATGAGGGTACTGAAAAACCCAGAGAGGTTGTGGCCTCAGTGAGCTGCAAGGAGGGTCTTTAGAGTGCCTACTCTCAGCAGCACCTGTCTTGAGCTAGAAGGTTCTTGCCTTCCATGTGAAGGCTGGGTTTCATGAAGGCCAACGTGCCCCACGTGTGGCCACAGCTCATCAGCTGATGGAGGCTTACATCTTTAGGATAGACTAGGAAGAAAGGCCTGGCAACCTACGTCTCAAAATCAGCCACTAAAGAACCCCGTGGAGCACAGCGGTCTGATCCATACCTGATTGTGGGGATGGTGCAGGACCAGGCCGTGTTTTGTTCCGCTGTGCATAGTGTCCGCATCAGGGGCTGACTCCACCATGGCCGACAACATCAACAGACCCTCATCTGCTGCAGAAGTGCTGGGGTGCTAGGCTGCTAGGTCCTTGGTGGCTGTCTGTACACGCCCGGCCACCTCGCTTTACAGTGAGAGTGTGCTGGGCAGCAATTATGATGCCAGGCTGTGTCCTTGTGCCTGGGAGCACCCTGAGGACACCTTGTTTTCTCAGTGACAGTCATATGTCTATAAGGTCTGACAATTAAGTTCACAAACTCATCCTAGAAAAGTGCCACATACCTCATTGCTGAATACCACTACAGTTACCTCTGAAGTACTACCTTTGGGAAGTTATTCACTGATGTCAGCACCTAGTTCACCCTTCAAACCTGTTTCGGAACTCTTTTTCTGGAATGGCGATCAGAGTTGTCATCATATTCTCCTCGATGTTCTGAATGTCATCAAAATGTCTTCCTTTCAATATTTCCTTTATCTTTGGGTAAAGAAAGAAGTCACTGGGGTCCAAGATCAGGTGAGCAGGGAGGATGGTCCAATACAGTTATTTGTTTACTGGCTAAAAACTGCCTCACAGACAACTATACAATTAAGTCAGTGAATTTGCCACCATGCACAATAGCCATTCCAGAGAGAGTGCCAAAATTGCTTTGAAAGGTAGACTAGGCACTGGCATCAGTGCACAGCTTTCCAAGGGGAGTACTTTGAAGGTGACTATAGTGGTATTCAGCAGTGAGGTATGTGGCACATAGAACAATTAAGTTCGTGGACTTGGTTGTCAGACATCACATGGTCCCAGTGACAATCAGCACCCACTAAGTGTTGATCGATCTGAACTAAACTCTTATACCATTCACCATCCCTTCTTCCCTCAGATGATACTCTCAGACACAAACTATAAGCTCAGAAGATGACTGTGTCATAAATGGCATTGCAGACACACATGACTAACATTTTCCTTAGCCCTTGTTTTAGTCAGCTAGGGCTGCTCTAACAGAAATACCACCGAGTGGGTGACTTTCACAAAGGAAAGTTTATTCTTACACAGTCTGGTAGGCTACAAGTCCATATTCAGAGTGTCCGCTCCAGGGGAAGGCTTTCCCCCTTGTCAGCTTTGGAGGAAAGTCCAGTATTGCATCAGATTTTGTCCAGGGAGCATCTTAGCGCAGGAACCTCAGGTCTGAAGGACTCGTTCTACTCCTGGTGCTGCTTACTTCATGGTACGAGGTTCCCAGTTCTCGGCCTGCTTCCCTTTCCTTTTATCTTGTAGACTGAAAGGATTAACGGTGGGGCAAGCCATACTTCAGGGAAACTCCCTTCACAGCGGAGCAGGCAGGTGCTCTTATAAAGGGATTTACAGTCCCATCCTAATCCTTCAACATACAGCATAGTAAGACCACAAAACGGAGGACAGTCACAAGATACTGGGAATCATGGACCAGCCACATGGCTACACATATTTTTGGGGGGACACAATTTGATCCACAACAGCCCTTGAGACTTTTTCTTCCTCCTGGTGGTTATTGGAGTGATCACTTTTTTAAAGCATTGAAGAGAAGTGTGTTCTCATCTTCCATCTCTTTTCAACCCCAAACTAAAACAACTGCCGTTGAACTGTCTTTTAACTGTCTTTATTTAACGTCCAGACATTAGACAATGTCTTTGTTTAATGATTCTGACATACAGCGACCCTATAGGACAGAATAGACCTGCTCCACAGGGTTCCAACTGCTGACTTGTTTTGGTGGGTGGCCTGGCACTTAGGCACTGTGCCACCAGGGCTCCAGTCTCTCTTTGTTGTTGTTAGGTGCCGTCGAGTTGGTTCCAACTCATAACGACCCTATGAACAACAGAACGGAACACTGCCTAGTCTTGTGCCATGTCCCCCCTGGTTTTTATGCTTAAGCCCATTGTTGTGGTCACTGTGTCAATCCATCTTGTCAAGGGTCTTCCTCTTTTTCGCTGACCCTCCACTCTACCAAGTGTGATGTCCTTCTCTGGGGACTGATCTTTCCTGACAACATGCCTCATGGTCTCTCTTTAAAGGAAGCGTTATAGACCACGCAGTCTGGCAAACAGGAAGGGCTCAGACGTCAGACAGACAGGTCTGCATTCCAGCTCTGCCACTTACTTTTCATTTCACTGTCTGCACCTCACTTTACCTATCTGTAAAATGGAAACAAAAATAATTGAACATCACATAGGATTTATTGTGAGGACTGGGACAACTATGTATAAAGCGCTTAGTACAGCATTTGCCTCATCGTAAACACCCAGCGGATTTTAGCTGTCTGTATTTAACGTCCAGCTCAGGGCAATGTCAGATTGTACATGTTTTCTTATTTATCACAAACTCATTCCCTAAAACTGACTCCTGTGAAACACAAAATACAAAAGAGGAACTCGTCACTCTTTGTGCACTAAAGATAATCCGTTGCTATTGCTTTGATTCCAGTTCATGGCGGTCCCACATGTTGCAGAGAAGAGCTGCTCCACGGGGTTTTCTTGGCTATAATCTTTATGGAAGCAGTAGGCCAGAGCTTTGTTCTCTGGTACCACTGGGTGGATTTGAACTGCCAACCTTTAGGTGAGCAGCTGATTCCAAATTGCCTTCATTACCCAGCCTGTCTGCTCTGAAAATAGTCCATGATATCTCAGTCAGAGACACATCTCTGGTGCACAGGCTTTGTTTCTATCTTCTCTAGGATGAAATGTGACAATTGCTGACAGACACATAGTAAAATCTCCCCACCTAAGAGCTCCAAGCAGGAAATGAACAAAATGCTGGAGTCCCCAGGGCCTCCAGGGAGGGAGGTTGTCAAGACCGTGTCAAGCATCAACCTGCAGACTTGCACTCGACAGTGTAACAAGAGTGAAGTTATCAGGATACTGCAGGCTGGATGGCTACCAAGCCACCACTGGCCAATGGGGCCCCTAGGCTGCTGGAAGGTGGACTCAGCCAATCAGTGATAAGACTGGAGGCCACCAGCTGCAGGGCACTGACAGTTTTGAGCTTCCCTGATGCTTCTCTCTGCTGGCACAGCCCTAGGTGAATATGGCATTCCTGGTTCTAACAGAGCCCTGTGTCCCACCACTGCCGACAGACTGCCTCTCCTTCCCTTGCCGTGGCAAGGCAGTACCCTTCCCACTCTGCAGGTGGGAAGACTGAGTTTCACCCCACGTGTGTACTTGCAGAAGCAGTACTTGCGAATGAGAACTTGTGTTCTAACTGATGCATGACTCATGATGTTTCTCCGTTGTATCTGGTTTAAAAGATGCATGACAGATGTGGTATTGTCACGTGCAATTTCACACACCTAGATTTCATCCGCCTTCCCAAATGGTCCTTACTCCAACTCGATCTCTTTACTAAAATCTTATTTTTTGTCCCTTTACAAAAAGAAGCCCCATTTTTCAGTGACTGAATTGCTTCTAGCTCCTTTTTTTCTTTGTAGCTGGTGAGGTTTTGTGGGCTGCTTCTTTTCCTTCTGTATTAGATAAGTGAGAAGAACGACTTGATCTGGGGCCTCACTAACTCGATGAGGGTAAATAAGGCGGCAGGTTTTCATACAGTGTACCACTGGCAAAGAAGCGAAGACCTTGAGGTCATACACATTCTGTGTAAGATTTACCAAGACTGATAACCATTTTCTGAGGCCAAGTAGATGATTAATATCAGAAGGAGGGAACTGATGATGACAAAACCCCTTAGCTGTAAAAGA
The DNA here is from genome assembly GCA_028571685.1 of Heterohyrax brucei. Taxonomy (NCBI): domain Eukaryota; kingdom Metazoa; phylum Chordata; class Mammalia; order Hyracoidea; family Procaviidae; genus Heterohyrax; species Heterohyrax brucei. The sequence goes on along the minus strand of CM053142.1, from coordinate 177,000,966 downwards.
CCTTTAAATTCGACTTCCTTTTATTGCTTAAATCCCCATCAAGCGGTTCACTAGCATTTTCTTGAGAGCTTCTTGTGACGGGGAAGTCACTGCCCAGAGAAGCTCAGTTCCTCTTTAGAAAGCTTTGTTCTGACTGTTAAATTTCTTCTTTGTACTTAGGTAAAGTCTGAATCCTTGTAGAGCCTGCCCTTGGGACAGCTCTAATTCTTGTGGCCACACAAATTTAATTCCTTTTATCTACAAAAGGTCTTTCTCACTTGAAGACAGCTACAGTGGTGACCTAGATCTCTTCCCTGGACCAAAGGGCTTCTAGCTGTTCTCTCTCCTCCTGGTTATTTCCTTCTAAGGCAGCTGCAATTTCTCTGCGACCCTCCTTAAGTGCAGGATGTCTTCGTGGCTATCCAACCTCTTTCTGTATCTGTAGAAATCCCCAGTGTGTGTCCTGTCTCTCTAAAGCAGAACGGAAATTCCCAGACTTCCCCACGGTGAAGACGCAAGCCATGTGACCTAGGTTCTGCCGGTCAGATGCACCCAAATGAGATTCTGCTCTGAGCAAGCAACTTAAGGATATGGAGCCTGCCATTGTGCTATTGCAAAGGTAGGCAGAGGTATTGAGCTTTTCTGGGCAGTCTGAGTTCCTGACACAGAAATAAGGTTGATGGTTGTGGCTACAGCAGTCAGTGAACTTAAGTTCCTAGTAATGACACTCACTGCTGTTAAGTTTTCAGTGACTCTATAGCATAGAGCGGAACTGTTCCACAGGGTTTCCGAGGCTATAATCTTGATGGAATCATACTGCCACATCTTTGTCCCGTGGAGTGGCCAGTGGTTTCAAACTATCGATGTTTTGGTTAGCAGCCGAGCACTTAACCATTGCACCACCATGGCTTCTTCCTGGTAACAATAAGCCAAAAAAGAAAAAAACCGCTGCCTTCAAGTTGATTCCATATCATGGCTACCCTATAGGACAGAGTAGAACCACTCCACAGAATTTCCAAGGAACACCTGGTGGATTTGAACTGCCAAACTTTTGGCTATAGCAGACGTATGCATAGCACTTAACCACCGTGCCACTAGGGTTTCTCCTGGTAACAACATAACTGCCATTATTAATTTCTGCCTGCATGGTGTTTGGTGACAGCGATGGCTTCTTTAGGCCAGCTCTGCGTCACGGCTTGTGAGTTATTCCTAAAAGCTCTGCTCCCTCGCAGTTACGCAAATTACCTAATATCTTTGAATAAATTCTTCCTAAATTAGCCAGAGATGCTTGCGGCTACGATTGACTCATATAGGCCCTGAACTGAGTACAGAACTCTAGTTGAGATCTCTCTAGTGGAGAGGGGAACCATCACCTCCCTCACTCTAGCTGTCATACTTCTATTAATGTAGCCCACGGCTAATTCTTCTAAGCAACTAGCTCATGCAGCTGACATATTAAACTCACTGGTCTGAGGAAACCCTCACATTTGAAGCACAAGTTTGCTATTGGTCCCAGAAATTTCTAGAAAAACAAACTTTATGTAGTTTCTCCTTGGTCCTTCAGTAGAAAACGATAGCTGAGCTTTTTATGTCTTTCCCCGTATTACTAATTAGTAGCAGAAAGTGTTTTCCTTTGAAGTACTAACAGTGCAGTCATTCCCTTGACAAAGCAAAAAAAAGAACAAGTAATTACGGATAAAATCTGGTTCCTTCTCCCTGTCCCCCACCCACTTATTCCCAAAGGCATGCAGCTGACAAGTCTCAAGGTCACCAACAGTTGCTGTGAACCAGATCCTTCACTCATCCCTCTCCATGATCAAAGAGCTTTGAAGTGAACACGGAACGGACAGCTGCTTTGATTCTTCTCTTCTTGCTTCTTCTGGGGACCCCTGCCTCTCCCAGGAGCTTCTGAGAGCACAGAAAGATGCCCATCAAACAGCCTTAAAATAAACAAGAATCTTCTCCTTTCCTTCTCCTGCCAACTTTGAAGGACAAAGGACAAAGAAAAGATGGAGCATTTGCCGGAAGCCGTCAGCCGAGAGGTGGGTCTCTTATGCGTATTAGAAACAAACAGACCAACACACCAAAAGCAAACCCATTGCTGTGAAGTCGATTCCTACTCACAGCAGCTGCATGTATTGCCAAAGAGAACTGTTCTCCATAAGGTTTTCAGAGCTGTGATCTTTACGGACGCAGATCACCAGGCTTTTCTTCCACGGCACTGCTAGGTGAGCTTGAGCTGCCAGTCTGTAGGTTAGTGGTTGTTGTTAGGTGCCACTCACAGTGACCGCCATGTGCATCAGGTTAGACCTGTGCTCCCTGGGATTTTCACGGCTGGGACCTTCAAAAGCAGATGGCCAGGCCTTTCTTTTCAGTGCCTCTGGGTGGGTTCAAACAGCTTACTTTTCAGTTAGTAGCCTAGTGCTTAACCTTTCACGCTGCCTGAAGACCACTTAATGTGTATTAGGCCATCAATAAACACCTGTGAAATACATTCATTCAGACCAAAGACAGACCAGAGTGAACATAAGAATGAGCTCGTGCATGCTGTTTCTTAGGCTTAATTCAGATGGTTTGAAGCCTTCACTTAGAAAAATCTCTTTCTGATTTGCTCAGATGTATTGCTAAAATGTATTCAGGGTCTGGGTCAGAAACAAAGCCTCCCAGTGACCTAAGCAGTTGAGACTCTGCAAAGACCAAGTGGTACAGCAGAAGTCCTGGGTTGATCTGGCAGCAGAAGGAGGGTTTGAGGTCAGTCTCTGACCATCATACTCCAGATCCTCACTACTCAAGTGTAGTCCCTGCACCTGCAGCATCAGCCTCACCTGGGAGGTGGTTAGTAGTATAGTACGTGTCATCAGGTCTATTTCATTCATAAGCAACCCTATAGAACAGAGTAGAACTGCTCCATAGAATCTCCAGTGAGCACCTGTGGATTCAAACTGCTGACCTTTTGGTGAATAGCCCAGCCTTAACTAGTGCACCAGCTGGTCTCCAGGAGGCTTGTTAGAAATGCTGAATTTCAAGCCTCACTTCATTAGAATTTGCATCTTAGCAGGATCCCAGTGATCTGCACATACAGCAAAGGTAGAGAGGCCATTGCCCTATGCCATTAGTGCACTGTTTGGAAAAGTCAGTCCATCACAGGAGGTCCTTAAGCGGAGCTGAAAGAACACATCACTTAGCCCAGCTGAAGGCCATGGACCTCCGTGAGCCATTCTAGCATCGTAGGACAGTCTCAGCTCCATGTGGCAAGGTCCTTTTTCTTCATGTATGCTGCAGGGTGGAGGAGGTCATGTCAAGCTCTCAGGGGACACAATTATTTCCTGGGAGCAATGACCAGAGAGGAGTCACTGGGCAGTGCAAACTGTTAACACATTTGACTGCTAACCAAAAAGCTGGAAGTTCAAGTCCAGCCATAAGTTGCTTGGAAGAAAGTCCTGGTGATCTACTTCCAAAGGATCAACCATTGAAAACCCTATGGAGCAGTTCTACTCAGCACACATGTTGACAAGAGTCACAGTCGACTTGATGGCAAGTGGTATGTATGTATGACGGGACCAGAGAGGCAGCCACCAGGGTCAAGCTGCCTTACTGCCAATCCTCACTGATTAGGTTTAAAAGGAGATGGAATACAAGAGAATACTGAAAGAAAAACCAAACTCCTTGCCATTGAGTTGATTCTGACTTATAGTGACCCTACAGGACAGAGCAAAGCTGCTCCATAGGGTTTCCAAGGAGCAGCTGGTGATCTGAATGCTGATCTTTCGGTTAGCACCTGAGTACCTAACCACTGCGCTACCAGGGCTCCGATGGAATACTGCTCAGCCATGAAAAAGAACAAACTCTTAATGCATACCATGTGAGTGGCTCTCAAGGGTATGATGCTGTGTAAAAAAAAAGCTAGTCTTCAAAGGTCCCTTGTATTATTCCATTTATAATTAATAATTATTCCATTCATAAAACATTTTTGAAATGGAGAAACTACAAAGATGACAAAGCAGGTTAGTAGCTGCAGGGGGCTCAGGATGGTGGGGAGAAGATGGACATGGGTATCAAGTAACAAGAGGGAGGCCTCTGTGGTGGTAGGATGGTGACTGGCGGTGACGCTAGTCTCTGCGTGTAATAAAATGACATAGAACTGTACCCATACACTGTATGAACATCACTTTCCCTGGTTTTGATGGTGTGTTATGGTTACATAAGACATAACCACTGGGGGACACTAGGTGAAGGGTATAGAGGACCAGTTGGTACCATCTTTGTAAGTTCCTATGAACCTGTAATTATTTCAAAATTAAAAATCATCAAGTTGATTCTGAGTCATGACAGCCTCATGCACATCCAAGCAGAGCTGGGCACCGCACAGTTTTCAGTGGCTGAGCTTTTGGAAGCAGAACACCAGGTCTTTCTACCAAGGCACCCCTGGGTAAACTTGAGCTTCCAGCATTTCAGTATAAAAGATTAAAAAAGAAAAGATGGAGAGAGAGCCATCCAGCAACAATGTGGTAGATGTAATCCCATAATAAAATACCTCTGTGGAATCTTACTCTGAGGTCTTTTTATTTTTTTTCCTAGAAGCCTGTTTTATGAACAGCATCATGGTACATGGTTCCTTTTTTAGATCCCAGATGCAATCCAGAATGTTCTATCACACTAAAATGGTATCACTGCAAGTTTCTAATTCATGAAGGTATTAAGAGGAATGTAAGGAGCCCTAGTGGTAGAATGGACGCTTGGCTGCAAGTTCAGCGTTTCAAACCCACCCAATAGCTCTTCTACGGAAGGACCTAGCAATTTGCTCCTGCGAAGATTTGCAGCCTGAGAAACTCTATGAGGCAGTTCTCTTCTGTCACATAGGGTCACTATGAGTGGAAACTATCTTGATGGCACACAACAAAAATACATCCAGGGGAGTGTGACATGTCCTACTCCAGGTCCACATGACATCAGCTCAGAAGGACCATCATTTTAGAGATGAGGAAACAGGTCCAGAATGGAGAAGAGACACGGCCAAGGTCACCAAGTAACAGGTGGCAGAAACAGGAGCAGAGGTTGATCTTTCTCCCAGCCGAGTGCCCCATCTAGTACACCACCCAGCTTCCTCTCTTTGCTGTTCTTTGTCCCAGAGGTCTGAGATGGCATTAAAATTCAGAACCCATCTGAAGGTTAACTCTGAAAAGCAACATCCAGAGAACGCATCAGTGACATCAGGGTGTCTCTTTTAATTGCCTATTCACGCAGACAGATTGTCCTTTCACATTCCCAGCTAAACTCGGAGATGTGTGCTTTTGCAGGGCACATGTTATCTGACTGCCTCATCAGTAACGGAGAACTAAAGTGCAACGTGATTGCTGAGTTGGAGTTCTAATTTTTCCTTTTTTTCCCACCAAGGAGGAAGTTTAAAATCTGCTGGGCTATTTTTACAGAGGGTGAAAAAATAGACACCACACCAGCTTCCGCAGTGGCCCTGTCCAAAGGCACAGGTGGCTTTGCTTGAGGCCAGGCTGGGAAGAAAGGAGCAGAGTTTCATCAGGGAGATTTCTGTTGGAGGGCTGGGGGTGAGTGCCCACCCATGCAAGTGGCTGCAAAGGCAGGACAGAGGAAGCCACCTACATGAGGGTAGCCAATTCCTTAAGTTTTGGGAGTTGACATTAAGCAGTTCATTTCACTCTGGGGTTTATGATTTATCTGCCCCTTCTCCAAAGAGACTTCGTGTCTGGTGGATGGAGCACGGGACCGACAGGTGGCCCCGCACAGGGTCTATCAGTGGTGTGGTCTTGGGCAGGTCATGTGCCTACTCTGAGTCTCACATTCCCAAGTAGGCATAGAGTTCGGAAGAGCTAATCTCTAGAACTCTAATTCTTAGACATGATGGCCTGGTGGCTCAGTGGTTAATGGCTACGGCTGCTAACTAAGAGGTAGGCAGTTTGAATCCACCAGGCATTCCTTGGAATCCCTGTGGGACAGGTCTAGTCTGTTCTACAGGGTCACTGTGAGTTGGAATTGGCTAGGCGGCAGTGGATATACTCATGTGAAGGAAATTCAGTTGAATTCAGTGTCTATTAACAAACATTTCTTGATTACTGATTTTTGTAGAAGATGGTGCTAGGAACACCAGTTACCAACCAGTTACCTGTGCCTTGATTTCAACTCATGGCAACCCTGTTTGTGTCTGTTTAGAACTGTGCTCCCGGGGGTTTTCAGCGGCTGATGTTTTCAAAGTAGATCACTAAGTCTTTGCTCCACGTGCCTCTAGGTGGACTTGAACCTTCAACCTTTCGGTTAGAAGTGTGTTAAGTATTTACATCTCTCAGGGACTCAGCCTGGAACTAGACTTGAAAAGAGCTCCTAGAATAAGTAGCAAAACCTTACCGAAGCACAAATGACCTTAGAAATCATTGTAGTAGAAAGTTCTAGGGAAGGGGAAGGGAGACAAAATGACTAATCTTCCTTTCTTTGTGTGAGTTGTCAATTTTTCCTACTCTGCAACTTCTTTGAAAATGTCTTTCCTACTGACAGTGTGGGACCAGGACATAGTAGTGCCTGTAATTTTCCACAGTCTTATTAATAAGTTATATTTAAACCGAACTTTTCAAAACAGAAGTAGGAAAACTAGATAGTGTAAGTGACTTGTCCAGGGTCCCCACGCTGGCCAAGGGTTGAATCAGAACTGGATCACAAAGGTTTTAGCACTGATTGGCATCTGAAACACAGAAGTTTGCTGTGAATGTCTCACTGAGTTCTCAAGCAGAGAAACCCAGGTTTCTGGAGCAGGTCCCACTCGGGGCCAGTTAGGGAGTCAGCAGTGATGGGACCTGAATACTTTGTGACTACTCAGCTGTGACAAGGTATCAAGTGCAAGTGAGGGGTGGAGGGCTGTGAGCACTGGCTGAAAAACTTCCAAGGCAGGAAATCTAGGACTGGAATGCACTGAGAATTTTAACATCCTATCCTGCATTCCCCGCACCCCTCTTTTGATCAGGATTCTTCTATAGAATCTTTAATCAAAACATTCAGTCATGGTAGCTGGGCACATCTATTTCTGGTCTCCTGGCAAAGGAGGCAGCTGTTCATGGAGGCAGTGAGTCACACCTTCCGTTTCCTCTTCCTCTTCCTGACCTTTCTTCTTCCTTTGTTGACCAAAGGAAAACCCCCCAAACCAAACCCTCTGCATGGAGTCGATTCCGACTCACAGTGACCCTAGAGGACAGAGTAGAACTTCCCCATAGGGTTTCCAAGGACCATTCGAATTGCAGACCTCTCAGTTAAGAGACGTGGCACTTAACCACTATACCACCAGGATTTCCCTTGTTAGGTTAGAACAACAACAAACCCACTGCCGCTGAGTCAATTCGGACTTACAGGAACCCTATAGGACAGAGTAAAACTGCCCCACAGAGTTTCCAAGGAACGCCTGGTAGATTCAAACTGCTGACTTTTTGGTTAGCAGCCATAGCACTTAACCACTACGCCACCAGAGATTAGTTGTTGTCTTGGGAAGGCCACTTGATCGCTTTTAAAACTCTAGGCACTACACAACAAATCAGGATGTCCAACAGTAGTTTGAGACACAACATTAGGCCAACTGATTGGGATGTCCCTCGAAACTACAAGTCTAAGCCTCCAAACCAAGAAAACAAATCCTGTGGGTGTTTGGTCGTGTATCAGTAGGCGATATAACAGCTGCCTTTTCTCTTTCTGGTAAAACTATGTATAACATTTGCCAATCAAATATTTTTCAGGTGTACACCTTAGTGACATCAATCACATTAACTGGTGGTATAACCATTACCTTTAATTGATGTCAAATTTCCCTTCACCATAAATGGAAACTCATTCTTGAAGTCTTCTTTGAACACCACCACTAAAAATAGTTTATCTTAATTAGCTAAAAACAGTTTTTAAGGAATTACCTATGAGAGATAAAGTGAGAATGCAGCTCTGAACTCGTGTGGGGGCCTGTGGGGCAGTGAGCTGGAGATAACGGAGTGTTTGGAAGGGGACAGTGAGAAGGGCTGCACGACTTGAAGAACGTAATCCATGTCACTGAATTCTACATGCAGAAACTGTTGAAATGGTGTATCTTTGGCTGTGTGTACTTTCATCAACGTAAAAAAACTACAAGAGAAAAAAATGGCTGCGTGGTAAGTCTTGATGAGACAACACTGGACAAAACAACACTTAGTGGAAGCAACACTGTTTGCCTGGGGCTTCACTGAAAAAACAAAAAACAAAGAGCTAGAGTCACAGAACTAAAGACTCTCAGGGTGGAGAAGACCTTTGAGCCACTCCACCCGATTCCACTGCTCTTATGCAGGACTGAACTTCTTCCCCGTTCTGTGCAGCCTTCACCCATGATGGACGTCTGTCTACACCTGTGACTTCCACTGTGGGTGGTCGACTCTTGTTCTTTTGAGAACAGAACAAGTTCGGGTCCAACACACAGAACGGTGCGTTGGAGGTTCTGTGGTAGATTCCCAGCCAAGGCATCTCACAGACAGCTAGCACCTGTCTCTCACAGAAGCCTGCGTGTTGCTAGGATGCTGACCAGGTTTCAGTGAAGCCTCAGACTGAGAGCGACCAGGGAGGAAGGCCTGTCAAATCAGCCAATAAAAATGCTATGGTTCACAACACTCCATAGAATTAGGGGGATGGCACAGGATCGGGCAACGTTTTGTTCTGTTGTGCATGAGTCACCGTAAGTTGGTGGCTGACTCAATGGCAGCTAACAATAGACCAGTATCAGTTGCCACTGACATGATATTGGCTCACGATGACCCTCAGTGTTTCAGAGTAGAACTGTACTCCATCATGCTTTCAATGCTTGTGGTCTTTTGGAAGCAGATTCCCAGAACTTTCTTCCAAAGTGCCTCTGGGTGGACTCAAACCACAAATCTTTTGGTTATTCAGCTGCTTAGCCATACGCACCACCCAAGGACTCCTTAACAACAACGTATGTGAGACCCATCACATGGGCAGGGGAGCTGCAAGACCACATATGCCAAGTTGGGGCCCTGAGGTTTATTTGGTTGGTCTGCGTACATATTCCTCCCCAGATGGAGTGCAGGGGAAGCTTGGGGGCAGGTAGGCAGACTCCCCTCCTCCAGATGCTAAGGGGCCCCGGTACTGCCTTTGTTAAGGCCCACAGGACACAACCGTGAGACTGGCTAATGGCAAACACACAGCAATCATTTCACCCTTCCAGAGGGAATCATCCAGATGGCTTACCCACGCTGAGGCTACATACAGGGTTGACCCTCTGTTCTCATGGCCTGACTCAATCAGTATTCTGGCCACTGGCACTTGGCTGTTTTGGCTGCTTCTTAAAGAAGAAACAGGCACTGATTGTGAAGCAGGGGTGAGCAGGGAGTCTCAGCAGACTATTGTGATGTTAGCTGTGTCCCCGGACTCGCAGGGGCCTGGGCCTCTCCCCAGCTTCCTGCGGGCCCTCGTGGATGAAGGCGGGAGAATGACTGTCCACACAGTCCCTGGTTCAGCCCAGGCTGAGTCAGGAGCCAGAGTGACAGTGATATCAGCAAAGAGAGCTCCTGGGTCTCCTTGACCCCCAACTTTCAACCCAGAATGCTGCACCCCTCCACCAGTACTGACTCACGCTGCCCCTAGGTGGTGGGAGGGCGGGGTTATGCCATGTTGACATAGTTTACCTTTCTTTGTTCCCCCACCCCCACAAGCCCATCAAGACCCATGAGTGACAGCCAGGACTCCATCCTCTGCAGGTGAATTACCTGAAGCAGGTGACACCTATTAAGACAGTAGCCCAGGTGGTAACACTTGTACTTCTTTTGGTCGATGGAAAGGAAACCCAAGGCTACCACCCAGAGGCGTAGACAGTCCTGGAGAACTAGAGCTTGGTTGGCCCATCATCCATTGCCAATTAAGAGCCCCCTGAAAAGAAAATCCCCAGTTTCCATTGAGTTGATTCTGACTCATAGCAACCCCACGTATGTCAGAGTAGAAATGCACTCCAAAGGACTTTCAATGGCTGTTCTTTTAGAAATAGAATACCAGGACTTGCTTCTGAGATGCCTGTGGGGGGGGGGGGACTCAAACCTCCAACCCTTCGGTTAGCAACAAAGTGTGTTAACTGTTTATACCACTCAGGGACTCTGCCAACCAGACAAGCACCTGTCTTTTATCCAGTGCCTATATTTCCCCTGGCTCTTTTCTGGAGGGCCACATTTTCTAGTGTCTTAACTGATTCAAGTTCTCAGAACCGTTGGGTAAAAAAAATCTCACTCGTACTCGACAAAGGATGTGTGGCTTGGGAAAATCATTTAATGACAGAGAAAGTACACCAGACTACAACAGAAGCTCCATTGGGAGTCGCCACTGTACAGATCAATGCTCACAGGCCCTGCCCTTGCAGTAGACATTCACAGGAAGGAAGTCGCGGTGAAGGAAACATCCGTGTGGCCTCTCTGAGGACGGGGAGAAGGCAAGAGACAACGGTGACAACGTGCTGTGTATCTGTCACTTCAGTGGACTCCTCTGCAGGCAGTTTTTTTCCCCCTTCCTCTTTGATTGTAGGGTCTGGGGAGGTTTGCAAATGACCAAGAGGAAGACAGGCCTTGTGGGTCCGCATCTTAGAAGACTGATACTGTAGACAGAAAGGTGGCCCAGGTATTCCATGGGTCGCACACAGGAAACAGGACTTGACATCGGTTCTCTGGGAGCTGATAGGACAGATGAACTGCAGCTCTTCTAGAATCTAGGATCTGGGTACAACGTCCAAAGGCATGCTGGGAAATAGGCTAATCAATGAAATTTGGCCATCCTGAAGAGTGCAAGTCATTCTCCTAGTCTTTACTGCATGTATCTAGGTTCCAAATGAAAGGACAAGAAAAAAGGCAGCAACTCAAAAGTTATTTTGAATATTGTGGCACTTTACCAACCTCTTTTGCTTATAATATATGGCAGAGCAGATGAAACTCTGTCAATATAAACTTTCATTATAGATAACCCTATACTGTACACTGTCAGAATACAGAAAGAATCCATCCTATCATATATGTTTAGTCTTTAAAAATAATCTAACATAGTCATCCTCTCTGGCTAGTAACAAACTATTAACATCTTCCGAGAATACAGGGGGGAAAAAAAAACAATCTCTGGGAGTAATAGCAAATTCTCTGACGTGCTTCCCCCCTCCCCCTCCCCATTCAGCATCATCTATGAACATATCTTTGCAAAAGCAATCTAGAATCATTCCTAATTAGGCAAAGAAGTGGCTATGTCAGCTTCACCAAACGGACTTTGAGCGAGAAGTGATGGCATATTTTTACCTTGGCAAAAATGAAGCACAAACAGAACATTTCCCAGGTTTGGGCCCATGCAAATGCATGTTTTGTTATGTGGGGGTATCTTCTTCTAACCCCGAAACCACGATTCGCATGCAGATTGTGTTTCAACTACCGAGTTAAGAGAGAATTATTGGCAGTGCACCTCTTTTGTGTAACTGTAATCACTAAGGCAAGATTATTTCACCTTGTAGAGACTATCAGTAGTATCTTGTCAGATGCATGTTTACACAGTGTGGACCTGCTACTGAATACTGCTTTTTTTTTTTTTGGTATTATTATTTTTTTTAAAAAAGAATAACAACCTTGAAACACAGATCCCTAAACACAATTCAGTTTAAAATGAACCAGTAAGCTTTAGAAATATATTTTAAACTACAAGGTTGCCCTGTTATTATTATTTCTTATGAATATTTTAAAAAGTTCCCACCCCTAAAAATTCACCACATGATTCCCTCATGATTGGTTAACAGTCTCACCAATTTGCTAACAGGGTTGCTTCTTGCTGAACTGCTGCTACTAAGTTCCTGGATGAGTACTGCAGCGCTCTTCAGGGTAGGTAAAGTTCTCCAACTTGGAACCCAGATAACCTTTAGTACTAGATCCATCTATTCAATAGTGGTCCCTGGGAAGGAGCGTTCAACGGCCCCAAGGCTTGGCTTGTTTGCCACGTGTTGACCTTCAAGCTCTGGACCTGGTTTTGACCCTCAGACCGGTGAAACGTCCTTGGCTCTTCAACAGGAATGCATGGGAGCTGAATTTGCTTATTCAAGAGACACCGAGGCAGTAGTAGACCAGCTCCTTGGCCCAGCCCAAACCAGACGCCAGGTGGAGTTTGTCTTTGTGGGCAGTCAATGCGACAGAGAACTGGGAAGTCCCTGTGGAGTGCTCCCTGCTCTGGACTCTCATACTACGGAACCTTTGGACGAGGACAAGTGGATGGACTGAATCCTGATGGCCAACGTCCTCTGTAAGTCCTGCAGCACATCCTGGCCGGTCCCCTCACCATTTCTATCATAGAGGAGCTGCTTGAAGGCTTCATTTTCTATGAGGACCATCATGTTTTTGAGAAAGTAGCCTTCACAGTATGCTGAGAGCTCTGTCACTCCAAGGAACTATGGGAAGTAGAGAGGAAGCAGGAGATGGTTAAGGATGCTTTCAGATCTCGCAATGGCTAGAAAATCCACCGTGGTTCTCCACCCTTTGCTGTATCCACCCCCTCAGCCACGTGACTTTGCAATTCTTCCCATCAAGGCTGAAGTCCACTCTCTACTCCTTGGGGCCTGGCTGGCCTTGTCATTCACTCCAGTTAATAGAACAGGCCTAAGGTTGCTAGTTCTGAGCTAGCTTAAGAGGCACCTTGAAAGCCCCCTCTGTCTCCCTAGGAATGCTGCCTCTACTCGTAAAACTAGCTTGGGCCAGCCAGCGCGGAGAATGCGGGCCCATGCTCACTGAGCCTGGTCAGGCCAGCTTGTTTCAGTGGAAGTCTCGGAAGATCACAGCCACACAGACCAGCCAGGATCAGCAAAGCCCACCATAGCTGGCCAGCCAGCTCACTGCTGACGCAAGCCCAGGCGAGAGTAGAAGAATGATGTGTCGAATGGCTGCTCATTGTTTTAAGCCACTGGGTTTCATGGTTCTTTGTGCCACTCCATTGTTGTGGTACCAGACAGCCAGCACCCTAGTGGAGGGCTCCGTAGGCAGCAGATATCATCAACCTCCTTACAGGTATTAACTCATTTAATTCTTACAACAAACCCATGAGTGGAAGCTGCCTCCCTAGAGGAGAGGTTCTCAGGGGGGCAAGAATGTCTGGTGACATCTTTGGTTGTCACAGCTGAAGGGTGTGTGTATGTGCTACTGGCATTCAGTAGTTAGAAGTCAAAGATGCTGCTAAACACCCTGAAATACACAGGACAGCCCTCATAACAAAGAATTATTCAGCCCAAACTGCCAACAGTGCCGGAGAAATCCTGACCTAGATACATGGTCTCTGCTAGACTAAACCCAGTGGGGAAGAGGCTCTGTCTCACTCTCTCACAAGTACATCCTGTGGGGTCTAGCTTGACAAATAACAGTATGCACTTAGTATTTGTCGAATGTATGCATGAACAGTTAGCTCTCAGAGTATCAATAGCTAACATTTATCTACATGTATCTATAGAACCTAGCCCAGCTAACTGAAATGCAGAAAGACCTAGGCTGTAACCTTGAACTCACGGACATCATGTATTAAGCCACCAAACTAATGGGCAAATTATCTGCATCAAAGCCAGATGTAACTCTGCACAAGTCAGATCCCTTCTCTGGGCCTCAGTTTCCCTGTTTGCAAAATGACAGGGGTGGATGAGGAAGTACCATCCTCTCCAGTGACATTCAGGACACGAACACTCAGTCTGACTCTGTGATCTCTGAGAGGCTTATTAGAAAGCATGATGAGCTTTCTCAAGCAAGGGGGTCTGTTATCCATTAGTGGCCTATGTTCACACAAACAGACAGAATCCTGGAGCTGGGAAAGATGGCAGGAATGCTTTCATTCTTTCAACACACTGCTCTATGCCAGGCCCCAGAGATGCAACATCAAGGAAGAAGGACCTGACCCTGTTCTTAGAGTCACAGGGTAGAGGTCTTGTTGTACAGGTGGGGACACTGAGGCTCAAAGTTGCCTAACTCTCATTCTGTGAACACCAAGAGCATTCTTTATCCTACTTTGTAGGTGTGTGTCATTCACTCCAAGTTAGTGCAGGTCAAGAATAATCAGCACAGTAAGAATAACTCTGGTGTCACAGAACTGATTCCAGCTCAAGGCGACCCGACGCATTACAGAGTACCACTGCTCCATAGTGTTTTCTTGGCTTTATTTTTATGGTAGCAGACTGCCAGGCCTTTCTTCTGTGGTCCCACTGGGTAGGTCTGAACTGTCAACCTCTCGGTTAGTAGATGAACACAGCCCATGTGCAGCACTCATGGATCTTCAGTAAACCCAAAAGACCTGTTGCTGTTAAGTCAATTCCAACTCACAGCGGCCCTATGGGACACAGTAGAATTGCCTCACAGAGTTTCCAAGGAGCACCTAGTAGATTTGCACTGCTGACCTCTTGGTTAGCAGATGTAGCAGTTAACCACTGCACCAAACAGGGTTTCTAGGAGGCACAACAGATACTTATAAATACCTGATAATGTTTATTGAATGCTGATTATAATACTTGCCTATCTTCACACAGTGAATTATTGACAGAATGGGCTCAAATGCTCATCTCCTGGACCAGCAGCAAACTACTGCTCACATCTGTTTCAGTAAATAAAGTTTTAGTGGAACACAGCTATTCTCAATGGTTCACAAATCATCTACAGCTGTTTTCTGAGCACAGTGGCACAGCTGAGTAGGGATCACACGGTTTGTGTGGCCTGAAAAGCTGGAAACATTTATCTGGCCCTCAACAGGTTTTCTGATGCCTGTCCTAGACTGTAATTTTTTCATGGGCCAAGACTATGTTTTACCAATTTTTTACTTACAGTAAGGATTTGGTATGTAGCAGGTGCTCAACAAACACTAGGGAATGAGCCCCCTGGTTTCTAAATGTGTGTTCTTTCCATCACACTGCATTGGTGGCGAGCTGCCTGCATTAGCTTAGGTGCAGTTTGAGAGACTGAAGGGGCCCTCAGGGTCTGGGGACCTCATTTTCATGACAGAATAGCTGGGGGCAGGCCAGCGAGGAGAAAAAGATGGCTCAGTTGTGCATCCATGAAATGGGATTCTCTAAGGAGCAATCCCCAGCTCGCTCCAATCACTCCGACCATTAGATGCAGTAGAGGTGAGGGGGCCAGGGTCTCAGCTGACATTTGGAACAAGGCTGTTAGCATCTAAATGCCTGTACTTTGGGGAGTTCCAAACCAAGGGTTAATTTCTGTCTTTCCGGCCTCTTTTACTAAACTAGCTTGAATCTGCAGCACAATCTACCAGTCATACAATCCACACTGTGTGGCCTGTTAGCAGGACTGCAATCTGGTAGCAAGGGGACGACAGGGCTGGCAGGCCAGCAGTGCTTGCTCTCCATGCAAATGAGGGACAGACGTTGGTCTTAGGAAAAAAAAAAAGTCAGGATGTAGTTGGGATGGAGGTGGCAGAGGCTGGTGTCTGTAAGAGTCAAAGCCCCGGCTGCACAGGTACACAAACAAGACTGTTGCTCTGCTGCAGGTGCTCTCAGGCAGCTGGCAGCCCCAGTGGATGCCCGCCCAGGCTCCTGCTGCACGGGCTGCATTACGAAGTAATGAGATGCGCTCCTCAAACTGCCTGCCAGGGACCCTGAAGTAATTAGAATGGGATTGTGGAATGCACGCCTCGCTGCCAGGGCGGTAGGCTGCTGGAAGTCACTTGCCATGGGTGGGAATCACGGGAAATTTGAGTGAAGAGAGACAGGGGTGGGGGTAAAGGACTACCGGCTACCCAGGCCCCGTCACTGCTAGAGAGAGGGTCTCTCTGGAAGCTCTTCTGCAGTCATTGCTTTTAGATTCCAAAAAAATCTTGTGTTATAATAAGAGAATTCATTAACCAGATTACTCACTATGAGGGTGTGTGTGTGTGTGTGTGTGTGTTAGAACTGGCCTGACCATACTTTCTGATTCACTAATAGACCATCAGAAAATCTTTTTTTGGGTATCAAGCATTAATGAAAGCATTTCAAACACTGATTGGGCCAAGCAGTAAGCACAGGGTTAAGAATCTCTGCTTGGGAGTCAGATACACCTTGGCTTACATTTCAGCACTAGCTGTGTGACCTTGAGCAAGTCACTTCATGTCTCTGTGGCTCAGTTTCCTTATTTACAGCAGTTCCTGCAGAGCTGATTCTGGCTCGTGGCGCCTCCCCATATGTCAGATCAGACCTGGGCTTCAGAGGGGTTTCAATGGCTGCTTTTCTGGGAAGCAGATCACCAGGACTTTCTTCTAAGGCACTTCTGGGTAGATGGAATTTCCAACCTTTCGGTTAGCAAGAGTGTGTTAACCATTCACACCATCCAGGAACTCTCCTTATCTGTAACATGAGACTAATGACAGCATTAGAGAAGCCCTGGTTGCCCAGTGGTTAAGCACTCAGCTGCTATCTGAAAGGTCAGTAGTTTGAACCCACCACAGGTTCCACGGGAGAAAGGTGTGGCAGCCTGCATACATAAAGATTACAGCTCAGGAAACCCCATGGGGCAGCTCTACTCTGTCCTATAAGGGCACCGTGAGTTGGAATCCACTCAACAGCACACAACAACAATAGCATTTACCAGAAAGCGCTCTGATGAGGATGAACAAAACATTTAACACTGGTACCTGGGCATCAAAGGATTCATTCGCTGAATGTAGCCCTGAGACAGAAAACAACACCTCAAAGTGACTGGATATTTCATAAGGTGCAACAAGAGTATTCTCTGCATCACTTGTCCCTCTCCAGGCTATTTTGTGTTTGTTTTAAATTAATTGCTGATCTTTTTTTCTTCTTTTTTCTGATCCAATGTTAATCCCTCTGTCCTCAGCAGAAAAGCAAGATGAAGTAGCACCTAGGTAAATTAATTCTCTTGGTCCCCCATCTCTTTATTTTGTGAAAAGAATTGGATGAAATCAGTGGTGCCTGAAAACTGGTGTGAAGACTGGCCTCAGGGCTGCTGGCAGGTTCGTCCTGCTTCAAGCCTGTTAAAAACAGAGACTTGGGGGGCGGTGGGGGGTTGCTCACCACAGGAGCTGGCATCGCAATCAACACAGCTTGGGGGGGCTTAAAGCTTCTCAGGTGATTCTGATTTGTAGCCAGGCAGGGGGTCCACTGCTAACACTGTTCTTAACCTTTAAGCAAGGAAGCTTAAAAAACAAAACACTTGCTTAGGTTCCTCTGCCAGAGGCTGATCTAATTGACTGTGAACGTTCCCAGACCTAGGGGTTTTAAGTGGATGCCCAGGTGATACCCTCCAGGCGCTGTGTCATGCTGGGAGCTATGCCACTGGTATTTAAATACTGGCAGGGTCAGCCAGGGCAGATAGGTTTCAGCTGTGCTTCCAGACTGAGACACACTAGGACAAGGATCTGGCATCTTAATTCTGAAATGAATTAGCCAGTGAAAACCTCATGAATAGCAGTGGAACACTGATACAGCACTGGAAGGTGAGCCCCTAAGGCTGGGAGATATTCAAAAGACTACTGAGGAAGAGCTGCCTCCTCAAAGAAGGACTTGGATGGAATCAAGCTCTTGGGACTGACATTTGCTAATATGGCATGACTCAAAATGAGAAGAAACAGCTGCAAACAACCATTAACAATAGGAATGCGGAACGTATGAAGTATAATCTAGGAAAATTGGACATAAATAAAAGGAAACAGAATGTATAAACATTGATATCCTAGGCATTAGTGTGCTGAAATGAACTGGTATTGGCCATTTGGAATCAGACAGTCATATGATCTACTTTGCCAGGGGTGAAAACTTGGAGAGGAATGATGTGGCATTTGTCATCAAAAAGAACATTTCAAGATCTAGTCTGAAGTAGAGCACTGTCAGCGATAGGATAATATCCATACACCCACAAGGAAGACCAGTTAATACAGCTGCTACTCAAATACATGCAGCAACCACTAAGGCCAAAGATGAAGAGATCGAAGATTTTTGAGCAGTGTGACATTTATTGATTGTGCAATCAGGATGCATGGATAATTACTGGTGGTTGGAATGCAAAAGTTGGAAACAAAGAACACGGACTGGTAGGTGCTTGGTGACAGACAACGCCAGAGATCACGTGACTGAATTTTGCAAGACCAACAATTTCTTTACTGCAAATACCTTTTCACACTAACATAAAGCGTGACTATATACGTGGACCTCACCAGATGGAATACATAGGAATCACATGGACTACATCTGTGCTAAGAGAGGATGGAAAAACTCAATGTCATCAGTCAGAACAACACCAGGTGCCAACTACAGAACAGACCACTAATCGCTCACATGTAAATTCAAACTGAAACCGAAGAAAATTAGAGCCAGTTCATGAGAGCCACATTATGACCTTGAGTATATCCCACCTGAATTTACAGACCATCTCAAGAACAGATTTGATGCACTGAACACTATGACAAAAGATCATGAGAGCCAGGGGATGACACCAAGGACACCATACATGAAGAAAGCAAGAGATCATTAAAAAGACAGGAAAGAAAGAAGAGACCTGAAAGAACGTCAGAAGAGACTCTGAAACTGGCTCATGAACATGAAACAGCTAAAGCAAAAGGAAGAATTGATTAAGTCAAAATGAACAGGAGATTTCAGAGGGCAGCTTGAGAAGACAAAGTATTAGGATGACATGTGTAAAGAGCTGGAGATAGAGAAGCATAAGGGAAGAACACGCTCAGCAGTTCTCAAGGTGAAAGAACTGAAGAACAAACTCAAGCCTCAAGTTGCAATACTGAAGGATCCTGTGGAAACAACACTAAATGACACACAAAGCATCAACAGAAGATGGGAGGAACAGAGTCACTGTACCAGAAAGAACTGGTAGACATGCAAGCATCTCAGCACACCGCATATGATGAGGAATGAGTGATACTGAGGGAAGAAGTCCAAGCTGCCCTGAAGGCGCTGGAGAAAAACAAGTCTCTTGGAAGCGGTAGAATATCAACTGAGATATTCAGCAAATGAATGGAGCACTGGAAGTGCTCATTCGTTTGTGCCACGTAATTTGGAAGACAGCTAAATGGCCAACCAAATAGAAGAGATCCATATTTATGCCTATTTCCAAGAAGGGTGATCTAAGTAAATGCAGAAATTATAGAACAACATCATTAATATCACATGCAAGCAAAATTTTGCTGAAAATCATTCAAAAGCAGCTGCAGCATCATATTCCCAAAGGACTCCAGAAGTTCAAGCCAGATTCAGAAGAGGACACAAAACCAGGTACATCATTGTTGGTGTCAGATGGATCCCGGCTACAAGCAGAGAATACCACAAAGATATTTACTTGTGTTTTATTGGCGACACTAAGGCATTTGACTATGTGGGTCATAACAAATTATAGATAACATTGAGAAGAATGTGAATTCTGGAATACTTAATTGTGGTCAGGAGAAACCTGTACATGGGTCAACAGGCATTCGTCCAAATAGAACAAGGGGACACCACATGGTTTAAAGTCAGGAAAGGTGTGCATCAGGGCTGCATCCTTTTATCGTACCTTTTCAGTCTGTAGGCTGAGCAGATCATCTGAGAATTTGGACTGTATAAAGAACAGGATTGGAGGATGATGATAACCATACGAGTTCAAGCAACCCTGCTTGCTGACAGTGAGGAGGATTTGAAGCCATGACTGATGATGATCAAAGACCATAGCCTACAGTATGGATCATACTTCAGCACAGAGAAAACAAAAATTCTCACACTTGTACCAAAAAGCAACATCACAATAAACAGAGAAAAGATTGAGATTGTCAAGGATTTCACTTTACTTGTATTCACAATTAATACCCATGGAAGCAGAAGACAGATTTGCATTGGACAAATTTGCTGCAAAAGACCTTTTTAAAGTGTTGGAAAGCAAAGATATTACCTCGAGGATTAAGGTGTGCCTGATGCAAGCCAGGAGGTTTTCAATTGCCTCAAATGGGTGCAAAAGCTGGACGATGAAGAAGGAAGACCAAAGAAGAGTTGACTCTTTTGAATAGTGGTGGTGCGGAATACTGAATATACTACGGACTGCCATAAGAGTGAACAAATCTGTCTCAGAACAAGTACAAGCAAGATGCTCCTTAGAACCCAGGATGGTGAGACCGTGTTTCACATACTTTGGACATGCTGTTAGGAGGTCAGTCCTTGGAGAAGGACATCGTGCTTTGTAAAGTGATGGTGAGCGAAAAAGAGGAAGACCCTTGACAAGATGCAGGACAGCAGTTGCTGGGCTCAAGCATAACAATCAGGACCATGGTGCAGGACCCTGCAGTGTTTCTTTGCACTGCGCATACAGTGACTACGGGGTGGGACAGACTTGATGGCACTTAACAACAAGAAAGTGATTCTAACGTGCCACAAGTCTGACAACCACAGTTCTAGAACAGTGCTTGTCACATGTAAATAGCTAGCAGCAGGAAGCCCCGCCCCCTCACCCCCAATCCAGAGGGCTTCTGAGGGCAGTTGCTGCTTCTGATTCTGCAGGGCTGGGTGGGCTGAGGCCTGAGCATGTACCCTTGGGTTTCCCTGTGGCTGTTGCTGGCCTGAAGTGTATACTTGGGGAGCCACTGGTGTAGAACGCTAATGAAGTGTGGCTTAGATTGGCCACAAGGGCATCACCTGGGAACCTGCCAGAAAAGCGGGAGCTGGGCACCACCCCAAGTCTGCTGAAAGGGCTTGCAATATGACTCACATGTGCCTTAGAATTTAGGGAGCACTATTTTGGAACAACTCTGCTTTTTGAAAGTTCTAGGTTCCTGCTCTCCTTGTATTCTGGGGAGTAGGGATAGAGAAAACGGAAAGGCATCTTTTATGGAGCAGCAAGCAGACCCTGGAGCCCTGGTGGTACAGTGGTTAACAGCTACAGTTGCTACACAAAGAGTCAGGAGTTTGGATTCACCGAGCACTCCTTGGAAACTGTGGGGGCGGTTCCACTCTGTGCTGTAGGGTCACAGGATGACAAGAGCCTGTTTTCAGTTTAGGCAGGCCGCGCTTGCTCTCTACCCTGACTTGGTGCGCTCAGAAATATAAGGCCTTCTCCACTTCTGGGCATGATCTGGCATGGGCCGGGAGGATGGGGCTGATTACCTTGGCATGGTTGTAAATATCCACACAGTTGTCGGTGTTGATGCTTTTTGCACAGATAATCTCACAGTGTCGCTGCAAAGCCTCGAGCTGGAAGAATTTAGCAGCAGATAGAAGCTGAAAATCATAAAAAGAGCCTGTTAGAGGCTGGAAGGGAGGGAGAGGAATGATGATGGAGAGAAACATCCTCCATCCTCCTAGTCCGTAGTTGGGGACAAGAGGCGCTGTCATCAGACGGGCCGAATAGGCACAAAGGTGCCGGCAAAATCCAGGAAGCTCTGTGACTGTCACACGGAGGAAATAATGGCTTAGAGTCAATTATTTCAGATTTTGTTTTATGTGTGTCTAATAGCAGGGACATTAGCTTGGGTTCTCCCCTCGACCCCTTGCTGTTGAGTCGATTCTGACTCACGGTGATACTATAGGACAGAGTAGAACTGCTCTGTAGGGTTTCCAAGGCTGTTATCTTACATTTTTTATTTTTACTGTGATTATGCAAAAGTTTACGATTCAAGTCAATTTGTCATACAAAACCCCAAGTGCCTCTATGCAACTCTATCTGCTCTCCTCACCCTGTGACGGCACGCTCATCCACTTGACTCTACTTCCAGTACCCACTCAACTGACACCTGTCCCCCTCTCTCCACCGCCTCCTCTCCCCTCTAAAAAGAGACCGTAAAGGCTGTAATCTTTATGAAGCAGACTGCCACATTTTTCTTCTGAGGAAGGGCTAGGGGGTTTGTTGACTTTGTGGCTGGCTGCTGAATGCTTTAACCACTGAGAAACCAGGCCCCTTAACGTCCTATTTTTTCACGGAGGATCTTGAAGGATTGTTGTTTTGGAAAACACACTTTGGGTGACACTGTATTAATGTGTCACTCTGAGCACATCATGTGTCCAAGACAAGAGATGGACACAGGGTTTGCAGAATTAAAAAAAAAACAAAACAGCAAAGGTATCAGGATGTTAAAGCATAAAGGTAACAGCAGGGGAATTAGACATGGTGATGGGATTCTGCTGTGGAGGGGAATGGCAAAGCAGAAGGGAGTACGGCTGGACTGAACCCAAGTCTTATTGATTACAGTAGGAGGTCAGCCTCAGATGCCTCTGATTGCTATGTCCGGAAATCAGGGATGTTATTGTTACTGGTAAGATAGTTATCAATGTGGGTCACTCCCTCTCTTCATCCAAGTCTCCACTCAAATATCACCTCCTCAGTGAGGCCTCCCAGGTGACCCCATCTCAGTCACCTCCCTGCATCACCTCCTGTCCCCTTCACCATGTCTTACTCTTCCTTATCACACCAGACATGATGTCACGGTATTGCTTTCTGTCTGTCTTCCTCCTTAGCATTCAGGAGGGCAGGGCTCTTGGTTCTTTTGGATTTCCTTCTTGCTGGTGCCCAGCTGTGTCTGGCCTGGGGAGATGTTCAGTAGATGCACCTTGAGAGAGGCCTAGAGGTAACTACGTTTCGGGGAGTGGCTGAAAAAGGCAGCCAGTGGATACTGATTCAACACCCCTATAAGATGGGGTAGAATGGCCCATGGGGGTTTCTGAAGCTGCTACCTTTATGCAAGTGACTGTCACACCTTTCTCCTGCAGAACAGTTGGTGTGTTTGAACTGCTGGCCTTTCTGTTAGCAGCTGAGAACTTCATCACTGCAACATCTAGGTGACCACTGTGTCACTAGAGCTCCTTATCTTACAAGTGTGGATATTTGAGGCTCAGAGAAGTTAAATAACTTGTCCAAGGTCACACAGCTCAGAAGTGGCTGAGCCTGGATTTGAACTCCGGCAGCCAGGCTCAGCACCCATGTTTTCACCATGGTGTGGTGTGGTCACCTCTTGAACAACTGATAGCATTCTCACCTCTCCCATCATTCAGGTGCCCTGGACTTCATATGTCTCAACAGGGACTCTGGCTCTTTCCGGCTATTCTGTTTTTTTTTTTTTTTTTTTTTTTGAGTGGCTGTCATGGATTGCATTGTGTCCCTCGCCCCGCCCCCCCCCCCAAATGTGTACAGCTACTTGGCTAAGCCATGATTCCTGGTATTGTGTCCTGTCCCTGTATGTTGTAAATCCTGCCTCTATGACGTTAATGAGGGCAGATGGGTGGCCACTGTGTTGGTGGGGCAGGACCCAGTGTATAAGACTGTACTGCGTATGGGGACAGTCTCCTGAGATATAAAGAAAGGGAGGCAAACAGATTTGGGGAGCTCATGCCACCAAGAAAGCAGTGCCGAGAGCAGAGCATGTCCTTTGACAAGGACCCTGGCTCCCTTGTGCCTCAGAAGCTCCCAGTCCAGGGGAAGACTGACAACAAGGACCTTCCTCCAGAGCCAGCAGAGAAAGACTTCCGGAGCCAGTGCCCTGAATTTGAACTTGGAGCCTACTGGACTGTGACAGAAAAGAAAACATTTCCCTTTTCAAAGCCACCTACTTGAGGTATTTCTGTTACAGCAGCACTAGGTGACTGAGATGGTGACTTGGGCTTCTGGTGCAAACTCCCAGCTGTGGTTTCAGGAGGAGATGGCCAAGGAGGCAGGAAGGCGCAGTAGGAGCAGTGTGGTGTGTGTGTGTGTGCACGCACACACACGCAAAGGTCAACTGAGTAGACCCAAGGGGAAATTTAGAATCTGCTCCTGGTTCTGGTGTCTGGGACACACAGACAACTTTGTGGCTTGAGGAATTTTTTAGGAGGCTGTAACACTCTTACAAGTGACAAGGGAGAAGAATGTGTCCTGATGATACAATTGGAGTCCCAGCTGTGTCGAGAGCTAGAACTATCCCCAGACTCTGTAAATTTCCTTTACCCTCCCCTACTCCAAGCCAGTTAAAATTGGGTTTCACTCAATTGCTAACATGCCAAGCCCCTCAAGTCTTCCACGGGAAGACTCCAATGAGAATCCCTTCCTTTTTGCGGGGGTTAGAGAGCCAGGCAAGGCGCCCTGATGGTGCAACGGGATTTGAACCCACCTACGGTTACTAGGGAGAAAAAACAGGTGATCTGCTCCTGTAAAGAATACAGCCTAGAACACGCTCTATGGGGCAGTTCTACTCTGTCCCATGAGATCGGGTCCTGTGAGGTGGAATAGATTTGACAGCATACAACAAGGAGCCAGGTGGGAGCAAGAACACCAAGTCCTCCTCCAAAGGATCCTGCAATACAATTCTCTCCAGACACAGCCCTCGAATACCAGTGACCCAGGGGTACAAAGATGCCACCCACCCAAAGGGAGCTGTGACAGGGCAATGATATAACAGACTCCTTACCTCCATTATCTCGTTGTTTTTAATGAGAAGGGACTCTGGGCCACCATAGTAGAGATACTGCATGACCAGCTGGAAGAAAGGACAAGTGAGTCTTGGTTAACCAAGCATCAATCCCCACATAGACAATACCTTCTCAAAGCCACTGTCTGGCCATTGGGCTAGTTCTCAAGTCCCTCTATAACATTCTGTTCCAAGTGGTTGCTCTCTGCTGTTTGATTACCTCCAGTGACTGAAAGCTCACTACTTATAGGGGAAAAGTTCCACTTTGATAGTTCTATCTGTTGGATAGATTTTTTTTAGCAAGTTGAATTTGGTCTCCCTGTGGCTCCCAGGAAGTGCCGTATTAAACAATCCTAAACACTGCTCTCCATGATGCCTGTCCCCTGTCTATGGGTGACAAATCTCCTGTTGCTCTCCCACCTCACCAGGCTGTCCAGAACTGCTGTCCACACTGCATGGCTTAAAGGGCTTCCACCAAGTGGACACATCTCTGGGAACATGTCCCAGTTTGTTCAGATGCCTCTTGCTAAAGTTCAGGGGGTGACTATGGAATATCACAAGATGATCTGGTTATTACAGCCCAACATGATCCAAGATGAAGCCATTAAGAATCCTGGGATTCTATATCTCACTGATAGTGTGAATGGATCAAGCCATCTGGTTCTTTGCTCACATGACTACACCCAAAGGTGGGGGGCAAGTTCCAGAACTTTGCAAACTGGTGTTCCTTGAATGAAATAAGGTTCATGGATGTATATAAATTCACAAAAGCAAGTGTTACAGTTTTAGTTGGTGCACATACTTCCCAGCCGGCCACAGTCTCCTCCCTACTCTATTGCCTCTACCTGCTTGCTTGGCATACTGACTTTGCCTGTTTAGCTCCAAGGCAGCTGTGTTGGTAATATCTGTATCTACTGGTTGCATCCCAACACTGGGCACCAGCAACATAGAGTTTGGACTGGGCTGTTCTCCGGCCACTTCAGACCCTGAGAGTCAATGACCAACACAGGACAGCAGTTAAGAATAAGGGCCCTTGAGGTGGGCTGCCCTCATTTCTGTTCTGGCTCTGTAGCTAGGTGATCTGAGTTTAGTTGGGTGCTCTGTGCCTCAGTTTCATCCTCTGTAAAGGGGGAATATTATTATCTGTTCTCTGGGGTTGTGATGAAGATTCACAGGGGCACATAACAGGCTTAGCAGGGGCCTGCTGCATAGCAACAGCTTATCAGATGTTGGCAGTTGAAAACTCTCGAGCTTTTGCCCCAGGCTGCCACTTTTTCACCCAGGACATTTTCAAAGCCCCTGGTGACTGGTCTCAATCTACTTTGCATATGTTTCAAGTAATTAAACATTTTTTTTACAGCTTTATTGATATATGTTTTGCACACCATAAAATCTACCCACTGAAAGCATACCATTCAGTAGTTTTTAGTATATTTACAATGTTGTACAACCAACATTACAATCTAATTTTAGAGTATGTTCATCATCCTTTAAAGAAATCCTGCACTGATTAGAAGCCACTTCCCATTCTCCCTTCCTCTCACCTCTGATGACTGCTAATCTACTTTCTGTCTCTCTGGTTTTACCTATTCTGAATATTTTATACAAATGGAATTATACAATGTATGGTCTTTGGTGTCTGGCTTCTTTAACACTATAATGTTTTCAAGTTCACCCAGGATGCAGCAAGTTCCAGCAATTCATTCCTTTTTTTTTTTTTAATTTTTTATTTAATATAACTGAGTGAAAATGTACATTCCCATATAAATTTACATACCCACCTATATGCAGCTTCCACGGCTCTCCCTGCCCGGTGACTGCACACTATTCCTCTCTGCTCCATACATGTCTCATTCTCCCAACAGTCTCTTTTTTCCCTCCTCTCCACCCACTCTCCTTCCTCCAGCAGGATGACATCCTATAGATGTATAGAACCATAAAGTGCATCCAATATATGGTCACTGCATCGCCAAGTCCAATCCATTCCTGTCCGAAGCGTGGACCTTTGTTATGATTTATGGTCAAGGGCAGCATCAGGGTGAGGGGCCATGCTCCCAGGGGAACCCCGAAACCACTGGACCATCAATTGAGGTCTTTTAGTGGGGGTCTCAGGGTGCACCCCTTTTTATTCTTGTGTTGCCAGTGAGACTCAACTTAGTGAGCTCCATCGCGGCTATCGCTGGTGGTGGCCAGGCACCATCTGGTTCTTCTGATCCCAAGTCGATGTAGGCACCCAGTGATGTGGGTCTCTTTGTCTTCTGGGTTGTCTTTCCCCCATGTCATTTTGGTCCTCGGTGAGCATCCGTTCCTGCTGAGTTGGGACCATTTGCTGTGCCCTCGGATGGCAGCTTGGCAGCTTTTAAGATCCCAGACGCCACTCACCAACGCGGGGTATAGAGAGCCCTCTTAGCAAAATGCTAGTTGTGCCAATTGGCCTTGCTTTCACCTAAGAGCATGGTCCCCCGCCCCCTGCCCCAGCTACTCTATCCTTGCAATATTGGGTTAAGATGGAAGGAGTACTCAAGTTATGCTGAAGTCCACTTAATGTTGTCCTTGTTTCTAATGTGTGCTGTCACCAATTTCACCCAACCAAATACCTAGCAACTATCTAATCTAAACCCTCCCCTCCTCCCTCCCTCCCTCCCCTTCCTTGCAGCTGTCAAAGAGTCGTTTCTTCTATACACAGTCTGTTTTTGAGATCTTATCGTAGAGGTCTCATACAATATTTGTCCTTTCAGTTCATTCCTTTTTATGTTTAAATAATATTCCCCAATGTGGCTATCCCATGTTTTGTTTACCCATTTATTAAGTAATGGGCATGAATGTGATTTCCACTTCTTGGCTATTATGAATAGTGCTGCTGTGAACAACACTGTGAACATTTGTGTATCTAGTTTTTCGGCCCTCATTTCCTGTTACTCTGTCCTTTCCCTCTCCTTGTCCTAATCACATCTGCCTTTTGTGCTCCAACCATTTGTCTTGATCAGAACCGCCACCTTCTCTCCCAGCCTCCTGCTTTCACCCATGCTGTTCCCTCTGCTTGGATGCCCTTCCCTTCTTCTTTCTCTACCCGGTGAACTCTGCCCCTCCTTCAGGCTCTAGCTCAGTATCACATCCTCCCTCCCCTGTGTTCTGCACACACCATCCACAACCAGGGTGTGCTTTCCCACCTGCATTTGCAGGCACAGACTGTACCCTGCCCACCTCTGCTTCCCCAGCGCCTGGCACAGTGTGTGGCCCACGGCAAGCACACAACGTGCAATGTGTGCACTTCAGACATAAGCATGAATCCTCCTCCTCTTCTGTGTCTGAGCTGCCCCTGTACTTCCTCTGGGCTTCTGGGACCCCTGTCTGGTGACAGACATGGTGGTGTATTGGTGGCGGTGGCTGCGGGTTTGTGAAATGATAACACAGCATCATGTCCCTCCCCTCTCCTATCCAAGTGGGTCATAAGCACCTAAAATACTAAGTTGGCAAATGCTGGGATACTAGCCTTATTAAAATCAATTCATTCTCCTAATGCTTCTCTTCCATAAGGGCCAAACCAATAATAATACAACAACAGCTATAATAAAAACTGCCCTCAACACAGGACCTCTCCGTTGACAAAACACTTCTCCCTCTTTCATTCACGCTGGGCTGTTGACTTGAAATGCCATTACCCAGCAGACTTGAGATCCCACAGCTAATGGAATTTAAATTAGGCTGTCCCATGCTGCCAGCAGACTTCGCCAGCATGGTTATTTTCTGCGGAGGGGCAAAATGAGCAGGTCTTGGGCAGCAGGGTCTGTCTATGGAGTTGTTTTCCTTGGCAGATGCCAACCTGCATGAAGCAGGGATTCAAATGGCACCCATAGCCTCGCGGCGCCCCTCGGCCAGGTGCAGGCTCAGCTGTGTCCCCCTCTTGCCTGCGAGTGTAACACTCTCAGAGGGAGGAAACACAACCAGTCTCCTTTACTAAAATTTGCCAGTCTGGACGTGAAGTGAACAGATCCCCGGGAGCGTCCTTCTGTCCGGAGTATGCCCAAAGTGGCCTATTTCCAGCTACAAATGAGGGTTTTCTGCTTTTATGGGCCTGGGGTGGGCATGTGATAGTCCCTGGGGCCTTGCTTTACCTTCCCTTCCCATGACTGTAACTTGAGGTTAATATGGCCAGGAAAACTGTCCCCGTCACAAGCAATTACAGACCTTGGCGGACGCTGGGGCCCTGCTTTCCCACGAAGGCCTATCCCTCCATAAATCTGTTCCATGAACATTTAATAAATGCCTGCTATGAGCCAGATTCTTATTACACACACCTTCCCAATTAGTCCCAGGCTTCATGGTGGAAGTGCCCCTGCACCAGCACTCGGGGTGGGGGAGGGTGCATTTCGCAGCAGCCAGCTCCAGACTCTAGTGACAGGCTGTCGTCAGGGCTAGGTGATTTTTTTTGTGGGCAGGGAGACTTCAGTTTCCCCACACTGGAGGGTACATTAGGAACACAGATCTAGGAGTTAGTCAGACCCGGGTGGGAACCTCAGCTCTGCTGTGGTCAGGTGTGGGAACTTGGGCCAGAGACTTAACCTCCCTGACTCCGGGTTTTCTTCTGTAAATGGGGATAATGCCCGCCTCATGGGGCAAGCGAAATGCTTGAAGGAGAGTATATAGAACAATGGTTCTTGGAATGGGGTTCTGAGACCAGCAGTAGCATCGCCTGCGTCCTTAGTTAGAAATGCTGATTCCAGAGCCCTACCCCAGGCCTATGGAATCAGAAACTTTGGATGTGGGACCCAGCAATGTAAGTTTTATTGAGCATCCCCCTCAGGTTATTCTTATGCCTGTTAAAGTGGGAGAACTACTAACGTGACATATTTAAGTCAGAGCAGTGGTCCTCTGCCTTGGCTGTACATTGGGATGATAGGGGGACAAGGGACACTTCAAAATCCTGATGCCCACACCTGAAGATGCTGATTTATAAACTGGGCAATGTGCCTTTTCAATTTTCCACCTAGTAATTCTAATGTGGGGAACCCTGGTGGGTTAGTAGTTAAATGCTACCTTTTGGTTAGCAGTTCAAATCTACCACGTGCTCCTTGGAAACTCCATGGGGAAGTTCTACAGTTATGTTTGACTCGACTCGACTCTGCTGCTGAGTTGGAATCGACTCAGTCACAGTGGGTTTGGTTCAGGTTAATTCTAATGTGTACCTGAAATTGAGAACCACTAGTTTAGAGCCTTATACAAAGTCAGTACTCAAGAGATGGAAGCTGTTCTTACTGTCCATTTTTATCACACTTCGGGTGAAAGTTTTCAGAGCAAATGAGTTTCCCATTCCATAGTTCATACACAATTCAGCCTGTGACATTGGTTGCACCCGTCACACTGCATCTGCACTCTCCCTGTTTCTGTCTGAGGTCCCCATTTCCATTCCTCTGGTTTTCCTGGCCCTTCCTGCCTTCTCACCTGCACTTTGGGGCACATATTATCTTTTTGGTCTGAGATAGATGCTTGTTCTAAGGAGCACTTTCCTCACGTGTGTTAGTGTTTATTTGGGGGCTTGTTTGCCAGAAAGGGGATCTCTGGGATTGGCTTCAGTTCCAAGTTAGAAGGGTGACCAAGGACCACGGTTGCCCGAGTTCCTCTAGGGTGTCTCAGGCCAGCTGTCTTATTTTCATCGTTCCCATCCTGAAAGGGTATTCCAGCACAAGGTACCTGGGCCTTAGCATCAGGTAGACTGGGTTCCAATCCCAACTCTGTCATGAATCCATCTGAAAACTTTGGGCACACCACTTAAGCTCTCTGAGCCTCAGTTTCCTCATCTACAAAAATGAGACTAATAATGCAGACAACCATGCAAAATCAAAAGTCAGTGCTCAGACACGGCTGGGGTGTAATACAGGTTTGTTTCTTCCTCCCTTAGGGCAAAGTGAGGTTCATGCAAACTTTCAATCCCAGCAGACACCATCTCAGGAAAGACAGTGGTGAGGAAGAAGATGAAATAGGCATTTAAGGGGGCGCTGTCACCCCAGGGCCACAGTGGGACTCCAGCCCCTTATCTGTCCACTATCAGCCTGGCATCCTCATTTCCACCCCCTACCGTTTTCGTCCATTGGAAGAAACACCTTTCATCCTATCCCCAACGCTTAGTCCAAAGTAATCTATTTTTCCAGGTTTTGGGCTTGTTGATGTTGTTAGGTGCTGTCAACTAGTTCCGACTCATAGCAACCCTACAGACAACTGAAACAAACACTGCTCAGTCCTGCTCCATCCCCACAATCTGTGCTGTGTTTGAGTCCATCGTTGAAGCCACTGTGTCAGTCCACCTTGTTGAGGGTCTTCTTCTTTTTCACTGACCCTCATTTTACTGCGCATGATGTCCCTTTCCAGGGTTACAGCCTACAAAACAAGTCAGCTTATAGAACTGGCACAAATGTGTCCGATGCGAATATGGTTGTTTGCATATCGAAATCACTCATTTCTTCAACAGCCCGTGGCACAGAGGTGATATGGATTAGCATCTCAAAAGGAAGAAACAGAGGCTCAGAGAAGCACAGCATCTGGCCCACAGTTATTTGGGAGAGATATTTTATTTTGGAGTTTCAATCACAACAAAAAGAGTGCATCTCTAATGGTGAAAATTTAGACATCTCAGAAATTGTTGAGGAGCTAGTCCAAGTGCAGTGGTACCCTTCCGGCAGCTCCCTGAACGTGAGGACCTGGGAGACCACTGTCTGGTTCGCCTTCTTCCGACTGGATACCAACAATGGAATCAGGACCTCTAGGGGTGGGGCTTGGCAATCTGTTGTTATTTAACATCTCGCTAAAGCTTAATTTTAATCTCTGGTACTCCTTAAGATCCTGCCAAATGGTCTGATAACTACTCCTGACACTTTTGTGCCTTGGTTTATGCTGTCCCTTCACTTGGGACACCCTCTTTCTCAGATGAGGATACTGAGGTTCAGAAAGGTTGGGTGATCTGCCCAAGATCACACAAAGTATGTTTATTTTAAACAGGGGGCTCCTGTTAAACAGGGGGCTCCTGGATGTCGCTCTGTCCTTCAAGGCTCACATCAGGTCATCTGCCCATGATCTTGGTCACAGCTGGTCTGATTTCCTGCTTTTCTCTGAACTGGCTCATCAACCCTGTTCAAACACATGCCTCCTGAGGGCTGATCCCCAAGTCTTACCAACTTGCATACTCTTCTGAGGGCTGTCCTTCCTGAGTGGAACTGGAAGAAACACTCCCTTTTAGGAAAATTCTATAAACTCCATCCCGAGGTTCCCACGTCACCTTACTAACTCAGGCTGGTGGCGCAGACCCTCCAGGTTGTCCCTACACGGAGGTGAGGAGCCTGTCATCCTTCAGGCTCTGAGGGACTCAGAATTCTAGGAATGCAGCTGTAAAGCCAGCTAGGAGGAAATTTCTGTTAGCTGCCAGCACGCCCCTGCAGGGTGGGACTTCTTGCCAACAGGTATGACGAGAGGAAAAAGGGTAAGAGAAGAAAGCTCCCATGGCCTCAGAAACGCCACATAACCCGAGACCCATTCTTAGTGGTATCAATGTCCCACAACGGGAAGAAACACAGTGATGTCACGTAGCCTATGACAGAAAGAATCTTGCTCAATTGTTCAGAATGCGGAAGTTGCAGACATTGCAGAAAACAGTCTGGGGCTTCCTCAAAAAATTAACCACAGAGCTACACTACGATCCAGTAACCGTAATCGTAGGTGTACACCCAAGAGACTCGAAAGCAGTGACGCAAACACATGTCAAGTCTGACAATTAAGTTCCTGAACTCATCCTAGAAAAAGTGCTACCTACCTCATTTCTGAATATCACTATGGTCACCTTCGAGGTACTCCCCGTGGGAAGGTACGCACTGATGCCAGTGGCTAGTCCTCCCTTTAAAGCATTTTTGGAACTCTTTTTCTGGAATGGCCATCAGAACTGTTGTTATATTACCCTTGATGTCTGAATGTCATCAAGATTTCTTGCTTTCAATATTTCCTTTATTTTCAGGTAACGAAACAAATCATTTGAGGCCAGATCAGGTGAGTAAGGAGGGTGTTCCAATACAGTTATTTGTTTACTGGCTAAAGACTCCCTCACAGACAGCTACACAATTAAGTTTGCAAACTTTCCACTGTGTGCAATGGCCATTCCAGAAAGTTTCAAAATTGCTTTGAAGGGTGGACTAGGTGTTGGCATCAGTGCACAGCTTCCCAAGGGGAGTACTCTGAAGGTGATCACAGTGATATACAGCAGTGAGGTATGTGGCACTTACAACTGTTCAGTTCATGGACTTAATCATTGGACCTCATATATGTACATCAGTGCCCATCACGCACACGTACGTGCATGTCAGTGTCCGTCATGCACACGTATGTATACATCAGTGAAACGCTGGTACCTACTGCAACTTGGCTGTCTCTTGACAACATTCTGATGAGCAAAGAAAGTCAGTTACAAAAGAACAAGTGTTGTATGATCTCACTAATATTCAGCAACTTGAACAGGCAAATGTATAGAGATCAAAGTTTAATGTTACCAGGGGCAGGGGGTGGTGGAAACGGGGCATCTTGCTTTAGAAGCAGGGGAGTTTCTGTTTATAGTGGTGGAAAATATAGCAACAGGTATCAGCTGGTGCTCGCACAACATGACTGATGTCATTGGTGTCACTGAATCAGGCATGTGCAAAATGTTGAATTGGCAGATATTGTCTTATCTATATATATGTTTTAACAACAACAACAAAAGGAAAATTTACTTTGGATTCTCTAAAGCAGATGGGGTCTTGGTCATGCTGGGCTGGATCACAGCTGTTCTCTTTGCCTAGAATGTCCTAATTCCCTTTATAAAGCCCCCATTCCTCTTTTGGCAGACTGACTTCTCCTCCGTCTTCAATATTTCAGCTTGTAACACCTCATAATGTCCAAGAGGCCTTGCCCAGTGTCCCTGGTCCGAGCTGACGCAGCCTGCAGGGTGACTCCATTCCTATGCACCTCACGTTATACTGTAACTGACCAATTACTCAGAGCTGCCCCTCTGGACTGTGAGTCTTCAAGGGAGAGCTGTCTTTTATCTTTGTGTCCCCAACTGCCAGTGCAGTGTCAGGCACATGGTAGCTGCACAGTTAGCGCTGTGTGCATGCACGGATGGTCAAGGCAAGGACCAGTGTCAGGATAAGCCAGCAGGGCGGGAAAACTACCAACTGGTTACATGCACTGGTTGAGGACTAGAGGTGCCCACCAGGTATTCCAGGCCACCCAGAGCTCACCTGGAAGATGGGGTACTTCACGTAGCCAATCTCTATGCAGGTGCTGTCATTTGTCGGCTTGCTGGAGAGGAGTGCTTTGAACCTGCATATGAACACAAAAAGGGACATAAAAGACAACCCCTCCTCACATCCATGGCTTGCAGAAGACTTGGCCAATGGTAGGAACGTGAATATTCTTTTTCCCCACCACCCTGAAATACACAAATGATATATCCATAAAATCCTTAATTTAAGTCCTTCCTGTACTTTCTCCAACTGGTGACTAGAAAAGAATGAGCATCTTTCAGAGCCCATCACAAAGGCCATCCCATTCCCGTGGTCTTTCCTGGGCTCCGGGCTTTGCCCCAAGGACCAGCTCTACTTTGTACTATGGGGCCATTAGGAGTCAGAATTGACTTGAAGGCAATGGGTTTGGATTTCTAGTTTTCAGTCTAAGTCAGTGGTGGAGAAACAACAGGTAGAGAAAGAACAGTGACACCCATGAAGAATGTAACCAGTGTTACTGAACTGTACATGTAGAAACAGATGAATGGGTCTACGTTCTGCTGTGTATACTGTCACCAGAATTAACACAAGCAAACAAACTAACTAAAAAAGAGGGACTTACAAGGTATCTGTTTCTGTTGCCATTCCTAAATCCCATTCCAGTATGGACCTGGCACACCATAAGTATTCAATCAATATTGGTTGACACTGAATGATTTTCCTCACGGATGACCTCTTGTCTTGTGTTTCAGATGAATTTTCCTGCCCACTGACTAAACTGTCCTTGTGGATGGAGACCTGACTTGTGGGACATGATGGCACTTAATACGTTTAGGAACAAGTTAATGAGAGGGGTCTCCAGCCATTTGGTGGGGGATAGGGTTCCTTGGTTTTAACCCATTAAAATGACATAATCCAATCTATCTCACGTATGACTTTCAGAAACATCACGCAACTGGAAATATTTTTGCCATCACAGCAGGCATTTCTATAAAGCAAACACCTGTGGGTGCACCTGAACCTTCAGAATAAAAGAGGGAGGTACCACGGTTCTCCAGGGATGGCAGTGTTCACTCATTTTTAAAAATTAAACCTTTTATTTTGAAATACTTTTGGGTTTATTGGAGAGGTACAAAGACAGTACAGAGAGCTCTTGCTTACCCTTTACCCAGCTCCCCCTAATGTTAACATCTCTTCCTGTAACCACGGTCCATGCACCAAAACTAAGAAATTAACGTCTATCTAACAGTATCTTTCTGGTTTTTCTATGGCATCACAACTGAGATTCATGCGAAAGACAGTGTATTATACTTGGAATGGGTAAGAAGACATTTGGCATTTGTATTTTGTTTAGGGGAAGGCACTGGAGATGCCAGTAAGCTCATAGGAGCCCAGAGCATGCTCGTTCTACATTTCCTCTTATCCAACTCCCTGCAAGTTCTGTCTCTCACCCAGCATCATTCCCCCCAACTCGCTGCCTGCCTCCTTCTCATTCTCCCACTGCTCTCTCCTCTGCCCAACTTGGCTGATCCCTATTCAAGTCCTTGGATACCATGGATCTAAACTGTCGACCGAACCTCAGCTAGAATCAAGAGGTGGAGAAAGGGCAATAGCAGGGCTAGCAGGGAAGGTCAACAATTGCCCTTGCTACCCAGTCCTACTGTGACTCTATTGTCTGCTGATGCCACAGTTAGGGAAACATAAGGCTCAGGACCTGGGTCTTCTGAGCGGCTTATGCCAACATCTGTTCCCTGACCTTTAACAGTCAAGGCTGTTCAAGGCTGCAGTGTGTGGTGTCTCAGGTTGTTCACTGCATGAGGGCACCTGGCTGAGGGACAGGAATCCAGTCCACACTCTGCTCACAAAGTTGTGCTCCTGGTACATGGCTCAATCCACCCAGAGCAAGGGGTGCTTCACTGAAGTCACCCTAAGGTGCTGCTCTTTAGTTTGTGGCTGCCCTGTCCTCTTGAGTTCTTGATTTTGAGAAGATAATCTGCCAATCCAGTGAAAACAGCAAGGATACCAACCACAGTCATAACTCAACCGCTGAACCGAGGTTACATACCTTGGAGAAGCTGTAAATAACAGTACTTTGTGAGCGTAAAATGGTCTTCCTTCTACCAGAAAGGTGACGTCTGACATTTCTTTGTTGTTCAGAAAATGAGGATCTAGAACAGGAAAGGGAGAAAAGGTACCTTTTAGCGGGGAGAAGGTTGAAGCTTGGATTTCTGAAAGTACATTTAAGTACTGATGAGGAAACCACGGTGATAAGACAACTGCTGTGTCTGATCAAACAAGAGGCCGACTCGGCCACAGGCATGCTCATGCCCCTGAAGTTCAGATTTTCATAAGGAAGCCTCCAAGTGTAGCTGGGATGGAAAGTACCACTTCCCACCTTGTCTCCAAAAAGGCTGCTCATCTACACTTGGTTCTTGCTTTTACTGCCTGCCTGGAGGAAGTGGCTTAGAAGAACTTCTGCCCCCACCACTGTGTTCCGGGCTCAGAAAATCTGAGCCATAGGGGATTAGAAATTCAAGCCCTTCTCTATCAGATCAGTGACAAATGAACCAGTCCTCTCTGCATCATCTCCAATAACAGCAAAGAAGGCAAAACTAACACTTCCTGAACACTCACAATGTGCTAGGCACTGCAAGCAGGCACTCATGCTTAATTCTGAGAGACAAGGATCACATTATCCCCATTGTGCAGATGAGGAAACTGAGGCACACAGGGAGTACAGTGACTTGTTCAAGCTACTAAATGGCGGAGGTACCCAGATTTAAACTTGGTCATTCTGATTCCAGAGACTGCATTGTTAAGCACTAAAACCCAGAGAACCAAACCTGTTGCCATCCACTGATGCCCACCCATGGCAACCCCATGCATTACAGGGCACAACTGCTCCACAGTTTTCTTGGCTGTAATGTTTTTACAGAAACTGATTGCCAGGGCTATGATTGGAATTGACTTGATAGCACTGCTTTTTTTTTAAATTTCTGTAGTGCCCCTGAATGAATGGGAATGGTCACCATTTCTGTTAGTATTTGAAGGCAAACTTTTTGGACCCCAAGGGCCTTTTATTAAACACTACGACCCTTTGATTTGCCTGTCATTTTAGCCATATTCTCCTCAGCCCTGAGTTCCACAGCTTTGTAATTTTTTCTTTTAGGGAATATCTGCTGTCATCCCTGGCCTGTCCCCGCCCCACGAGGCTCCACCCACCCCTCAGCTCCCGGGTCAGTCCCGACCCAGGCAGAAGACCTTGGTGGCTCTAACGTCTGGTGGGGCTTCATCATATTAGGTCACATGCACTCCTCAGCCTCCACGTCCCCCCACAGCTGACTTGAGGTGCCATGCCCCAGGGCTGACCTTTGTGGTCTCAGACTTCACATGACCTCTCTGGAGCGTTTTGTTGACAAGGGCTCTGCACCTAAGCCCCAAGTGCTTGAAATGGAGACCCCCGACACCCCCCAACACATTCCCTGGTTCATATAAGAAATGATCCTCCCTGCCAACCGCACGCTGCCCAGTGGCAGTCATGCCTGTGAACAGCACCACCACCTACCAGCTCCCCACGCCAGGGATCTAGGGCTACGAGACACCCGCCTCTCCCAAAGGCTGTTATATCCAGGCCACCAGATACCTGTCCATTCCTCCTCCTGAGAGTTTCTGAACCTCCATTTCCCCACCACCCCCTCTGTCGCCACCTAAGCTCAGGCCATGGCAATCTAATCTGGGACCCTGCCTCCAGCTGGTTTCTTTGCCTCTAAGCCCACCTCATAACAAACTCACCCTTCCTAACGCCAGACGGAGCACATCCCTCCTCTGCTATCAATCTTTCAGTAGCTCCCAGGATAGAATCCCACCTTCTTATCAAGGCTCCTTGATCAAGTTCCTACTGCCTTCTTTAGGTTTCTTCCTACTTATACCTTCCAGCTCCCAATGGATGCTCTGCGTCCTGTCACTTCTGAGCCTCTACACATTCTCTTCCTTCTGTGAGAACACTTTTCCAATCCCTTCTAAGCCTAGCTTACACCTATGAGGTCTTCAGGCTTTAGTGCAGACACCTCTCCATCAGCACACCTTACCTGAATCACCTGCGCTCCCTCGACTGACCAAGTTTCCCCTGTGGTGCTCTCAGAGTGCTCATCCTGCCTGTTGTAGCCTTGTTTCTCTTCAGTGTATCCGCTGATGTATCTGTTTACCTCTCCTGCCAGCCTGCACGTGCCGGGAGGGCAGGACCCTCCCTGTCCTTTCAAGCCCTTTCCTCTATGTCTAGCACAGAAAATGGTCACAGCAAGTAGAAGTATGGTCATAGAAGCTATACATTTTAGCTCTAATCATAGCTGTGTGACCTTAGACAAGATATTCCACCTCTCTGTATCTCAGTTTACCCACTTGTAAAAATGGAAATGGTAATATCCCTAATCCACCCACATCACAGAGTAGTACCATTAGCATCAAGTTGATTCTAACTGATAGTGACCCTACAGGACAAAGTAGAATGGCCCCATAGGGTTTTCAAGGCTGTAAGCTTTATATGGAAGCAGACCGCCACATCTTTTTTCTCATGGAGCATGGCTGGTGGATCTGAACTGCCAACCTTTTGGTTAGAAGCTGAGCACTCAACTACTGTGCCTTCACAGAGTGATAGTGAGGATTAAATGAATTATACCTGCTCCTCACTTATGGATGTAGTTAAGTTCCAAGACCATATCATTATGTGAACATCAGCATTATTGGAAAATGGAGGACATGACTTTTTACATCTCCCATTACCAATGATCATTTTTACATGTTGTTGTTAATAAAAAGAAAATAAAACCTGTTGCCATGGAGTCGATTCTGACTCAGAGAGAGCCTAGAGGACAGAGCAGAACTGTCCCATAGGTTTTCCAAGGAGCACCTGGTACATTTGAGCTGCCAACTGCTTGGTTAGCAGGAGAGCTCTTAAACACTGCACCACCAGGACTAGGTGCCGTCATTTCTGACTCACAGCGACTCTGCGTACAACAGAACGAAACACCATCTGGTCCTGTGCCATCCTCACAATTATTGCTATGATTGAATTCATTGTTGCAGCCCCTGTGTCAATCCATTTCCTCGAGGGTCTTCTTCTTTTTGCTGATCCTCTACTTTACCAAGCATGACGTCCTTTTTCCAGGGACTTGTCCCTCCTGCTTAACGTGCCCAGTGTGTCTGAGACGAAGTCTTGCCATTCTCGCTTCTGAGGAACTTTCTGGCAGTACAGATTCATTCCTTCTGGCAGTCTGTGGTATGTTCAATATTCTTCACTGTAATTCATTACGTAACTGCCACTGACAACCCTGGCCCAGCCAAGTTGACACACAACTTTAACCATCACAGCCAGCATTACTCTCACCTCACATCTCGGTGTCTAATGCCTGATGTAAGTCACTTACGGGCAAAATAGTTGGATATTTGATTTTTTCATACTGTTGTAAGTGCAAAACGTCAGATCATGAGATACTCAGGAAGAAGTAGGTATATCATGTAA
Source organism: Heterohyrax brucei (assembly GCA_028571685.1). Classification (NCBI taxonomy): domain Eukaryota; kingdom Metazoa; phylum Chordata; class Mammalia; order Hyracoidea; family Procaviidae; genus Heterohyrax; species Heterohyrax brucei. The sequence continues at coordinate 176,961,855 of CM053142.1, read as the reverse complement.
AATACTTAGCAAGACAGATGGCACACAGTTTCTCCTCAAAAAGTATGATCATTGTAATAGATGCTCAATCAATACATTTTGAGTGAATGAAAATGCCTTGACCCTTGCTCCAGGGTCTTGTTCTAGGAAGATTCACGGGAATCAGGCTGCTTCTTAGCTGCAGGGGCCCGCTATGGATAGGCTCTTCCCCTGGGGTTAAAGGCTCTCCTGAAGTAAAACTCCAGATGCTTTCTATGGGTAGGTCTGTTGTTGTTAGCTGCCACTGAGTTGGCCTCCAACTCATGGTGACCCCACGTACAAAAGAATATAACACTGCCTAGTCCTGTGCCGTCGCTCTGATTGGAGATCAGACTGTTGTGCTCCGCAGGCTTTCATTGGCTAGTTTTTCAGAAGTAGATTGCCAGGCTTTTATTCCTGTTAGTCTAGAAGCTCGGCTGTAACCTGTTCAGCATCACAGTAACACACAAGCCTCCACTGACAGGCTGGTCATGAAGTGTACTGGCCGGGAATTGAACCCAGGCCTCCTACATGAAAGGTGAGGATTCTACCATGACCCACTACTGCCCTCTATGGATGGGCTTAGGCTGTTTACATGGTGACTTTCTCTGTTTTCTCAGCAACCTGCCTCCCTCATCATCTCTCACTCCTCCCATGGTCACCTCCAACCAGTCCCCACACCTGCCTCCCACATGGGTAATATTACCCACCAAAAGATTGACCATTCTCATGAAGGATTCATTGGAAGGGCCAGAGCCCCCCAACTCGGGTATAGCTCTCCAGTTTACCACAGTCCCCACCACCCCCTACTGCATCCTACACTGATCCCATTTCACTCATTTACATGACCTGCTTGGCTGGATAGAGACCCTCACAATCTTTTTAAAGCACATCCTCCAAGAGCCACTCTTTGGTAATCCTTTGCTGCCATCCCCGGTGGTTAAGAGCTACAGCTGCTAACCAAAAGGTCAGCAATTTGAATCCACCAGCTGGTCACTGGAAAGTTTATGGTGTAGTTCTATTCTGTAAGGTTGCTATGAGTGGGAATTGACCTGATAGCAACGGGTTTGCTTTTTGGGGGGTGCTACTTATCTTAGCCTGAAATGCTGTGTCAAACATGCAGAACACCTGTCACCGGGCAGGAAGAGCAGTGGAAGCCGCATATAGGTGGGCATGTAAATTTATACGGGAATGTACATTTTCACTCAGTCATGTTAAATTAAAAAATAATAATAATAGTAAAAAAAACATGCAGAACACGACATGATTTGGATTCGACTTGATAATAATACTGAATTCTGCCATTTTCTTTCATACTCTTTGTTCTGGCCTCTCAGGCCTCCCTTTTCACTCTTGGTGTTAACCCTGGGGATGCTGGCATTTGGCTTGAAAACCAGGCCCTCTTAACAGTTAGTAAAAGAAACCTCAGCCAGTTCAAGGGGAGAAAACGTTCCCTCTTCTGTTACAGCTCTACAGGAGCAGAACACACTCTGTGTAATTAAAATACCCCAAAACAGAAACAAAAACCCAAACGCATTGCCATTGAGTTGATTCTGACTTGCGGTAACACCATGTGTTACACCGTTTTCTTTTCTGCAGGGTTTTCTTGGCTGTGATCTTAATGGAAATAGATTACCATGCCTTTCTTCCACAGTGCTGCTAGGCATCTTCAGACTCCCAGCCTTTCAGTTAGTAGCTGAGAGCAGATCATTTGTACCACCCAGTCACCTTGCCATCGAAATACCCCTTGTACATGTTGATTCTCTTAGGGATATCTTATAAGGCACGTAGTCTCAGAGACTGTTGCTATGTCCTGTAAATGTTAAGTCTCGGTCTCTGAAGTGTGCTAATTTGTTGGGTCTTTATAATCTGTTGCTCTGGTAACACTGTTTTAGTTGACACTGGTTTTCTACAAGGCAGACATACCTGTGACTTTGGTATGTCTCAGTGTTTTCCCACATGCATGAATGTAAAAATAGACAAATCTTTGCCTTGAAAAGAAAAAACACCAAACCAATTGCCGTTGAGTCAGTTCTGACTCATAACGACTCTACAGGACAGAGTAGAACCACCCCATAGAGTTTCCAAGGAGCACCTGGTGGATTCAAACTGCCAACCTTTTGGTCAGCAGGCACAGCACTTAACCACTATGCCATCAGGGCTGCTGTATTTTTCATCTGACCAAAAAAAATTTGAGTCTCATTTAAATTAACACGTTATCCATAGCCAAGCCAGGTAGCCAAGTGCCGTCGAGTCAGATTTGACTCATGGCGACCCTTCCACGGAGGGTACAAAAATACTTTAAAACAGCTCCCTGAATTCAGCCTCTTCACTGATTTAAGCCGGCTTACTCTTTCAGAAAGAGTGTGGTTTGCTGAAGGTTAGAATCTCAGATGTTTTCAGTTCTCAACTCCTGCGGTCAGGTTCCCAAGCCTTTTAGGAAAAGGTATTCTTAATTCTTAATATTTAATAACCCCCCAGGCAGCAAGACAGGCTCTGGCATCAGAAGGCTCCTGCTGCAGGCTGTGGGGCAGGCGGATATCTCTTTGCCTTCTTCCCAGGCTGGTCAAGAAGCCTATGGCAGCTCCACAACACTGTGAATGAAATCAGTGCTGGGTACAAGTTCTTCGAGAAAAATCTCAGAAGCCAGGACTGCAGGGTGATGGAATTGTGGCTGAGCTAAGTTCAAGTTCCAGCTCCCCATCTGATGGATACTGAAGGCTAGACAAAGGTTACCTTCACCAGCTGTGCCGTGGGCTTAGTCACCATGCCTGCTGGTGTAGGGGTTGGTAACGTAGGGTCGGTCAAGTGCAAGCCCTGGATCCAAGCGGGTCTTCAAGAAGAGAAAGTGGATGATTGCTAATCTCATGGGATTCTAGAGTGGCCCGTTTTTTCAGCTCAGGTATGTACCCCTCATACTGGGGTGTATATATGGCCCTTTCTTCCTAATTCCCTATAGAAAGACATCCACTAGAGAACTCTGTGACCAGTCACTGCTGCTTGCCCATTACTTTCTGGGCAGGAGGAGTGTCTTCTCAGAGGGGTGAACTGGGGAGGCCTTGGCTGTCCACCACTGTCTGTGTTGGAGGAGACACTGGTTAATTTAGGGGTTATAATTATGTGTGCTTAATAAGGCTGGAAAGCCGGGTGGTGTAGTGGTTAAATGCTATGGCTGCTAACCAAAAGGTTGGCAGTTTGAATCTACCATGTGCTCCTTGGAAACGCTTTGGGGTAGTTCTACTCTGTCCTATGGGCTCGCTATGAGTTGGAATCGACATAGTGGCAACGGGTTTGGTTTGCTTTTTTAACGAAGGTACCTGAGGGCAGTGGCGGCTCTCAGGTGGAATTCTCACCTTCCATGGAGGAGACTGAGGTTCGATTCCTGACCAATGCATCTCAACATAGCCACTATTTGTCTATCAGTGGAGGCCTGTGTGTCCCTATGATGCTTCTATTGGCGCTTCCAGACTAAGATGGACTAGGAAGAAAGGCCTGGTGATCTACTTCAAAAAGCCAGCCAGTGAAAATCCTGCGAATGGTCCAGTTCACAACCGATCACGTCACTGGTGCAGGGCCAGGCAGTGTTTCATTCTGGTGTGCGTGGAGCTGCCACAAGCCTGGGGCTGACTTGACAGCACAGACGACCAGAGGTGCTTATGTCGCCAAGTCTCCTCGTCCACCTTCCCGAGGTATGCTCTCTGACACAACAAAGGTGATACCTGACCTCCACCTGCCTGACTCTTGTCTCCCTCTCCCGTGCCCTCAACCCCCTGCCCATCTTTTCCAGTGTCTGCTCCCCATCTGTCCTCCAAGCACAAGGCGACACGGCCCAAGCAGCCCGATGCACCACTCACCCAAGCGCGACGTCTGCTTCCGCTTGATCTCCGTGAGCTTGGGGATGGGGTAGGGTCCATAGCAGTGCGTGAAGATAACACACAGCTGCTGGCTGATCACTTCATTCTGTGGGAAAGAAACAGTGAGTCACACTGCTGGAAGCTGTGCTGGCCCCATCAGAGCCATCCCCACGGGAACACAATCCCCTGGGGGGGTGGGGAAGGATGAGAGGAGCCCACAAACATCACTGCAGATTCTATGGGACATTCCCCTGGGTATCACACATTCAGGAAACCCTGTGGTCTAGTGGTTAAGCGCTATAGCTGCTGACCAAAAGGTCGGTGGTTCGAATTCACCAGGAGCCCCTTGGACTCTGTGGGGCAGTTCTACTCTGTCCTACAGGGTTCCTGTGAGTCAGAGTCAACTCAGTGGCAGTGGGTTTGGTGTGGTTTTTATCATGTGTTTGGTTTGTTCCAGCAGCTCCTGGATTTACTTGCTCTAATTGTCCACTCTTATTTGTGGCAGTGGCCCTGGTGAATGCTTAAGAAATGTATAACTAAACCCTTCTCTCACGCTGAAGTTGTGCAAGTGCGTCCTCCTAGATGCACCTAAGAAGAATGGCCTGGCAATCTCCCTCTGAAAACTCAGCCCCTGGGACCCTGGGGGGAGCACAGTGCTGCTCAGGCATGCATGGGGTCTCAGAGGCAGGTGACAGCAGCTGCCACCATCGCTCTTGCCCCGGTCACTTGATAGCCATGTGAAAGCAGATTTTCATGGCTTCCAGAATGGAAACTCAGTTCCACGCTCTCCCCAACAGACATTTTTTAATACTCTAAAATTCTGGAAGCAGCTAATTATCCTGAAAATAACAGCAGGAAGCTCTTTTTGATCCAGAGTTTGTGATCTCTGTTAATATGCCAGAAATGTTCCTAGATTCAATTTTCCTATGACTTTGACTCTGATGCTGAAGTGTTGCTGGATCCAGGAATGCTCAGCTGTGTCACTTTCTCCTAAAGAGAGGTGGGCAGTCTGTAATCAAAACCTCTGGCTGCCCATTCGCTGGTCCAGGACAAAGAACCCTGTTTCTGATTGGCCCAGTCTTTCTCATCTTTGTCTCCTTCCCATTTGGACCCAAGTCTGTTCATTAATCTTCCTCCAACTGCAGGGGCACAGGAGGAAAGAGGTGAACCATAGCACTTTGTTGCTTTTTATTGGGTAAGGGAGTTGAAACTTGGAGCTTGAAAGGGGGTTAAAAAGAAACACATTTACAAAGTATTAAGTGAGAAAAGTAGATATAGCATACGTTTCTGCTATGTCTCCTTTTTGGAACTAAAATCCTACAGACATGTTTGAATTGATGGATAAGTACAGGGAAACCTAGAGGGGGCAGTGGAAGAATTCTCACCTTCCATGCAGTAGACCTGCAAGCACTCCCACCATCCGTCCGTGGAGGCTCGCGTGTTGTTAGGATGCTGAGTAGGTTTCAGCAGAGCTTTTGGACTAAGATGGACCAGGAAGAAAGGCCCGGCCATCTACTTCTGAAAATCAGCCACTGAAAACCCTGCAATCACCATGGTGATCTGATTCACAAGCCATCACGGGGATGGTGAGGACTGGACAGCATTTCTTTCCGTTACACATGGGATCACCATGAGTTTGGGCTGATTCAGTGACAGCTAAAAGCATCTTTGGATGGGATGATGCTGTCTTCAATTTTCCTTTTAACTGTTTTGTGTAATAAACAAGTATTACATTTGCAACAAAAACAATAAATATTATTTTTAATTTTTAAAATATGATTAGGGGACTGCTAGTGATGTCAGTGGCTCGAGGTATTCTTGAACTTATGTAATGGTGCTCCCAGAGCAGAAGGTCACCATTCAACAGAGGAAAAGAAGATCCAGTCCTCTGATGACAGTGGATAGATGACAGAGGCTAGATGAGTGTTAGATCACCAGAGGGCAAAAAGTCACCTCGGAGATGAGTTACAGAGATGATGCTCAAGGAGACACAGTCATTTTGGAAACAACAAGATGATGCCTAATAACCAATGGATGGATGTGTTCCTCTCTCTTAAAAGTGATGGCTTATCCCATGGTTTAAGGCAGTGGTTATCAGAGTGTGGTCCTTGGATCAGCAGCATCAGCATCCCCTGGGAGTTTGTTAAAGATGCAAATGCTTGAGCCCCACCTCCAATGTCCCGAATCAGAAACTCTGGGGAAGACAAGGCTCAGGAATCCATACTTTAACAAGCTTTCCAGTAATCCTGATGCACCCTATTATCAGACAACCAGAGGTTTCACATACTAAAATTAGGTCTTGGCCTTAAACTGGGTTGTGGGCTGTTGATGGGCTTCCTATGGTCTAAAGCTGTGCCCTTCAAAATGTGCCCTACAGACTAGCAGCACTGGTACTGCTGGGGAACCAAGCCAAAAAAATGCACACTGTCAGCCCAGACCCTCTGAAGCAGAAGCTGATTTTAGTATGTGTTTTAATACGCTCCATGTATGTCAATATTTATGGAACATTGTGTGATAGGCAGAATTCAGAATTTAAGAAGACTCCATGTTCTAACCCCCGGGACTGGGACTGTGATGCGAGATCTGCGAATGTGTTACCTTACACAGCAGAAAAGTCTTTGCATATGTAATTAAGGTTACTAATCAGTTGACTTTGTAATAAAGAGATTATCCTGGATAATCTGGTGTACCGCTGCAATCACCAGTCCTTGAAAGGAGAGGTAGAAGAGAAAGTCAGGGAGATGTCAAGCGTGAGAAGGACTTGATGTGCTCTTGATGGCTTGACGATGGAAAACACAACATGGAAGCATGAGAAGGACTTCTAGGTGAGTATGACCCCAGTCACCAGCTAGTGAGGACACAGGGCCTCACTCCTGCAATCACAAGGAACTGGATTCTATCACAAACCCGAATGAACTCTGAAGTGCACTCACCCCCAGGGCCTCCAGTAAGGAACATAACTCCGCTGACACCTTGATTTGGGCCTTGTGAGACTCTAAGCAGGGAACCAGCAGAACTATGATGTACTTGGACTTCTGCCCAGTGAAACTGAGACACTCAGTGGGTGTCGGTTTAAGTCTCTAAGTTGTGGTAATAAATACGTTATGGCAATAATAGAAAACCAATACAATTAGTCTAGAGATTACCTTGGAGAAAGAGTAACTGTACAGAGAAGTCTTACAAACATGACCTCAGCCATGTGTTTAAGCAGTTTTGGAACTCTTTCTGGAATGGCCATCAGAGCTGTCACTGTATTATCCTTGATGGTCTCAATGTCATCAAAATGTCTTCCTTTCAATATCTCCTTTATCTTTGGGTAAAGAAAAAAAATTGGGGGCCAGGTCAGGTGAGTTGGAAGGGTGTTCCAATGCAGTTATATGTTTACCTGCTAAAAACTCTCTCACAGACAACAACACAATGAAGTTCATGAACTGGCCACCATGCCACTGTGCACAATGGCCATTCCAGAAAGAGTTCCAAAATTGCTCTGAAGGGTAGACTAGGCTCTGGCATTGGTGCATGGCTTCCCAAGCAGAGTACTATGAAGGTGACCATAGTGACAACCAGCAATGAGATACACAGCACTTAGAAGACTTCAGTCTGCGGACTTAATTGTCGGACCTGCATATGTGAGCCCTAGGCCAGAAAACAAATCTCAAAAAATTTAAAATGATTGAAGTGAGTCAATGAAACTAGAAACTACAATGAACCTAGAAATCAGTAACAGAAAGGCAAAACAAAAACAAAAACAAAACACATCTCCAAATATTTGGAAACTAGACAACACACTTCTAAATAATCCAGGGCCCATTTCTCAGGGGAAATCAGAAAATACATTGAACTGAAAGAAAATGAAACAATTTGTATGAAAATTTGTCGGACATAGCTAAGCGTGGTGAGAGGAAAATGCAGTATCAAACACATCTATACGACAAGTCTCAAATCAATAATCTAAGCTTCCACCTCAAGAATCTAGAAGAAAAGTAAAATAAATCCAAAGGAAGTAGATAAAAGGACAGAGATAAGAGCAGAAGTCAGTAACCTGAAATACAGAAAAACAGAGAAAATTTATGAAATAGAGAGCTAGTTCTTTGAAAATATCAGAAAAATTAGACAAGCCTCTAGCAAAACTGATGGGGGTGAGAGTAGGGGTAGGAAAACACAAATGATCAATATCAGGAATTAAATAGGGAATGTCACTAAGACCCTGAAGACATAAAAAGGATACTAAGTGGGCCCTACCAACAACTCCATACACAGTTACTTAACCACTCTGGGCCAATTTCTCAAAAACAAAATAAAAACCACAGGCTACCCCAATTCACTCAATATGAAATGGATCATTTGAAGAGCTCTATAACTATTAAGGAAATTGAATTCATAATTTAAAAACTCTCTCAAAGCAAATCTCCAAGCCTAGATGGCTTCACTGGAGAATTCTATCACATATTTCAACAAGGATTAATATTAATTCTATAAATCTCTGTTAGAAAATAGAAGATTCTCAAGAGAAGACATTCTAATTCATTTTATGAAGCCAGTGTTGTCTTGATACTCAAAGCAGACAAAGACAGTACAAAAAGAAAAAAGAAAATCAAACTACAGGCGAACATCCCTCATGAATATAGAATGAATTACACATCATGAATATAGAATGAATACAGAATGAATTACACATCATGACTAAGTGGGGCTTTCCCCAAGGATGTAAGGCTGGTTTGATACTTGAAAATCAATCCATGTAGTGCATTATATTAAGAGGCTAAAAAGAAAAAATCATATAACCATTTCAACTGACACAGAGAAGCATTTAACATAATTCAACATCAATTCATGATAAAAACGCCAATGTAAATAAGAATAGAAAGGAACTCCTCTGACTTGCAGTGAAGCATGTACAAAAAAATCTACAACTAACAGTATTTTTAATGGTGAAACACTGAATGCTTTCCCCCTGTGACTGTGAGCAAGGCAAGGATGTCTACTCTGATTGTCTTACCGAAGGTACTGCTGTAAGTTGTAGTTGATGCAATAAGGCAAGAAAAGGAAATTAAATGGATCCAGGTAGGAAAGGAAGAAATAAAACTGTCTTATTTGCAGCAATAAGACTATCTCATAGAAAATGCTAAGAAATCTACGAAACGTTCCTAGAACTAACTGGTGAGTTCAGCAAAGTTACAAGACAAGGTAAGCATATAAAAACAAATTACGTTTTTATAAGCTTGCAATGAACCCATGTGCACAGAAATTAAAAATATCATAATTGCTCAAAAAAAAGGTGTCTATCGAACAAACTGTGAAAAGGACTGACAACTCTACAACACTAATGAATGAAACAAAAAAAAGTACAAATAAAAGAAAGTATACGTACTGGGTTCATGAATTGGAAAACTTAATATAGTAAAGTGTCAATTCTTTTCAAACTGATATACAGGTTTAAGGTAATTACTATAAAAATCCAAGCATTTTAAAAGATATAGACAAGATTACTCTAAAAGTTAAATGGAAAAGCAAAGGAACTAGAATAACTAAAAGAACTTTGAAAAGGAAGAGTTAAGTGAGAAGGATCAGTCTCTTTTAACCCATTGATGGATGAGTCCATTGCAACTTATAGTGACTCTGTAAGACAGAGCAGAACTGCTCCATAGGGTTTCCAAGGAGCAACCAGTGGATTTGAACTGCTGACCTCTTGGTTAGCAGCTGCAGCTCTTAACCTCTGTGCTGTCAAGGCTCTATCTATTCTAAGACTTAGCATACAACTAAAGCAGTCAAGACAGTGTGCTGCTGGGAGAAGGACAGACACACAGACTGCTGGAACAGAACAGAGAACACCAAAATAGACCCACAAATGATTTTTGACAAAGGTGCAAATAAATTCAATGAAGGAGATAGCCTTTTCAACAAGAGATGCTGGAGTAAATTTGCTCTATATGAAAGAAAATCAACCTCAATCTAAACCTCATGCCTTATGCAAAAATTAACTCAAAAGCAATCATAGACGTAAATGTAAGTCTGAGCTAAAAATAGGAGAAAATCTTTGGGATTTAAGTCTAGGCAAAAAGTTCTTATACACAACATCAAAAGCATGATCAGTGAAAGGAAAAAACTGATAAACTGGATTTTATCAACACGAAAAGCTTTTGCTCTGTGAAAGATCCTATTAAGAAGATATAGGGTCAAATCATTAAGTGTGAGAAAATATTTTCAAACTGCATGGCTGACAAAGGATTAATAGTTAAAATACATAAAGAACTCTCACAACTCAACAGTAAAAAAGCAAATAACCCACATAGAACACAAATGATCTGACGAGACGGTTCAAATGTAGAGAACATAAAGTGAAGAAACCCAAACCCATTGCCATTGAGTCGATTCCAACTCATAGCAACTCTATAGACAGAGTAGGATTGCCCCATATAGTTTCTAAGGCGTGCCTGGCATATTTGAACTTCCAACCTTCTGGTTAGCAGCTGTAGCACTTGACCACTATGCAACCAGGGTTTCCAGACAGGGAAGAAGTACACGAAAATAGGGTCAGTATCATTAGCCACTTAAAAGCAAACCTATTGCCATCAAGTCAACTAAGACTCATAGTGACCCTACAGCACACAGTAGAACTGCCCCGTAGCTTCCAAGGAGTGGCTGGTAGATTGGAACTGCTGACCTTTTGGTTAGCAGCCAAGCTCTTAACCACTATGCGACCAAGGCTCCCATTAGCCACCTGGAGAAGTACAAATTAACAGCACACACACGAGAATGGCTGAAGTGAACAGTGACAAGAGTCTGCACTGAGAATGGGGACAAACTGGATCACTGTTGATGAGACAGTAAGATGGAATAGTCACTCTGGAAAATAGTTTAACAGTGCTTAAAGGAAACAGGCAACTATCACACAATCCAACCAGTAGTCTCTTGGCATTTGCCTGAGAGAAACAAAGACATAAAAACCAGTAGACGATTGTTAATAGTGCCTTTATTTGCGATACCCCCAAACTGAAAATAACTCAGATATCTTTCAACGGGGGAATGGTTTGACCAAATTAAACAAACATCCCCACCATGGAATACTACTCAGCAATGAAAAGGAAGAAACTACTGATACTAACATGCAGCAAGCTGGGCAAATCTTCAGAGAACTCTGCTGAGTGCAAAAAGCCAGCTCCCAAAGGTTATAGACTGTATGATTCTATTTAAGTCCTTGGGATGGCAAGAGTCTAGAAATGGACAACAGACGGGTTGCCTGTTGGTTAAGGCACAGCTGGAGCAGGAAGGAAGGGGACGTGATTGTCAAAGGGCAACCTTGTGGTGAGGCCAGTGTCTGCATCTTGATCGGATCAATGCTGACATCTTGGTTGTGATCTCTTTATAGTTTGGGGAGATGTCACCACTGGGGGGCATCGAGTTAAAGGTACACGGGATCTCTCATTTCTTGAAACTGTATGTGAATTTAGAATTATCTCAAAATAAGTACGAATCACAAAAAGCAAAATAACCTCTATCAGATTATATCACACATGTCTAAAACCTCCAGTGGTGCATGGAAGAAAATCCACACTCTTTACCATGGAGAAAAGCCATATGCCACCTGACTTCCTCTGCCATGCTTTTTCCTTTGCCCACTCTGCTCACGTGGCCTACAGCCCCTACAGCCCCGGCACATTCCTGCCAAGAGCCTGAGCACCTGCGGCTTCCCGGTGTGGAATGCCTTTGCCCTATGTCTCTGCGTGGCCGGAAGCTTTCCTCACTTAGGTGGTTGTTCAAATGCCACCTTCTCAGGGAGGCCTCCTCAACCATGAATATGTCATCGTCCACTTTAATTTTTTCTTTTTTTAATAGCCCTGTGCTCTGAAGGAGGCCTGATGGCACAGCGATTGAGCATTTGGCTGCCAACCAAAACCAGTGGCTTGAACCTATTCTCTGCAAGAGAAAGACCCCCCTACCTGCTAACCTAAAGACTACAGTCTATGAAACCCTATAGGGCAGTTCTCCTCTGTCCTATAGGGTAACGACTCAGTGACACACAACAACAACAACATCCATGTTGTGACTATTTTCTTGCTTACTCTCTGTCGTGAACACAAGTTTCATGAGAATAAAGAACATGCCTGTCCGTCACCACTGCAAGTCCTGGCACCCGGTGGATACTCCTGATTACTTACTGAGCGAATAAATGCCCAGAGAAACCCTGTAAGGGGAAAAGAGCCAGGAGCTCTCTCTATACAGATGCACTGAAAAAACGGCTGTATTGTTCTGTCTCCGGTTATCGTGTACCATTGAGTAGACTTTGGATTCACAGTAACTTGGATTTGACTTGACAGAACACAACACCAACACCCATCTTTTTTTTTTTTCTTTTAACTGTGATTGAGTGAAAGTGGTGTACAATCCCAGTTAAATTTGCATGCCCGCCTATCTGCAGTTTGCTCCGGTTTCCTTGTCCGGTGACAGCATACACTTCCTTTCCATTCTCTATATGTCATATCCTGCTAATAATCTTTTATCCCCTTATCTCCACCCTATCCTCTCCCTTCTAACAGCAGGCCAGTAGGACAGCATCCTGTAGATACAGAGTACCACAAAGTGGACACACTGTATGGTCATCTCATGTCCCTAAGTCCACTCCATTCCTGCCCAAAGAATTGATCTCAGTAATGAATAATAATCAGGGGCAACAGGAGGTCTACCGGCCATGCTCCCAGGGAAGTCCCGGGCCATTAGACCAATTGTGGTCTTTTGGTGGCGTTCTTGAGGTGAACCCATCTTTATCTATTTATTTATGTTTTGCCAGCACCCATCTTTATGGGAGCAGGTTGCCAGGCCGTTCTCCTGAGAAGCCACTGAGCGACTCTGAACTGCTCATCTTTGAGGCAGCAGCCTAACTGTTGTGCCCCCCTGGGCTCCTAAACCCAAACTCAACCCAACCCGGTGTTGTTGAGTCAATTTCGACTCATAGTGACCCTACAGGACAGAGCAGAACTGCTCCATGGAGGGCCCAGCGGATTTGAACTGCTGACTTCCTGGTTAGCAGAGGTAGCACTTAACCACTATGTTTGCCCTAGCTCCTACAGACACAGAGTTCCTTGTGAAGTTAAACTTCAGAAGCAGGATAAGAAAATCTCTCAGCAAACAGATTTCCAAGAAGGTATGATGTACCACAGGCAAGGATGCGGGAGTACGTCTGGCTCACTTCATAGGACCTCCGTGTGCCTATGAGTTGACTGTAACAGGATTTTACTTAGGGGAATTCTATATTCCCATCCACTACTTTTATAAAACCAGAGGGTTTTTTTTTTTCCCCTGTACAAAGAAGCAGGCACAAAAATTTGAACAGAATTCTTAAGTGGAAGGAGAAGAAACAATGCTGGCGAGTATTGGCTACTATTATCCCCCAGCAGGACGCCCTCGGTTAAAAGCTGAGCTTCTAACCAAAAGGTTGGCACTTCAAACCCACCAGCTACTCCGGAAAACCCCACGGGGCCATTCTCTTCTGTCCTCCAGGGTCACTCTCGGGTGGAATAGACCCGACAGCGCTGGTTCTGCTCAGCATGGGCTGACACAGTGGCTGACCGACAGGCTCAGACACAGCGACGATTAGGAGACTGGCCCAGCGCCAGGCAGTCTTTTGTTCTGTTTGTACACAGGGTTGCTGCGAGTCAGAAGTGACTTGCCGGTACCTAACCACAACATTCCCCAGCAGGGCAGTTTCTGAGAACAAAGCTTGCAGCACATTCTTAATCCTCTCTGAATTTCCCTGCCATCATCTCTCCAGTTTTCTGTATGCAGGAATATCACCCATGCGCGGGGAAGGCTTGACCTGACCCCGTGCTTGGTTGTTAAGCCGCCACTGAGTCAAATCGGACTCACAGAAACCGTTTCCTACCACATTTCACCAGTAGGGGTCACTGCCAAACACTCTGAAAGAGCAACCCCCACTCCTCCTGAATCCCAAACAGCCACCCTTCCCAGACTGCACCTTCCACACACAACAAGCTGTTCCTGGTCCCTGTCCCAGGTCCCTGCCCTCCTCGATCGGCGCTGCTGCCGGGGAGCGGGCTCCAACCCCCAACTCCTTCCCTGCCTCCCAGCTGCTGCTGTCGTTACTGCTTTTCGTGACCCCGTCACTGACCTAGCCCTCTTTCTGAATGTCAGGCACTCGGGAATATTGGCCAGAGGCGTCCCATCTCCTTTGGCCCACCAAACACCTGTCTTCCTGGAGATCCAGAGCTCTAGGGACGAGGACAGGCTCAGATAGCCTTGGGCTCCCAACGGGACAATTTCAGTTAGGTGGTAAGTGATGCAGGGCTCCAGCCAGGGAATCAAGCACTGTGGTAACTTCTTTCCCTAGCCCCTGCTAAGTCAATTTTGACGTGCGGCAACCCCACGGGTGTCACGGCAGAACGGTGCTCCGCACGTTTTTGGTGGCTGATTTTTCAGAAGTAGATTGCCAGACCTTTCTTCTGGGGTGCCCCTGGGTGGACTCAAGTCCTTAATGTTGCAGTTAGTAGCCAAGTACTTTAATTGTTTGTCCTGTTCATGGATGTTTTAAAGTCACCTCCTTGGGGAAGAAAGAAATCTATCCTGATTTTCAAACAAGTGACTGTAGGTGACTGGAATATCACTCATTTGGGAGCTGACGGTGGCTTGGAGGCTCCAGCCTGTAGATTCACACAACCATGGGATCTGTTTCTGAGAAACATTTTGTATTTAATGAAAGGTTCGGGCTCAAACAGGCCACGGCCCAAGGCAAAATGAAGTCCAGTGTTAGCAGTCAGGAGGGGGCTCCCCTCTGAGAGGCAGTGGTGAGGGGCATGGTGGGATTCTGGGTGCCAGCAATATTGCTTCTTGGTCTGGGGGCTTCGTACATGGCTATGTTTACTTTGTGAAAATCCATTAGGCTCTACATGATGACCTAGTCACTTTTGTATGTGTATGCTACACTTTGCAATAAAGTATACTTTAAAAAAAAAAAATCACAGGTTTGCTTTATACACAGGTCGTCTCAGTCATTTCTGGACTTTTTACTGTAGCCTGAAAAAGATAAAAAACAAAAACAGAACACCAGACCCTGGGAACAGAGCTAAAAATGTTTTCCACTAAGATAGATGCTTAGTTAACTTTGGGTGAAGCCCTTTTTATTTTCATCAGAGAAAAACAAAGGGGCAGGGGAGGCTTGGTTTGGAAACGCTTCCGGCTGGTTTGGCTTTTCCTGGGATCCCTGAGGCTCATTACTCGAGGGCTGGCACACCTGCTCCCGTTTTAGGTCTCAGTGGGGCTTGTCGTCAGGCACAGATCCAGCCCACGGGGGTCTGAGGGCCCTGGGCGGAGGACGGGGCGTAATGAGAACACGTAACGGGACTCCCTTTGGACAGAGTTCTGGTGCCATGGGGCGCAGCTGTGTGATTTTTTCCTTGTTGTAGGGCCGTCTCTCCTGTTTGGAGAAGGCAGCTCCGTGTTCCAGCTTTACTCTCAGCAGGCAGCCCCCTGGCTGGGGCTGGCAGTGGAACCCACTCTGCCTTTTGGTTCAGAGGCCAACTTCCCCTGGGATTTTACAGGTTCCATTGTCTTAGAAAGAGCTCTGGTGGCACAACGGTTAAGCACTCAACTGCTAGCCCACAGGTTGGCAGGCTGAACCCATTCAGTGGTTTCATATAGGAAAGTTCTGGCAATTTGTTCCCATAAAGGTTACAGCCAAGACAATCCAACGGGCAGCTCTACTCTGTCACACAGGGCCACTATGAATCAGAATTGACCTCACAGCACCCAGTAACACAACGTTGACTCAGAGGACCATACCCATAAAAAAACGGAAACAAAAAACACTGCCATTGAGTCGATTTCAACCCATAAAGACCCTAAAGGACAGAACAGAACTACCCCATGGAGTTTCCAAGGAGGACCTGGTAGATTTGAACTGCCAGCCTTTTGGTTAGCAGCTGTAGTACTTAAGCACTATGCCACCCTAGAGTTTCAGAAAGCCTGTTTTGTGGCTGGAGCCAGGTTGCCTGTGTTCCATCCCAGCTTCCCACTTACCAGGCATGAGACCTCTGGCAAGTTATTTAGACTCTCTGTGCCTCAGTTTCCTCATCTGTTAAATGGGGATAAGAACAGTACCTACTGCAAAGGCTGCCTATGAAGATTAAGTGTGTTAATACTTACAATGTGCTTAGCATAGTACCTGGCATGTAACTGTTGTTCCTGTCAATTACTGTTGAGTTGACTGTGACACATGGCGTGACCCGGCCCTGTGCTATCTTCATGATGGTTAGTGTGTTCAAGTCCAGTGGTGTGGCTATTGTGTTAGTCTTATTGAGGGTTTTCCTCATTTCCATAACCCTCTATTTTATCAAACATGATGTCTTCATGTAAAATTTAAGTTTTAGCTTATAAGAGGTTCAACACCTTGTGTTTTCAGGCAGTTCATTAGAATAGTATTCCAAAGTCAAATGAGCTTAATTCACCCTTTGTGAACTGGGGTATTCCAGGCTCCACAGAGAAATCTGGGTAATCCAGTGTTATCCCAAAGATGGAGCTGACATCCAGCCTGTCCATCCCTGCACAGCCGTGCCGGGTGTTTAAGCTGGTACCAGGGATGCGCTAGGCCGGTAACTCTTCTGAATGATACCCTGATGAGTGGTGGTTTTCTACAGAAGACCTTTTGGGAAATATTGGAAATACTGGAAATAACATCTCACCCGGTGAGGTCATCACCATGATATAAAGCACTTACATGTGGGTATTGACTCATTTTATCCTCACAACCACCTTAAAAGGTTAGTACAACTACCAACCCATCTTCAGATGGGGAAACTGAGGCAGATGGAAGATAAGTAGCATACAGCCAGTAAGCAGCAGAAGCAGGATTTGAACCCCTGAAGTCTAGTTTCAGAGTCTACATTTTCAACCACTGAGCTCTACCATTCCTGGAAGCCCTTGGGGTATGTGATGGCTGGCCACGCAGATTCCTCAGAGCTTCTCAGGCAGACTGGTCTTCCCTGGTTCTTCTCGTGGTCACAAGGTTGGGAGGTCACAAGCCTCCCCCAGCCCTTGGACATTTGCCCTATTGGTTGGCTGCGGAATGAGCAGGCCAATGCCATTTAATTCTTTAAGTTCTCCAGTGACACAGCAGGAGTGGACTATCTAAATTCTATTATCAAACGAGTGACCCTAACGCAATATGTGAGAATTCATCTGACAACGACCAAGGGGCTGTCCTGATGTTTAGAAGGGCCACAGCATTCCCTGTGTGCATTGGGAATGTCCGTGTCAGCTGCTGGATGAAAAGAAGGCCGCTGAGGAGGTGCGGCTCTGAAGGGCTCAGAGCTGGAGCCATCCATCCTGCTCCAACCACAAAGCCTTCTTCCAGGATCTGTGTTTCCAGAAACCTTGGCTGGATCCGTACACTGTCCCTCCACGGAGCCTCTCCCATTTTCCTCTCCCAGGTTGGCTCCCATCTGTGCACCCAGGTCTGCTCAAGTCTCAGCACCTGAGTGCTGCTCGCCTGTTGCAGCCCACCCTCCCCTGCCTCCTCCGGAACCCTCACGCCTGTCACGGGCTGTAGCACCCAAATGAAAGCTGTATTACAAACTGTCTCATGTGCTGGCAGGGCACATGTATTAACTCTTCCCAGCTTTACTGCAACATCTTTGGAATAAAAATAACCTATTTTGTCACGTGTTCAAGTGCTTGGGACATAACGACCAGTTTATCAACTACTGGGGAGTCAACTGCAATTCACAGTGACCCCCCCAATGTGTCAGAGTGGCACTACCCTCCCCAGAGCTGTCAGTGGTGGCTTATTTGTCAAAAGCAGAGCACCAGGCCTTTCTCCCGAGCTGCCTCTGGGTAGTTTCAAACCTCGAACCTCTTGCTTAGCAGCTGAGCACATTAACTGTTTGGGTCACCCAGGGACTCCTGGGATCTACTAGATGTCCAGTAAACCAGCTGCCCCAGAAACAGTGACACAAGCTTCAATGGCCAGCTAGGCATGTTGTCACCACAAATATGAATGCAGCCACCACCTGCAGGGCAGAACCAGGCTAAGGGAGCATCCAGCGTGTCCCTCCAGCCCTGTTCTCGGCCCACAAGCTCAAACCCTTCGTACCTTGCTGGCTTTCAAGATCTCGAACATCAGGGGCAGCCCTTGGGTGATGAGCTCCTCCGTATACTCTTCCTCCTGGATGGTCTTGAATTCCTTCAGCAGGCCCTGGATGAGGGGCCGGCGGTGCTGCTGGAAGGCAACCCGCAAAGACTCCAGCCACGTGTGGAGCGTCCATGGGACACCTGGGAGCGGAACAGGAGCAAGGGCAATGGGGTGGGGGAGGGCAGAAAACAACCAGAGGGGAAGGCAGGTTTTTATCTGAAAGCAGGCCCTTCACCAGGATATTACCAAATTATGAGACAGAGGGACTGATTTTCCATGGACAGAGACAGTGTTGGTTTTATCCCCCAGAGACCTGTACTGTTTAAAATGAAAGATTCTAATTCAGTGGACTTAACGATGAGTGTCCATTTCTATACACACGTCACGTTAACAGGGACTACAATTTTATGGCATATAGTCGCTGAGCAGAATACTGCAATGATAACATACGCCATATGCACACTACATTCTTTAAAGCATGTTCACCTCCATCCCCTCTACTTTCTGGGGAGACAGAAGCCTAAGGGATGAGTCCTACCCAGGGCCAGGCAGCACAGCCAGGCCCGGACGGGAGCTGAGAGCTGGTGAGACCACTCTGTGGACCTCTCCGTCCACTGCTCTGGCTTGGACGAATATTTATATCTGAGCAAGATGACACGCGAAAACATCGCTGCCGCACCCCATCAAAACAGTATTTCCATCTGTAGGTACTTCATCAGGTCTCACTCCTTAATAACAACCTCTTCAGGAGCTGATTGCTGCAATTTGCCTCTCTGCTCTCACAGCGAGGCCCAGATCAGGGAGAACACATCTCCCCTCTGAACGAGGAGACCATTCATCTTGAGCTTCACAATCGTACCAAACAGGCTCTCAGGGCAGTGGTATAAACAGTCCACACACAATAGAGCTACCACTCAAGGAAGGCCAGCTGCCCGAATGGTGTCACAGAGGTCCTCTCAGACCCTCCATCCGCCACATCCCTCTCTGTGGTTGGGGGCAGTGGCTAAGTCCTGCTGCTCTCTGTCCCTACGGCTAATGGGCTAATGTCACCAGGCTGGTGGAGGCCAGACTAGGCTGATGCTCCAGCCACACAGAGGAGAAGGCTCTAGGTTCGATGGCTTTGCCCTGGAAAAGAAGGGGTGCCCTCATCCTGACTGCTGCCAGGCTGCCACCCCCTGGGTGGGGTTGGATGCTCTGAGGCCGTGATCCTGAAACCACTGGGAATCAGCTGGGATGATTGTTAAATATAAAGATTTCCAGCCTGTGTCCAGACCCTTGACAGTAGAGTCTCTGGGTGCAGGGCCTGGCAATCTGCATTTCATACAAGCTCCCAGGTGATTCATATTTGTGACCAAGAGTCCAGAGCTTGGGAACCGTGGAAGGATGGTCTGAGGATGACTTTTGTGGCTGGAAGGATGTTGTTGCCTCTGGTGTCTTAGATGGAATTACTCCAGGCAGTGAATGGGACCCAGTGGGGTCTATGTGTGTATGTGTATGTATGCGTTTGTATGTGTGTGCTTACGTGTGTGTATGTGTATGTATGTTTATGTGTTTATGTGTATTTGTATGTGTGTGCTTACATGTGTATATAAGTAGTGTGTGTGTATACATTTGTATGTCTATGTTGTATATGTGTTTATGCAAGCTTGGATGTGTGTGCTTATACATGTGCGTAAGTGGCGTATGTATGTGCATGTGCATCTGTATGGGTGTGCTCATATGTGTGTATGTTTATGTAAGTATATGTGTTTACACATATGTGTGTGCTTGTAGGTGTATAAGTGGTGTGTGCATGCACATGTAAGTGCACGAAAGTATGCATGTGTGTGTTTATAACTGTATATGTATGCAGGTACATGTATGCACGTGTATCTCTGTGCACACAAATGTCTGTGTGTATATGTGCACAGTATATATGAGTGACTATATGTCCGTGTGCGTGTATGTGTGTATGTGTGTGTGTGTACATGTGTATGTGTGTGCGCAAGTGTGTGCGAGTGTGTGCATGTGTCTTTGAGCTGGGGCAGCCGTGCCACACCCAGCAGGGCAGGGTGCCCAGACTGACCTATGCTCCTGATGTCAATTGTGACATCCACGTATCCATGCTCAGCGCTGTGATACATGGCCTCCCTCAGGGCTCTCAGTTTGGCCTTGCTGTTGCGGCTGGCACACAGCGGGGGCGGGGCTGTCTCTGCCAGGTCAGTCCCCTCAGCCAGAATCTCCTCCAGGGACAGGATATCACTCTTCTCCTTCTCTGGCTGAGCGAGCAGTTTGCGGAACACATTCCTGTCAATCATAAACCCAGAGAGGAAGACACTCAGAGGTGGAAGAGGCTCTGCTAGGGTGCGGGTGGGGCAGGGGCTGTTGCTCAACCAGGGTAGGGATGTGGGGAGGCCACTGGGGACAAGAAAAGATGGGACCAACTCCGGGTGGTGGTTTCAGAGGCCCGACGCTAAACAGGGACTCTGCTTGGAGATGGAGGAGATGGTAGGGGTGTTGGCTTTGTTTCCTTGAACGCAGCCTGGATGAAGCTAAGTGATTTCCTCAAAGATGGTGTGGCCCCTAGACTTACTGCTGCCCCAGACTTGAAACCGGTACTGAGGTCAGCACTTGAGACAAAGAATGGACTGGGCTCAGGGATACACAGTGTGCATATGGTGAGTGTACTTCATGGTTTTTTACACTTAAAGAAATCTGTCTTGCTGGTTTCTTTATGGAGGGGAAAGGAGATGGTAGAGAGGAGGGGACAGGTGCTCACTAGGAGAATACTAGTAACGAGTGAAAAGGAGGAGTGTGCTGTCACAGGATGGGGAGAGCAAATAGAGCTGTAAAGAGGTGAGTATGCAAAATCCACTTGGACCGTATATTTTCACTTAATCACAATCAAAAAATTAAAAAAAAAAAGATAGATGGTGGAGCAAGCCTCCAAAGCCTGAGTTATAACCATGAGCCTGCATTCCCTCCAGAACAGACGTGCTTTCTCTGGGATAATGGGCCATAAAATCCAAAGGGGGTGCATCTCAAAGGACACTTAGAAGGGAAGTAACCAAACATCAGGGGCATTGTTAGCTCTCAGTTTCTTCTTGATGATAGCCTTCTTCATGGGTGATATACTCTGGTCAAAACTGGCCAAGTCTTATTGTGAGGTCAAAACTGGCTGAGGAGGGACAAACCAAGCCCATTGACCTGACAAGATGTGCACAGTGTGAGGGGGTCTCTCAACAGAAAGCTGGCAGAACACCGGAAGCCCTTCTGGCCAGGCCTGGACAACTTACACTGCCTCTTGGCCCCGCATCCAGAGATGTAGTGGGTCTGGGATAGGCCTGGGAACCTGCATTTTTAACAAGCACCACTTGGGACCTTGTGACTTTGGCCCATCCTAGCCTACCTGTGTCCATGGGCTGCGGCCTGGCTGAAAGAGTTCATATCACCCTGGGGGGTTGTAGAAATTCCATTCCTGTACATGGTTCCTATCAGGGGATCAGCGCCACGCTCCAACAGCAAACTAACCAGCTCAAAATTTCCTGCAAGCCCAGAGAAGGGGGTTTTATAAGAGAATAACAAAACATGGAGTCACAGGCATATCAAGAGCCAGGGCGGCGGAGACCTTCCCTCGGCTGCAGTGAGAATCAGTGACTTACCCACCGCAGCTGCAAGCTGGAGGGGCGTTTCAGAGTAATTCTCCTCGCCGTGTTCCACAGAGCCTTCCACTCTGGCCCCAGCATCTAGCAGGAGCTGCAGAGGAAGAGTGGCCATTGAGATGTTAGAAGGACATGCACTCTGAGAAGTGAGCAGTAAAGAAGGTAGCTTAGTCTACAGTGGTGCAGACAAGTGAGACGCTCATGTCCTGCCCTTCCTCTGGGCCAGTGACTGCATATACAGAGTTGGGTGGCAGCGGTACCTCAGAGCATAAACCGAGAGCCTCTCATGTGCTTAGAACCTTCAACTACTCAAAAGTGTGGCCCACGGAAACAGCATCAGCATCCCTCGGAACTCACTAGCAGTTCAGGGTCTCAGGCTCTACCCCTAGACCTACTGAGTGGGAGCTTGCATTTTAACAAGGATGGTGGTGATTTGTATGCACGTCAAAGTTTCAAAGTTTCTAGATGCACTGAGTTAGAAGCCCTTGGCACTACAGCACTGGAAGATGCCCCAACTTGGGTTGGTTACGCAAAGCCATAGAAAACCATTTGAGTGATGTCTTAGAGCACAGAATCTTAAGAGTTCCAAGGACTTTGAGAACCATCTGGCTGACCAACCAGAGCAAGAATCCCTTCTAGAACACTCTGGATGGTTCTGAGGACAGTTAAGCAAAAGCTCAGTGTTGTAGCCAGCAAGAGCAAGTAACAAAGCAGCAGACTGAGCTTCTTGAAGGTTTGCTTGGAATGAATCCATTGCGTGCATTTCCCAAGATGACTGGGCTTAAAGGCAGAATCCATCTATGCCGGGTCTCACTCAGTGAATTGCCGTCAGTACCACTGAAGTAAGCGAAAAAGGAATCTGCCATCTTTACTGCCTATGCTACTGTCTCTGATAAATGTGGGCACAACTGGAAGGCTGCCGACCTAGCACTCTGTAACTCTGGCTGCGCCTGCAACAGAGAGGTAACCTGACATCTCTTTGGCTTTGCTTGGCTGCCCAGTGCTCCCATTCCCAATGTAAATGGTGGGGAAGCCACTTCATGTTCATAAATGCCATCTGTGTCCATCAGGCCATCATCTGACTTCTGCTTTCATAGACCATTGTGCTAGGCATGGAGTGGGAATGATGCTTTCCACAGGCAGGAGCCAGGTCTCAAGTGTGACATTGCCTTGGACCTGTCTTAAGGATTTCTGTGACCCAGGAAACAACGGAGTATTCCTGTGAAACCCCAACACTGCAGAGAGGTGCTTCTGAATTCTAAGAGGCGTGGTTTAGATTAAAGGAGGTGAGTTCCTGCTGTACCCCAAGCTCAACGCTCACTGTGGGGCCAGGTAAGGTCATGGACCTGGATGTTGAAGCTACTTTTCTGATAAACCAAAGATCAAGTTTAAGACCAGGAATGTACTAGATGGTTATTCACTGAACACCACCACTACACCAACTGCAAAAGGTGAAAGTATTGTATGTTTATATGCCCAAAGGATGTCTTATGAAGACATTTCACTGTGTTTGGGAAGCTGTTTCAGAAGACACATGCCAAAGCCCTACTCTAGACCACCTCAGTCAGAATCTCAAGAAGCAGAATCTAAACAAGTGTCATAGAAATGTTCTCTTGGTGATTTGGGTACGGTTCTGTCACCAGTTGGGATCCACTGGTTTCTACCTGAACACTGGAGTCAAACCTAAGCAGAGGTTCCAAATCTCAACACCAGCCAAATCTTAGGTTCATGTTACAAGTAAAACGAACAAATCCACAAAATAGTATCACAGGCCCCACCCCAGGGCAACCCGGAAGAAATTCTTAGGTTTGCCTCTCTGTGTGGGAGGCTGCCAGTGGGTACACAACGACTTCATATTGGTTAAAGCCAGGCCATATGGATTGTGACAAATAATATTTTCATTCTTATGATGTGAAGGTACTGTATTTCGATGCAATTAACCAATATGAGTCTCTCAGGGTATTTGCATGCTGGGAGAGGTACAGATTTGCATAATGCAAGAGATAAAATTAAAGGGCAGATGTGGATAGAAATACTTCGATACCTGAACTACAGGAATATGTCCATGCAACACAGCAAAAGTCAGAGCCGTCCAGTGGCGGGTCTCGGGGTGGACGGATGGATATTTATGAGGAGTACTGACAACCTACAAATAAATTGAAGTTATTTTCAAAATGTGACCTTGACAATACTTAGACTAGTGAATCTGACCTATCTGTGGCTGGGTATCTGGGCTACTGATGTAGAGGACTGACATCCTGGAAGCTGTGTGCAGACCCACTGGTGATAATGGTGTAGGGACTTTCCCCTGTTGGATGCCCCAAACATCTCTCACCAGAACGGGTCATCTGTGCTGCTTGGGTTTGTAACAGCAGATACTGAGGGACCCTCGAAAGGCAGACACTTGAAAGACCATGATTTGGATAATTTACCCACGGGGGAAACTGTGAGAAAAGTTAACCATGACTTCATGCCTAATAAGGGCTGCTTTGCTTCTCACCTGAAAGGAATGAAATGGGTGACTTCTGATCACTTCTAAGCTGTCTGGAAATCCTGGTGGCATAGTGGTTAAGTGCTACAGCTGCTAACCAAAAGGTCAGCGGTTCAAATCCACCAGGTGCTCCCTGGAAACTTTACAGGGCAGATCTACCCTGTCCTACAGCGTCGCTATGAGTCAGAATCAACCCGATGGCACTGGGTTTGGGTTTTTGTTTTCTGGCTTCTTAACCCAAAAGGAATTAAAAGGATAACTTCTGAGCTGCCTTGGGGAAGCTGTACTGACGGCTACTGCGAGCCATTCTCCTGCCTGTCTTTCTCCTCTTCCTGCTTAGGGGGTGTTGGCAGCTCTGGGATGTACCAGGTGTAACATAGCATCAGAGCCACCAACATCACATCCCACACCTTCTAGAAAAATTCGTGTCAGTGGCAAACTCCAAGTCAAATAATTCTTGCTTCAAGCTTTCAAGCCAGGAAGACTGTACCACCCATCTGGTGGAGAAACCCCATTGTCTGCTGCTGTTAGCTCACCCCAGGTTGTCTCACATCACTTTCCTGCTGTCCTCCTGGATGGCAAGGACCCTCCTGCTACTGGAACCATGGGCACAAAACTTCACCAGAGATATCGTGAGTGAGCAATCTGATACGGATCTTTTGCTTTCGGGAGGGGGTGGTGGTCTCAAAATACTGTAGACCAAGAGAGAGGAGCCAAAGCAGCGAAGGCTGGGGTTCTGCAGAATCAGCACCCATACAGGGCTTTCCTCCCCAACATTCCCAGAGCCAGGTAACTGCCATGCCTATCCTGTTTAGACACAAAGCTCCCTGGGGGAAGGCCCTGAGCTGGGAGTCGTGGGCCAGCAGAGAGGCAGACCAGAGAACACCCACCACCTGAGACCAAAGCTGAGGGGCCCCTGCAGAGGTCTACATGGCTCTTTTCTTAAATGTCCCTAGACGAGGGGAAACAAAATCTGCAGATACTTGAAAAGTGCAAGATCCAAAATGGTTCTGGATCTAAAACTAAGCGTATTGTCTTCTTTCTTTAGAGGAATATACACCTCACTAATAAACAGAAGGAGCTGTAGGGAGCAGTGGGTAAGAGTTCAGCAGCTAACCAAAAAGTCGGCAGTTTGAATCCACCAGCTGTTCCCTGGAATCTCTGTGGGGTAATTGTACTCTGTCCTATACGGTCACAATCAATTGTAATTGTCTTGATGACAATGGTTTTCTTTCTCTTTTTTCGGGGGGAAGGGGTTGGTAATCAACAACAATAACAAAGCGTTCAGTACTAAGACTACAGAAGTAGCTAATTAGAAACTAAGAGGCTTCCCAGGGTTGCAGAATTATGATTGCAAGATGTCAACCTTCCCATCCTCTAAAGTTGCAGCTAACCTCTGTATGCCAAGGAGAGCAGGTCTACAGACAGCCCAGAACATAGTCAACAAGCAGGATTTCACCTCTCATAAACCTGGGTGAGGGGGTAACAAATATTAACTGAGTTCCAAACATATGCTAGGTCCTTTGTTCCTTCCAACAGCTCTCTGAGATTGGGTATGGTTTTCTCTCCATTTTGCAGATGGGGACACTGAGGCGCAGAAAAGTTAAGCTTCTTGCTCAAGCTCAAAATAAGTTGCTATGATGGTGGTAGTTTCAGAATTTGGAGCCAAATCTGTCAAATTCTACAGCCTGTGGGAGTGTGCTCTGCACTGTATCACATGCCTCAAGGAAACTTTGAGATTCATTTGGAGACTCATGGTCTTGGCTCAGCACATAGGCTTGGAGGGGACAGTAACGTCAGCTCAGGGGTTAGTGCTTCCTCTGCTTCATGTGAGGCAAAAAGAAAGAGCCAGTGGCCCGGTATCTCTTTCTGCCCTGATTCCAGAAAGAATGGCTCAGAAGTAAGAACCGGAGGCCCAACTGTTAAGCCAAGGACAAAGTAGCGACAGCCATTCTATTTAAACAAAACACACATGAGGACAGCTCCTTGCAGAATGGTTGGGCTGCAACCTTGGGATGGATTAGGTCTATGGGCAGGTCTCACGCTGGACATAACAACTAATGGGCCAGAGGAATGACCTATATGCAAGACTGTGTGTCCTCAGTCCTGGCTCTTGGAAGAAGAAGCCCCCCTCTCCTGGCTTGCCTTCCCCTGGGAACTGCCAGGCCGAGGGCCCTGCAGCCCTCTGCACCCTCACCTCCACATTCAGGTCAGCTCCGGCATCCAGCAGCATCTGAACCATCGCCTCGTCCCCACGGACGCAGGCGTACATCAGGGGGGTCATGCCCTGCGGTGAGTTAAAAACCAGAGAACGGAGAAGGTTTACAAGGTGGCTGTGGTCACTTGGCGACAACAAATGGCAAATCTTACTCGGGTGGATGAAGCTACATTTGTATGCAAAACCCAGCAACAGAAAAAGAAGTCCAGCCCTGCAACTCAGAAGGCCACCCTCCTCCACATCAGGCAAACCAGAAGGGAGAAGAGGAGGGACCCTGAGCTGCTTTCTCATCATCGATTTTTGCTTAAGTCGGCGGGTTTCCATTTGTCCGTCTTAGAGGTACAATAGGCCCCAAACTGTTGCGAAAACAAATGGCTGATTTCAACTTAGAGCTCTTAGAAACCTTCTGGATTCTGCAATATCAGTATGATATTAGTATCTAATTGGTAAACACAGTTTCCTTGACATTTTCTCTGTCACCATGTAACAAGTGTCATCTCGACTTTTACATCCGCTGCTGGTCAGCATGGAGGAAAATCAGATATACGTCAGCATGTGGTGTCCCTAGTCTTTGACATCTGGTGTCACATTATGATTTATAAGTAAAATGTATGTGAACAAGAAATGGCCTTTAGGACCACTGTGTTCGCCCATGGTTTCTGCTTATGAGAAAAGAATCACCACAGTCAACAGAGGAAGGAAACGGGCTTGTTTCAGTAAACAGTGTTGTGAAAGCTGCTATTTGGGAAAACATTCAAGTTAGACCCTTATCTCACACCAAGCACCAAAAGGACTTCCGGTTTGATGAGAGATAGGAAAAAAAATTAAAACAATAAAAAATGAACAGAAAATATCTAATTGGTTGCTGGGTCAATTTCTAGCTAGAAAAGCAATGGAAAAAAATCACAAGAAAATCGTCACAGTTTTGATGACGTAAAATTAAAAACAGTAGGCAGGAAACTTAAATTTAAACAGTAAATTGAGAAAAATTTGTCCCATTTTAACAAAGGCTTAAAAAACAAACAAACAAATAAACAACAAAAACCCCCCAGTGCCGTCGAGTCGGATCTGACTCATGGCGACCTTTATATGCCTAATACATAAAGAATTCTTCTAAAAACAGAAGTGCCTATAAAAACAGCCAAAAGTTATGCAAAAGATTAACAGGGGAGGCATATGTAGTTGGAGGGTGTGTAAACAGAAACAATGTTTCTGGGAAAGTAATTTGAGATTGAAAACTTTAAGAAAGGTTGATGTACTTGAATTAGTGTTTTCATTTTTGGGAATCACCCATAATCAAATAATCCCAAGGGTTTGGGTAAGTATATTTGGCCCAGCATTTATTGATATGTTAGTTAGAAACAACTTAAATATTCAACAATTGAGGTATGGCTATTCGAATAAATAATATGAGTACTTTATGTAGTCATCAAAAGTGATTTTTTTAGAAAAAGAGTATTTAGTGATATTGGAAAGTACCTTTAATACAAGATATTAAAGAAGGGCTATAGTAGGATCCTGGTTCTGGTTTTTATGATGCAAATGTGTTACATGTGGGTATGTTGGATTGCCTTGGTGTTGCTCAAGAAAATGATTAGCTATAATTAATCTTTGCTATTCCCTTTCTGTGTCTTATTGACTATGTAAAGACATTTGACTGTATGAATCATAACAAATTGTGGGTAACATTTCAAAGAAAGGGAATTACAAAACACTAAATTGTGCTTATGTAGAATCTGTAGGTAGACCAAGAGGCAGTTCTTGGAACAGATTAAGAGGCTACTGTGTGGTTCAAAATCAGGAAGGGTAGGTGTCAGGGTTGGATCCTTTCACTGAGCTTATTTAATCTGTGTGCTAAGCAAATAATCTGAAAAGCGGGGCTATATGAAGAATGGGGCATAACAGTGGAGGAAGACTCATTAACAACCTGTAACATGCAGATGACACAACCTTGCTGAAAGTGAAGAGGACTTGAAGCACTTCCCGAGGAAGATCAAAGACCACAGCTTTCACTGTGGATTACCCCTCAACGTACAGGAAATGAAAGTCCTCACCATTGGACCAATAAGCAAAACAGCATAATAAATGGAGAAAATACTGTCATTGAGAAAGATTTTATTTCACTTAGTTCCACAATCAATGCCCATGAAAGCAGCAGTCAAGATATCAAATGATGTATTGCATTGTGCCAACCTGCTGCAGAAGACCTCTTTGAAGTGTTAAATAACAAAGATGTCACTCTGAGGTCTAAGGTGTGCTTGACCAAGCCATAATATTTACAGCTGCCACATACGAACATTAAACCCAGACAATGAATAAAGAAGACTGAAGAAGAACAGATGCCTTAGGTTTGTGATGCTGGCAAAGCATAATGAATATACCAAGGACTGCCAGAAGAATGAACAGATCTGTCTTCGAGGAAGTACAACCAGAAGGCTCCTTAGAAGCAAGGATGGCTGGACTACATGTCACCCACTCTGGACATGTTTATCAGGAGGTACCAGTCCCTGGAGAAGGACATCATGCTTGGTAAAGTAGAAGGTCAGTGAATAAGAGGAAGACTTGCAATGAGATGAACTCACACAGTGGCTGCAACAGTGGGCTCAAGCATCAGGGTGGTGCAGCACCAGGCTGAGTTTTGTTCTGATGTACGTAGGGTCATTATGAGTCAGGTCCGACTGGGGGGCACCTCTGTGAGAGGCGGCCCCATCTGTCCCTTGTGACTTTCCATTTGGGACTCACATTTAGAACTGCTTTTGGTTTACTGTCCCTGACATCTTCACCCACACACTCAACTCTCTGATGGGTAGACACTGTAATTTGGTTTCAAGGTCTTGGCGGATGGTTGCCTGTATCTGAGGTATACTGGAGGGGCCCATCAGGATAACTTTAGCTTATCTTAAACACATTCTAAATATTTGTTGAAAATGTGTTCGAACCTGTTCTGTGGTGCAGTAACAGGCAGAGAAGTGACTTGAGCCATCTGGGCAAAGGACTTGGACACACACTAAATAAATATAAATGATGGCTATCTGGATGTGGCATATTTAGTTTTTAGATTAGGCGAATTTTTGCTATTTTACACTTCGGCTACAACGATCATGCACTCCTACAAAGACAAACAAGGGTATTTTTTACATTTTAAAAACTTAAAAACAAAAACTAAAACAACCACATAAGTGGCCAGCAGAGGGCGCCTGCGGACGGATTCTGCAGCGGGTTCCTCTTCCCAAGACCAGGAGGGGGTGGAAATGCAGGATAGTTAGGACACTGGGACACTGTACCTGTTCGCTCATGGTGTTGATCCCATCGGGGCCCAGCAGGGACACCGCCTGCTTCACCAGGTCCGTCCTCCCACAGTTCAGCATCCGGAAGCCCAGGTCCTGCTTAAACTTGGCTTCGATGGCCACCGCATCCAGCTTCCGCGAAGCGCAAAAGCAGTCGTCGGCCCTAAGGAAGGCAGAAATGGTCACGTGGTGCAGTGGCTCCCGGGAAGGGAGCCTAAGGGCCACGGGAGCTAACTCATTAGGTAACCACAGGGAGACTCTGCATTTGCTTTTCAGGTCATTTGCCTGTTCCTAGGCTCCAGTTCTACCATCAGTCTGTCTGTCTGTCCGTCGTCCTGCAGGGGCTTGCTTTTGCTAGGATGCTGGTATTTCAAATGCCAGAAGGATCACCCACAGTGGACGGGTTTCAGGGGAGCTTCCAGAGTAAAAGGAGCCCTGGTGGCAGTGCAGTATATAAAGCGCTCAGCCACCAACCCCAACGTCGTGGTTCCAAGCTATCAGCCAGTCTGTGGCAGAAAGATGTGGTAGTCTGCTTTTGTAAAGATTTAAAGTCGTGGAAACCCTGTGGGGGCAGTTCTACTCTGTCCTATAGGGTAGTTATGAGTCAGAATCAACTCGATGGAAGTGAGTTTGAGTTTTTGTTTTTGCTTCTAGACTAAGATAGACTAGGAAGAAAGGCCTGGTGAGCTGCTTCTGAAAATTAGCCAATGAAAACCCTGGAGATCACAAGAAAATATCATCTGATAAAATGCTAGATGAGACTTCCCAGTCAGAAAGCACTCAAAATAGACATGACCATGAGGGCTGAGCAGGACAGGGAAAGTTTTGTTTTCTTGTCTGTGGAGTCATATGAGTTACAGCCATCTAGACAGCAAATGACAAAAGCAACAGGCACTCTGTTACACTCTTTACATGAATTAACTCAATCCCCACAAAACCCCAAGAGGAATTACTGTTGCTGCCTCTGTCTGGGATCCCTGGGTGGTGCAAATGGTTAAAGCATTCAATTTCTAGCCAAAAGGCTGGAGGTTCGAACATACCCAGAGGTGCTCTGGAAGACACTTATGGTGACCTGCTTCTGGAAGGTCAGTCTTGAAGATCCTACAGGGAGGTTCTATTCTGCACACTTGGGGTTGCCATGGAGAAGGGTGTTATGTTTGGTGAAATAGAAGGTCAGCGACAGAGAAGACCCTCAGTGCGATGGACTGACATAGTGGCTGCAGCATGGGGCTCACAAGTAGCTGTGGCTGTGAAGACGGCAACAAGGACAACAGTCCCCCTTGTGACCATGGGAAAGCGACACTGGGAAGTGACTCATCGAAGGCCATATAAGCAGCAAGGATGGAAATCTGAACCAAGGTGGTCTGCATGGAGAGCTGGCCTAGGTCACCCCTGTGCATCCCTGACCCCCCACAGTCCCATGGTGTACTGTTTACCCCTCATCTGATGTCCTTAGAGGCTGGGGACCTTTGAGGACAAGGGTCCCTATCTGGTGGTCTCTGCTTCCCAGGGCTAGATGGTGCCCAGAACACGGAGGTATTTAAAAAAAGGGGAGCTGAAAAAACACGGAATAAGCAACACAGAGAACCAGCAAAATGAAACTGAGAATGTGAACAGCAAGGTACTGGGAAGTGGTAACCCAGCCAGCCCGGGTCCAGCAAGGAAGAATTAGGGGTGGGCTGGGGTGGGGTTTAGGGGGTGGAGGGGGATGAGCATCAAGGGGATCAAGGAAGTGACACAAACTCTGCTTGTAAAGGACGTTATTTCCTTCTCAGGATCAACTGATCCATCCATCAGTCATTAAACCAAATCACCAAACCTTTACTAAGCACTTGTTTGTGCCAAGTTCTAGTCTAGGTGGAGAAGATACACAGGCAACGTGTCACTGTCCCTGCTCTGGGGGCCCACAGCCTGGAAGGGGAAAGACCATGGGCATGGGACACTGGAATGTCACGTGGCTGTGAGTTCCTGGAGGGATCGGAGACGTGTTGTTACAGAACAGGTGTGTTGAGGATGCAGCACTGAGGAAGCTGCACCCACCGAGGCCAGCAGGCTGACCCTGCACGGAGTCTTACATAAGGAGCAGAAGACAGGTGTCTTCGATTGCCTCATACGCATGTGAAAGCTGGACCATAAATAAGGACGACAGAAGAAGAACTGATGCCTTTGAATTACAGTGCTGGCAAAGAATATTGAGTATATCATGGGATGCTAGAAGAATGCGCAAATCTGTCTTGAGGAACAGCCAGAATGTTCTTTAGAAGCAAGGAAGGTGAGACTTCCTTTCACGTATGCTGGACATGTTATCAGGAAGGACTAGCCCTAGAGAAGGATGTTATGCTTGGTAAACTAGAGGGTCAGTGGAAAACCGGAAGACCCTCACTGAGATGGACCGACACCGCGGCTGCAACATTGGGCTCAAACATAGCAACGGGCGGGAGGACAGCGGAGGATGGGCAGTGTTTCATTTTGTTACATATAGGGTTGCTGTGAGTTGGAACTGACTCAGTGGCGCCTAACTAGAACAACGGGAGCCTGGCAAAGAAAGGACGGAAGGCTCTGAGCAGGGCCAGTATAAAGAGTGTTTCAGTTCTCTTGAATAAAGGGTCACGATGAGCTGGACCAACTCGATGGCGGCTGACAACAAAGAGTGTATGCAAGAGCATGGAGAAGAGCAGTGACAGATTATGTGACGGTCACTGTGCATGTCGCAGTGTTTCTGGGGCCTAAACTTTAGGAAGAAGGCCAGAGGGGTGTTCCAGGAAGAATGCAGCGGCTACACTGCAGAGACCTTTGAGTTTAAGGCTCCAGATTTTATACTTCAAGGCAACCAAAGGCTTTTACGCAGGGGAGTGATATGGTTAGATGGCCACCTCCAGCACAGACAGAGGAAGACACGTTTGAAGGGAGGTAACCATCGTGGGGGGGATGTGTTAGTGCCTAGTAGTGCATGACTGGTGCTAGATGAGCTAGCCAAGGGGACAGAAGAAGCCACTGCCCAAGTGTAAAGTGATAATGAGCTGATTTAAGGCTGTGGATACTGGAATGCAGCAGAGAGTGTGGATTCTGTCTTCTTCTTGGGCAGATGTCCCTTTCTTAGAGTCCAGCCCTTGTGCCTAGGCTTGTGAACCACATGCCAGCACCAGCTGGAGTCAGTACCATCCCAGGACTCTTCATATTCCTTCTGTTTGCCAATTCAGAAGGCAGGAAGTGAGGAAAGGAGCCAGAATTCCTGGTTCCATTCCTATCTCTAATGAACTCACTTTGTAGCAGAAGGAAGAGCCAAGTCTGTGAGGGACCAGCCTTCTTTTTTATCCTTGGAGGAAATGAGAGGGGCTGTCGTTCCAGAAAGAGCCCTGGTGGCACAGTGGTTAAAGCACACTCAGCCATTAACCAATAGCTTGTCAGTAGGAACCCACCAGCCGCTCTGGGGGCGAAGGATGCGGCAGTCTGCTTCCATAAAGATTTACAGCCTTGGAAACCCAACGGGGCACTTCTTCTCTGTCTTACGGGGCCGCTACCATGGACTGTCCAAAGAGCAAACAGATCTGTTCTGGAAGAAGTCCAACCAGAGTGTTAACTTGGAAGCAAAGATAGAGAGACTGCATCTTATATACTTTGGACATGTTGTCAGGAGGGATCAGTTCCTGGAGAAGGACATCGAGGGTCAGCAAAAAAGAGGAAGACCATCAACGAGATGGATTCGCACAGTGGCAACAACAATGGGCTTCGGCATAAAAATGACAGTGGGCATGGCCTAAGACTGGGCAGTGTTTTGTCCTGCTCTGCACTGTATCGCCGAAACTTGGAACTGGCTCAATGGCACCTAACAACAACACGAGTTTTGAATTAACCTGATGGCCACTGGTCAGTGCTGGTTGGTAGGAGTCTGCCTCAGCCACCAGGGAGGGCTGAGGATGGGACTAGACTCCAGGGAAGAAGAAACTTGCGGCTTAGTGTCAAGATGGGGTCTAATGTGTATACGCATCCCAGAAACTGGGTATCAGACCAGGCCTCCAAGGGTTCTGTTTACAAGAAGGGCTACTAGGAAAGATATTTAGGAGCCCACAGTTGACCAAGACTCGGAACTCCAAACCATCCCAGCACTGTTCGAAGACCCTTCAGGGAAGACAGAGTTTACCCAGAGTGTATGAAGGACTGCAGGACTGGTTACAAGCTATAACATCAGCATACAAGATGCCACCATCTAGAGTACAGAATAGTTGGTGCCATATAGGACTTCTTGGCCCAGTTTATGAGGCTTTTGAGTGATATCCTACAGTTAGGGTGGCCAGATTTAACAGATAAAAATACATCAGCAAATATTGCATAGGATGTAGTTATATTAAGACATTATTTGCTCTTTATCTGAAATTCAGATTTAGCTAGGTATCCTTTCTTTTTCATCTGGGAAAGGGCAGAGTCATCTATCAGGGTCTCTTCAAAGTGCAGACAGGAAGAGAAGAGATCGTGGGTGTGGCAGTAGTCCCTAAAGACGGCGAAAGAAGAAGCTTCAGGCCAACGAACAGGCCAAAGAGAAGGGAGACATCAAAGAGAAGGGGCAGCATCCTAGGGTAAACCTCACAGAATGTTCCAGAGGAGGTAAAACTAAAGTCTGCTGTGTCATGCTGGGGAGTCTGAAAGCCTTGTTGGATGGCATATAAATTTCAGAGAAGTATCAGATTTGATTCATTGTAAAGACAGCTTGTTTTTCTTTTTCAAATTATGCTACATATTTTAGGGATTTATAGATTCTAACCTTTTTTGTTATTTTGTCTTTCAATTAAATATCCACATAGTAAAACTCAGTATCTTCTTACAGCATTGAGATTCAGGTCAACCTTCTTATTTGTCTTACAAGGTAGAAACAGGCCTGTTTGTCTTGTTGTTCATTACCAGTGAGTTGATTTTGACTCATGGTGATCCTATGTGTATAGAATAGAACTGCTCTACAGGGTCTCCAGGGTTATAATCTTGCAAAAGAAGTTTGCCAGGCCTGTCTTCCAAGGTGTCTCTGGGTGGACTGGAACCCCTGACATTTTGGGGAAGTAGTTGAGCACTTAATCATTTGCATCTTCTAAGAACTCCAGGAAAGGCTCTCTTTTAACACACTGTGATCCAGCCCTGGAAGAGGCTGCTTTGTGAAATCAAGAGCCCTTTCTTGAGAGCAGATACTGTATGCATTATCACCGAGAAACACCCATTGTCATTTTTTTCCCTTCTGTGTGTCTAAGCCCCTTGTGATTGTCTCAGTGCTCAGCTAGTTCTCACTCAAATAAGCATTTCTATTTCTTTATTTGCAGTCCAAGCTAAATTCCATCTGACTGAGTAAATGTTCCTGAGCACCCACCATGTGTCAGGTACCAGGCTAGGGGCTACAGAGAGGAGGGAGACATGGTCCCCAACTTCACTGAGCTCACAAACTGGGAAACAGGTAATTTCAAGAATATTAAGAGAAGTGTTTACAAGCTCAAGGTCCTTGATTTTAATTAGAAAGAAAGAAATGACAAGACCATTACTATAGCTAAGATGATAATAGCAATAATGGTTATTATAGGAAGCCAATGTTTATTGGGCCGTGGAAGCAGCAGTCAAGAAATCAAATGACATATTCCACTGGGTAAGTCTGCTGCAGAAAATCTCTTGAAGTGTTGAAAAGCAAAGCTGTCACTTTGAGGACTAAGGTGCATCTGACCCAGGCCAGGATGTTTTCAACTGCCTCATAAGCATGCAAAAGCTGGACAGTGAATAAGGAAGAGAGAAGCATTGATGCCTTTGAATTATGGTGTTGGCGAAGAACACTGAATCCATCATGGACTGCCAGAAGAACAAACAAGTCTGTCTTGGCAGAAGTACAGCTTGGAAGCAAGGATGGTGAGGCTATGTCTGACCTGCTTTGGGCTTGTTATCAGAGAAGATGTGTCCCTGGATAAGGACACCCTACTTGCTAAAAGGGAGAGTCCGTGAAAAAGAGGAAGACCCTCAGTGCGATGGAGTGAAACAGGGGCTAAATAACGGGCTCAGACATAGCAACAACAGTGGGCATGGTGCAGGACCAGGACCGGGACCAGACAGTGTTTTATTCTGTTGTACATCAGGTTGCTGTGAGTCAGAACTGACTCAATGGCACCTACCACCACCACCACCATGTTTATGGCATGCTCATGGTGGAAATCACGGCTCTTTCCATGTTTTAATTTGTGCAGCCCTACAAACCCACAAAGTCCGCTGCAAAAGACCTCCTGAAGATGCTGAAAAACCATCACTTTGAGGGCTAAGGGGTGCCTATCCAAAATCGAAAACCAAACTCACTGCTGTTTTGTTGAATCCTACTCGTAGTGACCCTGTAGGTCCGTTCAGAACTGCTCCACAGCATGCCCAAGAAGCAGCTGGCAGATATGAACTACCAACCTTTTGGTTAGCAGATGTAGCACTCAACCACTACGCTGCTGGGGTTTCCGCCTGACCTACGCCATGGCATTCTCAATTGCCTCATATGTGGGTGAAAGCTGGGCAACAAAGAAGGGAGACAGAAGAACTGATAAACGTGAGCCTCACTCCAGCAATGAGGACAGGGAGGTGGAGGGAACTGCCCAAATTGCGGAGCTAGAAAGCAGGGGGGCCAGAGATCCACCAGGTGGTCTACAGCTCAGTGGGCCCCCCTCTGTGGGCCCCAGCATTGCTCCATCCCTGCTGACCTACCCACAGCTACAGCTGCACCCTTGACTGAATCTCTTGGACATCTCTCAGGCCCTCAATTTTGTTAAAGGTGATAAAATGCAACAGAACACTAATCTGCCATTTTAATCATTTCAAGTGTATAATCCCATGGTGTTAATCACACTCACAACGTTGTGCACTCACAACTCACAATCACACCCACCACCACTATTTGTTTATAAAGCCTTTTCGTCACAGCAAATAGAAACTCTGGTTTGCTTAGGTAGTAACTCCCACCAGACCCTCCAATTTAACATGTCCAAAAAGAATTTTTAATGAAAACATCCACCTACTTCCTTCCACGCTTGTCCTTTAGTCATTCTGTATCAGTCAATGGCGCCACTGTCCACCCTGGGGCTCAAGCCAGAACCTTCTCTTCAGCCTATATTCCTTCTATCGGCTGTTGATTTTGCTGACCAAATAGTAATCCAGCCCCTTCACTCCACCTCCACTACCTCACCCTGGTCCCAAACCCCAGCATCCCTTTTCCAGATGATGGGTCTCCTGGTGGTCCTTCTGCTTTCATTCTTCTGCAGAGCTAGGTTCCAGTCCTGGCCAATGCACCTTATAGGCAGCCACCACCTCCCTGTCAGTGGGGGCCTGTGTGTGGCTGCGACACTCAGTGAGTTTCAGCGAAGTGTCCAGAGGGACTAGGAAGAAAAGCCTGGCTATGTACATTGGAAAATCAGCCAGTGAAACCCTAAGAATTACAACGGTCTCTTCCACTGGGCATGGAGTTGACACCACCATCTCTCTCTGTATGTGTGTATATATGTACACATACACACATACATACGTACAGAGAGAACTGAATAATGGTGGTGGTGAAGAGCACTGAATATTCCAGGGACTTCCATATATACAAACACAGAGAGAGAGACAGAGACAGAGAGAGAGACAGAGACAGAGAGAGAGGGAAAGCCAGCCAGCCAATTGGGCAACTGGGAAATCTGTAGGTTGGCCAGCAGGCTGGTAACTCAGGAAAGAATTGATGTTTAAGTCTTTCTTTTTGGCTTGAACAGAAATTTATTCTCTTACAGGTTAGGAGGTTACAAGCCCAGATGAGAACACCAGCTCTAAGGACAGATACGCTGCCTCTGTGGGCTCTGGAGGAAGATCTTTGAGCTGCTGTAGCCCTGGCACTTGTCACCTTCTCGGTGGTCTCCATCAGTCTCCCTGCATTTGTGCTTGCTGGTCTTGGGGTATAATCTGCTATTTTCTATCTCGAAAGTGCTTACGTTTAGGACACATCCTACATAAACATGGCCTTATTCACGTAACAAGGAAACCCCTATTTTCAAGTAAGGTGACATCCACAGGTATCCTGTACAACCCTTTGCCTTGGTATCAATTTCAACTCCAAGACACCCTATTAAAAAACACATGCAGCCATCAAGTTGATTCCAATCCACAGTGACCTTACAGGACAGAGTAAAACTGTCTCACAGGGCTTCTAAGGAGATATTTAAGTCTTGAGTGTAAAATTTGGAGTGCAAGTCGGCAGGCTGCAAACAAGCAGAATTTCTCCATTACAGTATCCAGGCAGATCCCTTTCTTTTCCAAGAAACCTCAGTTTTTGCTCTTAAGGCCTTCCACTGATTGGAAGAGGCCCACCCACATCACGGAGGGTAATCCCTTATTCTTAAAATCAGATGACTGCAATATTAATCACATATACAGTGAATAAGGGGCAACTGGGGAGAGACTAGCAAAGTTGCAATGCCTTAAAATAAAAGACATGGCATGTAAAATAAAATATATTACAATACATTGTATTTAGAATACACACCAGCTCCCACCTTAGCCTACGGGGCTCTGCAGGTGCCAGGCAGCCCACCCTCTAGCTTCTCTGTCTAGCATCAGTTCATTCCTCCTTCATTCTGCACCAGAAACTCTCCTTTCTTCTGTCTCTTCAACAGACTGAGGCCCTTCCTTGGAGACTTTGTTCCTGCTGCTCCTGCTCCCAGAAATGACTTTTCCAGGCTCTTTGCGGGACTGGCTCCTTCTCACTCCATAAGAGTCATGTGGAAGGTCATGTTCACTGAGTGGCCTTCTCGGGTCAGCCCACTGAAAGGAGGGCATGGCTCTGGCCTGTCTTTACATGCTCCGTTTTTAGCCAGTTCCATCC
Source organism: Heterohyrax brucei (assembly GCA_028571685.1). Taxonomy (NCBI): domain Eukaryota; kingdom Metazoa; phylum Chordata; class Mammalia; order Hyracoidea; family Procaviidae; genus Heterohyrax; species Heterohyrax brucei. The sequence goes on along the minus strand of CM053142.1, from coordinate 176,923,379 downwards.
GTCTTCTGATTAGCATTTTTTGCAACTTGTGAGTATTTTATTTATTTGATTTACTTTTTTTCAAAATAGGGTTTTACTGTGTTTTTGCTGAAGGTTCACACAACAGTTTAGGTTTGCATTCAGCAATTTCTACACAATTGTTCAGTGACATTGCTTACATGTATCACAGTGAGTGACCATTCTCGTCAAGTCTCTCCTGGTTGTTCTGTTTCCGTTAATTGAGTTTCCCACCTCCTTATGTTCTCATCTTTGTTTTAAAGTCACTGTTGATTATTTGGACTCAGACAGGGGAGCACAGTACTTAGGGCAGATATTATCTTTGGAGTCAATTCTTTAGCTACAAAGTGACCTCAACGGGTAGCTTCAGGACAAGATCCAAAGAGTATCTCAGGGTAGCAGTCTTAGGAAGTCTTCTAGTCTCAGCAGTAGGTCTTTCTCTCTCTCTCTGTTGTGTTTTGCTGTTGTTTTAGGAGCTTGAGGTTCTGTTCCCCATTTCTCTCTCTGTCAGGGACCATCCATTGTGGCCCTATATTTGGTTTATTGGAGCCTTCGTGATACAGTGGTTTTTTAATGCCTGGCTGCTAACCAAAAGGTCAGTGGTTCAAAAGCAAAAGCTGTTACGTGTTAGAAAGATATGGCAGTCTGCTTCTGTAGAGATTATGGCCTTGAAAACCCCACGGGGCAGTTCTACTCCATCCTCTGGGGTCACATGAGTTGAAACTGACTCCATGGCACTGAGTATTTGGATGACTTTTTAAATAGCTTTCTGTCTCCACTAGAATGTCAGCTTCCTGGGGACAGGACTGGTCTCTTCATCTCTACTGTACCTCCTAGGTGTGCAATGCACATAGTACTAATAGGTAGACACGCACAATCTACTATTCCTTTTTTGTTTTGTTTTAACTCTATTTTATTTTGGTAACAATAAAATGTAACAAAAATCTGCCATCTTAACCATTTTTAAGTGTCCAATTTAGTGACATCAATTACATCCTTAATGTTACGCAGTATCACCACTGGCATTCATTCTTGGGAGCAGGTGCCAGAAAAATCTTATCTGTTAAGAATCCACCTAAAGTCAGAGCATTCTGGTTTCTGAATTTTACCAGCCAGGCCAGGTAAGCCAACAAAGTCAGTTAAGAGAAAGTTTCCATAATGATCTGTGAAAACACAGCTTTCTGTCTCACCTGGTTTGTTAGGAAATGGAACTCTGCAAAACACCTCCTTCCCGGGGCATTCCTGCAAGCTTGGCTCAGAGCTCTGTTGACTGTTTCTGGAAAGTCTCGACTTGCTGTGGACTAACAGGTCCCCTGGGGCCTGGACAACCATGCATGCCTCTCAAGTGCCTGACTTGTTTATGTGGAAAACCATTAAGCTGGTCACCTGGGCCTTTACCAAGAGGTGATCAACTCTGTGATTTTCCCTTTGACTGGCTTCAAGGATGCCATACATTAAAAAAGAAAGAAAAGAAAAATATGGTCACTTTAGGTGAATGGTCAGCTACCGAGGCGGGCAAGCTTTCGGATTTCTCAAGAGTCTTGGACTCAACTGAATGGTCAATATCTTCTGCTAGTTTTGAGAGAAGACTTCAGAAAGATGTTTTCCATTCCGGAGGTCTGCAGGCCTGCTGACTGCAGGTGACAGAGTTGTCTCTTCTTTCCTGGGAAGGGGGCTGCAGTGAGGGGCAGAGAGGGGTGGCGTTGATGTGCACCGCTGCCGTCTCACTGCTAAATGCTGCTAGTAAGCCCGGCAGACACTGCACTCATTTACTCCAGTCTTTTAAAGCTAACGCAGAAGTGATGAGTAGGAACTCGGGCACTTTACACTCAGTGCCTGGGTTCAAATCCCAGTTCTGCCATTTAGCAGCTGTGTGGTCTTGGAGCCAGTGACTTCACATCTTTGTTGTTCTGTTTGCTCATCTGTAAAACGAGCTCAGTAATAACACCTTCCTTATAGGATTTGGGGTGGGGATTAAATGAGATCATCCATGTAAAGCACTTAAAAGAATGCCTGCTGCACAGTCCTCATTAAGTGTTAGCCATCTCATGTCATAATTGTCATTATAAATGGCAAGGCATGGTGCAGGCTGTCTGCACAGAATGTACCCTATGAGGAAGAAGCCAACACAGAGATGTAGTAACTAAAGGACATTACAGTCCAAGTGCTTGGGAGGCCTCAAATTAGACCCAGGATCTAACAGAAAAAACCACTGTAAAAGCTGTCCTTCTGCAGTGGGGAAACCCCTAGTCCAGCAGAGCTCTGGAAGCAAATTAGAAGTGATGGCTGAGGACCGACCGGGAGGGCAGAGAAAGGGGGGTGCTGGCTTGGAATAAGAGCTCTGCTTCCAGGACGGTTTAACAAGCAAGAAATAACAGTGCCTTCTGGGGTGCCAAGGGCCTGCCCAGCTAGGTTCCAGTCTTTCTTTTCTCTCCCTCACTCCCAGGACCAATCCTGACCCCACTGGTGCCAGGAGGTAACAACCAGACAGTCCCCAGATCCCCTGAGTGTCTGGCTGCAGTGTAATTCTGCACAGGCAGCCCATCCCTGAGGCTGTGGCTTGGAAGCTAGATGGCTGGGTTCATCAGGCTCTCTGCTCTCCCTTACTGGGGAACCCTGGATGGCGGGTGGGTAATCTCATTTCATTTCCTCATAGGTAAAATGGGGATACTAACCATTACTTAACACATTTTATTTATTTTAACAATCATATAGTACTTATAATGTACTCGGTATATTATACATATTTTTTTTACAAAATTAAAATTGTGAAATTCTGATCATCTCTAAAAAAGAAAGGTAGGTTTGGTAAAGCAGAGGGTCAGTGGAAACAAGGATACCCTCAGTGGAATGGACTGACACATTAGCTGCAACAAGGGACTCAAAACTATTAACTATCACGAAGGTGGTGGAGGACTGGGCATTGTTTTCTTCTCTTAGGCATACGGTCACCATGAGATGCAGAAGACTTAATGGCAAAGAACAATAATTCTTAACAATAATCCTGCTATGAAAGCTTTATATATCATGACCCCATTTTACAGATAAGGAAAATGAGGCACAGAGAAGTTATTCAACCTGCTCACTGTCACACTCATAAGTAGGAGTTAGGATTCGTACCCAGGCTGTCTGGCTCTCAAGTCATCCCACTAACCACTCTGCAACCATGCTAAATGGGACCTGTGGTATATAACTTCTCTAAGCCTCAGTTTCCCCATCTGTACAATGCTTTGAGTAATGTCAGGATTATGTCATTGAGCTAATGCAAGTGAAATCCTTTCAAGAGCTCCTGGCCCATAGGAAATGCTTCATAAATGCTGCTATTATTTTTTATTTTTTCTGCTATGTTCTTGGGTCTACACGGCAGGGCAGTATAGTACAATGGCTAATAGTGTGGGCTCCCAAATCAGACTTTCTGGGTTCAAATATCGGCTCTGTCACTTCCTTGCTGTGTGCCTTGGGGAAAGTCATCTCTCTGAGCCTCAGTTTCCTCATCTGGACAATAGCACTAATATCAGTCCTGCCTCACTGCTGTTGCTGTTAGGGGCACTGAAGTGATTCTGAGTCACAGTGACCAGCTGTGACAGAGCAGGACATCCCTATAGGGTTTTCTAAGCTGTGACCTTTGTGGGAACAGATTGCCAGGCATTTCTTCTGCAGAGCTGCTGGGTAGGTTTGAACTGTCAACCTGTTGGTTAGTAGCTGAGTGCTTAAGAGTTGTGCCACCAGGGCTCCTGTGTGAGGATGAAGTGAGATAGTATGTGAAAGCCCCAAGCAGAGAGCCCAGCATGACGCAAATGCTCGGGAAACATCAGCCTGTGTTAACAGCCTCCTTGGTCCCCTGTGCTTTCTGGGCCTTCTCACTGTGGGCTCCTGTGTCTGTCTCCTTCTGGGCACCTGTCCTGGCTGCCCACCCAGGACCTCAGCTCACAACTCCATTCTGGGACTCACTGTCCAGGCCGTGGCAGGCCCTCCAACCCCAAAGCAGGCATGCCTTTGTGGGCACGAGCCTGTCCTCCAGCCTGGGCCTCTGATGCCGCCTGCCGTGGTGGCTACCCCAGCACCCACCCAGCCCTGACCCAATCCCCTGATCTGGCCCAGTTCACAATGAAGAGCTAGCAGTGACATGGCCTCCAAAGGGACCCTTACATCATGCAGAGACACTGGGATTGCACCCCCAAAGCTCCCAGGCAGCCCCCACAGCCACACCCTTCCTCCCCTGATTGTGTGCTTATTATGCGCCAGACACTGCCCTGCTGAGTTCTGGCTTCTCCCTGCCTCAGTCGTTTGAAGGACTTTTTATGACAGTGGATATTGTTACTATTATTATTATTCCCCTTCTGCTGGCCAAAGAAACTGCTGCTCAGCTCTGAGTGTCAGATGCCGAAGCCCGTACCCTCCTGGAGGCAGACAACCTAATGCCCGAGATCACAGTTCAGATCCAAGCTCGGCTTCTTACCCGCTATGGGACCTGGGGCAGGGGACTTAACCTCTCTAAGCCTCAGTTTGTCCACCTGTTAAGGAAGGCGGTCCTCACTGCCTACAGCGTGGTGGGGATTAACGGGACCAACAGTGTGAACCGCCCGGCAGACTGTGATGATAACAGCTGCCCGACACAAGGCACAATCGTACTCTAATTTGTCATAGCAGGTCCTCTTTCCGGGAATTTCATCAGACCATCTGGAAGCACCCCATCCTCCTTTTTTCCAGCCGCATAGCCCTCCACTCCAGGGCAAGTCTTGTCTTCCCTCCAGGGTCCTTTCCAGCTCTTCTGGAACCCTGCCAGCTGCGCCCAGCCTCTGGTCTGCTTGGCCTTCTGGGGGTGCTCTTGTCACTCTGTGGGTGTTCATTTCCCTTCCCATGCATTTTTGTTCTCATTCATTTGGCTCTCAGCAGCAAGCTAACAACCTGGGACAGCGCAACTTCTTAGGTCCCTCTAGGAAGGAACAGTTGGAGCCAGCCTGGAGGGCCACAGGAGGGAGAAGCAGGCTTTGCCCTGCTCACACGGAAGGTGACCACTGGTCTACCACCGCGGGACTCAGGCTGAATTGGTGGTGGTCATGGGAATGACTAGAAGGGGTGCAGCTCACCCAGCAGCCTGGGGCCCCATGACCCATGGCTTTGAAGACATACGACCTCCTAAGGCCAGCAATCAGATTGATTGTCTTAGAAGACAGGAAAAATAATAACAATAATCAGAGAAATAGTAAACACAGACAGTTTCTCTAAAGCACTATGTTGTAGCTGTTGTCAAGTCACAGCCTGTTGTCAAGTCATAGTTAAGAGCTATGGTGGCTAACCACAGGGTCAACAGTTCGAATCCCCCAGGCGCTCCTTGCAAACCCTATAGAGCAGTTTGGTTCTGTCCTATAGAGTTGCTATGAGTCGGAATCGACTTAAGGGCAAGTGGTATACACGAGGTTGTCCTGTTGGTCTGTGACTCATGGTGATCCCATGCCCAACAAAATGAAATGCTGCCCAGTCCTGTGCTATCCCCATGGCCACTGGGGGACCCTACTGTTGTAATTCATAGTGTTTTCACTGGCTGATTTTGGAAAGAATATTGCCAGGCCTTTCTTCCTAGTTTGTCTCAATCTGGAAGCTCTGCTGGAACCTGTTTGGCATCAAAGCAATACGTGAGTCCCCACTGACAGATGGGGGGTGGCTGAGCATGAAGGGTACTGGCTGGGACCCAAGTCTCCTTGACGGAAGGTGACAGTTCTAGCCCCGAACCATCAATGCCTCACAATATAGTTAATGTCACAATCATCAAATAATGGGCATTATAGATAGTCTTCCACATACAAAGCATTTCACATATAATAGCTCACTTACTCTCAGAATAACTCTGTAGACCAGGTACTATTACCCTCATTTTGCAGATGAAAAAACTGAGACACTGAGAGGTTATGTAACTTGCTTAAGGTCACACAGCTTGTAGGTACCACAGTAGGCATGTGAACCCAGCCACTGACTCCTGAGCTCATGCCCTCATCTTGTCTGAACCCTCACAGGATTCCCAAAGGGCAGACTTGAGTATGTCCATCTTACAGACAAGGAAACCAAGGCTCATAAGAGTTAAGTATCTCTGCCTCTTGATAGTATAACCTTCATCTCAACCCAGACCTGTCTTTCCAAAGTCCAGACTTAACTGAGATTTGTGTTTATGTCATTTGCGTGAAACTCCCATACTCTGTGTCATCCCAATTCTAAAGAATTCAACATTATTAAACACCTACTATGTGCCACAGGGTCCCCAGGTGGTGCAAACAGTTAAAGTGCTTGGCTGCTAACCAAAAGGTTGGAGATTTGAGTCTACCTGCAGGTGGTATAAACAGTTGAAGCACTTGACTGCTAGCCAAAAGACTGGAGGTTTGAGTCCACTCAGAGGTGCCTTGGAAGAAAGGTCTGGTTATCCACTTCCAAAAAATGAGACACTGAAAACCCTACAGCACATGGAGCCACCACTCGTCAGAATGGACTTCACGACAACCAGTTTTAAGAGGGCAGTGGTGGTTCGGTGGCTGAATTCTCCCCTTCCACATGGGAGAATCCAGGTTTAATTCGAGGTCAGTGGAGACTTACATGCTGCTGCAATGCCAAATAGCTTTCAAGAGAACTTCCAGACTAAGGGAGTAGGAAGAAAGGCCTGGTGATCTACTTCAGAAAATCAACCAATGAAAATGCTATGGATCCCAATGATTGGATCCCAGGTCACCAGGAGTTCAGGGCCAATCTATGGCAGGTAAAAACAACAGTAACTACGTGCCACATGCCAGGGACACAGAGAGACAACAAGATGTGATGTCTGTCCTGGAGAAGCTTGACTAGAACAGAAGCACAATCTCTCATTCATTCCAAGTTACATATCTGCTGAGGGTCAGGTATGGAGACGGATGCTGGAGCATAGCAGCTAGTGACCTGGACACGGGTCCCACCCTCACCAGACGGTCATGGAGATGGAGAGGAAGCAGACTGTTTGGTTACAGGTAACTATGTGACTGAAATGAAGGTGCCTATGGCAGACAGTGAGGGCCTGGTGGCCGGGGGTTAAGAGCTTAGCTAGTAACTGGACAGTCCGCAGTTCAGACTGACAAACTGCTCTCTCTGTAGGAAAAAGATGTGGCAGTCGATTTCTGTGCAGATTACAGCCTAGGAAACCCCATGAGGCGGTTCTAATCCTATAGGACTGCTAAGAGTTGGAACTGACTCGACAGCAGTGAGTGGGTGTGTGCGCAAGGAGAAAAAACGGGAGGAAACCATTAACGCAAAATAGCAACCCAAGATTGAGCTGACAGTCTTTCTTATTTCTCTGTGGGTGTCACAGGCAGAGATGGGGTATCTGGGAGTCAACAATAATGCCCATTCCGTTGATCTAGATACTGAGGGCCATGGCGGAGGGAAACGCTACTGATGCTGAAGTTTACGCCGAGGCAGAACACTTCCTGGCTTTGTAAGCCTGGGCACACTCTCCTGTCCATCTCTGGGCTCCCATGTGTTCCTCGTCACAACAGGGAGAGCAAGACTCTGGTGGCAAGGTTCTGGTGGCAAAGAGGGGAGATCATGCCCAGGAATGTATTCTCGTTGAGCTGGGGACACTTTACAAAGAGGAACAGGCACCGAGAGAATGCGGACACGAGATGCCGACAAGGACTGTGTGTTTCCAGATAGCGTGGACTGTGTCAGTCCCCTGAAATGCAGGAGAAACATTACAGGCAGCCAACATGCCCACCTCCCCTGCAGGAACCCTTGGGGACAAGGAGGAAGGCCAGGAGGCACCCACGCCAGGGAAGGCGAGCAGCTCTGAGTCATCAGTACGGCAGATGGGAAGAAGGTGTTCAAGAGGACCCTGGGGCCACCATATCCAAGCGAGGCCTCACAGAGCAGTCCTGGAAGCAACTGGTAAGGTAGGAGCCCACCCAGGATGAGGACTCAGGGGCGCACAGCTGTACAGTATGCTTTACCACCCATACCGGAAACCCTGGTTGCATAGTGGTTAAGCGCTACAGCTGCTAACCAAACAGTCAGCAGTTAGAATCCACCAGGCGCTCCTTGTTAACTGTATGGGCCAGTTCTACTCAGTCCTATAGGGTTGCTGTAAGTCAGAACTGACTCGATGGCAACAGGATTGGGCTTTTTTAAAAATCACCCATTAGCTATCTGATCTTCAAGTCCCATTTCTCCTGATGGCCTTAGCTTCCTTATCTGTAAAATGGGCTACTTGGCACTCCAGTGCCTCTATGCATGGACAGTCTCTGCGTTTATCACATTTTCTGGTGTTGACTGCCTTTTGCGTTCTTTATCGTCCAACCCATTTTCTTCCCTGCCCCATCGCTGCATTCACTAGCTTCACTCCTATCTCAAGCAAACACATTATTGAGGCCAAGATGATCACTTGGGCAAGGAGGGAGTTTCCATGACCACTGTGTCCCAGCATCCAATCTCCACATCCTCCTTATAGTAACACTGCATCTCCTGCCCTAAAGGAGTTCTGGCTGGGCACATCGCTGGCTGCCTTGTTAATGGATAGCTTTCCTACTCTTTGCAGCTTGTGACAGCTATCTAAGCTCCCAGCAAAATGTGAGAAGTAGATTCTGTGTCCAGTGGAGTGCTGCAGCTAGGTCACACTGGCCTGTGAGAGCCAACTCTGTATGTCACTTCTCCATTCTGTGTTCAGGGACATCTTATCGGTCACTTCAAATAAACCATGGTGGCAGTATTTATACTCTTCTAGCCCAGCTGTTTGCAAAATATCGACCAGCACACCACTGCATAAATCACTTGCTTAAAGCAGCTCCCAGCCCAGGGCTTCCTGTCCTTCTGTGTGTATGCACTTCCCTACGGCTTCCCATGTCCCAGCTGATAACCTACCTCAGCCACAGCCCTGCTTTTACCACGCAGGAGAGCCCAATATTCTCAGGGTAGGGTCAGCAAACATTTTCTTAAAGCGAAAGAAAGAACAACAGGATAAATATTTTCTGGCAAAGCAGGAGACGGTGCCCTGAGTGTGGCTGCTGCTGCAGCATCTCCAGTTTCTCAGGTTAGGGGCGCCTGGATGAGCTTAGCCTGGACAGAACCAGACCAAGAACTGGCCAGTTGACGCTTTTATCCAAGAGCAGCTCAGTAATTCTCAAAGAGCCACAAAGAAAGCTGAGTTCTCTTCTTGGTCAGCCTTAAGGATGGGGAAGGTGGATGAGACAAACTTAGAGGGGAGGGGAGGCAAGGAACGAGTGAGCGGCGCTTCAGACCGGGTGCAGAGCAACAGACTGAAGGACTGGTGGCTTGATTCTGTTCTGAGACTCGGGCTGCGCGTGGGCATGGTGCGGTGCTTGAGAAGAGCATGCATTTGCACTTGCACGTGCGGCACTTGCACGCCTGGTTCTCTCTGTCGCCTTACACCTGGCTGGGTAACTCATAGATGCTTCCTGGCCACAGCTGAGTTTGGTCCCTGGACTAGATAAGGATGTGACTGACGCATTCTAGTCTTGTAAGTAGATATTGCTGTCGTTAGGTGCTGTGGTGTCAATTCTGACTCACGGGTTTTCTAGACTGTAATCTTTACAGAGCAGATTACAAGGTGTTTCTCCCACTGAGCTGCTGGGTGGGTGCAAATTCCAACCTTCTGCTTAGCAGCTGAATATTTACCCTCATGCCACCAGGGCTCCTCAGATGGATAAGGAACTACGAATACTTTTTGAGGAAACTCTGGAGGTGCAGTGGTTTACTAGCTGAGACTGCTAACCAAGAGGTCAGCAGTTCAGATCCCCTCGGTGCTCCTTGGAAGCCATAAGGGACTTCTATTCTGCTCTATAGAGTGTAATTCTACTCTGTCTTACGGGGCCATTAGTCGGATTCGACTCGACAGCACTTGGCTGGCTGGCTTATGGGGTCACTATGAGTCAAAGTGGACAGCAACAGGGTTAACTATTTTAGCCGTTTTCATGGCTTCCTTCCATTCACTGTTAGACGTTAAGCAGGGTGCTCAGCACATGGACAGCTCCATACTCAGAATATTTCATTGATTCCCAAATAATCATAATTATAAACACATAGCATTTATTAGGTGCCAGGAGCTATTTTGATTATACAAAACCGGACACATGCACATACAGTTATGCTATGGCCTGAATTGTGACCCCCCCGAATTCTGTTGGAATCTTAACTCCTATACCCATGGAAATCACTCCATTTGGGAATAGAGTTTTCTTTGTTATGCTAATAAAGCCATATCAGTGTACGGTGCATCCAGAATCCCATCACAACTGGCCCCTAGTGTTTTCCTAGGCTACAATCTTTATGGAAGCAGACTGCCACATCTTTCTCCCCCAGAGAGCCTGGTGGGTTCACATCACCACTCTTTCAGTTAGCAGGTGGGCACTTTACCTCTGTGCCACCAGGGGTGCTTAGGAACACTGCAGACACAGAGCAAAGCAAGCATAAATGGGGGCAAAAACTGATACCATGTGACAATCTTGAAGGAGTAATGGAGCTACAGAAGCTGAAACAGACCAGGATCTTTCCTCAGAGTGAACAGAGAGCCTTCCCCTAGGACCAGGGTCCTGAATTCAGACTTTCAGCAAAATACCCTTTCTGCTCTTTCAAGCCACCCAGTTGTGGCCTTCTGTTCCAGCAGCATTAGGAACCTAGTGCAAGTTACAGACTGCAGTCCCCGAGTTACCAACCAGGTGCATTCCTATGGGAGCTTTAAAGTTGAAATTGTAGGTCATCGAGAAAGATGCATACAGTTCTGATCTAGCCTTACTTTCGTGCAAGAGGGTTAGGCTGCTAACTAAAAGCTCAGCAGTTCGAATTCACCAGGTGCTCCCTGGAAACTCTATGGGGCAGTTCTACTCTGTCCTATAAGGTCAGTATAGTTGAAATGGACTCAATGACAGTGAGTTTCTTCTTTTAGTGCAGTAGGAGCCCTGGTGGTGCAGTGGTTAAGAGCTCAGCTGCTAACAAAAAGATAGGCAGTTCGAATTCACCAGCTGCGCCCTGGAAACCATCACGGATTGAAAAGGAGTTGTTGTTAGGTGCCATCGAGGCAGTTCTGATTCATGGTGATCCTATGTACAACAGACCAAAACATTGCCCGGTCCTGCGCCACGTCCACAACCATTTTTCTTTTTTAAATTTTTTATTTAATATAACCGAGTGAAAACGTACATTCCCGTATAAATTTACATACCCACCTATATGCAGCTTCCACGGCTCTCCCTGCCCGGTGACTGCACACTATTCCTCTCTGCTCCATACATGTCTCATTCTCCCAACAGTCTCTTTTTTCCCTCCTCTCCACCCACTCTCCTTCCTCCAGCCAGAGGTCAGCAGGATGACATCCTATAGATGTATAGAACCATAAAGTGCATCCAATATATGGTCACTGCATCGCCAAGTCCAATCCATTCCTGTCCGAAGCGTGGACCTTCGTTATGATTTATGGTCAAGGGCAGCATCAGGGCAAGAGGCCATGCTCCCAGGGGAACCTCGAAACCACTGGACCATCAATTGAGGTCTTTTAGTGGGGATCTCAGGGTGCACCCCTTTTTATTCTTGTGTTGCCAGTGAGACTCAACTTAGTGAGCTCCATCGCGGCTATCGCTGGTGGTGGCCGGGCACCATCTGGTTCTTCCGGTCCCAAGTCGATGTAGGCACCCACTGATGTGGGTCTCTTTGTCTTCTGGGTTGTCTTTCCCCCATGTCATTTTGGTCCTCGGCGAGCATCCGTTCCTGCTGAGTTGGAACCATTTGCTGTGCCCTCGGATGGCAGCTTGGCAGCTTTTAAGACCCCAGACACCACTCACCAATGTGGGGTGCAGACAGCCCTCTTAGCAAAATGCTAGTTGTGCCAATTGGCCTTGCTTTCACCTAAGACCATGGCCCCCCGCCCCCTGCCCCTGCTACTCTATCCTTGCAATATTAGGTTAAGATGGAAGGAGTACTCATATTATGTTTAAGTCCACTTAATATTGTTCTTGTTTTTAATGTGTGCTATCACCGATTTCACCCAACCAGATACCTAGCAACTATCTAATCTAAATCCTCTCCCCTCCCTCCCTCCCCTCCCTTGCAGCTGTCAAAGAGTTTTTTCTTCTATACACAAGTCTGTTTTTGAGATCTTATCGTAGAGGTGTCATACAATATTTGTCCTTTTGTCGCTGACTACTTTTACTCAACATAATGTCTTCCAGTTGAAACCAGGTCATGAGATGTTTCCTGGAATCATCGTTATTCTTTATCATTGCGTAGTGCTCCATTGAGTATATGTACCATAGTTTACCTATCCATTCTTCTGTTGTTGGGCATCTGGGTTGATGCCATCTTTTTGCTATCGTGGACTGTGCTGCGATAAACATTCTGGTGCATGTGTCCGTTGGTGTGAAAGGCCTTGATTCTTTAGGATATATTCCAAGTAATGGAATTACTGGGTCAAATGGTATATCAATATCCTTTTTTTAAGGAAGCACCAGATTGCTTTCCAAAGAGGCTGGACCATTTTGCAACCCCACCAACAGTGTAGAAGGGTTCCACTTTCTCTACAGCCTCTCCAGCATTTGTTGTTTTGTGTTTTTTGGATCATGGCCAACCTTGTTGGGGTGACACAACCATTTTTATGCTTAAGCCCACCACTGCAGCCACTGTGACAGTCCATCTTGTTGAGGGTCTTCCTCTTTTTGCTGACCCTCCACTCTACCAAGCATGATGTCCTTCTCCAGGGATTCAAAAGTATTTCCTCAAAATATCTGTCAACTTGGCTAGGTCCCGATTCCCCAGTATTGCGTGACTGTCCACCATTCTGTCATCTGATGTGATTTTCCCAGGGGCTGTAAATCTTACCTCTGTGATGTTAATGAGGTGGGATTAGCTGCAGTGAATGAGACAGGACTCACTCTGTAACTTTAGGTTTTGTCTTAAACCAATCTCTTTTGAGATATGAAAGAAAAGCAAGTAGAGAGGCGGGAGGACCTCATACCACCAAGAAAGCAATACCAGGGCCACAGTGTGACCTTTGAACCCAGGGTTCCTGTGCAGAGAGCTCCTAGACCAGGGGAAGACTGATGACATGGACATTCTTCCAGAGATGAGAGAGACAGAAAGACTTCCCTTGGAGCTGACACACTAAATTTGGACTTGTAGCCTATCAGACTGTGAGAGAATAAATTTCTTTTTCTTGAAGCCATCCACTTGTGGTACTTCTTTTATAGTATGTAGCATGGAAGCAGGAGTCAAAAAATCAAAAGATTCATTGCCTTGGGAAAATCTGCTGCAAAGGACCTCTTTAAAGTACTCAAAAGTAAGGATGTCACCTTGAAGACTAAAAATGTGCCTGACCCAAGCCATGATATTTTCAGTCACATCATACGCATGCAAAAGCTGAACTATGAACAAAGACGACAGAAGAATTGATGCCTTTGAATTGTGGTGCCAGAGATGAATGCTGAATGTACAATGGAGTGCCAAAGGAACAAACAGATGTATTCTGGAAGAAGTCCAACCAGAGTGCTCCTTGGAAGCAAAGATGGCAAGACTGCATCTTACATACTTTGCACATGTTGTCAGGAAGGATCAGTCCCTTGAGAAGGACATCATGCTTGATAGAGTGGAGGGCCAGCAAAAAAGAGAAAGACCCTTGATGAGATGGATTAACACAGTGGTTGCAACAATGAGCTTAAGCATCAAAATGATTGTGGACATAGGCCGAGACAGGGTCGTGTTTCGTTCTGTTGTTCACAGGGTCGCTATGGGTCGGAACTGACTCAACCACACTTAACAACCACAGGTAGCTGTAGGTAACTAAGAAATCCTATGGGACAGTTCTACTTTGTCCTTATAGGGTCACTGTGAGTTGGAACAGATTCGAGGGCAACTGGTTTGTTTTTCTTCCCTTTGGCTCAAGACGGAGCCCTCCTTGTGCAGTGGTTAAAGAGCTCAGCTGCTAACTGAAACGACCAACTGCTCCGCAAGAGTAAGATACGGCTGTCTGCTTCTGTAAAGATCTATGGCCGTGGAAACTCTATGAAACACTTCTGCTCTGTCCTGTAGGGTCACTGACTGGGATTGGATTCAACAGCAGAGGCTTTGGCTTGGTTGATTGTTGTAGTGCAAGAAAAGGCCTGAAGCCTTTTCAGTGATTTCAAAGCTGCCCGTGAGGCAAGTGGAAACCCTGGTGGCATAGTGGGTTAAGAGTTATGTCTGCTAATCGAAAGGTGGGCAGTTCAAATCTGCCACATGCTCCTTGGAAACTCTATGGGGCAGTTCTACTCTGACCTCTAGGGCTACTATAAGTCAGACTGGACTTCGTGGCAGTGGGTTTGGTTTTGGTTGGTTTACGCAGCAAGTGAAGGTGATTGTGACGAAGCCTTTGCAGTGAGCAGGGGTTGGTTCAGTGGTTTAAAGTGAGGGCAAATTTACATTAACATGAAAGGGCAAGTTGTCCCTAAGTCTAACGTTCTTAACCTGGTCACTGTCTTCATATAATCATGCACCCCATGTTGTCCATTTGGGAAACATCCAACTGCATATGCATCAGTGGTTTTTAACATAAATAAACTTTATGGGCTCATAAACCATAGGTTATACAGAAGTTGGCCATTTGTAACCCATGGACTGACTGCATGTTACATGGCGGTTCTCACAACACCCAAAACACAACGTCCTATTTCATACAGTGTATGGTGGGCATCAAGTGACTCATGATGGTATGATCATATATTACATATGTGAATGAGTACATATGTATATATGTGCATTTTTACATATTTATAAATCGGATTAAGTGCTACATCTGATAACAGAAAGGTCGGCAGTTCAAATTTGCCAGGTGCTCCTTGGAAACTCTATGGGACAGTTCTACTCTTACCTCTAGGGTTGCTATGAGTCAGACCCAACTTGATGGCAGTGGGCTTTTGATGTGTATATTTATAAATTCACATTCATGTATAGGTACTAGTGTAAGCCATACTTTAACTCTATGAAATCCAGCTTTACTTTTCAGAAGAGGAAAGTGCAGCACAGAGAGGCTGGCAAACTTGCCATGAGGCCCCCAGCTGGTACGAGCTATAACTGAGACATGAACCCAGGCAGCCGGGTGCTGCAAGCTTTGTATTACTCCACTCCACTGTCTCTCTGCTCCCAGCAGCCTTCCATGCACTCTTAGATTCCATTTGACTGCTGCATGGGTAATTACTAGATGCCAGACACTAGGCTGTAGGCCAAAGGGCCCGTGCAGAAATATAGACTCCAACCACAGGCTCAAATTCAAGGCCCTTCTACAACTCGCCTCCAGAGAGCCTCTTCTCCCAGGCTTTCTGCTTTCTCACCACACCACCAATAAGACCTGCTTCATCCCCTTAACACACTGCCTGCTATTTTCCTGTCTGCACACGTGGTGTGGTCCTCTCATCTAATGCTCTCTCATGTCTACTGCTTTCCTTCAAACCACATTCTAGAGGCAAGTCCTTGAGAGCAGCTTCTGATGTGCAGAATGTCAGTGCCAAAGGAGAGAACTCAACTCAACCCCCCACCTTCTTTAAGTCAGGAAACTGGAGGCCTGCGGAAAGTTAGCTAATGTGTGTCTGACGTGACAGATGTCTTCAGCATCAGAATCTGTGTCATCCCATAATACACAGGACAACGCCCTCTCCCCACAACAAAAAATTACCGAGCCCTGAATGTTGACAGTGCTGAGGTTGAGACACGCTGGTGCAGGGTTGTGACTTTTTCTTGCATCACTTCTCCTATATCAAGCAGTTCCAATACAAGACTTTACAAGTGTGACAATCAAACATTGCCTTCAGAAATGAAATGTGACACGGCAAATCAGAGGATGAGAAGCCGGACCTGGATCCTGGGCTCTGGCCCTCTTCCTCAACATGTTTTCCCAAGAAAGCCTTGGTCAGATTCCCCTTTATAAGCTTCAAGTCCCCTGATGTGCCATTTTTCCCTAGTCTTTTGAGTAGCAAAAGCATTTAACAAACGGAGAGCGCTTTGTTCTGAAGTCAGTCATACCAAGATCTCTCTGTATCTTTCTAAGAAAGCAAAAGAAAAAAAAAAAGGTATTATTGTAGCAAATGAAACTTGTAATGCTCACAAAGTACCTGGGAGAAATCTTTATCTAAAAATGGTACCCACTTGCTGTTTAATGCTGCTACCAAAGACCAGAGATGGCCCAGCTCATCAGACCTGCCATGGATAAGGGAAAGCAAGTGATTCCACATCTGAATGGCCCAGCTCATTAAACCTGCTGTGGATAAGGGAAAGGAAGCGTGATTCCACATCTGTCTCCCTGCCAAGCCTTTTCTACCTTGTGCCACGCTCTAAGGGGCCTGGAACACTTCTCCTTACAGTGGATGCCCAGTTTGCAGAGAAATCCACTGCCTTGCCTCCCCCACAAACACAGACATTCTGGGTCTACTCAAATACATGAAAAAGGCTCTATTTCACAAGCAAGGGCTGCAAAAATACCTGAGAGAATGAAACTAGTGTGCCCATATCTGAACGCACTGCTGTGTTATTTTGAGTAAAAAATAATGAAACAATATCATGGATCTCTTGTTTCAGCCTCATGACCTATTCAGAAAGAGTCAAATTCAGATCCACCCCTGGAGAATGGAGTCACCCCTGATTTTGGCAAGCCCTTAATGCACCCCTTTTGACAAACCTGGTTGTTATCCTCCTGTATTGTCATAACCCACTGACAAACCCATTGCCATCAAGCTGATTTCGACTTCTAGGAACCCTACAGGTCAGAGTTGAACTACCTCGCAGGGCTTCCAGGGCTCTAATCTTTATGGGAGCAAACTGATACATTTTTCTCCTCCAGAGCAGAAGGTGACTTTGAATCAATAACCTTTCAGTTACAGCCAAATACTTTAACCTCTGTGCCACCCAAGGCTCTTGCACAGCTGTAGGGCCTGAATTTTTCTAACTGGACCCATGATTGCTCAGCCAAGACTACATTCCCCAGATGCCCTTGCAGCTAGATATGGTCATGTGACCCAATTGCTAACCAATAGGAAGAGAGGGGAAGTGATACCCGCAATCTCTGTGGTATGCCCTGTACTCCTTTCCCTCTTCCTGCCAGCTATATGCAGACATGGATGATGTGGTCATCTTGTCTTGGATCCCATAAAGGAGGGCATCAGCTAAAGGAAGAGAGAATGATAAGAAGTTGGCTCCTTCACCCCATGGAGTTGCCATAACAGCCCAGAACTACTCATGCCTGGATTGTCACATGAAGGAGACTTTTAATTTCTGTCTTTTCAAATTACACAGGTATTTTGTCTGTCCATTACAGCTAAAAAACGTAAATACTAATTAACATTCTACTAATGGTTTATAAAGTTAAATCAGTTTAGTGTAGCACACAGGAAATACTAAGCAGAAGCTCAGATATTGTGCTAGGTGCTAGAGATTCAAAAATGAGAACATGCCTACCATCCCCCACAGAATTTGAGGAGAAGCAATGGTCTTCATTACGATTTTCACCAATACACCAGTTCCAGTGTTACAATCCCAAAATGCATTCTCAGTGGCATCGGTCCCATTAGATGGTCTATAAGGACTGACAACTAAGTTCACAAACTCATTCTAGAAAAAGTGCTACATACCTCATAGCTGAGTATCATGATGGTCACCTTCAAAGTACTCCCCTTGGGAAGCTATGCACTGACATCAGTGCCTAGTCCACCTTTCAAAGGCAATTTTGGAATGCTTTTTCTGAAATGGCCACCAGAGCTATTGTCATATTAGTCTTGATGTCCTGAATGTCATAAAAATGTCTTCCTTTCAGTATTTCCTATATCTTTGGGTAAAGAAAAAAGTCACTGGGGGCCAGATCAGGTGAGCAGGGAGAGTGCTCCAATACAGTTATTTGTTGACTGGCTAAAAACTCCCTTACTGACAACTATACAATTAAGTTCGTGAACTTCCCACTGTGCCAGCGTGTGCAATGGCCATTCCAGAAAGAGTTCCAAATTGCTTTGAAGGGTAGACTGGGTGCTGGCTTCAGTGCATAGCTTCCCAAGAGAGTGATATCCAGCAGTGAAGTATGTAGCACTTAGAACAATTACATCTGCAGACTTGTCAGACCTGTATGATGAGGGCTAGCCAGTAAATATTTTCAGTTTTACAGACCACATTGTCTCTGCTGCAGCTACTCAATGCTCGTTGTAGTGTGAAAAAGCCACAGACAATCTTTAGCAAAGCAGTGAGGCTCTGTTCCGATAAAGTTTTATTTACATGACGGGGGAGTAAGGGGGGATCCCTGTTCCCCAGGAAACCAAATTCCATATGGCAAAATATATACCCTCAAACTGTCAGCCAGATCTGAAGCCCCAATTTGGAAGTGAGCCCCAAATGCCATTTGAGATGTCGTTCTCTGTGTTGACGGAAACACCAAATGTGTTTCTGTTTTGCTTTTAACACTTTGGAGGCTCAGAACAAATTCCAAGTGTTGACAAAACTGTCTCCCACCTGCAATCTGGTTTCCACCCACACCAGGCTGCTGGAACTGCTGTCATAAAAGGCACTGATGACTTCCTGACTGCCAAGCACAATGGCCTCTTAGTAGTGTGTCTCTCTTCTGATGGGTGTTGTAGCCTTGGATTCTGGGGACCCCCTCTTTGGTTTGGTAAAGTAGAGGGTCAGTAAAAACGAGGAAGACCCTCCCTCAAGGAGATGGATTGACACAGCGGCCGCAACAGTGGGCTCAAGCATAATACTGACTGTGAGGACTGCACAGGACCAGGCCGTGTTTGGTTCTGTTGTTTGTAGGGTCACTGTCAGTCAGAACTGACTCAACAGCACTCAACAACAACAACAACTCTGGCCTAAAGCCTCCTTGGCATCTGCCATCTCACTTTCTTTGGGTGATTCTCTGTCCTCTAGCCACTCTTCCTTCATCTTCTGGATGACTCCTCTTCTTCAGCCCCTTCCACAGGTCAGTCCCATGATCTCAACGGCTATTGATTAGCCCGAGTCTCCCCAAAAAACCCATTTAGTTAATACCTCCATCCTGAGTGCACCTGCCTGCTGATGAGATGTTCCCACCTGAAGTCTTTTGTCCTCTGAGTTAGCCTGAATTCGTCCAGGAAAAGCCTTAGTTTGTTCACTTCTACGACTGTCAACGCACTTTGTAACTTCAGTCCTTTGTGTCATTCATTCATTCAACAAGTATTTATGGATCCCCAACTACATGCCAGGCTCTGTACTAGGCCCTTCATGATCAAGGTAACTGACTTTTGCCTCAGTCTTAATAAGGAAGCCAACTATCTGGGGGTAGAAGTCCATTTTGTGACCCTTTCTTCTGGAATGTTCCATATGCCCCATAGGATCTCCCTTAACTTCAGCTCATCTTGTACCGGGCCTAGACAACCAGGGGCCATATTTTCTCTCTAGACATGCTCTCCCCACTGTCTGCTGTCTCTTCCGACTAGTGACCCATCTAAGGCTGCAAACGTAGCTGGTGACGAATGTTCTTCATTTCTGGGTATGGTTCAGGGTGTCAGCCAATAATGGCCTTTAAAATTTCACACTTCAGAGAAAGGGTAAAACATGAGTCAGAGAGAGTCAAGGCATGGGGACAATGGCCCCCATATGAGTCACCCATGGATGATTTCCTTCCTGGGTGTTTCAGGAGGGCAGATATCCCTGTACTCTAGGGCTGGGGATGACTGACTCATCAGTGGGGGCCGTGGGCCCAAGACATGCTAGACTTCAGCCTGGTCTAAAACTCACATCACCTCTGATGGTACATCTGATGGCTAATTTTATGTTAGCTTGGCTAGGCTACGCCCAGTTGATCAAACCCTAGCACAGTTACGGTTATGAAGTAGTTGTTATCGCTGTTACATGCTGTCTAGTCAGTTCCAACTCACAGCAACCTTGTGTACGACAGAATGAAACACTGCCAGGTCCTGCACCATACCCACAATTGTTATGTTTAAAGCCATCGTTGTGGTCACTGAGCCAATCTATCTCACTAGAAGTTCTTCCTCTTTTTTTGCTGATCCTCTGCTTTCACAAGCATGATGTCCTTCTCCAGGAAGTGATCTCTCCTGACAACATATCAAACCATATAGGACATATAGCCTCACCATCCTTGTTTCTAAGGAGCAGTCTGGTTGTACCTCTTCTAGGACAGATCTGTTCATTCTTTGGGCACTTTGTGGTATATTCAATATTCTTCTCCAACACCACAATTCAAAGGTATCAATTCCTCTTTTATCTTCTTTATTGATCGTCTAGCTTTCTCATGCATATCATGCAGCTGAAAATATTATGACTTGGGTCAGGCACACCTTAGTCTACAAGGTGACATCTTTGCTTTTCAACATTTTGTTAAAGGGGTCTTTTACAGCAGATTTTCCCAATGCAATGCATCTTTTGATTTCTTGATCACTGCTTCCATAGATTACAGATCCAAGTAAAATGAAATTCTTGACAACCTCAGTCTCCACTTATCATGATATTGCTTATTGGTCCAGTTGTGAGGACTTTTGTTTTCTTGATGTTGAAGAGCTGTGGTCTTTTATCTTCATTAGTAAGTCCTCCAAGTCCTCTTCACTTTCAGCAAGCAAGATTGTGTCATTTGTATAACAGAAGTTGTTAATGCGTCCTCCTCCAATCCTGATACCTCATTCTTTTTCATACAATCCAGCTTCTTGGAAGAATTTCTTGGCATACAGATTGAATGGGTATCGTGAAAGAATAGTCCTGATGCACATCTTTCCTGACTTTAAACCGTGCAGTCGCTCCTTTTTCTGTTCAAATGACTGCCTCTTGATCCATGTAAAGATACCTCATGAGCATAATTAAGTGTTCTGGAGTCGCCATTCTCCACAATGTTATCCATAATTTGTTATGATCCACAGAGTTGAATGCCTTTGCATAGTCAATACAACGCAGATAAATTTCTTTCTGGCATTCTCTGTTTTCAGCCAAGACCTATCTGACATCAGCAGTGATAATTCTCGTTCCATGTCCTCTTCTGTATTGAGCCCGAATTTCTGGCAGTTCTCTGTCAATATAGTGCTGCAGCATCATTTGAATGATCTTGAGCAAAATTTTACTTGCATGTGATATTAATATTGTCTGGTAACTTCTGCATTTGGTTGGATCACCTTTCTTGGAGACAGGCAGAAATAGGGATCTCTTCCAGTCAGTTGGCCAGGTAGCTGTCCTCTAAACTTCTTGACACAGACGAGTGGGCACTTCCAACATGGCATCCATTTGTTGAAACATCTCAGTTGATATTCTGTCAATTCCTGGAGCCTTGTTTTTCGCCAATGTCTACAGTGTAGCTTGGACTTTTTCCTTCAGTGCCATCAGTTCCTGATCATATGCTACCTCTTGAAATGGTTAAAGGTCGACCAATTCTTTTTAGTATAATGATTCTAGATTCCTTCCACCTTCTTTGGATGCTTCACTAGTTTACTTGAGGGTTAATTTATTTTTACCTACGGTTCTTTCAGCTTGAGAAATAGTGTGTTCCTTCCTTTTGGTTTTCTATCTCCAGCTCTTTGCCCATGTCACTATAATACTTCACTTTGTCACCTTGAGACACCCTTTGAAATCTTCTATTTATTTCTTTTACTTCATCACTGTTTACTTTTGCCTTAGCTACTCAACACTCAAGAGCAAGTTTCAATGTCTCTTATGGCATCTATTTAGGTCTTTTCTTTTGTTCCTGTCTTTTTAATGATCTCTCACTTTCTTCATCCTTGATGAAGACATGAGTGACTTCCTTGATGTCACTCCGCAGTTCATCTGGCCTTTGGTCACTAGTGTTCAACATGTCAAATCTATTCTTGAGATAGTCTCTAAACTCAGGAGGGATATACTCAAGGTTATACTTTGGCTCTTGTGGACTTGTTCTAATTTTCTTCGGTTTTGATTTGAACTTGTAAATGAGCAATTGATGGTCTCTTCTGCAATCAGCCTATGGCCTTATTCTTGCTGATGATATTGAGCTTTTCCATTGTCTCTTTACACAGACATAGTTGATTTGATTCCTTTGTAGTCTGTCTGATGAGTTCCATGTGTGTACGAGGCTGACGATTAAGTTTGTGAACTCATCCTAGAAAAAGTGCTACATACCTCATTGCTGAATATCACTGTGGTCAACTTCAAAGGACTTCCCCTGGGATGCCATACAGCAATGCCAGTGCCCAAAGTAATTTTGGAACTCTTTTTTCTGGAATGGCCATCAAAGCTGTCATTGTACTACTCTTGATGTCCTGCAGTCAAAGTCCCCTGACAGGGCCTTAAAGGCCCTGGGTGATGCAAGTAGTCAAGTGCTTGGTTGATAACCCAAGGGTTGGTGGCTCTGCCCACCCAGAGGTATCTTAGAAGAAAGGCCTGGTGATCTACTTCTGAAAAAACAGTCACTGAATATCCTGTGGGGCAGAGTTCTATTCTGATACATGTGGGACTGCCATAAGTTGAAACTGACTCACGGTGACTGGTGTTGATGCTGGTGAAGGTCTTCCACGAGCTGAATTTAACCATAGTTGCAGCTGCGTATTGAATGCCCAGGACAAGGTTGGCTGACAGTGCTGCTCAAAAGTTGTCTTAGCTATCTAGTGCTGCTCTAACAGAAATATCACAGGGGAATGGCTTCAATGAACAGAAATGTATTTTCTCAGAGTTGGGAGGCTAGAAGTCCCACCTCAGGGTACTAGCATTAGCAAAGGCTTTCTCTGTCTGTCTTCTCCCTGTGGAGCTGGGGGAGAGTTCAAACCTACAAAGGTTTGAACTGCCCACCTTTCAGTTAGCAGCTGAGTGCTTAGTTCTTATGCCACCAGGGCTACTTGTTCCCTTCTCAGGGCAGTCATTTTCAGCTTCCTCAGCTCTAGGTCTCTGCCAGCTGCTCTCCAGAGCATGGACTGCCTCTTTTGGTAATTCCTCGTGGACCTCTCTGCCTCCCTTCCAGCAGCCTAGCATAGCGGGCGGTCAGTGTGTCTGCACAGCATAAGGCTGTCTTCATAGCTCAGCTCCTTAAGCAGCTCCATGGCCTGTCCCTGACACAGTTAGGGAAGGACAACTAAGCCCCGAAGCGACTGGCCTGGGATCAGGGAGGGGGGGGTGTTCTCAGCTTCCAGGAGGCATTAACTGCAGAACAGGCCGTGGGGAGGAGGCAGCAGGACCAACGAGGTCACGGCAGGCCCATGACGTGGAGTTGAACATCAGCTGGAGATGAAAAAGGGCTGGCATTCTGGCTGCACCTCCATGCCAGCCCAGCCGGAGAGCCTGTGGGGAGCTGCGGGATTTGTTCAGAGCTGGGCAAGGTCAAGGATGCTCAAGGGGAGTTGAGAGCAGCCTTTCCTGACTCTGAGAGGCTGTGGAGCATTCCAGGGCCCACAAGGCTGTGTGCTGGGTCCAGGTGCTCAACCTTTGCAGGTAACCTTCAGAGGGACAGGTTGAGGGGGCACAAGGTTTGAATTCAGGGGTTGATATGGCCACAGTCGAGGGAAATGGCCAACAGGAATGCACCTTCAGGTCCCCCTACCAGTTTCCTCCATGAGCCCCCTGAGCAATACCAACAAGCCAGTCCTTCAAAAGCCAATCTGTGTCAGCAAGCTCCAGAGAAACTCTGAACACTCAATCCATCTGTCCCTCCCGGCTCTATTTTCTTCCCCAACATCCTGTTTTACTTTTTCTTTAATACTCAAAGTCAACTGAATTATCTTGGACATTTGTTGTCCATGATTTATCATCTATGTCTCTCTAGTAGCAGGTAAGTCTTGGGGACCCCAAAGTCTTTAGGTCACACAGTGCTTCCTTGAACCCCATAATAAGGCTGAGTGCCATACAGATCTGGGAAAGCAATGGACGGAGAACATTTTGCCTTCTGACACCAAGGGTTATGTTGTTTGAGGTCTAGAATTCAGGGTCATTATTATGTGCTGCCATGGTGTCTGGTGAAATCCAGAGAATTTCAAAGGGCATGATCACAGATCCCACTCTTTACTCTGCTCTTGTAGAAGAGTTTCCCACACCAGAGAACGTTCCTTATCAGGAGGACCAAACGCAATTCTTGCTTATACCTGAGTAGAGAGAGTTTCCATTCCCTGCTAGCCTGCAGAACTGCTCATACACGCCAACCACATCCTCTTGTGGGAACCAGAGGGTACCTCACCTTCTTGTTACCACAGAGCCTGCCTCTGACAATTCCAGGCTATTCACTCAGTTGTCATATGTGAGCCCTGTAGCTCTCTCTGCATGGCACGTGGTGTTCTCTGGGCTGCGAGTACAAGTGACTAATAAACGTCTGCTGATGGCATCTGTTCAGTGTCCTGTGTCACACATTCTGCATGTTCATAACTCTAGAGTAGGAAACCTTCTCTCATTAGCAGGGTGAGCAGGAGGTGATTTAAACAAGTTAAGGTTCCCTTTATCCAAATGATCCCTTTTCTTAAAGGGTCATGAATGCTCTTGGGAGCAAGTGCCTTCAGCTCCAGCAGCACAGTGGTGGCCTGAGGCTGTCTCCTATGTGATTTGACTGCCAGAAGCTGGTATAGCCCTTCTGGGCAGCAGCTGGGTCTTGCTTGACTTGGTATTCATGGCCCACACCGGGCCTGGCGGGCCACTGGTACTGCATGAATATTTGGTAAGCAAATCTGGACTTGCAGTGCACATTACAGGACTGTGTAAGAGGCAGCAGCAGCATTTCAACACCAGTGCTGTTGTGACATAGCCTCCACTTAGGACCCAGTTTGGTACACAACACACAACGACATCTATCTAGCTCAAAAGGTGCACAAGAGACCTGGGGAAAGACCAGAAGTAGCAGTTACATAGTGGTGCCATTTTTTAAATTCATACCTGGCCCACTACAGAGGCGCATTCATCCCATGACGTAACTGTCACTCTGATTTTCACAGAGTTTGAAGCAAGTCACTTGAGATGGGTGAGGTGACTTGCCCACCATCACCCACTAGAAAGCGGCAGGCCTAGATAAGAGTATCCAGTGTGGGGTTCAACGGGTGCTCAGTAAAATTAATGAAAGAGTGAAGGACAGAATGTGACCACCCAGGTCTTCTGAGTCCCTGTGAGACTATCCTTGGCACTGTGTTGTTGTTGTTGTTCTTGTTAGTTGCCACTGAGTCAACTCAGACTCCTGGTGACCTTTACGTATAAGAGAATGAAATGCTGCCCAGTCCTCAGTCACTCCATGATCATTGGTACGTTTGATTCCATCCATTGTGACAGCTATTTTGGCCCCCTACCACTCCTGAAGTTTCCCATTCTAGCACAGTTCAAAACGTAGTTTGTACTTAAGAAACACTTGTGAAAAGATAAACCATTTCTTTTTTCTCCAACAAGCTCATGATTCTAATGGTCCTAAATTCAGTTGGTGGCATTTATTCATCAGCTGAGAGGGGACCTGGGAACACTCCTTTACTGCCTTTAATATCACCCTTCATTCCACAGCAGAAACACTGCCTCTCACAAACATGGGAAGAAAGAAAATACTCTTTGTATTTCTGAAGCATTTTTGAAAACCAACCATTGAGAAGAAAAGGTATAAACCCTGCTCACCAAGAAAACCAAACCTGTTGCTACTGAGTGAATTCCCACTGACAGGGGCCCTGTAGAGCAGAGCAGAATTGCCTGCTAAGGTTTCCAAGGAGTGGCTGTTGGACCTGAACCGCCGACCTTCGGGTCATCAGGCAAACTCTTAACCACTGCACTATCAGAGTCCCACAGACCCCGCCAGGATGTATTATTAGTATCTTCCTCCCTTCCTTGTGCTGTCTGGACTTCCAGACTGCTGGGTCCTTCTTCCTAGTCTGTCTTAGTCTGGAAGCTCACCTGAAACCTGTCCACCATGGGTGACCTTGTTGGCATTTGAATGCCAATGGCATGGCTTTACAGTATCCCAGCAACATGTCAGCTGTCACAGTACAACAAACGGACAGATGCATGGGGAAATCAACATAGAAACCAAGCCCAATCCATTGGCACCAAGTCAATTCTGACTCATAGCAACCCTACAGGACAGAGTAGAACTGCTCCATGGAGTTTCCAAGGAGCCCTTGGCATATTTGAACTGCTAGGCTCTTGTTTAGCAGACAAGATGCACAACCATTGTGTCATCAGGGCCGCTAATCAACATACAGGTAACATATATTTCCCATCTCATTTAACGTGCCCCTGCTCTTTCCCAACAAACGACCAGAAAAATAAAAGAAAAAAGCTGCATTTCTCAGGTTTTGATTACTTGGTACTTTAATTAAGGAGGAATAAATGGTTCACCGCCGTCAGCTTAGACACTGCGGCTGTATCACACGATGTTCCTTTGTGAGTACACCTGATCACCATGGTGAGGCTTTACGTGGCTACTGAATAAGGACAAAAGCAGAGCTCTGGCTGCAGCTGACCAAGGTCACTGTGAAAATCTGCAGCAGCTCTAGCGTCAGACCTGGGAATCCTTGACTCTGCTTTCTTCGTTCCAGCTGGTGCCCAGGCTGCCTCCCATCAGGAAGCCATGGCCAGCTGGTCGATAATTATCTGTGCTAATCGACACTAGCACTCCAGCCTCCAACAACACATTGCAAGGTCCTGCCCTTGCTGCAACACCCAACTACTTTCCCAGGGCTGTTTTAGAGAGGAACGCTACACTCTGGCTCACTCAGAAAAAAGAACGAGTCCACCTGATGACTTGTAGGAGTGATGCCCAGGAAGGCAGAGAGACAAGGCAGGTATTTGGACCTCATCTTGCCAGTTCCTCCATTCTAGACCTGCTCTGCCTCCCAGTACCTGTGTGATCCTGGACAAGTTCCATAGCTTTCAGTGAGCCTCTCAGTCTTCTCAGCTGTGAAATGGGATAATAAAGTCTGTCTTGTAGCACTGTTGGAGCCAGGATGGCACAGTGGTTATTAAAGTGCCTGGCTGCTAACTGAAAGTCTGGTAGTTGGAACTCACCAGCTGTCCCATGGCTTTTGATTACCCAGCTGTTAGGAATGGCTTTAAACTCGGAGAGGACTGTCAAGGCAAAGTGCAGTTCAGTGCTCAGAATCTACTGCTGGACAAAATTTTGATCCTGTGATGCAAAATGGTGGCAGGAATTTCTACTTCATGTCATGTTAAATGAGATGGGAAATGCATGTTATCTGTATGTTGATTGGTGGCCCTGGTCACATAATGGTTGTGTGTCTCGTCTGCTAAGCAAGAGCCTGGCAGTTCAAATATGACAGGGGCTCCTTGGAAACTCCATGGAGCAGTTCTACTCTGTCCTATAAGGTTGCTATGAGTCAGAATTGACTTGATGCCAATGGATTGGGCTTGGTTTCTATGTTGATTTCCTCATGCATCTGTCCGTTTGTTGTACTGTGACAGCTGACATGTTGCTGCGATGCTGTATAGCTATGCCACTGGCATTCAAATGCCAGCAAGGTCACCCATGGTGGGCAGGTTTTAGGTGAGCTTCCAGCCTAAGACAGACTAGGAAGGACCCAGCAGTCTACTTCTGAAAAGAATTAGCCAGTAAAAACCTTATGAGCACTGGCAGAACATTGATATAGTTCCAGAAGGTGAGCCTCTCAGGTTAGAAGGCACATAAAAGACGACTGGGGTAGAGCGGCTTCTAAAGTAGAGTCAACCTGAGTGACGGGGATAGAGTCAAGCTTTCGGTACCTTGATGTGACACGACTCAAAATGAGAAGAAACAGTTGCAAATATCCATTAATAGTCAGAATGTGGAATGCATGAAATACAAATGTAGGAAAATTAGAAGTCGTCAAAAATGAAGTAGAACACATAAATATCCATGTCCTAGGCATTAGTGAGCTCGACTGGGCTGGTGCACAATCACACAACAAATCACACAATCATATGGTGAATCACACAATCCTATAGGCTGCTATGCAGGGGATGACAACTTGAAGAGGAATGTGTTGCGTTCACTATCAAAAACATTTCAAGATCTATCCTAAAGTACAGTGCTGTCAGTGATAGGATAATATCCCTACACCTACAGGAAAGACCACTTAATAGGCCTGTTACTCAAATTTACACACCAACCACTAAGGCCAAAATTGAAGAAACTGAAGATTTTCTTCACCAACTTCTGCAGTCTGAAATTGATCAAACATACAATAAGGAAGCACAGATATTTATTGGTGATTGGAATGCGAAAACTGGAAACAACAAAGAAGCCTCAGTAGTTGGAAAATATGGCTTTGGTAGTAGAAACGACGCTGGAGCTTACATCTAAGAATTCTGCAAGACCAAAGACTTTTTCAGTGCAAATATCCTTTTTCACTAGCATAAATGGCAACTATACATGAGGACCTAGAGAGATGAAATACACAGGAATCTTATCAACTGCATCTGTGGAAAGAGATAATAGAAAAGCTCAATATCACCAGTCAAAACAAGGCCAGAAGCCAACTTGGAAAAGATCATCAATTGCTCATATGTAAGTTCAAGTTGAAACTGAAGAAAATTAGAACAGGTTGACAAGAATCCAAGTAGGACCTTGAGTATATCCCACCTGAATTTAAAGATCAACTCAAGAACAGATTTGATGCATTCAACACTAATGACTGAAGACCAGACAAGGTGTGGAATGACAGGAAGGACAGGATACATGACGAAAGTAAGAGGTCATTAGCAAGACAGAAAAGAACGAAAAGGCCTAAATCGACGTCAGAAGAGGCTCTGAAACTTGCTTTTGAATGTAAAGTAGTTAAAGCAAATGGAAGAAATGATAAAGTGAAAGAACTGAAGCTATCAGAGGGTGCCTGGGGAAAACAATGCACAGTATTTTAATGACATGTACAAAGACTGGAGATGGAAAAACATGCTTGACGTTTCTTATGCTGAATGAACCGAAGAAAAATTCAGGCCTCAAGGTGCAACACTGAAAGGTTTTATGGGGGAAAATATCAAATGATACAGGAAGCATCAAAAGAAGATGGAAGGAATATACAGACTCAAAACCAGCAAAACCAAACACATTGCTGCTGGGTCAATTATGACTCACAGTGATCCTACGGGAAGAGTAGAACTGCCCCATAGGGTTTCCAAGGAGTGCCTGGTGGATCTGCACTGCGGACTTTCTGGCTAGCAGCTGGAGCACTTGACCACTACACCACCAGTGTTTACAGACTCAGTATACCAGAAGGAACCAGTCAACCTTCAGCCACTTCAGAGGTAGCACATCAGCAGGAGCTGATGGTATTAGAGGCAGAAGGCGAAGCTGCACTGAAGGCACTGGTGAAAAACAGGACTCCAGGAATTGACGGAATAGTAGTTTAGATGTTTCAACAAATAGATGCAGTGCTGGAAACTTGGAAGACAGAAGCCTGGACTACTGACTGGAAGAGATTCATGTTTATGGCCATTCCCAAGAAAGGCGATCCCACTGAATGCAGAAATTATCAAACCGTATCATTAATACCACATACAAATAAAATTTTGCTTAAGATCATTCAAAAGTGGCTGCATCAACAGTGAACTGCCAGAAATTCAAGCTTGATTCAGACGAGGATGTGAAATTAGGGATCTCATTGCTAGCGTCAGGTGGGTTCTGGCCGAAAGCTGAGAATATCAGAGAGATGCTTGCTTGTGTCTTCTTGACTATGTGGATCATGACAAACTGTGGGTACCACTGGAGAGAACAGGAATTCACTTCATTGTGCTCATGAAGAACCTGTACATAGACAAAGAGGCAGTCGTTCCAATACAATAAGGGGATACTGTGTGGCTTGAAGTCAGGAAAGGTATGAGTCAAGGTTGTCTCCTTTCACCATATTTATTTAATCTGTATGCTGGGCAAATAATTCAAGACAATGGATTATATGCAGAACAGGGCATCAGGATTGGAGGAAGACACATTAACACCTTGTGCTTAAGCACATGACACAACTTTGCTGAGTGAGTGGACTTAATCCACCTATTGACGAAGATCAAGAACTACGGCCTCTAGTACAGACTACATGTCAACATAAAGAAAACACACCATCCTCACAACTGGACCAATAAGCAACATCATGACAGACAAGGAAGAGACTGGGGTTGTTGAGGATTTCATTTTACTTGGATCCCTACTCAATAGCCATGCAAGCAGCAGTCGAGAAATGAAAAGACACATTGCATTCGGAAAATCTGCTGCCAAAGACCTCTTTGAAGTGTTGAAAGGCAAAGATATGACCTTGAAGACTAAAGGATGCCTGACCCGAGCCATGAGGGATGTTTTCAATCACCTCATGTGCATATGAAAGCTGGACGATGAATAATGAAGACTGAAGAACTGGAACTTTTGAATTATAGTGTTGGGAAGGAATACTGTGGACTGCCAAAAGAACAAACAAATCTGTCTTGGAAGAGGTATGATGAGAATGCTCCTTAGAAGCAAGCTAGGATGGTGAGATGACATGTCGCAGACTTTAGACATGTTGTCAGGAAGGATCAGTCCCTGGAGAAGGGCCTCATGCTTGGTAAAGTGGAAGGTCAATGAGAAGGACTGACACAGTGGCTGCAACATTGGGCTTCAGCATAATGCTGACGGTGAGGGCAGTGGAGGACCTGGCAGGGTTTCCTTCTGCTGTACACAGGGTCGCCATGAGTTGGAACTGAATCAACGACCCCTAACAACAACAATATATGAAAAAGAGTGAAGAGCGGGCAGTTTCTTCTTTCTGTTTTGTAACTGGTTCAGCCTTTCATGTCCTCATCAATTTAGTCTAGTTAGAGGAAGTGATAAAGTCTCATTATTTGGGAACCAATAGAGCACCGTATTCTAGTTTTCTCTTTGAAAGTGTTTCCCAACCTTGATGAGCATTCAGCTGGAACAGTTAATGCATCTTTTAGTCACATAAGTGTTTTGGCTAACATCATTTTGGAGAGTTCCTAATTTTTCATGAGACAAATGAGTCAAGAACCCAAGGGTGAGAGCCGGAAAATAACCTGGAGATAATAGAGTGGACTCCCTTTGTTTCCTGCTCTAGCGTGGCACATTCTGGCCTCCTGGATGTCACTGCTCAAATCCCCAGTGCCAGTGCAGAGGCCTTAAACTGTGAGGGTGGGTGTTGAAAGTGGAATCCTTGGTGTGACCATCAGAATGACACACATCTGGTCACAAGATGGGCGGAGAGATCTCCAGTGGTCCTCCAGGCCAGTGTTCAGCCTAAAGAATTGTGTTAATGAACACAATAGTATGGGAGACGGTTTTCAGCATCCTCAGAAAGGCCAAGCCTAAAACAGGGAAGTAGGGAGCAGAAAAATTATAGGTGGTTATTCCTAAGAGAGTTGCCAACCGACTCCCAACTCCATCATTAGTATCTGTGTGCTGATGCGAGAGTTACCTAATCTTGTGCGGCCTTAATTTCTTCTTCTGTAAAATGGGGCAGCACTATTTTCCCAAGTAATGGCAGTGTTTGCTTTGAAGATCATGTGAGAGTGTGATGTTGTTACTGTCAGATGCTGTGGAATCCTCTTGTGATTCACAGTGACCCAGGAACAGAGAAGAACTGCCCCATAGGGTTTTCTTGGCTGCCACCTTTGTGAGAAATGACAAGCCCCCATCATTATTTCAGGTGTGGTGGCGACTTACGGAGTCCCTGGGTGGTGCAAATGGTCAAGTGCTTGGAGCACTACTAGCTAAAAGGTCGGCGTTCCAAACTTCCTTGAGGCACCTCAGAAGAAAGGCCTGGTGATCTGCTTCTGAGCGGTCACAGCCTGGCAAACCTCACACAGCAAGTTTACTCTTGGATGGGTGGTCATGAGTTAGAATTGCCTTGCTGGCAACTAACAGTGACAACTGTGGTGACGTTGGCAATACTGGCTAATAATGTCCACGTAGTATGAACTTCCTTCCTTTTAGGCATTGTCCACGTAAGTGCTTTATAAAAACTGAAAAACCAAACCCATTGCCATCAAGTTGATTCCACCTCATAGTGAGCCTGTGGGACACAGCCAAATTGCCCCCCAGGGTTTCTAAGGACGGGCTAGCGGATTCTACCTGCTGACTTTTCGGTTAGCAGCTGAGCTCTTAACCACTGTGCCACTAGGGTTCCCTAAGTGCTCCATATGTTTCCTGAATTGATATCCTGGCCCTAGTACTTACCAGTTCTGCAACCCAGGGTATGCTACTGATTCATTCTGTGCCTTAATTTCCTCATCTGCATAATAATACTACACTTCAAAGGGTTTGAGAATATGGGAAAATTAATCTGGGTAATGCACCCGTAAAGCCTAGCACATGGTCCTAAAGCCAAGTGCCGTCGAGTCGGATAGCACATGGTAAGCATTCAATAAACACCAACAATGACGACTTTGCTCAGTCTCCTGCATATGCTCCTGGGCCGAGGGGCAGCTCTTGCCCTCATTGGGCTCTTTTGTACTGCAAATCCTCCACATCCTCACAGATTCCCAATCAGATCCCGGAAGTCTGCAAGGATCCCTGCAGCTGGGCCATGTAATCGGGGCAGAGGAAGTTCAGAGCAAAGGCACTGTCCTATCACATGGGAGGGTGGGGATTTGAAAATGACAACAAAGACCTTCGGAAATAATGCTGGGCACCAAACTGTGGTGCAGAAAGCTTGGGTGCTACTTATGTGCACACGCACTAGTACACACACACACAACCTTGGGCTTCTGTGCTTTTCACATTTAGGTTATGACTCACCCAAGTGAGTGGATAGTTTTTGCATAGGATAAAAAAAAGGGTTCCCATTTTGGGAGTTCCTAAGTGATTCCCACCCTCCTGGACCAGAGTCCTGGATGCAGACATGAAAAATAGAGGGACCAAGGCTGAGTCCTCAAGCATGGGAGAAATCTGAGATGCTCTCTTAGCCAGACAATTTATTCTGCAAGGCTTTGTTAGAAAACTAACGGAAGACCGTATCTTACTTCGCGCAGGGAGAGAAAGAACAGAACAGAATAGAATGAGATTTAGAACAGGAAAGAAACAAGATACACACATGCCTTGTAACCGAAGAATCCATCCTTTTAACCCCAGGAACCCCCTTAGTGTGCTGCTCCTGTCTGCCCTCTTAACAGGGCTGGAACCGCTGCTGAGAATTTGCATTTCTAACAAGTTCCCAGGCGACTCTAATGTTGCCGGTTAGGGACCAACTCTGAGAATCACTAGTAGTGCAGCGGTTCTCATAATTAATATGCACGTGGATCGCCTGGGGAGCCTGTTAAAACGTCGACTCGGACTCTCTGTATCTGGGGTGGACACGCAAATTCTCCACAGGGGTTCTTACCGGTTCCAAGCTGCTGCATTTAAATCACTTGGGCTCAGTCTCCGCGGCGGGAACCTTTGTGCCTTGAAAGCCACCCTCCTAGATTCTGATTGGAGACTAGATGCAATTAGTCTTGCGCCTTGGGGCGGCGGGCCTCCTCCTCCTGGGCCGGGACGCCCTCCTGGGGAAGGGCCCAGTGGGCAGGGCAGCGCCTCCTGCGCCCGCCGCTGCACCCCGCCACCCTCGTGGGGACCCCGCCCGGGCCCTACCTGAGCTGGCGCGGCTCGCAGTCCACCCCGGGCAGCAGCAGCCGGGCCGCCTGGCGGACGTCGTCGCTGTCCATGGAGAAGCTGCGGCGGTGGCCGGCGTGCGCCACGGCCACCCGGATCCACTCCATCAGCGGCGGCAGCACGAGGAAGGGCCTGCAGCAGGGGAAGGGACGCGGAGACGCGGCGTTAGGGCGGCCTTGGCGGCAGGGGCTGCCCGCTCCGCCCCACCCCACCCCTTGCTCGTGGCGTACTCCCCACCTTTCCTTTCCCTGGGGACCCTGCCTCTGAGTTCCAGAGCAGTGGGAGAGCCTCTGGAGACATCCTGACCCCACTGGGGACGAGGGAGCCGGCTCCGTTGAATCTTGGGGCCTCAGTTTCCTCATCTGTAAAGTAGGGATGTGACTACCAACCAGTACGATGTAACTATTCTGTGAGTATTATCCCTCTGAGGGATCATGTGACCATAAAGGAGATGACTCACTTTAAAGCACCAAGCACAGAAGCTGGCCCTTAGGAGAAAACCGGACAAACACCTGGTGTGACTGGTATGTGAGGGTCCCTGATTTCAGGCTCCAGTCTAAGGTGTCTTCCGGCAACCCCTTCGCGTCCCCGGCCAGCTCCCCTCTCTCTCATCCTTTGAGGCTCTCCCAGGCCCTGGGAACCATGCTGCCTGCAGGCTTTAGCACCTGAAAAAGTTACCCAAAGAGCCAAGGCGACAGCTAGCCTTTCCCAGAGAGCCAGACTGCCTGTGCGCCCAGTAACAAGCAGTGAAGCTGGCTTTCCAGATGTTGGGCACACCCGTGAAGACTGGGAGTCCCAGTGGTCAGGCACGGAGTGACACAAGATGACCCAACTCTTTGACGTATTAGCTAATGAGGTGCAGAGGATAAAATGAAGAGTGAGCGAGGGAGTGGTACCTGGCTGACAAGAAATAACAACCTGCATCTGAGACTAACACAAGATTTAGAGGCAGAGAAAAAAAATCCTATTTCCAATGCATTTCTTAGTGAGCAAAAGCAGTCTGAAATTCTACCAGTCCAGGGGCAAGGGTTAGAAAGCAGGAGGGGACAGAGAAGCCGGTAACACAGAACCAAAGGCTCAGAAGGCAGGGTGCTGACACATCATGGGGTTGTTGACCAATGTTGTGAAACAATGTGTCTACTGTCTGTTTAATGAGAAGCAAGTTTGTTCTGTAAACCTTCATCTCAAAGTACATTCTGAAATCAGCTGGGGGATAAAATGGGCAACAAGTCATGTACTTTAAGACAGACTTGTATGTCACCCATAACCCTGGGAGAAATCACTTTTTTTTTTGTTATTCAAAGTTCTTTAATTTTTTTTTTTATTGTGATTAAGTGATAGTTTGCAAGTCAATTTTCCATATAAAACCCTGAGTACCTGCCTCGATGCAACACCATCTGCCTCCTCACCCTGTGACAGGACGTTCTTCTTTTTCGCTCTTTACCTCCAGTATCCACTTAACTAACACTGGTCCCCTCCTCTCCACCCTTTCCCCTCCCCTCTAAAAAGAGACAAGTAGGACAGCGTCATATATATCTTAAACCATAAAGTACACATACCACATGCATCTCTCTGTGTCCCCAAGTCCAGTCCATTTTTTGTCTGAAGTGGGGGCTTCAGTACTGGTGGTTGGAGCTGTAAGCTAGCAGCAAGCCTAGGGGTCATGTTCTCATGGGACCCTCCAGGTTGTCAGACCATCAATTCTAGTCTTTTAATACTGTTCTAGATCTGCACACCTTTTTCTCATGCTATGTCAGGGGCTCTACGTTGTGTCTGCTTTCAGGGCTGTCTTTGGTGGCAGCTGGGTACTATGTAGTTCCAGTCTCATGCTGATGTAGTCTTCCAATCATATGGGTCCTTCTGTCTTCTGGGCTCATGTTTCCTTATGTCTTTGATGTTCTAGGTGGTTATCTGTTCCAGGTGGGTTGGGGCAAGTTGATGTTCCTCAGATGGCACTTGCTGGCTTTTAAGACCTCAACTCACCAACATGGGCTGCAGAAGACTCTCTTAGCAAACAACTAGTTATGCCAGTTGACCTGAAAACATGGTCCCCAGACCCCGTCCTTGCTACTTTGTCCTTTGAAATGTAGGGTTGAGTTTAGAAAATCTTTTACCTTATAGGGTAGTCCACACCTGCTTTCTATGGCATTCACCTAACCAAATTCCTATCAGCTATCTAATCTATGAATAACTCCCTCCCTCCCCACCTTTGTAGCCTTCAAACAGTATTTTCTTCTGTGCATAAGTCTTTTCTTAAGTCCTTCCAGTAGTGGCCTCGTACAATTGTTGTCCTTTTGCAGCTGACTGATGACAATCAGCATAATGTCTTCCAGTTGATTCCAGGTTATGAGAGGTTTCCTAAAGCCACCATTGTTCCTTATCATTGCATAGTGTTCCATTGTGTATATACCATAGTTTGTTTATCCATTCATCTTTCACAGACACCTAGGTTGATTCCATCCTTTTGCTATTGTGGACTGTGCTGCTGGAAACATTCGTGTGCATGTACCTGTTCGTTTGACAGCCCTTATTTCTCTAGTGTATATTCACTTTATATGAATCTTAAGAACAGGGTTGTTGGCACAATTGTCATGATTGCCAAGCTGGTCACACACACATGTAATACGTTCTAGTCCTTCTCCTTGTTACTAAAACTAAAAAAGTTTTTGTTGTTTTTAAAAAGAGCAGATTGCCTGGCCCCATGCTCAGAGATCCTGACTGCAGAATGTAATTTAATAAGCAGCACCTGTGATTCTGATCTGCGTGGACCAAGGACCACACTTCAAAAAATATACTGTGTGTAGATCTAAGAGGTTTTCTACCCCACAGCAGGGCTGAGACCAAGATTAAGCAAGTGAGGCACCTGGGGAACAAAAAGGAGCCCAAGTTGTGTTACAAGTGTGATCTAGCCCTGACGGTCCTGAACTTCATTCCCTCTTGGCTACTGTGCAGGGAGGAGAAGATGGTAAACAGCTGGTTTCTGAAGGTAGCCAATCCCCTTGCATAATGTTGACATTGTGGGTTTCCTATGAAAAGTTTTGACGGCAGGTTTCAGTCTTCCTAGAGTCAAACCTACTTATCCAATGTTGTTAATATTCAATAGCTAAGCCTTTTATATTGCCGTCTCTGCTAACTCCATTCACAATCTCATCTAAATTCTTAGAACCAATGAGCTAGATAAGATTGTGCCCCTTTCATAGATCATAAGAATGAAGTTTCCGGACCTTAGGTAACATGTCTCGGATCACAAGTTTAGCAAGTAGCGGAGAGAGTCTGACTCAACTTATTTGACTGCATGGCCTGTGTGGTTTAGCCCCATGTGATGGGACATTCTTTTGTCCAGCTTCTAAGAATGGACCTGTTACCCAGCATGCACCTGTTGCCCAGCATGCACCTGTTACCCCAGTGGAGCTGGCCATGGGCCCTTCATGGCACATCATGTTTATGCCAGCTCATGAAGTTCGGTCCCCTTCTGTACCAAAAAATAAACAAATAATTCCCAAACCCACTGCCATCAAGTTGATTCTGACTCATAGCAACCCTCAAGGACAGATTTAGAACTGCCCCAAGAGATTCCAAAGAGCTGCTGGTGGATTTGAACTGCCAACCTTTTGGTTATTAGCCGTAGCACCTAACAACCACACCACTGGGGTTCCCAAAGCCGTTTACGAATTCATTCTCCACTTACCCTTCAAACCACAGTGAAAATCCCAGCCCACTCTAAATGTTTCACCTGGTTACACCACCCTCCATGGACCCCTCCCATTGTAAGCCCCACCCCAGAGGACGTCCCTGGCCCTGCACGCTGGCACTGGAGATGCCCCACCAAAACGCAAACTTGACAAGGGTAGGGTCTCAGGATTGCCGGGTTGGCTACTCCAGCTGCAGCCCCAGAACAGTGCAGTAAGCACTTAATAAATATCTATTCCAGATACCGACCCAGGCTGACCAATTTTTTTGACTGGGTGAAATAGATAAAATCGAGTTTTTGGTCCTGTAGACCCGTAGGGCAGATTCCCAGGGAACTGCTGAAGACTCAGCCTGCTGCTGAGACTGTCTCCCTTATTCTCCCTTTCTCTCCATCAACCAAACTGAATCAGGCACTCAATAAACACACACCGACTTGAAACTGAATTGAATTCTACTGTCTCAGGTGGGTAGGACTTATGTTTGTCACTGTGTGTCCATTTCTATTGGAAACCATCCCCGCGTGCTCAGAGAACTCTGGGTTGTTCTGCAGACATCCCACCCTGCCTTTCCTTAGCTCAGTGCCCACAAAGCGGGCCCACACCCCCGTCCTGGGGGGCATGCGTCTCGGTCTCAGAACTGCCCCGAGGCTGCTGTCTTTCATGTGTGATGCTCAGGCCCAGGGCATCTAGCCAGCAGCTGATGAATACCAATGAAGAGCAAAGGGAGGCTCTGCTGCCTTCCAAATAACACCTTTACTAAGAATAAGAAACCCTGAGCCCCAGGACTCCAGCCTCATCTGGCATTTACTGTGTCCTTATTCTCTCCACATTGCCTTCTCTTTGTCACTCTCATCTCAATACTTTATAAGCTCATGAATTCTTTGCCAGCAACTCATTTAAAAATCTTCCTTTGTTTACTCAGTGGCGGCACAGCACCGAGTTATTTGCAATGTTTTCCTTGGAGGAGTCAGAGATGGGAAAGAATTCTAGGGCCTTCAGGAGAGGGCGGAGGATGCTGGGGGGAACGTATTACATTCTTACCACTTTCTTTTTTTTTAAAAGAGAACAGTGTTTTCCTGGCTCCCTGCTTTATTCCGAAGTTATTTGTGGTGGCTCAGAGGAAGACTGACGAGACTGCGCTTTAGTGGTCTGTAGACTTTGTTTAATGTAAGAAGCATATGAGGTCTTGCTGATATTGCCGAGGCCCTGATGTCACCCTTCGAGTTCTGGCTCTGTGGGTCGTGGTGGTGGTGGTAGTGGGGTGATGGGGAGGCTGGGCCTCTGTACTCTAAACAAGCTCCCCGGAGAATGCTGGAGCAAGCCCAGTTTGGGAATGGTGGGCTGGGCGGCCTGATGTGAACAGAGGGGGCCCTGGTGAACTCCAACAGGGAACTGGACCTTTTCACATTTGCTGTGGAAGCCCTGGTGGAGTAGTAGTTAAGAGCTACACTGCTTTCCAAAAGGCTGGCAGTTTGAATCCTCCAGGTGCTCTTCAGAAACCTTATGAGGCAGTTCTAGTCTGTCCTCGAGGGTTGCTATGGGTCAGCATCGACTTGACGGCAATGGGTATGCTGTTCGGCATAAAGATGTGTGGGGTCGGACTGACTGTGGTGTGATGGATCACTTTTACATGGCCTTTCTCACCATGGTCTTTTTAACGCCCATCAAATGGTGGGGTGGGATTATGCAAATAACTTGCTTGTGGCCCATCAAGGGGATTGGACAACATGATAATATGAAGAAGGTGCATGACAGCCTTGTGGGGATGGGACCATACAAATAAGGAGTATGAAACCCTAAAGAGGGGATTGGTCAGTTTCACCATCCAGAGGTGGAATGGCTGGTGGCGGTGGGGGTGGCGAACCTCACTACCAAGAATGAAGAGCTAGGAGTTGAGCATGTCCTTTGGACACCTGTAGTGAAAAGAGGCTGTCCTAACTGAAGAACGAGGTCTGCCAGGTTCACAAACTTGATTGTTCTAAGTAATACACAATGGATGGCCATGATGTTGGTGCATAGCTTCCCACAGGGAGTACTTCAAAGGCGATCACAGTGATATTCAACATAACTCAACTTATGAGTTGGTGCGATGGCATTTTTGCATAGCTTCTCAAGGGGCGTACTTCAAAGGTGACCAAAGTAAGATTCAGTAATGAGGTGTGTAGCCCTTTCTCTAGGAGGAGTTCGCAGACTTAATTGGCAGTCCTCACAAGTCTTGAGTCCTTGCTGATACCAAATTGTAACCTGTTACTTTCCTAGTAAATCCCACAACTGCAAGCATAATCTGTGAGTTCTGTGTGGCCACTGCAGTAAATTATGAAACCCAGCAGAGAAGCAGAGTGTGGGAGGAAGGGATGGTGCCAGAATTGGTAAAAAGGTTGAGAGAGGAAGCACGTCTGACCTTTGCCTCACAGGCATCAGCCTTGGGCTGTTGATGCTAATAATGATTCTCTCTCCCCCTTGTGACATTAGGTGAGGTCTGACACCTCTGCCATGCCATTTTTACAGAATGTAAGTCTAAAAGGGCAGAGAAAGCAAGGTCGAACTCAGGAAGGCTGCTGAGCCCATAGCCCAGTAGGAGGTGAAGAACAAACAGAAGTCTTTCTCTGAGACAAAGAAGAGAAAGTTAGTGATGACAATGATCATCCAGGATTGCCAACAGAGTTTGGCTGGGGGAGTTGTTGGGTGCTAA
Organism: Heterohyrax brucei; assembly: GCA_028571685.1. Classification (NCBI taxonomy): domain Eukaryota; kingdom Metazoa; phylum Chordata; class Mammalia; order Hyracoidea; family Procaviidae; genus Heterohyrax; species Heterohyrax brucei. The sequence continues at coordinate 176,883,514 of CM053142.1, read as the reverse complement.
AGAGAACCAAACGGCAGAAGGGAAAAGCCTCAGTTGGGATTTTGCAGAACTGGATTTGAGTCCTAAATCTGCCAGTAAATCCCTGTAGGACTCTGGATCTGGTACATAAAACATTTTGGCTCTGAATATAATAGGCGCATTTCTGGTATCAGAAAATCTTAACTGTAAAGGGCCAAATAGTTAATCTATTAGGTATTATGGGTTGTACAGTCTCTGTTGGAACTACTCAACTCTGCCATTGCGGTGACCAAGCAGTCATAGACAATACATAAATGAACATGGCTGTGTTGAAATAAAACTTTATTGACAAAAACAAACGGTGAACCATAGCTGGCCAACTCCTGGTCTCTTTGGTTCCTTCTGACTCCAGAATTTGTGAATCTTATTGGAATAGTCAGTTCCCTGGTGTTTAGGAGGGGGTCTAGTGTGTAGAACAGGGAAGATAGGGAGAAGCATGTGTACATCCTAGCGATGGCAGCAGAAACCTTGGAGATTAGAAGTAGGACCCTTCCCGAGGGAGGCTATCATTGATTTTGAGGAACAGTGAGTCCTAAAGTATGCAAGATATGAATAAAACCTGAGCTATGGCCATGGGTACGTAAAGGATAAAATATTTCTTTACTTCATTTATTTATGGGAGTAGCCATGTTCCAGGCACACTTCCAGGGGGCTGGGGCTATAGTGGAAAACAGGACCCACCAGATCCATTCTCTCATAGAACTTGCTAGATAATAGGAGAGACAGAGAAACACATAAACCTATAAGTAAGAAAGTAATTACAAATTTGCCAGAATGCTGGGGTAGAGAATAAACAGTGTTGAGGTGGGGGTGGTAGGAAGGCCTCTTTGAGAAGGTGATAAAATTCCAAAGATGTAAAGGATTCAACCATGTGTGAATGTGTGTGTATTTAGAGGTGTGGATGGTACAGGCAGCAGCAAGAGACTGTGCAAAGGCACTGAGGCAGAAAAGACCTTTGGAACTCACCAAAGGATCTCAAATGTCTTGTCTCCTATTTGCTCCCCTGGGGAATCTGAAGAGCTGGAGTGGAGAGGAGTGTTCAGGGTATAAGCGAAAAAGAATCACTGTGAAAGACTGCAGAGAGACCCCAGAGGTATCAAGATGTTATTAAGTCAAAGATCTTGAGATTATCCAGGTGGGACCTCAGTGCAATCACAAGTGTCTTTACAGGACAGAGGAAGAGGGCGATTTGACAGGAAAAAGCAATGTGATACTGAAGCCAGATGCTACTGCTGCTGGTCTTGAAGATGGAAGATGCAAGAAGGGGCCATGAGCCAAAGGATCCAAATGCAGCTCTCGAAGCTGGAAGAGGCGAGAAACAGGATTCTCCACTAGACTCTCCAGAGGAAACCAGCCCTCCTAGTTGACACTTTGATTTCGGCCCAATTAAACTGATTTTAGACTTTTGTCCTCCAGACCATAAGAGAATAAAAGGGTGTTATTTGAATAGGCCACTAAGTACTTGTCCATTGTTAAGGCAGCAATAGGAAACCAACACATTCAGGAAGCCAGGGTATGGCAAAGGACACGAGGGGTGAAGTTGAAGTTGGCAAAGAACATGGACCGAGTTTTAAAGTTAGGGGTGAGGGCATTCACCAAAAATCCCACACCCACTGCTGTTGAGTTGGTCCTGAGATGCTGCCATGTGTTAGAGTAGAACTGAGCACCATAGGACTTTCTTGGTTGTAATCTTTATGGAAGCAGATTGGCAGGCTTTTTTGTTTTGGCAGCTTTCCTGGGTGAGTTCGAACCACCAGCCTTTAGGTAAGCTGTAGCTGCTGTTAGGTGCTGTTGAATCGGTTCCGACTCAACAGCCACCATGTAGACAACAGAATGCAATACTGCCCAGTCCTGGGCTGTCTTCATAACACTTGTTACACTTCAGCTTCTAGTTGCAACTGTTGTATCAATCGTCTCACTGAGGGTCTTCCTCTCCTTTGCTGACCCTCCACCCTACCAAGCATGATGCCCTCCTCCAGGGACAGATCCCTCCTGACACTATGCCCCAAAGCAAAACTGTTTATGACATCCAGGAATCCAGAACATACCCTGGGCTCTGGTATTCATCCCAGACACCTAAACTACCTTGTTTTGGGGGTCAAAGACAATGGCTGTGACTGGACTTTTTGAACCAAACTTAAGCAGAGGGTTCCCTGAGGTTTCAGTCTGCAATGGAGAAGTTTCAACTGGAAGCCCAGCTCTTTAGAGCACTGATGGTGTTTGGTTCATTCCCATTTAGTGGTTAGAGGCACAGGCTTTGGAGTGAGACTGACCATGAGCTGGATTTCAGCTCTACCTTCTAGCTCTGTTACCTTGAATATGTTATTTCAATTGTTGTGCCTCAGTTCCCTCATCAAGAAAATGGGATAGTAACAGTACCTACTCCAGAGAATGTGGTAGGCTGAAAAAGGGCACTGAAAATGTCCAGATCCTAATACATGGACATAAATGTTATCTTCTTGACAAAAGGGACTTTGCAGATATGATTAAGTTAAGGATTATTCTGGGTTCTCTGAGTGGGTCCTAATGGTATTTGCAAGGGTCCTTATAAGAGGGAAGCAAGACAGTCAAGGGAGGGAGTGGACGATATGATGACAGAAGCAGGAAGGTAAGAAGGGGGCGAGACAATTAGGGAAGGGCTCATGAGCCCAGAAAGGCAGGCAGCCCTGAGAAACTGCAAAAGGCAAGGACATGGATTCTCCTCAGAGATTCCAGAGGGAACTAGCCCTGTGCACACCTTGACTTCAGACCCTGTAAGGCTAATGGTTGTCTCTGACCTCCCACATGGTAAGAGAATACACTTGTGTTGTCTTAAGCCTCCAAATGTGTTCTAGTAGGCACAGGAATAAATCTGTGTTGTTTTAAACCACTGAGTTTGTTAATTTGTAGCAGCAGTCATAGCAAGCTAAGTCAGAGGGTTACTGTGAGGACTGAAGGAGATGACACACATAGCCCAGCGACGGGTACCAAGTAAGCAACCATCAGTAGTCTCTGTGATTATCATCAGCACCGACATGGTTCTGAGCATCACTCAGTCTTCTGTCTGTTGGACTGAGGAAAAGGGCTCGCTGCAGAGACCTACACCTGGGGATGCTCCTGCCCTCTTTCAGAGTGCAGCCAACCTCTGCAGTTGCTGTAGCCTTTTCTTTATGAATTCTGTGGCTCTGACTTCTCATCTTTGTCATTACTTGCTGAGTCTCTCTTAGGCTGGAGAGCAGTTCAGGTGTTCAGCTGCGGTTCAGAAAGCTCTTAATTCCAGATACATACAGGGAGTGAGGGGAAAGTAGGAGAATTGATAGTCGGCCATAATCAGCACCGGTTTCTATAGCAATGCTTCCTGTAATCTCACTGTAGCTGTGGGCACCAAAGCTGGGAAGACAGCAGAGGTGACAGAGGACATGGTTGATTACTATAGTGACAGCCCTAATGGGCAAGTTGTGGCAGACTGCCCATGAGGGTGGCTCCTGCAGATGTCCCGGGGTGGCAGGAGCCACGGTGTTCTAGTTAGTGCTTCTCAGACATTCACGTGTACAGGAATCACCCAGAGGTTTTGTGAAAATGTGGATTTGGAATCAGGGCCTGAGAATCTGCATTTCAAACAGGCTCCCAGGTGGTGATGCAGCTACTGGTCTGTGGACCACGGTTTGAGCAGCCATACCGAGGGAACATCAAGACCAAGTAAGGTGAATTCTACTATCATCTTTAGAGAGGCTAGAAATGAGAGAGTGTCAAGAAGGGTCAAAGGTTAGAGGAGACAATGGAATGGAGAAAGGCGCTTCTTTGTGCCCTCTCCCGCAGATCCCCCCAAAGTCATATCCTTTGCCATTAAGTTGATTCTAACTGACCGTGACCCCATGTGTTACAGAAGAGACCCCATGTGTTACAAAATGACCTCATGTGTTACAGTGTTTTCTTGCCTGTGACCTTGACAGAAGCTGATCGCCAGGCCTGTCTTCTGTGGCATCGCTGCGTGGATTTGAACTGCCAAGCTTTAGGCTATGAGTCGGGTGCAAACACTGTTCGTGCCACCCAGGGGCCTTCTAGAGCTCCTGTGTAAAGCCTGTGCTGGTGCCTCTGCCTGAGCCTAGTTCACAAGCCTAGGACCAAGCTGCAAGGGAGGCTGGCAAAGCAAGGGTCTGGCGATTCCAGCTTTTTTGTGGGAAGTGAGCTTTGATCTCACCAAGACTCATGGGTTCAGATACTAACAAGTAACACATAACAACAGCTCCAAGTTTTAAGCGCTTGCTCTGTGCCAGGAGCTTGTCTCAATTAATCTTCCAATGAAGAGATAGGATCTTTCAGTCTTGAGGAGTGTGTTCTGAACCAAGCATCCATCTCCTTGTCTGATAGGCATTTGTATTTGTGACAGCATCTCACATCATCACAGGGAAAGTCAGTGTTCAAAAGATGCATCTGTGATGGGGCTGAACTGTTTGAAGAAATGCAGCCCTCCTTCCATCACTGATTCCACGACTACCACCATCATACCTGATCGGCGGGAGACAGAGGGAGGTAGAAGGAGCAGAGAGACTGGGATGCTGGGTCACACCCACCCAGAGACAGATTAACCAGTAAGCACTTACAGGAAGCAAGGCATTAGTTGTGCTTGCTTACAGAAACCCTGGTGGCATAATGGTTAAGAGCCACCACTGCTAACCAAGAGGTAAGCAGTTCGAATCCACCATGTGCCCCTTGGAAACTCTATGGGGCAGTTCTACTCTATCCTATACAGCCACTATGAGTTAGAATCGACTTGAAGGCAATGGGTTTGGTTTTTTGGTCACTAATCTGGAGTGAACAATGTCATGAGTTTACTTTATCTTTGAAGTGGTGAAAATCAGGCCAAACAGCACTACAGATTAGTAAGCAAGCACAATTAAGCCCGTGCGTACCTTGGTTATTGGTTAATCCATCTCTGCACCCAGATGACTTCCCAACAGGCAGAGCCTGTTCACACAGCAGCTGGGAACCCTGAAACGAAGGGCACTGTGATGGATTGAATTGAATGCTCCAAAAACAGATGCTGAAGTCCTAACCTCTTGTTCCCGTGACTGCAGTCCTAGTTGGAAATAGGTTTTTTCTTTTGTTATGTTAATGGACCATACTGGGGTAGGGTGTGTCCAAAACCTAATCACTTCTGGGTGGCGTTTTATAGGGAGGAATGCAGACCCAAAGGGGCAGACCCGTGGACAGACACCATGTGATAATGAACAGATGCACCTACAAGCAGCAGAGGAATGCCAAGGACAGCTGACAGCCACCAGAAACTAGGAGAGAGACCCACAGAAGGAACGGACATGCCCGAGACCCCAAGCTGGATTTTTAAGCTTTGGAACTGTGAGAAATCAATTTTTGTGCTTGAAAGCCACCTACTTGGTGGCATTTTGTTATGGCAGCATTGGGACACTGTGACATAGTTGCTGTAAGAATGGACTCTAATATATTGAGGATCATGAAGACAGAGCAGGAGTGGGCAGTGTTTCGTTCTGGTTACACATAAGGTCATCCTGTGTCCGAGCCCACTGGACAGCAAGTAACAGTAACATCGACCAGGAAAGTAAGACGGGCATCACGGGTAGGATCTATGCTTTTAGGGAAAAGTAAGTCATTTCATACCAAAAGGACAAGTCCTTTGCAGTGTGAAAGTCAGCCCTATTTATGGGGCAATTACATCAATTCACTGAAGTGGGGTGAGTGCCCAGTGGCACTGGGTGAGGAGGTGATCTCACTAATGGTGCCAGAAGGCGAGTGTGACTGACCACGGATTGTCTTTGGCTTTCTTGTCACACACCCTAAGGAAGGTGATGCGCAGGGCTGAAGGCCGTAAGTGGGATGCTAAGAAGCAAGCAAATTCGGGCAGGGGAAAAATGGAGATGAGAACAGCAAAGACCTCCGCCGCACCTGTGGATGGAATTGCACATCCACCTGCTCTCACCCTCAGTTCCTCTCCCCCCTCTTCCCCCAGAGAGAGGGGTTCTTCCTCCACCTAACTCTCTCCTGCTTCCCAACAGATGTGGCTCTTCCAGGTCTCTCCCTGCAACTTCCACCTCCTCTCTCTCTTTCCAGCAGCACTTAACAGCCAGCTTGCTCTCGTCTCTCACTGAAGAGGATAAGAGCAAAAATGATCCATGTGTTAGAACTCACAGCTCTTTGCTTATGTAAGGAGAGTCAGCTATGGGACTGCTTCATACATGGATAGGGTGATGGGTGGCTATGGGGAAAGGGTTGATGCTGAGAAAAGCTGGTTCTGTTGACCAAAAAAATCATGGAGAATAAACAAACTATGGTATATATGGTATATATACTCAATGGAACACTAAGCAATGATAAAGAGCAATGATGATTTCAGTAAGCATCTCATAACCTGGTTTCAATTGGAAGATATTATGTTGCGTGAAATCAGTCACTGGCACAAGGACAAATGTTGTATGAGACCCCTACTATAAGGACTTAAAAACAGACTCATGTGCAGAAGACTGTTTGATGGTTGCAAGGGAAGAGAGGGAGGGAGAGGGTTGGTTATAGATTAGATAGTTGATTGAAATTTGGTTGGGTGAAATCAGTGACAGTACACATTAGAAAGAAGATCAATTTAATTGGACTGGAATGTAACCTGAAAACTCTTCCAGTCCTAACCCAATAATTCAAGGATAGAGTAGCTGAGGACGATGATCTCAGGAGACATCAAGGCCAATTGTCATAACTAGCCCATTGCTAAGAAAGTCTTCTGCACCCCTACTGATGAGTGGCACCTGGGGAGGTACACCAAATGGTCCCAGCTGAGCTGGGAGAGATGATCACCAAGGACAACAGTGATATGAGGGAAAAAGAGCCCAGAAGACAGAAAGACCCAGGTGAATGGGTGACTATATCAACATGTGATCAGAAGAGCCAGATGGTGTGTGGCCACCACCGAGATAGCTGTAATGGGGCTCACAATGTTGAGTCCCCGTGGCAACATGAGAAAAAAAGGGGAGCACCTTAAGAACTCCACTAAAAGACTGCAATTGATGGTCCAAAGACCTGGGAATTCCCCTGGGAGCTGCCCCTGATCATAAATCATTACTGAGGTCAACTCTCCGGACAGGAATGGATTGGACTTGGGAACACAGCATGATCATATCGTGTGTGCACTTTATGGTTCTATGCATCTATAGGGTGGCGTCCTACTTGCCTCTTACTAGAGTGGAATGGAGAGGAGGGGACAGGAGACTGTTAAGAAGATATGACATGTATAGAATAGAACGGAGGAGCATGCATGCTGTCACCGGGTAAGGAGAGCAGAAAGAGCTGCAGATAGGCAGGTACATCAACTTAAATTGTACTGTAAACTTTCACTCAGTGACAATTAAAAAAAGACCATGGAGTGACTTGTGAAACACGGTGGAATCTAGAAGGTGGGCAGAAGGGGCTGAGGTAGTTATTCTGTGGGAGACTGAACTGTGGCACTTTTCCTCTCAGTCCAGCCTTGCCCCGTACGGCATCTCGCTCACCACGCACCCTGGGCACACTGTGCCCTCAGCATTGAGAGTTACCTGCAGTTCATGTAACACACTATCTTATCTTTTGCTTCCTGGTCTTAGGAAATATGATTTCTTTGCTTTGACATCTGTTCTTGTCCACAGCTTCTGTTGCCGACCGAACTGTGTTGTTTCCCTCTAACCCTCGCCACCACCAAAGAAACGTGGAAGTCCTAATCCCTTGTTTTAGTTATCTAGTGCTGCTATAACAGAAATGCCACAAGTGGATGGCTTTCACAAAGAGAAATTTATTCTATCATAGTCTAAGTCCAAATTCAGGGTGCCAGCTCCAGGGGAAGACTTTCTTTCTCTGCCAGCCCTGGGAGAAGGTCCTCATCATCAATCTTTCCCTAGTCTAGGGACTTCTCAGTGCAGGGACCCCAGATCCAGAGGACACGCTATTCTCCTGACTTCTTTCTTGGCAATGTGACGTCCCCATGTTTCTCTCTGCTTGATTCTCTCTTTTCTATCTCAAAACAGACTGGCTTAAGACACAACTGAATCTTGTAGATTGAATCCCTTCTTGTTTACATAAATACTGCTAGTCTCATCTCATCAATGTCATAGAGACAGGATTTAAAACACAGAGGAAAATCACATCCATTGACAAAGTGGTGGACAATCACACTGTACCAGGAATCATGGCCCAGTCAAACTGACAGATAAATTGAGGGGCAAGATTATATCAGGACATCCGTATACCTTTAAATACAACCTTATTTTGAAATAGGTGGTTTCTTCTGCTATGTTAATGAGGTTACACCAGAATACGGTGGGTTCTAAACCTAATCACTGCAAGCAGTGTTTTACAAAAAGAGCAGAATGGTCACAGGGACACGTACATACAGGGGGAAGACACACCATGAGAGGACTGTCTGCCAAGAAAAGAAGGCCAAGGATCACCAGCACACCCCAGAAACTAGAAGGATTGACATGGCCAAGACCCTGATTTGGACTTGTAGCCTCAAGACCTGTGAAACGACACGTTTCTCTTCACTAAAGCCACTCATTTGTGGGGTGTGGTTACGGCAGCACTGGGAACTAAGCTGCCCCCTCTTGCTAACTGGTTCCCACTGGCCCTTCCAGCCTAAGTTGCTGCATCTCTTCCTCAGGGAAAGCCTTCCAGGGAAATGTGCCCCTGAGTCTGGGCAAGGGGCCCCCTGCCTACTCCATGGCTCCCTAGCCCCATCACGGCAGCTGTCACATTGTGTTGGAATTGCATTTCCCCGTTTGCCTCCTCACTGTGCACTCCCTGAGGGCAGTGAATGTGTCTGCGTTCACAGCAATAGCTGCACATGGATGCTGTAGGCTGTAAGTGGTCACTGAGTAAACAAATGAATACAGGAAGAGGAACTGGGATTACCATTCCTTGATTGATTCAGTCAACACATATCCAGTCTCACAGCTTTGGGGCCCTCTGGCCTGGATTTCTGATCCTATACTCCATAACTGGGTGAGTAGGGAGGTTTTCTGTGCCTCAGTTTTCATACAAGTAAAATCTTCCTGTTGTGATGATTAAATCAGTTGATGTATGCAAATCATGTAGTACAGTGCCTGGCATACAGTAAACAAGAAATATGAGCGATTTTTGCTATTTTGTCTACCAAGGACTTACCATCAGCTTGAGTAGATAAAACCTAAGTACACCTGCCTGACATAATGGGTTGTGTGTTGCTGTGATGCTGAACAGGTTCTACCAGAGCTTCTAGACTAAGATGGACAAGAAAGGAAGGCCTGGTCATCTACTTCCAAAGACCAGCAAGTGAAAGCTCTATGGGCCACAATGAGCTGGTCCACAACCCATCATGCAGATGACCCAGGACCAGGCAGTGTTTGTTCTGCTGTGCACAGGGCTGCCATGAATTGGGGGGCCGACTTGATAGCAGCTAACAACGCCATCACCAATAATAATAACATAAGAGGATGTTGGTTAAGGGACCACCAGAAGCACAGATTGACTGCTATACATCCCTTCCTTCTTTCCTCCACCCATTTGTTTAACACGTATGGAGCACCTACTACATGCGTAATGGAAACCCTGGTGACATTAACAGTTAAGTGGTACATCCATTAACCGAAAGGTTGGCAGTTCGAATCTGCCAGACACTCCTTGGAAACTCTATAGGTCAGTTCTACTCTGACCTGTAGGGTTGCTGTGAGTTGGAATTGACTCAACAGCAGTGGCTTTTGTTTTTTTTTGACTACATGCCCGACACTGTGCTGGTGCTGGGGATATAAGGATGAACAGGAACAGACCACCTTGAGGAGTGTCTGTCTAGATCCCCCTTCTAGTTCTCATGGTGGGGCTTCAGAATCACCTGTAGAGCTGGTTAAAATGCATAGTCCTGGGTCTTTGCTCAGTTACTTGGTGTATTAATGTCATGAAGTGAATTCTGTCCCCTCCCAAAATATGCATCAACTTGGCTAGGGTGTGTTTCCCACACTGTGGGAAACCACTGTGTGGTTGTTCACCATCTTCTGCTGTGATGTGATTATCTCATGTATTTTAAATCCTAACTTCTATGATGTTAAGGAGGAAGGATTAGAGGCAATTATGTTAATGAGGTAGGACTCCATCTGCAGGATTAGGTTGCAGTTTTAGACAATGTCTTTTGAGATATAAAAGAGAGAGGTAAGCAGAAAAGAGAGGGACCTCATACCCCCAAGAAAAAAGTGCCAGGAGCATGTCCTTTGGACTTGGGGTCCCTATGCTGACAAGTTCTTAAATCAAGGCACAAGTGATGAAAAGGACTGTCTCATAGAACCAACACAGCGAAAGCCTTCCCCTGGAGCTGGCACCCTGAATTTGGGCTTGTAGCCTCCTAAACAGTGACAGAATAAATGTTTGTTAAAGCCATCCATTTCTGGTATTTCTGTGACAGCAGCACTAGATAACTAAGGGAGTTAGCTTGCTAGGGCTGCCACAACAAATGACCAAAAATTGGTAGCTGAAAACAACAGAAATATATTCTCTCATGGTTCTGGAAGCCAGAAGTCCAAAGTCAAGGTCTCAGCAGGGCTGCATTCTCTGTGGGAATTCCAGGTGAGAATCCATTCCTTGTCTCTTGCAGCTCCTGCTGGCTGCTGGCATCCTTGACTCGAAACTGCATCACCTCAGTTTCTGCCTCTGTCTTCACCTTGCCTTCTCCCATCTGCGTCTCTGTCTTCCGTCTCTTGTAAGGACATTTGTGATTGCACTCAGGGTCTACCTGGATAATTCGGTATCAACTCGTCATCTCAAGACCCTTAACTTAGTTACATCTGCCAAGGGTCTTTTTCCTTAGATGGTAACAGTTACAGGCTCCACAGATTTGGGTCCACTAACTTTTGGGAGAGAAAAGCCGTGGTGGTGCAATGGTTAAAGTGTTTAGCTGCTAACAGGAAGGCCAGCGGTTTGACCCCTCCAGCGGCTCTATGGGAGAGAGATGTGGCAGTTTGTCCCCTTGGGGGGAGGTCACTTCTACTCTGTTCTATAGGGTCACTATGAGTTGGAATTGACAATGGTTTGGTTTGGGGTTAATTTCTGGGGCCATTATTCAGCTGCTGCACTTGGCACCTGCATCTTACCCATTCTCTGCTGGGGTGTCTGATGCCAGCCATGGCTGACAGGTGTAAAGTCCTAGCTCTGTGCTGTACAGTGCTCAGCTGGTACAAGACCTTTCTCAAACACCCACTCAGGGCCCTGCACACCACCTGTACCCTCCTCTGTCGCTGCTGGCTGCATGCCAGCTGGCCTGGCATAGGACGAGGAGGCCTCTGTGGCAGGAACCTGATCTCAAGTAAGGTGGGATAATGATGGGGCCCGGGATGTAAATGGCCCTGGGAGGGGACCCCTGCTTCAGAAATGGGGAAGCCACAGGCTCTGTCTGAGGCCACCGCAGACCCCTCCTATAACCTTGGGCACAAAAGACAAGCATCTGGAGGCGGCAGAGACTGAACGGCTTCACGTCCTGGGAGAAGTGGCTATAGCGGCCTAGAGTCTCAGCTGAATGGCCAAGGCTGATTAGGGGACTCCAGAGTTCATCTGGGACTGTCCCTACCTCCAGAAGGATACAGCGAAAATTCTGTAAAAAGCAACACATCAGGCTTACAAAGGAAACCCACCATGCTTCTGAATCTGGTGGGTGGTAGGAAGGGGTGCACCCCAAAGACAGGGGACCCTGTGTTTGAGTGCAGGCTCTCTGACTTGCTAATTGTGGGGCTGTGGCAAATTACTTAGCTGCTTTGTACCTCAGTTTCCTCATATGTAAAATGGGGAAGAATTAGGTCACTGTATAGGACCATTGTGAACATTAGGAAAGAGAATCTCTGAACAACGTTTCCAAGGAGTGGCTGGCGGATTTGAACTGTTGACCTTTCAGCTAATAGCCAAATTCTCAACCACTGTGCTGCCAGGGCTCCTGCAAAGTGCTTCCAAAAGAAAACAACAACAACAAAACCATTGCTGTGGAGTTGATTCCAATTTATAGGGACGCAATAGGATGGAGTAGAACTGTTCTGTAGAGTTTCCAAGGAGCTCCTGGTAGATTCAAACTGCCGACCTTTGGTTTAGCAGACATAGCAGTTAACTGTTAAGTCACCAAGGTTTCTGTAAAGTGCGGAGCATGTAGTAAGTGCTCAGCAAAACTTGCTATTAGTGAGAGTTCATCACACTGGAGTTCCTAGGCAAAAAGGCTGGAGGTTCAAACCCACCTAGCTGTGGTGCCTTGGGAGACAGGCCTGGAGATCTGCTACCAGAAGGTCACAGCCTCGACAACTCTACGGAGCAATTCTCTGCACACACGGGGTCACCATGAATTGGAATCAACTTGACAGCAATTAGCAACAACAACATTACATGCTAGGCATGGTTCTGAGCATTTTTTTGTCATGGGCTCATTTAATAATGACAATAGTCATAAAGTAAGTACTGTTATCATCTTCATTCTACAGATAATGAAACAGAGGCACTCAGAGGTTATATAACTTGCTTGAAGGTGCATGGTAAGGTGTAGGGCTGGGATATACATGCAGGCAGTTTGAGACAGAGCCTGGCCTATCAGCCATGCTGATATCATTTCCAGATAGAGGCTACAGCATGTGCAAAGGCCCAGAGGCAGACTAAAGAATGCATTCAAGGAACTCAGCCTGGTGTGATTGCAGCTGAAGTGGGGGAGAAAGAACAGCAAAGGGAGATGGATTGGTAGGAAATAATGTTGCAGAGACAGGCAAGGGAAGGACCACGGGAGGCTTTGCAACTTCTGGAATAAAATCATAAGCTGTCAGTATATTAATTCACACTCAGTTAAAATTATAGTTGAAAAACACAGGTCACATACAAAAGGACTACTATTGTTATGATCCTACTTATGCGAAATTCGAGAAGAGACAAATACATAGGGACAGAAGTTTATTAGTTGTTACCAGGGCTGGGGATAGGGAGGAAGAATCAGTTACTGCTTGAGGGCACTGAAGTTCTGCAGGGGTGATGACAAACTTTTGGAAATAGTAGTGATGGTCACACAACATGGTGAGTATAATCAATGTCACAGCACTGTACTCTTAAATATGGTTAAAATGGCAATTTGTTATCTATATTTTTAAAACAATATTTAACAAAACAAAACGTGGTAGACTATACAATCAGAATAGTATTTGAAAAGAAACATCAAGAATGGATTGACAAAATACCTCTGAGAATTTAGAACAATTGGCTAGTCACAAGTCTTTGTTTAGAAGGAGCCCTGGTGGAGTGGTTAAGTGACATGCTGGGGACGAAAATGTTAGCCGTTCACATCCACCAGCTGCTCCTTAAAAACCCTGTGGTGTGGAAAGGAAACAAAATAACCCAAATTAGAAATGAGAGGGCAGTTGTCACCACAGATGTAACAGAAATAAAAAATATCATAACAGAATACTATGAAACACTGTACTCTAACAAATTTGAAAACCTAGGGGAAATGGACCAATTTCTTGACTCATACCATCTACACAAATTATCACAACATGAGGCAGAACAACTTAATAAACCCATCACAAAGGAAGAGATTGAAAAGGTCATCAAAACACTGCCAACCAAAAAAAAGTCCAGGTACAGATGGCTTCACGGCAGAATTCTACCAAGCATTTAGAGAAGAGTTATCCCCAATACTACTGAGACTATTTCACAGTATAGAAAGGGATGGAGTACTCCCAAACTCATTCTATGAAGCCAGCATAACCCTGATACCTAAGCCAGGGAAAGATCCAACAAAGACAGAGAACTACAGACTGATGTCACTCATGAACCTAGATGCAAAAATCTTCAACAAAATTCTTGCCAACAGAATACAACAACATATCAAAAAAATAATCCATCATGACCAAGTGGGATTCATACCAGGGATGCAAGGCTGGTTCAACATCAGGAAAACAATTAATGTGATAAACCACATAAATAACACAAAAGACAAGGATCACCTGATTTTGTCCATTGATACAGAAGAGGTATTTGATAAAGTCCAACACCCATTCATGCTAAAAACTCTTAGCAAAATGGGCATAGATGGCAAATTCCTCAACACAATAAGGGCCATTTATACAAAGCCAGTTGCCCACATCATTCTGAATGGAGAGAGACTGAAAGACTTTCCCTTGAGATCAGGAACTAGACAAGGATGCCCACTCTCACCTCTCCTATTCAACATCGTGCTAGAAGTTCTAGCTAGAGCAATTAGACAAGACGAAGAAACAAAGGGCATCTGCATCGGCAAAGAGGAAGTTAAAACCTCCCTGTTCACACATGATATGATTGTTATGCAGAGAACCCCAAGGAATCTATAAGTAAGCTACTCAAACTGATAGAAGAGCTCAGCAAAGTCTCAGGATACAAGATAAACATAAGTAAATCAGTAGGATTCCTTTATACCAACAACGAGACTGTTAAGGAGGAAATTATCAAATCAATACCATTTACGATAGCCCCTAAGAAGATAAAGTACCTAGGAATTAATCTAACCAGAGAAACAACAGACCTTTACAAAGAGAACTACAAGCCTTTACTACAAGAAACTAAAAGAGACTTAAGATAAATGGAAAAACCTACCCTGCTCATGGATAGGAAGACTTAACATTGTGAAAATGTTTATTTTACCCAAAGCAACTTATTTATATAATGCAATCCCAATACAAGTTCCAGCATCATTTTTTAATGAGATGGAGAAACAAATCACCAATTTTGTTTGGAAAGGGAAGAAGCCCCGGATAAGTAAGGTACTACTAAAGAAGAAGAACACACTGGGAGGCCTCTCATTACCCGACCTTAGAACATACTACACTGCCACAGTGGTCAAAACAGCCTGGTACTGGTACAAGAACAGACAGATCGATCAATGGAACAGAATTGAGACCCCAGAGATGACACCATCTGCCTATGAACAGTTGATATTCGACAAAGGCCCTAAGACATTAAACTGGGGTAAAAACAGTATCTTCAACAAATGGTGCTGGCAAAATTGGTTATCCATCTACAATAAACTGAATCAAGATCCATATCTTACACCTTATACAAAAACCAACTCCAGCTGGATAAAAGACCTAAACATCAAATCTAAAACGATAAAGCTCATCCAAGAAAAGGTAGGAACAACAATGGAAGTTTTAATACACAATGAGGACAGACTCCAAAATCTGTCACAGAAACCTCAATCAACAGAAGAGAAAGTAGATAAATGGGAACTATTAAGAATCAAACACTTTTGCTCATCCAAAGACTTTATTAATAGAATTAAAAGAACACCCACAGAATGGGAAAAAATATTTGGCAACTCTATGTCAGACTGACGCCTGATCTCCATAATCTATAAGATACTACAAAATATCAATAAGAAGAAGATAAACCATCCAATTAAGCGATGGGCAAAGGAGATGGACAGACACTTGACTAAAGAGGAGATCCAGGCAGCCAAAAAACACAGGCGGACACGTTCACAATCTTTAGTTATTAAAGAAATTCAAATCAAGACAACAATGAGATACCATCTCACCCCACAAGATTGGCCATGATCCAGAAAACACAAAACAATAAATGCTGGAGAGGCTGTGGAGAAAGTGGAACCCTCCTACACTGTTGGTGGGGTTGCAAAATGGTCCAGCCTCTTTGGAAGGCAATCTGGGGCATCCTTTAAAAAATGGATATCGATATACCATTTGACCCAGTAATTCCACTACTTGGAATATATCCTACAGATTCAAGGCCTTTCACACCAATGGACACATGCACAAGAATGTTTACCGCAGCACAGTCCACGATAGCAAAAAGATGGAATCAACCCAGATGCCCAACAATAGAAGAATGGATAGGTAAACTATGGTACATATACTCAGTGGAGCACTACAGAATGATAAAGAATAACGATGATTCCAGGAAACATCTCCTAACTTGGTTTCAACTGGAAGACATTATGTTGAGTGAAAGTAGTCAGCAACAAAGGGACAAATACTGTATGAGACCTCTACGATAGGACCTCAGAAACAGACTTGTGTATAGAAGAAAAGACTCTTTGACAGCTGCAAGGGAGGGAAGGGAGGGGGGGAGGGGGGGAGGGTTTAGTTTAGATAGTTACTAGAAATCTAGTTGGGAGAAAGCAGTGATAGCATACATTAGAAACAAGAACAACATTAAGTGGACTTCAGCATAACTTGAGTACTCCTTCCATCTTGACTCAATACTGCAAGGATAGAGTAGCTGCGGCAGGGGATGGGGGACCATGCTCTTAGGCGAATTCCAGGCCAGTTGGCACAACTAGCATTTTGCTAAGAGAGCTCTCTGCACCCCACATTGGTGAGTGGCGTCTGGGGTCTTAAAAGCTGCCAAGCTGCCATCCGAGGGCACAGCAAATGGTCCCAACTCAGCAGGAATGGATGCTCACCGAGGACCAAAATGACATCCGATAAAGACAACTGAGAAGACAGAGAGATCCACAAGAGTGGGTGCCTACATTGACTTGGGACCAGAAGAACCAGATGGTGCCCGGCCACCACCAGTGATAGCCACGACGGAGCTCACAGAGAGGAGTTTCACTGGCAACACAAGAATAAAAAGGGGTGCATCATGAGATCTCTGCTAAAAGACCTCAACTGATGGTCCAGCGGTTTGGGGGCTCCTCTGAGAGCATGGCCCCCGGCCCTGATGCTGCCCTTTCCCATAAATTATAACAAAGATCCACTCTTTGGACAGGAATGGATTCGACTTGGCAATGCAGAGTGACCATATATCGGAAGCACTTTTGGTTCTATACATCTATAGGATATCATCTTGCTGACCTCTGGCTCGAGGAAGGGGAGTGGACGGAGAGGAGGGGAAAGGAGGTTGTTGGGAGCATGAGACATGTATGGAGCAGAGAGGAATAGTGTGCAGTCACCGGACAGGGAGAGCAGTGGAAGCTGCATATAGGTGGGCATGTAAATTTATACGTGAATGTACATTTTCACTCAGTTATGTTAAATAAAAAAAAAAAAAAAAAAAAGAAGAAAACCCTGTGGTGCAGTTCTACTCTGTCTTCTAGCGTTGCTGTGGGTTGGAATCCAATCAATGGCAATGGGTTTCTTTTCTTTGGTTTTTGTTTAGAAAAGTAATGGGGAATCGTTTACGCTGTGGCTGTGCATCCATCCCTGTGTACCCATTCTCTTCTTCTACCTTAGTAATAAGCCTCAGTCTATAGCTGAGCTCATGGCCACCTAGCATAAAGACGGTATTTTCAGCCCCTCTTGCAGCGAGGGCACTGGTTCTTCCAATGAGGTATAAAGAGAGTGACATGGAACTCTTCCAGGAAGGTTTGCAAAGTAAGGATATGATGGTTGGTGCTCAAAGAATAAAACTGGACCATCAGGGGGCAAGTACAGTTTGAAGACGGCAGAGCAGCAAGATAGAAGGGCCTGATCTCTGTGATTTCACAGTGGCCATACCTGCTCTGAGTTCTGGTGCTGGCCAAAGAATGTTGAATACACCATGGACTACCGGAAGAATGAACAAATCTGTCTTGGAAAACATATAGGCAGAAGGCTCCTTAGAAGCCAGGATGGTGAGACTTGGTCTTATCTGCTTTGGACATGTTATCAGGAGGGACCAGGCCCTGGAGAAGGACATCATGCTTGGTAAAGTGAAGGGTCAGCAAAAAAGAGGAACATCCCTAATGACACAGATTGACATACTGGGCAAGAATGTGCTCAAACATGCTGATGTTGGGACAGGACCAGGCAGTGTTTTGTTCTGTTTGTAGTGCATAGGGTCACCATGAGTTGGAACAAATTTGAGGTCACCTAACAATATAATACTGCTGGCCATGGACTCTTACCTCTAAGTTTACTTATTGAGAAATAAGCTTCTATCTTGTTTAAGCATCTGCTATTCAGTTTGTCTGTCACTCATAAGTGAATCTAATTCTAACTGACACTTATATCACTACCCATAAAATTTAAGTTAAATCTCTGTTTATCCTTTCTTGTGTCACCATGGAATTGAGTTTCTTTCAAAACCTGCTTACCAAACGTGGAAATAAGTTTCCCTGTAATTTTGAGGGGCTCTCTGTAATAACTGTCTTTGAAGAATTGTCAACTTGTAACTTTGAGACTATCTATATTTGTCCTCAGAAAGTACATTTGTTAGAATAGTTATTACAACAAATGGTGTTTGTTCACTTAAAGAGTAAACTACGTCTTAGGAAGTTGAATTTGTTCACCAATCTTGTGACTAATGACAGTGACTTAAAAAACCACCACTGCTGTTGAGGTGATTCCAACTCACAGTGACCCCACGCAGCAGAGCGGAACTACCCAGTGAGGCTTCCAGAGCTGCCAGTCTCTATGCATCCAGACTGTCACATCTTTCTCCTGCAGAGTCACTGATGGGTTCAAATCACCTTGTCAGTTATGCTATATGTATTCTATGTTCCCTGTGAGTAGGAAAAGGGTTCTGATTTCTATACTTACATCCCCTATCCACGTGACTTGGAGAGCTCCTGACCACTTCAACTACAGTTTTCCTAGACTGACCCCTGAACTTAATGATGGCTTTTTTTTTAAAAAAAAAAACTTCCTAGGTGATTCAGATTACCAGAAAGGACTAAGAATCTCAGCCCTGACCTGAACTTGCTAAGGTAAGAAAACAACCTTTTTTGAACAATTTTGATGAAGAAGGACCTTGGTGAAAACCTTGTTGTGTGTATGTTTAAATTAGAAGATGAGAGTTACATAATACATGTTTCCCTTTTTGTTTTGGTGGCCAAGAAACTCAGAGCTAAATTTTTGGTCTTCCTTGGTCTTAACAACATTTTTTTTTTTGTACTATTAACCTTGCTTTGTGGTTGTTACATCTGATTCACACTCTAAGCCTAGCTTGAGTTCTTTTCAGAGTTACATTGGTTACTAATGATTAAAGGATGAATGTCATCTGTCTCAGATTCTATGAGAGTGCCAACTGGGATGATAAGAATAAGAAAAAGAATGTTACCCTGTAGAATGAGGAAGCTCCTTTGAAAAGGTAGGGGATGGAAATGGAATGAGATGTCCCAGTAAAAATCAAACAAGGGTACGCAGAAAGGAAAGAAAGGAAAAAGAAACCCTCAAAGAGCCTTAAAAATCAAGGAAGAGAGGAGGGGAGGAGAGGCTGCAGCTTTGGTGTGTGGACACAAACACCATTTGGCCATGTAGCAGATTTATGGGATCTCTACACACGTGAGAAGAAAACATATGTGCAATTTACTTCTTGCATTACAGTCACCTGTTTGACATTTTTTTTTTTTTTTGTAAATTGGGACGTGAAGGATGATAGAAACCAGGAAAACAGCTCACTCTTTTAATAAGAGAAAACAGAAAAGACTGTTTACTCAGCTGAACTCCTGGTGCTTTCTAAGCAAAGACGCCTCGTACAGGTCAGTGCTCTGGATCAACCCACATTTCAGGGCCGGTTATCTGGTGAGACTGGAAGGGAACTCGGCATGTCCCCACCCACTTTCCAGGAGCTGTCCAATCCCCCTGCAGGAGAAGTCCCAGCAGCCCCTCACTCCACATCAGCACGTGAAGGGATTGAGTCTAGGTCAGCACTAGGGCTTAAGCAGGTGGGCAGGCTAAGTACCAACCAGGTGAGTTCAGAGCCCCAGACCAAGGAAGAATCAAAGCAAATGTCATCAAGAGATGGGCCAGGGCCAGGGCCAGGGCCAGGGCAAGGAGGCCCAGCCTTGTCAGAAGCAGCACCCTAACTGAGACAGCCAGATGAGGGGTGGAGAAGAGGTGAGAGAGCTAGGGTTTGGCTGGAATATGGGAGCTGAGTGAAAGCTGGCAGCACTGGAAGAGGATTAGCTGGTCTGGATAGGAGGCACAGAAGTCACCCAACAGGTAGACCTCTCCCTCACTGAAAGAGAGAGGATAATGTCCACCAGTCCTGCCTCAAAGGGCCAGTGTGAGCATCAGTGAGGTGACAGGCATGGATGTGCCATTACGTGGGTGATTTACATTCTGACGTCTTTATTTATTCAGGCATGTAACTTATTTACACAAGGTATCTAATGCATCTAGTCTTGATTCAGACTCATAGCAACCCTATAGGCCGGAATAGAGCTGGCCCATAAGGTTTCCAAGGAGAGGCTGGTGGATTCGAACAGATAAACTTTTGGTTAGCAGCCGTAGTTCTTAACCACTGCACCAGCAGGGCTCCTGGAAAGATACCAAACCCAAACCAAATCGGCTGCTGTCCAGTTAATTTGAACTCACAGTCACTCTATACACAGAGTAGAACTGCGCTACAGGGTTTCCAAGGAGGGCCTGATGGATTTGAACTACTGGCCTTTAGGTCAGCAGAGGTAGCTTTTAACTACCGCACCACCAGGGCTCCAAGGAAGACATAGTAGAAACTAAATCCGCTAACCAGAGTCACCTCATTAGGGTTCTCCAGCCACCACTGCAGCAATACCAAAAGGTGCCTGAAGGTGGGGCCCTTGCGCACTTGCCTACGCTCAGGTTTCCTTCTGATGGTTTTTCCCAACCCTTCCTTGTACCTGTTCTCATTTGTTTCCTAGTTCTCCCGATTCCCAGTCTCACAAGTTTCCACTCTACTTGTTGCTGGAATATGTCGAAGTCGAAGTTTCGCTGCACTTAAATCTGTTTACGAGCATCGTTCCCACCTCCTCCAGCTTCCTGGGTGCACTTATCTCCTGTATCCGCCCAGTATACAAACCCTTCCCAGGCAAGCGTGGACTCGGTGTGGTGGCTTTCACACTGGGCTTGCCCTACCTTTACAAGTGGGAACCAGGCCCATGCAAAGGGCCCAGCGTAAATCCCTGTCCTCTTCTGGAACAGCCAGGCTACAGACCGAAGCCTAGAACACATAATCACGAGGCTTGACCTTATTAGCCAAATCACTGGAAACACCACTGGCGTAGTGGTTAAGTGTTACGGCTGTTAACCGAAACGTCGGCAGTTCAAATCCACCAGATGCTCTTTGGAAACTCCATGGGGGTAGTTCTATTCTGTCCTCTAGGGTCACTAGGATGTAATGACAAATGTGTAGATTACAAATGTGTAGACACATTTTGATGCAATGACAGTGGATATCCAAGCCACTGCAACGGGTTTCCCGGAATGCATGAGTCATGCTTATTTATCTTTGGTTCTTGTCCTTTCTGTAAAGTCCAGGACAGGAGTGTTCAAAGAAGTAGGTGCTAAACCACTGTCTGCCAAATTAAAATGACAGCTATTTCCAAGAGTGCAAGTTCTGAAGCCAAAACGCTTTGGGTTTTATTCCTGGTGCTGCCAGTTTACTGGATCAGTGACCAAATCTCAGCAGGCTACATGGCCAGCGAACTCTAGGTTCCAACCTGGGAATTGGGATCAGATGTGTCCTGCAGGCTTGCCTGGCACATAGAAGCTCAGTAAATTACAGCTACCTTTAAAGAATTGAGATACGATTTACATGCTATAAGGTATAGCCTTCTAAAGTGTACTGTTCAGTGGTTTGTAGTAGACTCACAGAGGTCTGCATTCACTACTACCATGACCACTAATTCCAGAACATTCTCACCACCTCTAAAAGAAACCCCAGATCATTAGCTGTCACTCCCCCATCTCTCTACCCCAGCCCTGACAATCACTAATCCACTTTCTGTTTCTATGCATTTGCCTATTCTACACATTTTGTAAAAATGGAGTTATACAATATATATTCTTTTGTATCTGGCTTCTTTCACTTAGTATACTATTTTCAAGATGCATCCATATTGTATCATTGTGTCAGTACTCAATTCTTCTTACTTGATAAATAATATTCCATTGAATGTTTATACCACATTTTCTTTATTCATTTCATTAGCTGATGGACATTTGAATTGTTTCCATTTTTCTGGCTATTATAAATAATGTTGCTATAAACCTTTGTGTGCACGATTTTGTGCTTTCAATTCTTTTGGGATTTACCTAGAATATCACTGCTTGGGTCAAATAATAATTTATATTTAACTTTTTAAGGATGTTCCAAACTTTCCCAAAGTAAGTACACCATTTTACATTCTCAGTGATGATGTATAAGGTTTCAGTTTCTCCACATTCTCATCAGCACTTGTTATTGTCTTTTTGATTGTAACCATTGAAATGCTATCTCATTGAGGTTTTTACAGCTAATTTTGAACAGTAAAAAGCTGTATCTCAGTCAGGACTTAGACTGGTTCTATAAGCCCCGTGGAGAAAAAAATAGGAGTAGTAGTGGGAGCTCCAGGGAGCAAACCTTGGCTCCATGTAAGAAAGATGTCACGGGAGTCTTGGCTCTCTGAAGCTGAGATGGGATACCTCAAGGGCTGGTGCTTCGCTTGGCCAGTCCCTTGGAAAGAATGCTGGGAAGGAGACTCAATATCTGATGGATGGTTGGACTAGACTATTTTTAGAGTTCCTTCCAGTGCACCATTGCCTTATTTCCTGAGTCTAGTTCAGTCCTTTCTCATTACTTCCAGGATTAATGTGCTAACATATAAATCTGGGGATCTGGTAAAAGTATTAATTCCATAGCCCGGGTCCTTACTAAGTGGCCTCAGTTTATGTCATCACTCTCTCATGATTCCATTCTGTGCCAGCCTAGCACCAATCTGCTTCAGCCACGCCAAATGACCAGCCATTTCTGCAGCACACAGTGTTGGTTCATAGCTTCCTGCCTTTGCACCCACTGTTCATTTCCTTTCTCTTTCCACCCTCTCTATGGAGTAAAGGCCTACTTTGAAGACACTGATCAAACGTCACCTCCTTGGGAACATTCCCCGAGAGCCCCAATGCCTATAACAGAGTTAGTCACACAGTTCCCCTCTTACTCTACAGTATGTGTATATAATCCTAATATACTGTTTATATCACAGCATTGCTATGATTTATGTTTTTACCACACTCTGTAGGAAGCATGAATTGTTTATCTTCATTCTCCCCAAATTCATACATACTAGCCCTTGCCACCACTCACGGTGACATTGTATGTTAGTTGCCGAAGCCCGTCACCCACAAGGACCTCTGTGAGCAAAGCCACAAGCCTATGTGTTGGCGGGCAGACGCATCTCACCCCTGACATATTTCTGGCTGTATACTTTTCATCCTAATTAAACTCTCCTCAAAAATACCCCCTCATCTCCCTGCACAAGGACAAATGCTGAGCCCAGGAATGCCCAGCCCGGGAATGCCAAGGCCGGCCCAGCCCCACTGACTTCCCCCAACTGCACATCTCCCCCCGTGTGAAAAGAATTACCCTTAGAACAGTTTAAGAAAGGCATCGGGTGGGGGACGGTAGGTGTTTACTGTCCCCACAGGAAGAGATAAAGAGCAAAGTAGGAACAAATAGAGATTATAACTTTTAGACCCCTCCTCCTGTACCTTTTAACCTTGAGGTAGAGGTAAGGGCTGATTGAGCTCGGGGCATAACTTTGTTTTCACTGTCAATTATCACCACAACACACCTGCCTCGGGCCATTAATCTAGAAAGCCTTGACAATTAACAAGAAAAAGACCACGAGGTTTTGGTTTCAAGTTAGCTAATAGCTTATGTGGTCAGGGGGCAGGGTGAAAATCACGTCACCTCAAGTTAGCCAATAGCTTGTGCGGTCAGGGAGCAGGGTGAAAATCACGTCACTTTGACTATAAAAATAAAGAAAGACAGACCTTTTCAGGCTGCCATTTTTTCTCCAAAACACTTTTCTGTCTCTCAATTCATTTCCTCGCTGATGCCTTTCCCTCCCTCCGTGGGGTCCCCAAAAAGATGTCGGGGCTAGCTCCCGGCAGTTAGTTTCCCGGTTTGCCCTATCTCTGACACTGAACAGTGAGCTCCACGAGTTCAGGGACTTACCCTGTTTTTTCTTGGATCCCTGACACTTAGTCCAGTTCCTGATACTTTGTAGGCCCTCAAGCAATACTTACGGGATGAATGAATGACAGTTAAAGCAATCAATGAATGGATAACTGAATCCTGTGAATTTATCTGCCTTAAATTATAGAGGTCTTCCCACTTTACTCTGGGGATGGTTCACTGCAATGGATGATGATAACAGCTAAGTAACACTACAAACATAGCCAAATATGTTCATTTTCAGTTGCATTACGGGTAGGAATTCCATGTAATTAAGATTCAATGAGAACCAGGCTTGAGTTAAGATTATGTTTAGACTCAGGCCCAGGACACTGTCCAAGGGCTCAGAATAAATCCCAGTGACGTTAAAAGACTGTGGCCTCTGGGAAAGTCAGAGAGAAAAAGAAAAAAAGGGCCAGCATTAGGACCCGATTGCTCTTGGATTCTGATGTCCCTGCCCTCACATCTGCCACAATAAACCGGTGCATGTGGGACAGGCTGGCAAAAGTGCTAACGGCCAAAAGGCTGTGGACCCATGGACAAGGCGGCTCTGGCTCCAGGACCAGCACATGCTCCAGTGGGTTTTAAAACTGCCAAGCGAGACTGATCATAGCACTTTTGTGTTTGTGGGCAGTAAGGCAAACGTGGGATAGTGCATGGTTTGAAAATGGCATGTAGTCTGAGATGAGATGAGATGAGACCCAGCTCGGTTCAGTTCAACTCAACGAAAAATTGAAGCGAACATTTACTGAGCTTCTCATGAGGCATGGGGTAGAAAGCAAACAGGTAAAAAATCTCGCCAGGTCTAACTCTGCTTACCTAGGAACTTATCCCCATCGCTCTCCCTGTTTGCTCACTCTGCTCCAGCCACCCTGGTCTCCTTGCTGTTCCTGGCACATGCCAAGGATGTACTTCCCCAGGGCCTTTGCACTGGCTGTTCTAGCTATTTGCCTTGTGTGATCTTTCCCCCAGATATCCATATGACTTTCTTCTTCATTTCCTTCAGGTCTCTGCTTGAGTATTACCCACTTATAGAGATGTAAAACAGTACCTTCTATCATTTGTGCTTAGTTTTACTACTGAGTTTTAATTCTTTTTATACCACTTTTTTGTACCTGATATTTTGTGATTTAGGAGTTTGTTTCTTGCATGTATTCTCCAGAAGAACATAAGTCTCTTGAGGCAGATATTTTGCCTGGCATCTGGAAGACACTCTATAAATATTAGTTGAATGGATGAATGAATGCCAACATCTATAGTTGGTGATCCTGCAATGGTCCCAGCCCTTGAAGAACTCATCATCTAATGTGAAAAACACAAGAAAAGAAGCTACTGTGCCCCACTCTGAAAACTGTTATGATAGAGGAATGCACAAAGTCTCCTGGAGAACAGAAGAGGAATGCCCAGTTCAGCGGGAGTTGAGAGGAACCGGGTATGTTGGGAAATGCTGCCCTGAGCCTGGACAGGGAGGGGAGAGGGGCTTGGGAGAAGAATCCAGGCAGAAGAAATCTAATGAGGAAATGTAAAGTAAGTTTGGGGGACACGGTACGGATAGCCCACCACCTGTCTGCCTGTTTGTCATGCTGTGGTGGCTTGCATGGTATTGTTATGCTGGAAGCTATGCCACAGTTATTTCAGTTACCAGCAGGGCCACCTATGGTGACCAGGTTTCAGTGGAGTTTCCACACTAAGACAGACTAGGAAGGAAAGCCAGGTGATTAAATTCTGACAATTAGCCCACAAAAGCTTTATGGAACACAACAGAACACTATCAGACTTGATTGCTTCGAACATATCATCAGGAGGACCAGTTAGGAACTAGAACTGGGTGCAAGTGATAGGGGGTATGGTCAAAGATAGTTTCTATGAGTAGGTGATGTTTGAGAAGAGACCTGAAGGCAGTGCAAAGATCCTGGAGCAGACCCATCCTTGGCCTGCGCCTGGTACAGCAAGGAGTCCAGTGCAGCTGGAGCAGCAGACACCATGCTGTGTGAAGCAGAGGGCCATCAAGGGCGGGGGAGACCCTCTAGTGATTGTGAGGGTGATGCAAAACCAGGAAGCCTTGTGTTCTGTTGTACGTAGGGTTGCTGTGAGTCAGAGTAGACCCGATGGCAGCTATCGACAATAATAGATGGATGGGAGACGGCGAAGATAAACCCAAGAGATAGTAAGTGCAGACTAGAGCACTTATAGAGCAGGCTGTTCACTTAATTTGTTTCCTATTTATTGACTGTGTTCTTGGAGCAAGGTTGTGTGCTGAGTTTTGTGCAGGACACAGGACCAAAAACCTAGACTCAGGTGTTCAGTCTAGCAAGGGAGCTTAATGTGCTCAAACCTGATTTTCCAGGGCAGTGCCCCAATTTCAAAAAAAATCTGTTTGGCTGTCTTTAATTACACTTGTTTACATGTTAGATCATGTTGTCTGATTGGTGGATTGCAGCAGCAAGTAGCCAGAATGGGAAAAAGGGCTGGTAACTCTCATGCCATACAGACCAGGAAAAGTGATTTGTGGGACATTTGTACAAAGTGCTATCGGGTTCTGAAGAGGTATAGTACCCTCTAGAGGAAGAATTTTGGAGGCAGTGGAACCTCCTGAGGTCAGGGTTAGGATTTTCAACAAGTGGTCCTTGGCTTTGTTCATTTTTTGACTTCTGGGTAGCACAAACCGTTGGTGGTTGACTTGCTAATCTAAAGCAGTCCCTAGGTGACATAAATGGTTTGTATCTGTCTGCTAACCTAAAGGCTGGTGGCTGAAACTCATCCAACATGTCATGGAAGAATGGCCAGATGTCTGCCTTTGGAAAGACTGTAGCTAATAAAACCCCATGGAGCAGTTCTGTTCCCTAACAATCAAGGCCACCATGAGTTGGAACCAGTTGGATGACAATAGGTTTGTTTTATTTTATTTTTTCTTACTAATAAGTACACTTTCTACAAGCAGCTAATAGAATGCAGTGTGACAAAACACTGCACAGGGCTCGCTCTAGGCTTAGGCCTAGGCTTGAAATTGAATGGAAGCCTGGAAAAATATCCACCTTCTTTTGCTAGCAAGCTTGGCCTGAATTCCACAAGTCTAAACCAGAGTGTCAGAGACTTAGCCAAATTCCTCATCCCAGTTCCAGAGAATTGTGGAAGGCTTCACAGGAAATGCTCTTACATGCAGGAAAATACAAACTATAGGGAAAAATAATTAAAATGAAGCAAAATCAACTGTCAACCCCAAATTCCAAAACTTCCTGGAGTTGTAAAATCCACTTAATTTATATACCTGGCTAAGCATGTACGTAATGAACTCCATATGTAGTGCCAACTTCAACCTTGCTTCCTGATGATGATACTGTCATAGCTTTTCGAATCTAAAGCAGCAACAGCGATTGAGACGTGATTTCAAAGTTGTCCCTACGGCAACCTTCTGATTTCCAACTGACCAGTCACTGTAGGACTTTGGCCAACTCTCATGAGTTTTCTAGGTTCAGTTTCTTGAACTGCAAAAAGCAACCCTAGTTGGTCTTCCCAACTGCTGGCTCTCCTATGAGGATCCAGGTAGAGTGTACACGTGGAAGACCCAGAGACCTAGAAGTGTTCACTCCAAGATGTCTCAATGATGGCTGTTGCTGGAAGCTCCTTGCAAGCCATGTGGCTGCCATTCTTCCTTATGCTTCCCAGAAGGATTTGTGCTTCCTGAAAAAAATGCAGCATCGTGGTTGGGCTGAGCTGGCTTCTTCCCAGGGCCCTCAAGCTTTTGCAATTTCTTGCTCACACAGGCCATCAGAGGGCTCATGAATTAACTCCTTAGTTGTTCTCCGCTGAACAGACTACTGTTTTCATGCCCGTTCTCTCTGCATTGATGTTTTATTCACACCACTGCATGTCATTTTCAAAGAACAGCAATTCTCAAATTGGAAATGATTCAAATGACCAGCAATAGGGGAGCTCTTAAGCAAATTACAGTGCATTCACAAGATGGAATATTTTGCAGTCATTAAAAATGATGTCTGTAAGTGTTTTGTTGTAGTACCAGGAAAAATGCTTTTGGTAAACTAGAAAGTGAAATAAGAGAAAGATATAAAATTATACATGCCCAGTACAGCTATTGAAACACCTTGGAATTTATACTTAAAAGCAAAAAAAGAGATAAGAAAGTATACAAAAAATAATTCTAGCTACCTTTGGGCTATGCCACCAGGGTTTCTTGTAGAATTTAATTTTCTTTTCCTTCCTAGTTTCTTTCTATTTTCCAAATAAGCACATATTATTTTTACAGTAAAGATATGATAATCTAAAAATACAAATTCACAGCACCTTGTAGTTGTAAAATGATGCTGTCCACGGGGAGGGAATGGAAAGAGGGGTGGGGGCAGGCAGGGAGAGTGTGATTAAATCAATAAACAACAAACAACCATAGACTTTGTTTGCTAAGTCAGAGAAACACAAAGCCAGCTCCAACGCTGTGTCTAGGGGGCCAGCGACCAGACGGACTGACTGCCTGGTGTTTTTCCATACCATGTGAAACCCAGCTCCTGCTGGCAGCTGCCAATATCACTGTTTCTGAAGGTATAAAAAAGACTGGAAACTTGGCACCACGGTGGCCTGAGCTCAACAGTATGCTGTCGCTCTCTGTGCAGGCCTCCTGCTCCCAGATGTTTGGCTTCCCTCCACCCCTCGCCATCCTGGGTCAGCTCGTGGTGTAGAGTAGGAAGCTTCCTGAGCTAATTTTTACTCACGTTCTTTTTTGGATTTTTCCTGACTGTGCAAAAGATTCATGGGCAGACATAAGACATACAAAGGATTTCTCATTTCAGGCAGAGGAGAAAGAGCTGGAAGCCCAGGAGGGCCCATGTGACTTTGAGTGGGACCATTCAGGCAAAGGAAGAAGACCAACTGGTGACCCTAGAGTCCGAGAGGTCACTGCTCAGTCAAGCCATGAGCTCCTCATCTGTCTGTGGGAAGATGTCTTGCAGGAACCTTCTCACTCCCTGTTTTTCCCTCTCCATCTTCCTCTGGCTGGGCATCAGACTAATCTTTCCGTCTTCCAGCTGCTCTGTACCAGGCCCTGTTCAGTGGCCAGAGAGTGAGGGACCACCACAGCCCAGTTTCTGCCAGTGAGCAGCTCAAAGTCTAGCAGCAGAGACAGATGTGAAAGCCAAGAACGCCAGAGCAGGGACTGGTACCCCTGGCTCAGCCACTTACTAGTGAGGCTCAGTGACCTTGGCCAAGTCCTTGAACTTCTCTCAGTCTCACCCTTATCGCCCGTAAAACAGAAAGAGTGGCGGTGTCGTGACAGCTGGTTGTGAAGTTTTAGAGGGGTAATCTGGGCAAGGCACCCATCACAGAGCTGGGCACATGCCAGTGCTCAATGTGTTATACTGAATCACCGAAGGCTTCCTGGAGGAGGCCTTCTCCCGCCTCAGCTGGGGTCAGGGGTCCTGTAAGGGGTTCACAGCAGGGGTGAGGTTGCAGCTGAGTCTTGAAGGATGAGCAGGTATCTGTATTTTGCTCATGCCTCTTACCCTCTGCAAACTTTCAGCCTTACCCTGATGGTGAAGGACAAAGGCCCCAAAGACACTGAAATCCAAACCGAAACCAGAACCCACAGCCATCAAGCCAATTCCGACCCACAGAGACCCTACAGGGCAGAGCAGAACTGCCCCCATAGAGTTTCTATGGGGCACCTGGTGGATTTGAACTGCCAACCTTTTGGCTATCTGTGATAGTGCTTAACCACTGCACCACCAGGGTTTCCAAAGACACCTGCAGGACCTACGTTTCTCTGACACTTTAACTCAAGAGAGGGTATTCTGTATGTTCGCCTGCTGGTTTATATCTAATTCCTAGAGCCCTCTATGGGGCCAGATGTGGAGCTGTAGTGGCTGGAGGGTGGGAACACTGAGGGGCAGGGATATCAGAGGACAGGATATCGGAAGGTGGGGACACTGGAAGGTGAGGTTATTCGGAGCCAGTGTCATCAGGGTCAGCAGTTTCTTACCAACAATAGAAAAGTATTTAGTGTTTTGTTCTTAGCTGCCACTGAGTCAATTTACTTATAGTGACACCATGTGACAGATTGCCCTAGCGGCGTTTCTAGGCTGTAATTTTTATAGAGAAACCTGGGTGGTGTAGTGATTAAGTGCTACGGCTGCTAACCAAAAGGTCGGTAGTTCAAATCGGCCAGGTGTTCTTCTATTCTGTCCTGCAGGGTCACCTATGAGTTGACAGCAGTGTTTCTTTCTTTCTTCTTCTTCTTCTTCTTTTTTTAAATCTTTACAGGAGGACATCACCAGGTCTTTCTCCTCTAGAGCTGCTGGGTGGATTCAAACCAGCAATCTCTGGGTTAGCAGCCAGTTAACCAGCCACACCCCTGCGAACCAGCTTAAGGCCAACCCAGGTTCTACTCCTGCTGGAACCAGCTGGTCTTTACTCCCTCACTTATTGAGATTTCTGACCTGGGAGCCTTTTGCAGGGACTCGTCCTGCCTACAACACCTTACCAGCCTCCAACACTCAAATGCCCGACCTTATCCATCTTTCAAAATCTGCCTCAAATCCTGCCTCCCTGCTTCCCCTGGCAGTTCATTTGTACCTCCCTGCTGCCACTCTGCATTTTTCTTCTTGCTTTGAAGATTAATGAGCTGCACAGGGCTAGTGCCCTGGGAGCCCACCTGGGACCCTCCTCTCGCCACAGGGCCCGACACTCAGCAGCAAAGTGTAGCAGGGGTGGGAATGAGTTCTGGAGCCAGCTGGCTGGGCGCAGAGTCTCACGCTGCCACTGTCAAGCCCTGTGACCTTGGGTGAGTTACCTAGCCTTTCACTGCCTCAGTTTCCCTGTCAGCATGTCAACAATAGCTCCTGGGATTCTTGTAGGGGATAAACAATTTAATCCATGTTACACTGGAGCCTGGCACACATCAGTATTCAGTGACGCTCAGCTATGACTATTAGTCTGCTTCAGGACCTCTGGTGGTACAGTGGTTAAAGCTTGGCTGCTAACCAAAAAATCATTGGTTCAAATCCCCTAGCTGTTCTGCTAGAAAAACAACCTGGTGATCCGCTTCTAGGAAACTCTGTGGGGCAGTGCTACTCTGTCCTATAGGGTTGCTATGAGCTGAAATCCATTTGACGGTATACAGCAGCAATTAGTCTCCTTAGAGTGGACGCTCACTGCGTGTTCACCAGAACCAATGAAAGAACAATGAACTGAATAGAAACCGGAAGCCCAAGCCAGAGAAAAATCTAGGAGGAAAAGAGAAGAGGGCAGGGGGAGCATAGTAAAGCTGGAATGTTTCGGTCCTAGGTCTTCTGACTTTTTACTTTTCAGGGAATCCTAAGCCCCCCTCTTATTTAATTTTAATAGAGTGTATTTTTTAGAGCAGTTTTTGGTTTACAGTAAAGCTGTGGAAAGTATAGGAAGTCCTATGTACCGCCCTCCACATACACTGTTTCTCTGATTAGAAATATCTCACATTTGTGCAGTACACTTGTCACCACTGAGGAACCAATACTGATACATTATTATTGACTGAATTCTGTAATCTGCATCAGGGTTCACTCTGTGTTGTACAGTCCTATGGGTTATGACAAATGCATGATGTCATGTATCCTGCCTTACAGTATCATACAGAAGAGTTTCACTGGCTTAAACATGCCCCATGCTCCATCTGTTGATTCCTGGCTCTCCTGTTTATGCCTCACCTCCTCCCTAGCCCCTTGGCATAGTGCATGGCTGAGAAGGTGGACTCCCAACCCCAGCTTCCACATTAGTGTTCCAGCTCCACCCCGGAAGTTCTGTGTAACCTGGGCAGGCTACATAACCTCTCTGAACCTCAAGTTCCTTATCTAGAAGATGGAAATTTTAATAGTAAAGGATGATGCTAAAGCATTCATCATAAGGTGTTCGCTCGCTAATTCTTTTCAGGAGGAAACTGCCAGGTCCTTCTTCTTAGTCTGTCTTAATCTGGAAGCTCAGCCTGTCCACCACGGGTGACCCTGCTGGTAGCTGAACGCCGGAGGCATAGCTTCCAGCACCACAGCAACACGCGAGCCCCCACAGCATGACAAACTGACAGACGAGATCAATCCGTCAGGAGGGATCAATCCCTGGAGAAGGACATCGCACTTGGTAGAGTGTCAGCGAAGAAAGAGGAAGTCCTTCAGCAAGACGAAGTAGCTGCAATGATGGACTTAAGCATAAAACCAACGGTGGGCATGGCACAGGGCCAGAAGTGTTTTATTATTTGTACACAGCATGGCTGGGAGCCAGAATCGACGGCACCTACCAGCAAAGTGCTTCTCAGACTGTCGTGGGGACTGCTATTAGGAGCCCCTGAGTCAATGCCAATGCATAGTGGCCTCACGTGACAGTAAAACTGTCCCTATAGGGTTTTCTTGGTTGTAAGCTTTACAGAAGCAGATCATGGGGTCTTCTGCCCACAGAGCAGCTGGCGGGTTAGGATAGCCAGCCTTTTGGTTGGCAGCTGAGTGCCTAACCATTGGGAAACCAGGCTCCTGTGTCAGGATTAAGGGGTCCAATACATTTAGAACAGAGCCTGGCACACAGAAACTACTAGGTAAATTTTAACGGTGATGATGATGGTGGGTGCTTTAAGAAATTTAGCTCTAAGACAATCAAGTCACAGAAGCATGGGATACGACTTAGCATGTGAGTTGCTCCCTGGCCCTGCAGTCATTACCCTTCCTTTGTTGCTTTGAGAGTGCAAATTTTCTTTTCAAATAGACACTTCCATGATGATGAATGTGTTCTATATTTGTGTTGCCCAGTACAGCACAAATGCATTCACCTGTATCTACTGTGTGTCTGAAATCCGGCTAGCTGTTTTATTTTATTTTAATTGAATTTCATTTAAACTTAAATAGCCACACGCAGCTAGTGGTCCTCTACTGGACAGTGCAGCTCTAATTCCTTAGACTTCATGTCATTTCCCTACAAAGTCAAGAGAAGCTGGGATTGGGCTGAACGAGTCCTGGTAGCGCAGTAGTTAAGTGCTCGACTGCTAACCAAAAGTTGACTGTTCAAACCCACCAGCTGCTCCATGGGAGAAAGATGTAGCAGTGTGCTTCTGTAAAGATTACAGCCTTGGAAACCCTATGGGGCAGTCCTACTCTGTCCTCCAGCGTTGCTATGAGTCAAAATTGACTTGACAGCAACAGGTGGGGGTTTGGAGTGTTGACCTGACCAGACTGCAGTGACAGCCAAAGTAGCAGGATGCGGAGAAGAACAGGAGGTTGAAATGAACAAGTTTGGCAGTGGATGCATCTGATCATACTGAACCCACTTGTTGGGATCATATTGAACACTCTTGTTGGGATCCCACTAAACCCGCTTGTCGGGCTCCCACTAAACCCGCTTGTTGGGGAAGAGCATGTTTGGGAACTCGAGCCCCTGAGCCGGTCACTTGTGGTCCAGAGCAACAGCTCCCTCTCAGTTGGGAAAAAAGCCCACCAGCAACTGAGCGGCAGCCTTTCGACAAGCTTTGGGGGCTGGCGGTGTTTAACAGCCCAGAAGCTGGTGAAGCTGAAGATTTGCCCTGGTGCTTCCCCCCAGGGAGGACACCTGTCAAATCTTGTCTTACCTTTCCGTCGCACAGCTTGCTGCTAATTTATCATGCCTGAGCCAAGCCAGGGAAGCCTCGTTATGCTGAGGTGTTATATTCGGAGGCTGGAGGCCTTCCCCTGGCCGCTGCTGCTCCAAGGCCTGAAAGTTCTGTGGACTGGCCCTGCCTGAACTTTGGAGCCCATCTAGCCCAGTAAACTGCGGAGAGATTCACTATCCCGTGAGGTTGGGGGTGGTGCGCAGAGGTCCCTCAAGGCCCATCCATCACAGGTCCCAAAGTGTGGGAGATATTTATTGGGCACCTAGTCTGTGCGAAGAGTCCTTGGGTGGCTCAAATGGTTAAGCACTCAGCTACTAACCGGAAGGTTGGTGGCTTGATTCCACCCAGAGGTGCTGGGAAAGAAAGCCCTGGCAATTTACTCCCACGAGATCACAGCCATCAAAAATCCTACGGCATGCAATTCTACTCTGAAACACATGGGGCCGCCACTGAGTCAGTTCTGACTTACGGCGACCCCATGAATTGACCCAATGGCAACTGGTTTTTGGTTTTTCTGTGTACACCCCCCATACCCACATGCAGCCCCGGTGGCGTAAGTGGTTAATCGCTGGGCTGCTAACCAAAACATATGCAGTTTGAATCCACCAGCTGCTTCTTGGAAACACCGTGGGGCACTTCTACCCTATCCTATAGGGTCTCTGTGAGTCAGAACCAAGTTGACAGTTGCAGATTTGGTTCCTTTGTTTTTTTGGAAGCAATATCAGGCAGACAAAAATCACAAAAGGGCTATTTATTGACTTTAAGTAACTTAAAAATGGAATAGCTTGGGGGATGAAAGCAAGGCAAACACACAAAACGGCACTAGCTTGTTCTTCAAAGCACAGCCCATTGACCAGCAGCCTTAGCCCTACGTGGGAGCTGGGCAGAAATGGAGACTGTCATCCCTAAATAGTTCCTAACAAAGGCATGTGGCTGTATTTTCAATAAAACTTTATTTATAAAAACAGGTGCTGAGGTAGATTTGGCCGACTGTAGTTGGCCAACCCCTGCTACAAGGATTTAGAGAACCACAGGTAAGTTGTGAAGGAGACCTAGTGGCACAACGCATTATGCACTCAGCTGAAAAGGTAGGCATCAGAACGCACTCAGTGGGTGGGGAAAAAAGACCTGCCCATCTGCTTCCATAAAGATTATGGCCAAGGAAAGACTGTGGGGCAGTTCTGTTCTGTCTCATGGAGTTGGTATCATTGGAAATGACTTGATGGCACCTGATGACAATGACAAATGGATCGTCACTCACACTTTGAAAAGCACTATACTTAGTTTTTACCCCGGCCACGTGAAAAACATTGTAGGCAATGCTCAAGTTACAAACTGATAGTGTTTTAAAACCTTTTTTAAGTCACTTCTTTAAAATTCAACCTGCATTTATTTACAGGAACAATTTACATGATGGTTAGACTTCTAGGCCAGCTTGGGAAAGCTCACATATGGCCCTGCAGGAAACAAGGGTGATATTTTCTCCTGAGGCTGTGACATGTTCCCGTCACCCACAGACTCTGAGTTCCCCGAGGACCTGAGCAGGCATTTGAGGGGACTATAAAATGTGTCAGATGTGATCACTGCCACAGGATGACACTGGGCTAGCACTCTTCCTTTGGGAAAAGGCATCCTGAGTTCCTGCTTAGGACGCCAGAAGGTTCTTTCTCTTTCTTCTTTCTTGCCATTGATGTTCCTAAAGCGTTAGCTCAAGGAATCCCTATGTTGAGGCATTATTTTGGCTCTAAGCTGTGTTACGTAAGTCAGTTGTAAGATAGGTAGCTAATAAGAGTCAAATACAGTGGACTGTGCAAATAATTCACTTGTGTATTGTTTTTAAAAATGTAGTGGACTTTTGTCAAAGTTCTTGGGTGTCCAGATCCACTGGTGACCTTACTATGTCTTGAGAACTTTCCAAAGTGTAAGTCCATGGTTCTACAAGACAGATATTCACTTCCCTAGCCTTTCTAGAAGCTATAGTGCAGACATGTGACTCAGGAGTCATGGATTGGGAAGCAAGTGATGAGGCCTATGTGTTTCATAGAATTCATGCTGAGAAGACATTCCACTTTCAGGGGCAATGATGACCGAGTTCCTGCTGGGAGGGTCCAATGCCCAGTGTCAAGATGTGAGGCCAAGTGTTTATGCCCAGCCCTGGTGTGTGGAACCTCTGCTGGATGGGTCCTGGGGTGCAAGGTGTGCACTGTTCCAGGTTGCATAGCCTGGAAGCCTGGTTGTCTAGCTTCAGTGCCCACCAGATGCCTTGTTGCTGTTCTTGGTTACTATCAAGTCGACTCCAACTAACAGTGACCCCATGTGAGTAGAAGTGCTTCATAGGGTTTTTTGGGGGGCTGCAATCTTAAGAGATGCAGACCACAAAGATTTTTATTCTGTTACCACTGGCTGGATGGGTTTGAACTGCCAACCTTTAGGTTAGCAGTTGAATGTAAACAGCTTGCACCACCGAAGGACCTTAGAAGTCTTCTTGAACTCTAGTAAACATTTATACTCCTCTATTGTAGGTCATGGGGTCCTGGCAGTACATTCATTGACTGCTCCTTCCAACCCTATGGGGCAGTTCTGTTCTGTCCTATAGGGTCATTATGAGTCAGAATTGACTCAATGGCAATGGTTTTTTTTTTTTTTTTTCCTTAAATCACAGGTCACACTTGGCTCAGCTGGGTAGAATCAGGTGTGTTTCTTTCAGTGGGAGTCCTCACAACACTTAGACAGCAGTTCCACAGTTATCTGGGAATCTATCTTCCACCCAGGTGACACTCAGGTATGAGGAGCCAAGACCTATTTGGGGGGTTGTGGGAGCTGCCCTGGTTTAAAAATCCTAATCTCCTACAATGACTCCATGAAACAGCTTCCAATAGCCCTGCAAGGAACATGACCAGTTACGAGAGTCAGTGTATTCAGGGAAGTCCAGGCTGTGGCTCTTTAGCAAGTATTTATTGTGCTAGCATGCTGGATAAAAACTACCAATCTGGGGTCATTCTGACCCTAAGCAATGTTGCTTAGTAACATAGTTGATACTATAATTTTTGTCAGGTTTCCAGGGGAACAGAGCTAGAGAATTAACCTAAGATCAAATCTTTAGGCAGAAGGAGAAAGAATTTATTAACCCTTTGCCTACACCGACCCTCTCAGAGGTTTTCTTTCTATTTTACCAGTCAAAGGAGGTTCAACTTTTCTAAGCATCCTAATTGATAGTGCTGCTTGTATCAGCGATACCTCTACTCACATCCTGATGTACATTCCTTAATGGAAAAGGACAGAGAAGAGTTATTAGCATGCTGGAAATTTTGTGCTATTCTGAATATACCCATGAGAGCATGCTGAAATCTGAATATCACTTGTTACATGTGTCCTAGGAGAAAAAGCATTATGAACTGATGTGCTAGGACAGCCTTTTGACAGGATGAGTGTCATGAAAGATGCATTTGGTTGCTGTTAACTTCTAACAGTTTATTATGTTTGCTTTATTAACTCTATTTCTTCATGTGTAAATTCTTCCATTTATTAAGACTGTTTTTCTCACAGTACTAGATTTTCCTCAGTTGATGATTGTTAGGTTAGCTGTACACTCCTACTTGCCGTTGAGATTCCCCTATCAGGCAGTCTGCCACATCTGTGTGAGAGCTGCCACTGCCTAAAATAAATTCTGGCTTGCCTTCACTGAGACTGGGGGAGGTTGGAACTATCTAACTGCTTAGCTTTCTTGGCAAGGCTACTTGCTCTTCTTCCCAGACATTGCCAGTTGCCTGAAATAACAAAATAATCCAATCTTTCCTACTATTTTTTCATTTTGTGGTAACCCATTACTGAAATCATCCATGGCAAGGACATTTAGGAATCCCTGATATTTCCCGTAATGATATAGGACAGGAAAATGTTGCCCTAGACTGAAGAAGATTCTATTTCAAAATAACAGTCTCACATAGCCCCTACCATCAAGATTAAGGAACTCTGGTGGTGCAAGGGTTAACTGAAAGGTCAGCAGTTTGAACCCACCAGCAGGTCCACAAGAGAAAAGACCTGGAGATCTGCTCCTGGGAAACTCTATGGGGGTGGTTCTCATGTGTTCTATAGGGTTGCCATAAGTCAGAGTTGATGGGAAGGTACAGAACAGAAACCATCAAAATTAATTACAGTGCATGTATTTATCATTGTTATTTGGGAAACAGGAAACTCTGGTGGTGTGGTGGTTAAAAGCTATGGCTGCTAACCGAAGGGTTGGCAGTTTGAATCCGACAGGCACTCCTTGGAAACTCTTTTGGGCAGCCCTACTCTGTCCTATAGGGTTGCCAACAAATATTGTCTATTATGTCTTATTTTAAAATTAAAAAAATATGATGTACCTGAACAGTTTTGCAAGCTCAGGAAATAATAGCCAACATTCTAGAAAAACTTAAACTACAAAAATTTCACACTGGCACCAAGCTTCTTCAAAATCCCACAGTGGAAAAAAAAAAAAACAAACCCATCCAAGACCAAGGCAGAACTCAAAAACTGGGTCCACATGAAACAGCAGAATGGAGCACACAGACCTATTTTCAAATACTTCAGCCAAGGAAGTCTGCCCTGAGAAGAAGAGATGGTTTGAGACACCAAACCACCCATACTTCAGTCAATAAATATTTCCCAGGTTCTCTGCTGGACACGAGGACAGAAAAATACACGAAAAACACAAATGAAAAATTTGCGCAAAACAATTTAGTTCCTGTTTCTCAACAGCTGATAGTCTAACACCGTTGCCCTATTGGTTTTAGCTGGAGTAGAGAGTTAAAGGGTCAAGGGGTTGTTTGATTCTGGGGAGAAAAGGAGAGAGAGAACTCCAAACTGGAGTCCTAACTCCCCCTGGAAATTCCTTATTTGGAGTATCTGGTAGGGAGCTGGTGTCAACACCCGAATGGAAGCAGGAGCCGCCTCTTCTCTGAAGCTGTTCCATATGTGTTTTTGGAAGTGAAGCACTAAAGCCTGTTTCATCAGACAACAGAAAGAAATAGTTTCCTCTAGAAAGAATCACACACAGCCTCTGTAGGGACACCAATAATGCCATTTGAGAGTGAAAGAAGATGTATAGTATCAGCTACCACTTGCGGGGCAGGGAGAGGGCTTCCCAAGAGCCAGGCAGGGGCACCGGGTATAACACCTTCTCTATAATATCTAATTAATTTCTCACACCAGCCCCATGAGACTGGTCCTGCTTTTGTTTTACACATGAGTTAGAAAGGTCCAAAGAAGCCCTGGTGCTGAAGCAGGCAGTATTTCATTCTGTTGGACGTAGGCTCGCTGTGAGTTGGAGCTGACTTGATGGTACCTAACAACAACAACTGCGAGGTGAAATGACTCACGGGAGGTCTCAGAGATAGGAACAGGCAGAGCTGAGATAAAAACCCAAAGGCCTGTCTATCTCCAAGACCCAGACTCTTTCCAGAGGACCAAAGTGAACAGAAATTTAAAAAAAAAAAAAAAAAAAGTCAAGTTCTACTTCATGTTTTCCATGACTTCTAGACAATCAACCAAGGAGGAATGGAAAGGATGAGGTCAATGGTTCCAATAAATTCCGGGCCATGTTCTTATTACTCTGCTCTCCTGGATAGCACATGCCTCTGTAAGGCTTGTCCCAGAAGGCCTGGAAACCTCAGATGGGCCCCTTGTGTAAACAGCCACTCCAAGTACATGCTGACTCCTGAAGCAGATTCAAGAAGGGAATAGGGAAAACTCGGTATTAAAAAAAGTTACAAAATTAAGATTCAGGTCTTTGAAGATGCCAATTACATGAGTAACTATGGGTAAGCTATCTATCTTCTCTGGCATCAGTATTACTATCTGTGAAGTGGGGAACCTAGACTAGATGAACTTTTTCTTTCTCAGTGTTTATTAGTTTACTTTCAGCCACGTGAACAGTCTATATGCTTTTGAAAGACGTGACAGGTACCCAGGTAACCTAAACCTTGTTTGGTGATGCTGCAACTTGCCTGCATCCTTTGGACACATTTATTCAGATACAGGAGGGAACAGTCCTTGTCTTTTTAGATCAAGCAGCTCTGCTGAGCCTGCTGTCTACATGAATGTCTGGAGTTTCCAGTTCCTTTCAGCAAATTTCTGGCGGATGCTCCTCAAGGCTCATGGCGTGGAAGTGTTTAGAAGAGCAGCATGTGTTTTCCCTCTCATCACTTGCTAAGTCAAACTGCCCTTGTTTTTCTTCCCCTTTCTCTTTCCAGGGGCCATGCTACTTGGGGTCCAATCGAGAAGAACTACACGAGCCTTTGGTCTCTGAGTGGTGCAAATGTTTAATGCACTGGGCTGCTAGCTGAAAGGTTGGTAGTTCAAGTCCACCCACAGGTACTTTGAAGGAAGACCTGGCGATCTACTTCCAAAAGATCAGTGCTGTGGGGCACAGCTAGGCTCTGACTTATATGGAGTTGCTGTGAGTTGGAACTGATGTGACAGCAGCTGGAGGAAGAAGAAGACAGGACCTTTGAGGGCTTTTCTTTGCCAGTGATTGTACGTAGGGTAGTGCAGTCTCACTGCTATTAGTGGTATGAAGAGTGAACTGTCCGCATTAGTTCTCTGGAGTCAATACTCAAGCTTCCAGGATGTTATCAATACATATCACTTTGAGAATACAGAAGTGCTGGGCAGAAGTTTATAAAGGAGCAAATGAAATGGCCTTAGACCCATCTCCTCTTGGAGCTCTCGTGGTACTGAGAGCTGAGAAGACATCTGTTAGGCATGCACAGGGGAAGAGTTTAGAAACAGCCTCGAGTGTTCACGGAACCACATGCATGTGCACATGCAACCCACCCCCCTTTATAGCTCACCTAGCACTGGGTGGAGTATGTATTGGTGTGTTGGGATAGTTTCCCATGAAAGATAAAGTCAGAGAAGCAGTCTGGGGCCAGATCAAGGGATGCCAGCAAAGGAGTTTGCTCTGAATCCCACAGGCATTGGAAGTCATACAAGGAAGTTGGGCTATATTATTTTATAATAAACAACAAGTTTTAGTCTAGGAGTTGTGAGGAGAATGGAGATGACTGGAGGGAGTAAGCCTCACAGTCAGGAAAATCATATAGAAAGTAACTGTAAGTGAGACACAGAAGACCCCATGTTATATGATCTTGTTTAGATGAAATGTCCAGAATAGGTGAATCCATAGAGACAAAACATTGTTTGGTGGTTTCTAGGGGACGAGGGGGTCCCTGAGTGGTGCAGAAGGTCTGCATTCAGCTGTTAAACAGAAGGCTGGCAGTTTGAACCCCTTCAGTGCCCCTGCAGCAAAGTCCTGGCAATCTGCTTCAATAAAGACTACAGCCACGAAAACTCTATTGGGCAGTCCTCCTTGGTCACATGGTGTGCCCCTGAGTCAGAGTCAACTCAGCATCTCCAGACAACCACGGGAGATGAAGGAGCTATGGCTGACTGCTAATAGGTACAGGGTTTCTTTAGGGGGTGATGGTAACGTTCTGCAATTAAACAGCAGTAATGGTTACACAACAGAGTGAACAGACTAAAAATCGCTGAATTGTATATTTCAGAACAGCAAATTTTACGTTATGTGAAATATACCACAATTAAAAAGCACATAAAAAGAAGAAGAAATCAACGACAGTCACACAAGTGAGAGGGGACAAGTGGCAGCTGTCTGGAGGGGGCGGTGTAGGGATGTAGGGAAAGAGGACCCGCCACCTGTGCAGCATCAGCAAGACCTGCTTACTGATCGTGGACTCAAGCCGCGGTGGCTCAGTGGGGATGTGTTCCGCTGCTAACCAAAAGGCTGGCTGTTCAAATCCACCAGGTGCTTCTTGGAAACCCCATAGGGCAGTTCTACTCTGCCCTGTAGGGTCACTATG
Organism: Heterohyrax brucei; assembly: GCA_028571685.1. Lineage (NCBI taxonomy): Eukaryota > Metazoa > Chordata > Mammalia > Hyracoidea > Procaviidae > Heterohyrax > Heterohyrax brucei. The sequence goes on along the minus strand of CM053142.1, from coordinate 176,842,183 downwards.
AGTCTAAATTGACTCTATGGATTTTTTTTTTTTTAAATTGGTCTTGGACGTCGGTGGGAGTGAGAAGGGAGGAGGAGTGTAGAGTGAGTCTCAGGGTACCCCAGAGTCCCAGGGTATTGACAGGGGGCAACTGGTTCTGGGGACACCATTCTTAGAGGCTGGAAATGAAGTGGCTTTGGTTCGTGGCAGTTAGGAAAACTCCAAATAGAAGGGTTCCTTAGGCAGCTGGATCAATGGATTTGTTCATTCTTGCCTTCACCAAGTATTTGCTGACTTCCGACCATGTGCCAGGTATGGAGCTTGGCATTGGGTACGGAGTGGTGACGCAAACAGACATGCACTCTACCTCCATGAAGCTCACAGGCAATACAGACAATTGTGTAAGCACACATAAAATTGCCAGCTGTGGTAAGTGCTGGGCAGAGATGAATAAGGTGCTATGAGAAGACCAGTCTAGGGTCTGAGACTTGGCAGTGGAAACCACAAGGCAGAGTGAGATGAGAAGAGATTGGAGTTCAGAGACGGGTCTTGCTGGGGATGAAGAAGGAGGGCATCTCTGCAGAGAGATGGGAGTTGAAGATCAAGTTCAAGAGATAAGTTACAGAACTATCCCATTTGTACAGGCGGTGGGATGGAGGTGACATGATGAGCTAGGTATACCACAGAGGAACCTCAAGCTTCATCAACAGGTTGAGGTCAGTGGTTTCCAGATTTTGATGTGAGATGGAGATTATTTTTTGCCCAGGGACTGCGGGACTTTGGCCGCTTTTCCATCCTGGGTATTCTTGCATGTGGAAATAGGTACACGACAGACCTGTTGATTTGGGCTGAGTAGCAGCAATCCTCTGATTAATCTAATTCCAGACTAGACTGAAATACTGATGTTAAATTGGGAATCTGAAAACAGCCAACCTTCCATATGGCCTGTGCACTTCCTCTAATGGAAAGCCAAGAGACGTGGTTTTGTAAAGGAGCCCAATTAAGCCCCATCCATCCTAGCAGAAACTGAGCATCCAATGAGCTTTTCAAAACTATTTGGAACCAAGTAACAGAGAAAGGAAAACTGTACTGAGCCCAAACTGGGAGTTGTTAGGCTATGTTTAGATGACATCTACAACCACAATAAAAGTGACTATTTATTGAGCACTTACTACATGCCAGGCACTATCTAAGTCACTTAATTCAAATAGCCCTATGAAGGATTTGATGAGTGTTTCTGTTTTACAGATGGTGAAAATGAAGTACATTTTTGTTTGAAATGTAGGCTATTTACCCTTCTGGAAAAATTACTGAGAACTGGACCAGCCTTGTGTAAACAGACACCATCCTAGTCTCAGATACCCTTTGGGGCACAAAGTTGCCATCATATCCTTCCAGCAAGTTTCTGGGAACTGGTTGGTTGCTCCTCCAAGCATGCCTCCCCTCCTCAACTCTTTCCCCATCCTGGATGCAGTACCCACTCACCGCAAGGCAGTGCTGGCCAGAGGGGAACCCCCCTCTCTGACTATCCAAGGCCAGGCAAGTCTTACCTTTCCACCTGGAGGTTGACTTTGGAAGGCTCCACGTTGGGGTTCTCCCATTCCATTTGTGGGCAGTGCATGAAATAGCAAAGGGTGTACAGGGCTTCAGGCTCCCAGTAGAGTGCCCCCTGCTTTTGATGCAGGGGGGTGCCATTGCCATGGTGCTTGGCATTGAGGGGCTGCAGGTGATGCATGGCTCGGGACACCAGGTCACCTGTGGAGAGAAGTGAGATTTCAGATCCTCAGGCAGCCGACAAACGCAGGCAAGAGGTACCTGAAGATTCCTGCAGACATTCTGATCCCAGGATTCCCTACTTCAACGGAAGTAGTTCCGTGGAGCCTCTAGGTCACACATAGAGCAGAGAGGAAAGCATTCAGTCATTCACAGAGATGAATAATGGTTAAGGGCTTAGCACATTTTAGGAGCTGGGTGGTGTAAACAATGTGCTCAGCTGCTAGCTGAAAGGAGGGAAGTCTGAGTCCACTCAGGGGGACCTCAGAAGAAAGGCCTGGCAATCTACTTCTGAAAAACCAGCCATTGAAAACCACATGGAGTGCAGTTCTACTCTGATACACATGGGGTCGATATGAATTGAGAAAGACTCTATAGTAATTGGTTTTCATCATGCACAGAGTGCAACTTAAAAACCCCAAACCAGACCCAGTGCTGTCAAGTCGATTCTAACTCATAGCAACCCAATAGGACAGAGTAGAACTGCCCCATAGAGTTTCCAAGGAGCACTTGGTAGATCTGAACTGCCGACCTTTTGGTTAACAAACATAGCACTTAACCACTGTGCTAAGATAATTTCAATTCTGCCCTTCTGGAACCCACTTTCTAATAAAACACAGGAAGCCCTTTGCGCCTGCCTCCAGCTGTGCACCTTCCTTGTCTCATGATACATCTATCCTGTCTGGGTCTGCAGCCTGACTATCTTACTTGCAGACATAAGAATGGGCTGTGCTCTCTCTTGCCTCTGAGCCTTTGCATATGCTGTTCTCTCTGTCCAGAAAATTCTCTTTCTCCTCTCTTTCAGAGGATCACTCTCAGTGATCCTTCAGGTATCGGTTTATATATTAACTTCTCCAGGAACCCCCCTGGACCCTTTTCCCTGCCTGTTATGACACAGCACTTTCCCCGTCACAGCATTTAGGGCACTGTGTGAGAATGCCTTTTTCCTTGTTAGTTTCCCCTAACTATAGCAACTCACAATGTGCAGAGATGAGTGGGTCACTTAAACGCCTGTTGTTGGCTGTTCTTGAGCTGACTCATGAAGAGTCCATGCACCATGAAATGAAATGCCACCTGGTCCCGCACCATCCCTGGAATTGGTGTGGGTTGGGCCGCTGTGGTCTATAGGGTTTTCCTTGGCTGATTTTCAGAAGTAGAATGCCAGGCCTTTCTTCCTAGTCTCTCTTACCTGGAAGCTCTACTGGAACCTGTTGAGCATCAGAGCAACACACAAGCCTCCACCAACAGATGAGTGGTAACTGTGCATGAAGTGCATGGGCTGGGAATCGAACCAGGGTCTCCCACATGGCAGGAAAGAATTCTACCACTGAGCCACCAAGGCCTCATCACTTAACCTCTCCAGTGAGGACGTAACACCCACCTCTCAGGTGGTGATGAGGGTTAAATGCAAAGTGTCGATGTGCCTGGCACACTATTGACACTAAGTAAGCAGTTCTCTTGGCCCGTCTACTCATCCTTCTCTGGAAGGTGAGAACAAAGGTACGGAGACTGGGTCCTGGAGGGACAGTGCTGCCAGTAACCGCCCTTGGCCCTGTGTGCCTAATGGCTGCTTCGTTCCTGCGGCTGCCTTGTCTTTGGGATCAACACTGCCAAGCTGCTCATTTGAGGCATCTTGTGAGGTCATCTAGATCCATTCCTACTTCTTCCCTTTCTTCTCCATTGTCATCTGTAGGGACCTCACTTCCTGGGAGGAAGACACAAAGAAAGCCAGATCTGCCTCTAGCCACTTACATTGTTTAATACAGAGTGAAAACCCAAACCAAACCCATGCCGTCCAGTCAAGTCTGACTCATAGTGACCCTAGGGGACAGATTAGAAGTCCCCCTGTAGGGTTTCCAAGGAGTGCTTGGTGGATTCAAACTGCCAGCCTTTCGGTTAGCAGCCGTAGCTCTTAACCACCACCCAACCAGGGTCTCCAACCCAGTATACTAGTGTAGTAGGGGTAGCTCCACTTACTGCCTAAAATAAAGAGTTTCCAGTTGGCAAATGCTGAGAAGGAACTAAGGAGAAAACACAAAAATGGGAGGGAGATCTAGGGTAGGACCAGGCATGGTGATGATGCTTTGAGTCTCCCCAGGAAGGGACACTGCAGAGGTAGGGACCATGGCACACTGAGCATGTGCCTTACTCAAGCACTCAGAGCAATCTTCTGTGTCAATGCATATAAGACCCATATGGGATGGGCATGTGCACACCCATTTCAGAGACTGGAACACTGAGGGAGGTGCCACCTTACATAGCTGTCAGTCAGGTAGTGACAGGCTTTGACCCCAACCCAGGTTCCAGGTCTGATGTTCTTAATTACGACACCACAGTGACTTCAAGAGGGCACAGATCTAGACTGCCTCTGGGTACGGTCCTTGGAGGACTCTACTGAAGAGTCCTAGACCCAAACCCTGAAGCTTCCCAATGTACACTGTGCATTCCAAGATGGGGCGGGCTCAGTGGGTGAGGGGGTCAGGAGGCTGCTCAGCCTCTGCTGATGGAGTGGGGTTTCCGGCTTGAGATTCTCAGAGTCTGACTCTTTGATGTCTGTCTAGAAGAGAGGTGGTGGCTGATAAGCCACTGGCATAAGTGACCCAGGAGGCTCTGGGATGATAATCACCATCCTGGAACAGAGCTTAGAGGGACAGAAGAGTAACTCAACAAAGATGAATGCCTGGAAGGCTGATTTGGAAGTCAGCAGAAGGCTGATTACTAGATCAGACCTCCAGGCTAGCACTTGGCAGATCTGAAAAAAACGTCTCCTCAGAAGCTGTGAGAAGGATTAGGAGGCTGGGCACTTTGGCTGTGAGGCCCTGGAGGCCTGGGATGAGGCTAGGTGAAAACTGGCAAGCCCACAGCTAGCACTTAGAGTGTGCCAGGCAGACGGACTGCCCAATAAGCAAGGTATACACATGGGCTTACTTGTGTTTGCCAATCCGTAATGCACAACCGCACTGTGTGAAAACCTTGCTAAATGTAAGCCTGTGCACGCCTTGCTGACTGGTTAATACACCCCAGTGCCAGAGCTACTGCAAGAACTTGATATGTACACACCTATTTAACTGCCCCACCCCCCCAGTGAGGTAGGTCCTGATGGCATATCCTTCCTACAAATGAGGAAACTGAGGCACAGATCTGTTAAGTAATTTGACCCAAATCACACTGCCACTGAGTACATGAACGGGCTTCCTTCTGCTGCCACTGGGCTCTGAAGCGCATGCACTTAACCATTGTGCAACACTCCCTCTGTGAAGGTGGAAGAGGAGGGTCTTCATTCACAGCTCCGAGATTACCAGGCAGCTTTGGGATGCTCAGGCTTTTGGCAGAGCAGCTTAGCACTTGGTTAAGTGGCACCTGGTAGCAGTAGCATCCTTAGTGGACACAGATGTGAGGAGAGTCACAGAGGTGTGGGAAGCATGACAGGTGGCCAGCAGCTTTGCGCAGGACCGGAGACACTGCCCCTGGCTGGGATGTCAGGGTCCTCAAAGGCAGCCCTGGCCACAGGCAGTGGCAAGATCCAGGGCTTCATTCAGGTTTGAGTGGCCACAATCTCAGCACAGGGACAAGGGATGGTGACACGTGACATGCCATCTGAGGACTCTGGAAATTGCCAGGTGAAGTCTGCAGTGGGGCTGGGTACCCAGGAGTTTGCAGCCAGGGGGCAGTACCCGAGAAACACTGCTAGGGAGCCTCCCCCAGGGAGGTGTGGGTTGTGGGGCTTAACCTCCTTTAATGGGTCCACCTCAGCCCTCTGTCAGGGAGGTTGCCCTGAGAACACCATGGCGGGAGCCAGACAGAGCAAGTGGACAGGCGACAGAAGAGAGGCTCCAGGTGCACCTACCAGCAGGAGCTGAGAATAACTCTGTTTTCAAAATGATCTCTAGAAGGCCAAGGACAGGGAACGGTCGGAGGCTTGGCCCAAGGGCCAAAGACACAGAGAACCCTCGAGGTGGGCTGGCCTGTGACGGAGTCAGTCTGTCTTCCCAAGAGCATCCAGCAGTGGGAACCATTATGGTCCCTAGAGCTAGTACCAGTAGTAATAGCTGGTATTCACTGAGCACCTATTATTGTTATCAGTTGTTGAGTCAATTCTGATTTATGGTGACGTCATGTGACAGAGTAGAAACGCTCCATAGTGTTTTCTTGGCTGCAATCTTTAAGGAAGCTGTTGGCCAGGTCTCTCTCCCATGGAGCTGGTGGGTGGGTTCGAAATGCTGCACAGTTCATTGAGCACCACCTGTGCCAAGCAAAACCAAACCCATTGCCATGGAGATGATTCTGCCTCACGGCAACTCATGCCTTATGGCGCAGGAGTCCTCCATAGGGTTTTCTCAGCTGTCATCATTATAGATAGTTGACCACGCCTTTTTCTGTGAAGCCACTGGGTGGCTTGGAACCACTAACCTTTGGTTAGCAGCTGACAGCAAACTGCTTGCAGTAGCCACTGTGAGAATGCGCCTAACATCCATTGTTCCTAGTCCCCACGGTGCTCTCTAAGGTGTATTCCTGTTACTAGAATGTCACAGCAGTGAGTCTCAGCTGGGGAGATTCTGCCTCCCAGGGGACATTGGGTGATGTCTGGAGCCATTTCTGGGTGACATAACTGCAGGATACTGCTAGCATGAAGTGGGCAGGGACCAGGGATGCTGCTTAATATCCTACGAAGCACAGGACAGATCCCAAAGAAATAATTATCCAGCCTCAATGCTAACAGTGCTAAAGACGAGAAACTCTGTTTTGCAGATAAGGGTATTGGGGGTCCCAAGATTCCAGGTTACAAAGAGTCAGAGGCAAGATTCAATGTGAGCCTGTCTGCTTCTAAAGCTGGAGCTCTTGCCCCTCCTCCACCACTGTTCTGAGCCAGCCCCCATAGCCTGGATGGATTCAGCCAGCTCTGAGTTCATCCTGAAGCAATTTGGCATTATGCAGCAAAGGTGTTAATGAAAGCTCCCAACTCTTGATTCGCTAATTCCATTTCTGGGAATCTGTCCCAATGTCAGAATTCAAAATGTAGCAAAATCTCCACATTCAAGGATTTTCCCCCAAACCTTATTTACAGGATCCAAAATTTGACTAAGAAATAAATGTCCAAAAATAACGACAGTGGTTAAATAAACTCTGGAACAGCCGCATGATAAGATAATGAACCTTGGAAGCCATTAAAAATGTTTATGCAGAGCTGGAATATCATGGAAAAAAAAATCCCCGAGTTAAGACACTAAGGTGGTGGTGGGAACAGAATTCAAACTTGTATATAGTGTAATCAGAATGATGTTATCAAAAGCTATGCACTACAAGGGGGGAAAAAATATACCAAAGGATTGACCAAGGATTTCTCTGCCTAGTGAGACTGCAGGCAACATCTCCTTTCAGTGTTTTTGCAGTTTCTGAATTTTGAACTATGGCATATGTAACTTGTAGTCTCAGAAAAATAAGCCTATTGACATCTGGGGTCCTATAAGTCTATGAGTGGCCATCTAAGATACTCCACTGGTCTCATTCCTTTGGAAGCAAGGAAGAATGAAGAAAACTAAAGATACAAGGAGAGCACTAGTCCAAAGGACTAATGGACCACAACTACCACGGCCTCCGGTACAACTAGACGGTGGCCGGCTATCACCACCGACTGCTCAGACAGGTATCACAATAAAGAGTCCTGGACAGAACTGGAGAAAAACGTAGAACAAAACTCTAATTCGCACACAAAAAGACCAGACTCACTGGCCTGGCAGAGACTGGAAAAACCCTGAGACTACGGCCCCTGGGCACCCTGACAATTCATTTCTTTGAAGGTCTTCTTGTTTTTCACTGACCCTCTACTTTACCAAGGATGATTCCTTCGCCAGGGACTGATTCCTCCTGATAACGTGTCCAAAGTATATAAGACATAGTCACACCTTCCTTGCCTCTAAGGAACACTCTGGTTGTACTTCTTCCAGGACAGATCAGTTTGTTCTCTTGGCAGTCCATGGTACAGTCAATGCTCTTCTCCAGCATCATAATTCAAAGGCATCAATTATTCTCTGTCATCCTTCTTCATTGTCCAGGTGTCACATGCATATCATGCCATTCAAAATACCATGGCTTGGGTCAGGCACATCTTAGTCTTCAAGGTGACATCTTTGCTTTTCAATACTTTAAAGAGGTCTTTTGCAGCTGATTTTCCCAATGCAATGTGTCTTCTGATTTCTTGACTGCTGCTTCCATGGGTGGTGTTGATTAGATAGGCCCATAAAACAAAATGAAACTAAAGGGCACACCAGCCCAGGGGCAAGGACTGGAAGGCAGGAGGGGACAAGAAATTTGGTAATAGGTAACCCAAGTTCAAGAAGGGAGAGTTTTGACATGTCGTGGGGTTGTTAATCAACGTTATGAAACAATATGTACACTAAGTATTAATGAAAAGCTAATTTGCTCCATAAGTCTTCATAAAAAAATACAACAACAACAATAATAATAATAATAAAAAGCAAAAGAAGCTTATTCAGCTGCATTTACTTTCTTGTAGCTTCCATCTAGAGTCAGCCTGAACGGAGTATGCTCGTTTTTTTTTTTTTCAATTTGTCTCTTTGAAGAATCCCATTAAGAAAAATCCAAAGTGAAGGGGCCCCCACACCACCCCTCACTGTTTCCCAGGGCTCTAGGAAGCCTGCAAGTAGGTGCCTTTTGCCTTGGTTGGGCTAAACGTCTCCTCAGAGCATCATCCACCTCACTTTGCATTTTCAAGTTTCCTGCTTTTGTTCATGCTCTTCTCCCATCTTGGATTGCCCTCTCCAGCATTCTTCCAGCTACTGAAAAACTTTCAAGGCTGTGATCAAATGCCACCTCTTCCATGGAGCCCTCCAGAATACCTTTGGTCAAAATCAATACCTCCTTCCCTTTTGTACTTGCAACACCTGCTAATAAAGTCAAGCATGCTACTTGTTAGGATGTTACCTTGAAGACCAAAATGTGCCTGATCCAAGTCATGGTATTTTCAGTCACATCATACACATGTGTAAGCTGGACCATGAACAAAGAAGACAGAAGAAGAATTGATGCCTTTGAATTGTGGTGTTGGGGAAGAATGTTGAATGTCCCATGGACCACCAAAAGAACAAATGGATCTGCTCTGGAAAAAGTCCAACCAGAGTGCTCCTTGGAAGGAAGAATGGCAAGACTGTGTCTTACATACTTTGGACATGCTGTCAGGAGCAGTCAGCCCCTGGAGAAGGACATCATGCTTGGTAGAGTGGAGGGTCAGTGAAAAAGAGGAAGATGCTCGATGAGATGGATTGATACAGTGGCCCAACAATGGGCTTAAGCATAAACACAGTTGTAGACATGGCGCAAGACCAGGCAGTGTTTTGTTCTGTTGTTCATAAGGTCACTGTGAGTTGGAACTGACTCGATGGCACCTGACAACAACAACAACATGATAGTTGTTTAATTTGGTTGTGTTTCAAAATTACTTGTCCACCTGTCTGCTAGACTCTGAGCCTCAAGAGCAGAGATCATGTCTCACTCACAAGCCTGTTCCTTCAGAGGCAGTATATGACAGTGGTTAGGAGCATGCTCTCAGGATGCAGAAGGCTGGAGTCTGAGCCTTCAATCTGCCACTAACCAGCTGAGTGTCCCTGGGTGAGCTATTTCATCTCTCAGTAAGTAGGGATGAGTATGGTTTTATGGATTTGATGTGTGGATTAAATGAATAATCTATGTAAATTAGTCAACTTTGATTTCTTCATTTGTAAAATAGGGAGAATAACAATACTTGCCTCATAGTATTAAAAGGGACAATGCATATAAACTCTTAAAGAACTTGGCATGGATGTGCTTAATAAGCATTCAGCACTATTCTTTGTCTCAACACCATCCGCATCATCACTGCCAGCACCATCATCACCATCAACACTACCATCGTCACTGCTACCATCATCACCACTCCCATTGCCATCAGCAACATCACCAGCATCATGATCACCACCACTGTCACCATCATCTCCAGCACCATTCTCACCATTACATCACATCACCATCATCATCACACACACTATCACCACCGCCACAATTACCAGCGTCACCATCCTCATCACCGTCATCACCACCACCATCATCATCACCACCATCATTACCATCATGGCCACCACTGGCATCACCAGCATCACCAGCATCACCACCACCACCACCACCACTACCACCAGCATCACCACCACCACCAGCATCGCTACTACTAACCACCACAACCATCAGCCTAGCTCCCTGAGGCCCTAAGGATATCTCTGAGGAGGGATAGGTTTCAAGATGGCATTGGTACAGGGACTCCTGCAAACACTGGCTCCATTTCAAACCCCACTCTGTGCATGGGCTCCATGCTGCCTTCAGCTCTCGCTATCATAAACCAAACACAGCAAATCCACTCACCATCTGTTGCCCTGAGTTCCAGCAATTGGAGTTTGGTTTCAGGAGCTTGCTTGAGAATCCACTAATAACTATGCTTTGCAAACATCAGTCATTTGGGAATCCCCAGCATGACGTCTCTCATTTCTTTGCGCCACTGGTACAATATATTTACTTAATATTTGTCTTGAAATTGGCTCATCCTCTTACATATATAAATTTATTTTAAAAGGAAACTTCCTCTTAGTGCCATAAATGGAAAACAATATTTTTCTAATACTCACAAAAATACATGTAATGCTCACAAGTATTAAACTCTCTTAGTATCACTTATAATCGTCTTCTCTGTCATCCTTTGGGCAATGCTCCTCTTACTTGTCTGACTCAGGCTTATCTGTGCAGCCCCCGCTGGGCCATCAGCTCCCGTGTGCCGGCTGTTACCACCCTGGGGCACAGTGTTACATGCCCCACGGTTGGGCTCCTTCTGATCACACCTCCCTGAGCCAGCACCGATGTTTCCTCCATTTCTCTTCCTTCCACCTACAACCAGTTATCATTCACTCTAAAGCATTCTTAAAACTTTCCCAGCACCCTGGCAGAGGTGCTATTACCATCTTTATTTCACAGATTGAAAATCAGGGATGAGAGTGATGAAGTCACTTGCCCTAAGTCACAAGCACTGATGAGAAAAATGAGGCTCTCCAGTTTCATAAACTGCTCAAATTGTCCCACCAAAGCCATGTCCTTTGAAAAAGAAAGAGGGGGAAAAATGACCATGGATAAGAGGAGACTTGTTTTCTAGGGAAAGGGGAGTTAGAGGAACAAAGATGGAATAAGAATTTAAAATTCAAACAGAAGGAAGGCTGAACTCTTGCATTCAACGGGAACCTGTGACTCAGTCATTAATTAATCCATCAAATATGTATTGAGTCCTATTGTGTGACACAAGCAATGGTTAAGTACTTAGCTCCCAACTGAACGTTGGCAGTTTGAAGGCACCAGGCACTCAGAGGGAGAAAACATCTGGCAATCTGCTTTCATAAAGATACGAGCTAGGACAGTCTATAGGGTAGTTCTAGTCTGTTCTCTAGGGTCTACCATGGGTTGAATTGTGTCCCCAAAAATGTGTGTAGTAATTTGGCTGGGCTGTGATTCCTAGTCTTGTGTGATTGCCCTCCACGCTGTGATTTTCCCATGCTGTTAATCCTGACCTCTGCCTGTGGTTAATAGGCTGGGTTACGTTACAAAGCATGAGGGTGGGACTGTAACACCCATCTTGAGGTCACCTAAGGGATATAGTAATGTTCAAAGACTGACATCCCAGCTGTCATGAGATTTAATCTCAGTGTCAGAGACAGATGATGAACAAATAAGTATATAACATATCAAGTGGTAATATGTGCTATGGAAAAATTCAAGCAGGAATAGTGTATGTAGAGAGGTGAAGGGGACAGGGTGAAGGGAGGACAGTGACAGGAGGGCTTCTCTGAGGAGGTGGCCTATGATCAGAGACCTGAAGGCAATGAGGGAGAAGTCTTATGGATATGAGGGGAGGAGCTTACCAGGCAGAGGGAACAGTAGCTGCAAAGGCCCTGGGGTGGAAGCATGAGCCAAGTGTGCAAGAAACTACCAAGAGGACAGTGGCCACTTTGCCAGCTGTGAGTGTCCCAGGTGTACCCTAGCAGCGGGAGGCAGTAGGACTCTCTGGAAAGGCCCACAGACATTTCAGACAAGGAGAGAAAGCCCCTTGTTCAAGCAATAAGGGCTGTAAACCTAGTGACAATGAGAAGAGTTAATCCAGAAACCCCTTGCACACACAGTTGTAAACGAACAACTCATTTTAGTGGCCTCCATTAGGAGGAACAACAAGTTCACAGACCAGCGTGAAAAGACAAGAGGCATTTTAGGATAGAGTCCTCAGTTTTAATACCCTTTAAAGCGACAGAAAGCCATCACCATAATTAACAACTGTCAGCTGGGAGTTTAACTGGGAGCGTGAGGGCAAGGCTGCGATAATGGAGGCAAAAGAGGACAGACAAGATCTCAAAAAAAAAACAAAACCAAATCTCAACCAACCAACCCAAACAAAAACCCCAAACCCACTGCTGCTAAGCCGATTCTGACTCATACTAACCTATAGGCCATAGCAGGATTTGAACTGCCAACCTTTGGTTAGCAGCTGTAGTACCTTTAGCCACTGCATCACTAGGGTTTCCAGAGAAGATCTCACAGGACACCAGTATGGGTTGTGTAGGGTGGCCAGGAGTCAGAATCCATTCAACAGCAATGGGTTATAGGAGCAACTGCAGAGTCAATTTGATTAAAAAAATAAGGTAACCTGATATTTCTGCTTTCCCCATGGCCTCAGTGGGGATGATGGGTGACTGGCTTCCCCAGGCCACTCACTGGTTCAGGCAAGGAGACCTGGACTGCCCACCAGACTCTAAGTCAACTGTGAAGTTCAGTGCTTTGCCTTGTGAATTTCCACAGGCATTGCCTTGCGTGTCTCCTGAGGCTCAGGGCCGAAGAGGTAGCAGCCTTTGGGATGTGCCCACTGACAAGGTTTAACAGTTCAGCTCCAGATACTTGTGCTCTAAATTCAGCTCAACAGAACATTTCCTATTGGACTGGGATTTCATGAAGGGCTCCTCTCACGGGTAGGATTCTCTTCAGTTTTCGTTTCCCCGGCTAATTTGGGACATTCATTCATTCATCTGACATTCAACAGATATCTCCTCAGCTGTGGGAGATGTGTTTGGTGCTCAGAATACCAAGGTGAACTGGACACAGCAGAGTGGGTAGGGAAAAAAGGAGGTTTGAATTATGACTCTGCGTGGTACCAGCTGTGGGGCTCAGGACAAGACACTTATTTTTCCTAAGTCTCCGTTTTCTTATCTGAGAAATGAGAATAATAATATTTTACCTTGTGTATATTTAAAGAACTCGGCACACAGCAGATGCTGCAAAAACTGTGGATGCATTTTGACCTCCAGCCACAGTCGCCTGGACAACGAGTGCTCTGGACCTCCCTGCAGATCACGGCAGTTCTGGGTTTTCACATGAGGCTCTGAGGAGTCTACCACCCATCTGTCAGCAGGCCACACTGTGACGGCTTCCGTGTGGCTACCATAGTGGGAGCCAGGCTACTGGTATTTTAAACACCAGCAGGGTCACCCACTGGTGGACAGGTTTTAGCAGAGCTTCCAGACTAAGACAGACTAGGAAGAAAGGCCTGCCTGAAAATTAGCCAATGGAAACGTTATGGATCACAACACAGCACTGTCCAACTTGCTTGCTTTGGACGTGTCATGAGGAAGGATCAGTGGCTGCAGGAGGACAGTATGTTTGCAGAATTAGAGAGTCAGCAAGACCAAGAGAGACAGACCCTCAGAGACAGCGCAACAGCCACAAAGATGGACTCAAGTGTGCTGGTGACTATTGGGATGATGCAAGACGGGGCCACATTTTCTGCTGTTGTACCTAAAGCTACTAAGGGTTACAGGTAATTTGACAGTAGCTATCTATGTGCAAATTTAGTGGCATAGTGGTTAAGTGCTATGGCTGCGAACCAAAAGTTCTGCTGTTTAAATTCACCAGACACTCCCTGGAAACCCTGTGGAGCAGTTCCACTCTGCCCTACAGGGTGGCTGTGAGTCAGAATCAGCTCTTTCCACAGGGAAGCTGTGAGTTGGAATTGATTCGAAGGCAGTGGGTTTGATGTTCTGGGTTTTATTTATCTATCTGGAGGAAACCTCGGTGGCATGGTGGGTTAAGTGCTACGTCTGCTATCCAAAAGGTCAGCAGTTCAATCTGCCAGGTACTCCTTGGAAACTCCATGGGGCAGCTCTACTCTGACCTCTAGGGTTGCTATGAGTTGGACCTGACTCGACGGCAGTGGGTTTTTAGGTTTTGGTCTACCTGGAAACCCTGGAGGCATATTAAAAGGCATGCTTGCCCACACCTCCAGTTCAGGACTGTGCTCTGAGTCTCCAGCCAGAAAAAATAAAACTCTATTTACACATGAGCCAACCGATGGTCAAACAGCTGAGCTGAGTATTAACCAGTTCCTGTTGGACTTGGAGCACTGATTTCAGAAATACCTGATCACATAAAAGTGTGAACTGGTATTGAAATCCCAACAAGTCTTGAACTAAGAAAAAATCCAGGAACTCACAAGGCGCTTGTTTCCTGAGGAACACACCCATGACGGGCATCCCCCCAACATAGCACGCCCCCGGAAAGGGAACAGTAGCTGATTCAAGCCGCGAGGGGTCCTTTTGGCCTCTAACCAGTTGCTATCGAGTCCATTTCAATTCCAAGTCATCCTGTATGTGTCAGAGAAGAATTCTGATACATAGGGCTTTTGCTGACTAATTTTTCAGAATATCACCAGGCCTTTCTTCTGAGGCACCTTGCTGTAGACATGAACTTCAAACCCTTTAGCTGGCAGCCCAGCTCCTTGACTATTTGCACCACCCAGGTGCTCCTTTTGATCTGTAGATCATTCCTGACACCTGAATTTGGAAACTGCGCTTTCCCTTCAGAATTTCAAGCCCCTGAAGTCTTAAGATAGTCACTGCCAGACTTGGGTCTTCCAGCCACCAGTGTTCAAAATTTTAGTATCACAGACTCCTTTATCTACTAGATAATGTCTCTGGACTCTATTGCAAGGTAGTAACTTTAAATGCATCAAATAAAGTACATAAAATTACAAAGAAAACGAATCAGATTTAAATTCACTTATCAGAGCATTTCTCATCGAAATTGTGGCTAGGGTCGCCATGAGTCGGATCCGACTCGACGGCACTTGGCATATGCTTTCCATTAATAGATTATATAACAGCATCCAGCAGCAGGTCTGATGACCTTGGGGATTGTGAGGCAGTCACGAACGTGAATGATGTTTTGAGATGTCTACAACAGCGGTATCAGGATAACCAACCTTGTGCATTTTAACAAGTTCCTGTGGGATTCAGATGCAGAGGGCCCAACCAGCACTCTTGGGAAAACATGACTCTGAAAAGAAATGTCATATTGTGGGGTTGAGCTAATTTCCAGAGGGTACCCATGTCCGTTGGTGGCTTAGAATCTACCTGAAACAGAGTTGGGGCATGTCTGTGTGGGCATGACCAGGAGGGTGCTCCCACATTGCTGGCTCACACACTCTCTTCTGGGGTCTTAATGACTGGTCCTAGTTCTTTACTCCCCCTCCGAGCCTCTGGCACCTAGGCTGGGGCTCTGTTTTATTCTGTAACTCTCTTAGAAGAAAGAAGTCCCTGAGTGGTGCAAACAGTTAATACTCAGCTACTGACCTAGAGGTTGGAAGTTCAGACCCATTCAGAAGGGCCTCTGAAGAAATGCCCTGGAGATCAACTTCTGCAAAGCCAGCCACTGGAAACCCTGGGGAGCGCAGGTCTACTCTGACACCGTGAGTCAGAATCAGCGCCAGTGGCTTGGTTTATTTGGTAGCTTTGGGGTGGGGGTGGGGGTGAGGGGAGTGAGGGTATACTTCAAAGGAAGGATTTACTAAACCAATCTGCATCCCACCTATGCAGACAGCAGCCTGCATCAGCTTGCCACATAAACTGCTTTTAAGGACAATTTGTTCTGTAAATTAAACGATGTCCTTGTCCATGAATGTTGACTTTCGCATATGAATTGTTGGCACACAAATGGGCGTTGCTAATTAGGGAAAGTTTTGTATGCTCATTTAATCAGCCTGGTAGAACCTGTGTGTGGAAGCAGTTTGATGAGTCACGTGGACAACAGCCCATAACACTTTCGCCTTCTTTCCTGATCCGCCAGGAATTCTGACTGGTTTGCTCTGTGGTCCGAACCAACACTGCCTTGGTCTCTCTGTGTATGGGAGAGGCTGTTCTTCATATTCAAACATTACTCTGTTGTTGTGAATTCTAGAAACCACGGTTTTCCCAATAAAGGCGAGATGCGAGGCTTGACCTGAGCCTTTCCTCGTCTTCTTGAAACAAGAAGACAGCGGGTGAGGGGGCCTCTGACCATGGCCTTCTTCGTAGCTGGCAGTGGTCACAGTGCAGTGACAGCAGCGGCTGTTTACTGAACCACGGTTCTGTGTTAAAAGCACAGGAATCATTTCTAATACACCATAGAGCGAGATCCTCAATGAGGGCAATTGACTCAATGGCTGCAACAACGGGATTACACATAAAGACAACTGTGGACACGGTGCAGGGCTGGGCAGTGTTTCGTTCTGTTGCTCATAGTGTCGCTATGAGTCAGTACAGACTCGATGGCACCTATCAAGACAACATACCCATTTTATGACGCAGAAGGAGGTAAGAGAAGGGTCAGCAACTTGTCCGAGATCAAACACACTGTGAGTTGCAGGGCTGAGATTTGAACTCAGGCTTCTTAAGGGCTAGAATGTACTCTTTCCAGGGAAGGCTAGTAGACGTTTCCACTTAAGGCCCAAGGGTCCCACGGTTGGAGCAGAGTGTTGGTCATGTCTGCGTACCCTCCAGCACTGAGGATCTGTGGTTTGCTCCATAGGACCTACTGTGGTTGCTCTCCTCTCAACTCAACAGCAGATGAAAAAATCCCTGAAGGTTACCAAGAGCTTCCTTGATTACCTAGATTAGGGACCTCCTCTGTGGCTGGAACTTTCTTCCTGTAATCCCTGCCTGTTTTCACACACAAATAAAAATCACTGCTGTTGAGCTCATTCTGACTCACAGAGACCCTACAGGACAAAGCAGAACTGCCACATAAGGTTTCCAAGGAGCGCCTGGTGGATTTGAACTGCCAACCTTTTGCTTAGCAGTCATAGCTCTTAACCACTATGAATTCCCCCACTTGTCTGTCAGTTCGTCATGCTGTGGGGGCTTGTGTGTTGCTGTGAGGCTGGAAGCTAGGCTACTGGTATTTAGATACCAGCAGGGTCACCCACAGTGGACAGGTTTCAGCTGAGCTTCCAGACAGAGACAGACTAGGAAGAACGAGCTGGCAGTCTACTTATGAAAAGAATTAGCCATCAAAAAAAGCCTCATGATCAGCACAGAACATTGTCTGTTAAGGAACGAGTCCTCCCACCCCAGGTTGGAAGGCACTCAAAAGATGACGGAGGCAGAGCTCCCTCTCAAAGTAGAGTTGACCTTAATGACGTTGATGGAGCGAAGCTTTCAGGACCTTCATTTGCTGTTGTGGCATGATTCAAAATGAGAAGAAACTGCTGTAAATATCCATTAACAATGAAAAACCCAGTGATGTCAAGTCAATGCAGACTCACAGCCACCCTAAAGACAGAGTAGAACTGCCCCACAGAGTTAATAATTGGAAGGTGGAATATGCAAACTATGAATCTAAGAAATTTGGAGATCATCAAAAGTGAAATGGAATGGATAAACATTGATATTTTAGGTATTAGTGAGCTGTAATGGACTGGTTTGGCCTTTTTGAATCTAACAATCATATGGTCTAGTTACTATACTGGGAATGAAAGCTTGAAGAGGAACACTTTTGCATTCATTGTCAAAAAGAGCACTTCAAGATCTGTCCTGAAGCGCAATGCTGTCAGTGATAGGATAATATCCATACGCCTGCAAGGAAGGCCAGTTAACACGACTATTACTCAAATTTAGGCACTAGTCACTCGGGCCAAAGATGAAGAAATTGAAGATTTTTGCCAGCCTTTGCAGCCCCGAATTGATCAAACATGCAATCAAGACGCACTGGTAATTACTGGTGATTGGAATGCAAAATATAAATAAGAAGGAAATATAAATAAGGAGGATCATAGCTGGAAAATATGGCCTTGGTGGCAGAAACAATGCAGGAGATCACATGATAGAATTTTACAAGATGAATCACTTCTTTGTCGCAAATGCCTTTTCTCACCAACATAAATGGAGATTGTACACTTGGGGACTTGCCAGATGGAACACACAGAAATCAATCAACTACATTTTTTGGAAGTGATTGTGGAAAAGCTCAGTATCATCAGTAAAAACAAGGCCAGGTGCCGACTGTGGCACAGACCATCAATTTCTCATATGCAAGTTCAAATTAAAACTGAAGAAAAGTAGAAAAAGTCCACAAAAGCCAAAGTATGACCTTGAGTATATCCTACCTGAGTTTAGAGAGCACCTCAAGAATAGATTTGATGCACTGAACACTAATGAACAAAGACCAGATGAACAGCAGAATGCCATCAAAGATACCACATATGA
Source organism: Heterohyrax brucei (assembly GCA_028571685.1). Lineage (NCBI taxonomy): Eukaryota > Metazoa > Chordata > Mammalia > Hyracoidea > Procaviidae > Heterohyrax > Heterohyrax brucei. The sequence continues at coordinate 176,823,845 of CM053142.1, read as the reverse complement.
AGAAAGCAAGAGGTCATTAAAAAGACAGGAAAGAAAAAAAGACCTAGACGGCTGTCAGAAAGACTCTGAAACTTTCTCTTGAATGTCAAGTAGCTAAAGCAAAAGGAAGAAATGATGATGTAGAAAACCAAACAGAAGATTTCAAGGGGCAGCTCAAGAAGACCAAGTATTATAATGCCTTGTGCAAACAGCTGGAGATAGAAAACCCAAAGGGAAGAAACATGCTCTGCATTTCTCAAGCTGAAAGGACTGAAGAGAAAATTCAGGGCTCGTGTTGCAATGGTGAAGAATTCCACAGGGAAAATACTAAATGATGTGGGAAGCATTAAAAGAAGATGGAAGGAATACACAATCATCATACCAAAAAGAACTTGTCAACATCCAGCCATTTCAAGAGGCAGCATATGATCAGGAATTGATACACTGAAGGAAGATATTGAAGCTGCACTGCAGTCATTGGCAAAAAATAAGGCTCCAGGAATTGATGGAGTATCAACTGAGATGTTTCAACAAATGGATGCAGTGCTGGAAGTGCTCACTTGTCTATGCCAAGAAATCTGGAGGACGGCTACTTGGCCAACCAACTGGAAGAGACCCATATTTATGCCTATTCCCAAGAAAGGTGATCCAACTGAATGTGGAAATTATTGAACAATGTCATTAGTATCACACACAAGGAAAATTTTGTTAATGATTATTTAAAAGCAGCTACAGCAGTATATTGACAGGAAATTGCTGGACATTCGAGCCAGATTCAGACGAGGATGCAGGACCAGGGATATCATTGCTTATGTCAGATGGATCTTGGCTGAAATCAGAGAATACCAGAAAGATGTTTACCTATGTTTTACTGACTGTGCGGGTCACAAGAAATTATGGATAACATTGCAGAGAATGGGAATTCCAGAACACTTAACTGTGCTCATGAGGAATCTGTACATGGGCCAAGATGCAATCATTCAAATATAACATGGGGACACTGAACGGTTTAAAGTCAGGAAAGCTATGTATCAGAGTTGTTTCCTTTTGCCATACCTATTCAATCTGTATGCGGAGCAAATAATCTGAGAAGTTGGAATATATGAAGTAGAATGGAGCATCAGGTTTGGAAGAAGATTTATTAAAAATCTGCATTATGCAGATTAACAACCTGTAATATGCAGATGACACAACTTTGCTGAAAGTGAAGAGGGCTTGAAGCACTTACTGATGAAGATCTAAGACCACAGCCTGCAGTATGGATTACACTTCAACATCAAGAAGAAAAAATCCTCACAACTGGACCACTAAGCAACATCGTGATAAATAGAGAAAAGACTGAGATTGTCAAGGATTTCATTTTACTTGGTTCCACAATGAACATCCGTGGAAGCAGCAGACAAGAAATCAAAAGCCACATTGCATTGGGCAGATCTGCTGCAAAAGACCTTTTTAAAGTGTTGAAAAGTAAAGATGTCACCTTGAAGACTAAGGTGTGCCTAAGCTAAACCATGGTGTCTTCAATCACATTACATACATCTGAAAGCTGGAAAATAAATAAGGAAAACCAAAAAGATTTGACACCTTTGAATTGGTGTGTTGGAGAAGAATATTAAATACACCATGGACTGCCAAAAGAGGATAGAACTGTCTTTGAAGAATTACAACTGGCATGCTCCTGAGAAGCAAGATTATATCTTACATACGTTGGACATGTGGTCAGGAGCCTCAGTCCCTGGAGAAGGACATCATGTGTAAAGTTGAGGGTCAGAAAAAAGAGGAAGATCCTCAACAAGACAAACCAACACATTGGCTGTAACAGTGGGTTTAAGCACAGCAATGATTTTTGACGTGGCACAGGATTGGGCAGTGTTTGGTTCTGTTGTACACAAGGGCTCTGTGAGTTGGAATAGACTCAATGGCACTTAACAACAAGCATGGGAAATCACTGCCCAAACTTGACATATTCCAAGAAATCCTAACTATATCTCACTTTTCTCTGTTGTTTTGCCTCTTTTTTCTCGTCTGTCCGTCCGTCCGTCCGTCTGTCTGCCCACCTCCCTCCCACTCATTCTTTCAACATATTTCCTGAGGGCTTACTGTGTGTCAGGCTATATTATTGTTGCTGGAGTTACATCAGTGAACGAAACTGATATCCTTGCACTCAGGGAGCATGGATTCTAGTGTGAAGAGATTTAACTAACCAAAGAACCTATTGGCATCGAGTCGATTCTAACTCACAGCCACACTGAGGGACAGAGAAGAACAGTCCTACAGGGTTTCCAAGTCTGTTAATCTTTACAGTACATCTTTTTCCCTCAGAGTGGTTGATAGGTTTGAACCCCTGACCTTTGGGTTGGCAGTCAAGTGCTTAGCCACTGTATTGCCATGGTTCTGTTAGGAAGAGACATTTGAAATAAATACATCACTAAAACACTAAGTGTGACTTAGGGTGGGGTAGGGAAGTGACTGTTAGCAGGTATCATGGATAGAATGGTGTTCCCCCCAAAAGCTGTAGCAATTTGACTGGGCCATGATTCCTAGTATCGTGTGATGTCCTTTCTGTTGTAAATCTTGCCTCTGTGATGTTAGTAAGGGCAGCCAGGCTGCAGTTGAGTTGCCGGGGCAGGACTCAATGTGTGGGACTGTATTGATTGTGTTGTGGCTTCGGGTGGCCTCTTGGGACATAAAAGAAAGAAAGGCAAGATTTGGGGGACCTCAAACCAACAAGGAAGAAAGCAGTGCTGGGAGCTGAGTGTGTCCTTTGGAAAGGACTGTGTTTCCTGTGCTTCAGAAACTTCTAGTCCAGGGTAAGACTGACAGGGACCTTCCTCTGGTGCCAGAAGGGAAAGCCTTTCCCCTGGAGCTGACATCCTGAATTTGGACTTGTAGCCTGCTGGACTGTGATAGAATAAAATCTCTCTTTTTAAAGCCACCCACTTGTGGTATCTCTGTTAAAGCAGCACTAGATGACTAATACAAGGAGCCTGGGGTGTTGTGTTGGGGTAACAAATATGTTCTCATACTGACCGTGGCAACGGGAGCACATTGTACGGATGTGCTGAACATCACTAGAATAGCCAGGCCAAGTCAGCCAAGTGCCATGATCACTAGAATGCACACGTCAGACAGATGAATTGTATGGTGGTGAACTGTATCTCAATCAGCTGTTATTTAAAAACATAAACTAGCACAGGGTGGTAACTGCTGGGGAGAAAGGTAACACAGTCAAAGGGCCCTCTGGGTGTTAGGACATTGAGGACAGTGGTCTGGGAAGACCTCATTGAGAAGCTGGCATTTGGGCTAGACTTGAAGGTAAAGAAGGAGGAAGCTGTGTGGATATCTGGAGGAAGAGCAATCCAGGCAGAGGGAAGAGTAAGTACAAACTCCTGATGGGCCCTGGACTGTGCCAGAAATAGCAAATAGGCCAGTGGCTTGAGTGTGGTGCATCAAGGGGAAAGGGGAAGCAGACGGCATTTGAGAGACAAGGGGGTGCTGTGGGTCACTGTCAGGACTGCGGCTTCTCCTCTGCGCTGGATGGGAAGCCAGTGGAGGGTTCTGAACAGAGGTGAGATGTGATCTGGGTGCTTGTGGGTGCTGCCCTGAGCAAAGAGAGCAGTCAGGAGGCTCAGCCATCATCCAGGTGAGGATGATGGCCTGGCCCCAGTGGCAAGAGGGAAGGTCATGAGAACCAGTGGGCTTCTGGGTGCATTTGAAAGAGACCCCATACTGCTGGTGGATGGCGAGGGTGTATGGAGGAGAGAGGAGTCAGCAACAACTCCACGGTGTTTTGGCCTGCGCGAACCAAGAATGGAGTTGCCATTTTCGGCAGTGAGAAAGACGGCAGGAGGGGCAGGGAAGGGCAGGACTTCAGATCCGAGCACACTGGTTTCAAGCTGTTGAATAGACCTTCAAGAGACATGACAAGCCTGGAGTTTTAGGCAGAAGCTCAGGGTGAAGACCTAAGATCTCCTTGTTGCTCACTCAGTTGGTGCAGAATTCAGGGTTCCAGATCCACTTGAGATTCCTGTCTTGGATTGGCCAATAGGTCTGTGCACGGAGATAAGTGTTGGGGGGTATACAGAGGTCTTGGAGCCAGACGGCAGAGATATGAATCTGAACTCTGCCACTGTTGGGAGTAATTGTACTTTTAGGCAATTCACCTTAGCAAACTCAGTCTTGAATTTCACAGTCTGTAAAACGGGGACAGTATGATGCAGTTACTCCAGCTAATAGGTGTGAAGTGCTGGAAACCTAAAATAGCTATCATTGCTAACTGTACTGTTATCCCTGGGTGGTGCAAACTGTTAAATGCTCAACTACTAGCGGAAAGGCTGGTAGTTCAAACCCACCCAGTGCCTCAGAAGACAGGCCTGGCTATGTGCTTCTGAAAGTCGCAGCCTTGAAAACCCTATGGAGAGGTTCTACTTTGCACACAAGGGGTCGCAAGGGTTGAAATTGACCTGATGGCAACTAACAAAAATAATAACTTTAATTCATAGGCAGCCACCTGAAAATGTGTGGGAACGTGGGAAGTGACGGGAAAGGTTTCCCACAGCGGAGACTCACAGTAAACAGAGTCCTTTTTGGGGCCAGGTGCTGTGGCAAACCCTTTCATGGGCTCTAGCTCACTGCTTTGCTACAGTCTACACCATGAGTTAGGTGTCAGTATTTTCTGTATTTTGTGGAAAAGGAAACCGAGGCTCAGAAAAGGAACTCGGCCTGCCAACAGGCAGAGCCAGGAAATTCACCAGACCGCCTCGATCCAGGGTCTCACCTTCCCTTCAGTCCTCAGCACCACCTGCACACAGCAGACGCTCTGTAAAAGGTGCCACCTTGTGGCCTGGAGGAGAGTGTGCACCCACCTTGGTCACAGAGAGGACACCTTCGGAGACAAGAAGGCAAGAGAACCAGTTTGCACTTACTCAGTTCTGCAATGCTGCCCACGCGGGTGGCCAGCAAGGACTGCTCAATGGTCCTCAACTCCGACTGGCTAAACATGGGCAGCTCCCCTGGCTTGCTTGACCGCTGAGGGTCTCTGTGAAGATTCAGGCTGTCCGGCAGACACAGCACCCCTGCAGACAGGGAAAACACAGGGTTAGTTTTCAGTTAACCAAGGGAGGGGGGCAATACTTCCCACAACCCCTAACCCCACCAGAGTTGCTGCCGAAGAGCCTCCATGGGAGCAAAAGCTTCAGGTCTCCTTTCGGAAATGGGTGTCTTAGCTGGCTGTTTTGAAAGGTGTCCTCTAACTACCGATCTACTGATTTTAGAGAACATGTGGGCATTCATACGTGCACACACATTTCCACAGGACACACAGTCACACACAACCCTCTTCCTGGGGCCTCCCAGGGATTCGACCCACTCAGAGAAGCCACTTGCGACCCTCGTGGTCACTGTCTGCCTTCTCCCTCCCAGAGGCGGCGGCCATCCATATCCATCCTGGAGGGAGAGTCTCTGCTGACAGTGCCTTCTGAGGACTCACTCTATTTGCCCAATAAATTTGAGTCTGGGTGGTTGTTCTCTTAGCTACTGAGACAGGGCTTCTGGCTTTTTTTGTGCATCTGTCTGCCACAAGGCAGAAGAATACCCAAGGACTTGTGTATTCCATGGGGAATCCCTGGAATCTGATTCTTCTCTTCTCTTCCTTCCCCCCCAGCCCATAATTACTTACTGAGAACCTGAGAATTTAATTTTGGTGCATTATTCAGAAATATTCACTTTTTGTCCCACTACCCACTCTCCACAGGCAGAAGTATACTTCCCTACTCCTTGACATTGCACTTGACCCAGTAAGTTGCCTTTGCCAATGGTATGTTAATGGACACCATAGAGCCAAAGGCATGCGAAACTTTCTTGTATGCCCCACCATCATCATAGGAAGAACACACTGGTTAGCCTGCTGCCTAAGGAGTATTACAGACGCATGGAGCAGATCCGGAACAAACCTGCTGGCCCCAGTCAACCCACAGACATCTGACAAATAAATGCCTACTTGGTACGCCACTGAAATAGTGGGGTTGTTTGTTATTCACCATTATTATGGTGATAGATAACAGATACAGCTACTGAGTGCCAGTAGCTAATGACAGAGCGTACAGTGTAGGCATCACGCTGTGTTACGAGTTGATGATCCAACAATGGACTGAATGCATATACGCCATTGTCTTCATTGAGCTCACAGTCTACATAATTATACGTGTAATTAGTAACATTATGTGCTAGGAGGAGATTAGGAATGAAAGATATCTTAGCTGGGCATTGAAGAATGTGTGAGAAGACTAGGAATGAGCCCCGAGGAATGAGTCTTAGTACAGATCCACTTGACACCAATTCAGCTTTAGCTCAAGGTAATCCCATGTATGTCAAAACCGTGCTGCACAGGAGTTTCCGTGGCAGGTTTTTCAGAAATAGATCACCAGGCCTTTCTTTGGAGGTACCTCTGGTGCACTTTGTCAGTCTTGCTGTTAGCAGCCAAGTATGTTAACTGTTGGCACCACCCAGGGACCCTGAAGGATGAGTGCCCACTGCCGTCAAGTCAATTCTAATTCATGGTGACCCTATAGGACAGTGTAGAGCTGCCATGTGGAGTTTCCAAGAAGCCACTGGTAGACTTACACTGCTGGCCTTTTGATTAGCAGCCAAATGCTCAACTGCTCCACCAGCAGGACCCTGGTGAATGAGTAGGTATCCATAAACAGGAGGCATGTACTGAGTGCCTGCTGTGTCCTCAGCCCTGCTAGACAATTTGAAAATACAAAAGCAGCAGGAAACGTATTCAAGTAGTTTACAAACTATGGAGACTAGACTGGTATGGACAAAATAACTTGGAAACAATAAAATAGTATCAATACAGAGGTGCTGAAGTACAGTAAACTACCCAGTGAGGTGAGGGGAGGCAGACTGGAAGGCCAGTAGTTCAAATCCACCTTGTATGCTGCTTCATCAGCAAAGCTCAGCAAAGGTGAGCACCGGGTAGCCCCTGTCACATGCCCACACTAAAACCTCTTCTGGCTTTTGTTGCCTAATTAGTGGCTCCAGTCAAACCAAATCACTCGCTTGTTCCTGAGCATTTTACCCTTTGCACCTAAGAGACGCTGACATGATGCAAAAAGCAGCTATAATAGATGCGTTTTGGGGAAATAATGTATAAATGACTTGGCTGACTTTGGCTTTGCTGACTCACAGTTAAGTCCTTGACTTCTGGCCAAAAGTTGGTGGTTTGAACCCACCCAGGGGTACCCCCGAAGACAGGCCTGATGACCTGCCTTGGAAAGGTCACAGCCTTGAAACCCCTATGGGGGGTGGTTTACTCTGCACACATGGGTCTGCCTCAAGTCAGGTCTGACTTGACAGGGGCTGCCAACAACAATGGATAAACGAATGACTAATGTGTGACATTAGATGAGCCAGAATCCATGATAATGGTTTTTTTTTTTTGGTAAATTTTTTAGGTTTTTAAAAGGATGCTGGCTAGTGCAGCGGTTAAGAATTCAGCTATGAAGCACAAGCTGGCAGTTGAATTCAGCAGCTGCTCCCTGGAAACTCTATGGGGCAGTGCTGCCCTGTCCCATAGAGTCACTATGAGTTAGAACTGACTCGACGGCAGTAATTTTGTTTGGTATGTTTAGAAAACGAGGTAGTGAAGTTTCTGCACTTGTCCATTCACACAGGAAACCTCGGTTTGATTCCTGGCTGGAGAACCTCATGCGCATTTACAAGCTGTCTATCAGAGGCTTGCGTGTTGCTGTGACCAGGAACAGGTTTCAGAGGAGCTTCCAGACTCAGACAGACTAGGAAGAAAGACCAGAAATCTGCTCCTGAAAACCAGCTAACGAAACTCCCACGGGCCACAGTGCTCTGATCTGCAGCTGACAGCGGGGATGGTGACGGTGTGGGCAGCATTTCATTTCCTTGTGTGCGTGGTCCCGATTTGAGGATAACTAACCACAAACACAACATTCAGGACACCAGTCAAGTAAGCTTGTTTTTAAGACTGTTCTCTAAACACTGTAGTTCAAACGGTTTGGGTCATAACTCACGACTACTACACTTGCGTGAAAGTGTGCACACACACCAAGCCTCTCCCACAGTCCTCCTGCTTTCCAAAAGAAAAATGTTTTATGAAAAATAGCACTGATCTTCACTATGCATGATGCACTCTCAATTTTTTTAACCTCTCTTTTCTTTTATTAATAAAAATTGCAGACGACAGCTCCAAAAGTGATTTTGTGAACCACCAATGGGCTGTGATGGGACACGTGGAACAGCATCACTGCCTGTGCTGATACACAATCTGGCATTTATCGGATAAAACAGATTCATCATGAACTGGATGTGGCCCAGTGCAGTGTGTGGATGACTGAGAGGTGGTCTCTGCACTTGAAGAAAGCCGAGCCTTTCAAGAAAAGATGAGACTGTCACAGAAATGCCCATCATGTACCCTAGCAGAGACACACTGAGTCATCCTTGCTTCCTTCTGGTTGTTCACCTGTCCAAGACATTTAGGCGGAGGCTAAGTCAGGAAGCTGTTGCCATGGCAACGAACTCGGGGACATCGTTGGCATCCCTGACTTTAATTCAGAGACTTGCCAACCTTGAAGAGCTCACTGTGAAAATCACCATAGTCTGATAACTGACTCATGGTTCAAGGTAATGAGGCCCTCTGCCTTGGGAGAGGGAGCGTTTGGGGGCCTCACAGCACAGGAGATCTGTGAGCTGAGCCCAGAACTCTGGGAAGGATAAGGTTATCTAATTAACAGACAAATGACTCTAAAAGGTCCTCACAGGATTGCTTCTGTTGGTATTTGTATTACCTGCAGCAAGTTCTTAACCCAGCCCTGCCTCTGAAAACTTTGATTCACGTATTGGTTCAGCATAAGCAAATGGGCCTTGAACTTGTCTAGAACAAGTCTAGAATCCAGAGCTTGAGTCTTGGCTCTGCCGTTGCCAACCTCTGGTTGACCCTGTTCACAGAATCTCTTTGGACCCCAGTGTCCTCTGCTGTAAAACAGTAATGATGATAATGACCTTGACTCCCTCAGGCAGTTGTAGGGGGTGAAGCGAGATAATGTATACCAAAGTACACATTTGCCTGTGCTAAGCAAATAGCAGGTCTCAACATATGTTCACTGCAATGAAAATCAGTTAATGTGTACAAATGCATCCTAAGATTCCTTTGTGCTTTATCACAAGAATAAACAATTTCCCTCGGGAGAATTATTGCTCCTTCATTTAGAGGGTTATGAAATTTAAACATGGAAATATAATTATTCAAAGAAGCCTGAAAAAGTCAATTACTGGGATTTGGCAAGTCTATAATTGATCCATTATGCAAAGATTATCTACCAAGGTTTTCGTTTTGATTTTTGAGAACTCTACAGGGTACATACATAAACTTGAGTTATTTATGCTTTTGTATGAAAACCACCTAGGTCAATCAGAATTTCCCAGCTTCATATTTCTGTGTCAGGTGCAGGCTTGAGTTCTGGACAACTCATCAGTTCCCATTATTGGAGCCAAGAACAGTCACAGCCGAGTGATTCAGAACCAAGTTTAAAGATGGAGGGATGTGAGGTTCAAATATGATTTTTTGCTGGACCCAAAGGAACCAGTCTCCCTTGAGAGCAGGTGACCATAGCCAGGGTCCACAGCAAGCTTTAGGAGATCATGGTCTCCTTGAAATTCTATGACTTTGGAGGTGCATTATATGTTTGTCTAAGGGGGAAGTTCATTCACATTATCAAAAAGGTCTGCAGGGCCTAAAAGAAGGCCTCTGATCCTGACACTGGCCCTTTGGACAAAGAACTTTTCAGATCCCCAGGCTATTTCTATATCAGCAAAGATGGGTTAAAATATTGAATTCATAGTCTCATGGTGGTGATTAAACTAGATCATATCTTTGAAGCCTCTAGCCTCTAGTAGGAAACCCTAGTGGTATCATGGTTAAGACCATTACCAAAAGATCAGCAGTTCAAATCCACCAAGCATTCCTTGGCAACTCTATGGGGCAGTTCAACTCTGTCCTATAAGGTTGCTATGAGTCAGAATCAACTCAGTAGGATGGAGCTTCATTGTTGTCACTGTTGTTTGTTTAGCCTATAGTAAGCACCTGATAAATACTGTTTCCCAAATGTGCAGTTTTGTTCATTTCGCGTCTGGATTCAAACAGTCTTCTCAGTCATCTTTGCAAAACCCTGTGTGACTGGAGACAAGACAGCCTTTGGGTGAGGTCATTCAAAAACAAAGTATGAGAGGAGCTCCTCTGGGTATGTCCACAGGACAGCATCCTGTTTCTGACGGGCACAATCTGGGTGCATTCCTGAAGGGCCAAGGCTGGGAGGGCCTCTTGGCAAATATAATTTCATGCCACCTTGTCATTCTCTCTTGACTTAGTCTGTGTCTCTGTTCTGTTGATGGACCTAGAGGTCAAGGATGCTGTTTACCCACAAAGAGAAAATGAAGCAAAGCAGCCGTTTGCATTTGTCCTTGCAGTCTTCCATGCTGAGGTGGACGATGACAACGGAAGGGAGGAAGACAGAGAAGATACGGGCCAACTTTTATCAGTGCTGTGTACAAAGGGGACCCTGGTGGTGTACCTGTTAAACACGCAGCTACTAACTGAAAGATTGGTGGTTCAAACCCACCCAGCTGCTCTGTGGAAGAAAGGCCTGGTGACCTGCTTCTGTAAAAGATTACAGCCAAGAAAACCTAGGTAGGGGATCAGACTGGCAGTTCTACTCTGTCATATGGGATTGCTATGCATCAACATCAGCTTGTCAGCACCTGATACCAACTATGTGTGAGGCACTGAACCAGGCACTTCACATCCTTAAATTTATTTCAATCTTCATAACCACAGCACCAGAATCCTAGCATGCATTGGGTGACAGTATAATTGAGGAGTGAAGAATAAAGGTTCTAGGCTGATTACAGCACTTACTGCTTGTGTAATCTCAGGCAAGTGAACACAGTCATTCTGCACCTTAGTTTCCCATTGATAAAACAGAAATATTAATAGTGCCTACTTCACAGGGCTGTGTAGGGATTAAATAAGTTAATGTGTGCAAGACAGACAAAGTATCTGGTACATGATAAAATCAAACCCACTGCTGTCAAGTCGCTTCTGACTCATAGTGGCCCTATAGGGCAGAGTAGAACTGCTCTAAAGAGTTTCCAAGGAGTGCCCGGTGGATTCAAACTGCCAATCTTGTGGTTAGCAGACACAGCGCTTAATCACTACACCATCTGGGTTTCCATATTATAAGTGCTATAAAATATTTTCTATCACTTGTATTTTATAGAGAAAGCAATTGAGACTTAGAGATGTTCAATATCTTGTCCAAGGTCACAGAGATTCTAAGAAACAACACCTGATTTTCTGATTCCAGAGCCCAAACTCTTAGCCATTCATATAATGCCTCCAGGTTACTTTCTGCCAGGAATTACTAGGGAAGGACATAGCAGGGTGCAAGGCAAATTGGTCTCTGCCCTCATGGAGCTCACAGCTTAGCCCAGTGTAAGAGGTTTTCCTCTATGTTATCAACCAGGGGTTGATGGGGAAGAATATGCACCCTGCTGAATGCTGAAACATCTATCCCTCTAAGACTCAGATAAAAAATATTCATGATTTACTCCCTCCATGACACAAAAGTCCAGGTCAACAGATATATAACTGAGACGTGTTTCCTACTTTACGTTTGCTACTAGGAAGCTCAGAGCTAAATTTGAAACACGCCTACAAATATGGATCTGCAATCTCTGCCTCACTATCATCTTTTTACACTACTGCAATGTATGTATTTTCATAAGCTCCCTCAAAATCTTTCGGGAATGGATAAGTTATGAACAAACAGCAAAGTTTGGACTAACAAACTTGTTAGTCCAGGTTAGTTCACAGTCACTTCCTGGGGGCATTTTATGTGCCCACTCTGGGCAGGCACTGGAGAAACAAAGTTAAGAGGGGCTCATGGCCCATGGGTAAGCAGAAACAATGCAAATATCTCAGGTACGGAACTGGAGTTTCTTCATTAGATTTTAAGTAAAAATCTACTGGCTTGACCCAGGTGGTTACCAGAAGTCAGAGACCTCCAAGGCATACTGAATTTAACGGACATCCTTCAAACCCTGAAGCTAACCAGAACAGAGAAAGCTTTGGTGATGAGGCTTTTGTCATCACTGAGAGAACATTCTGGATTCTCCATTCAGGACTAGGAGAGGTGCGATGGGGCAGTAGTCAACCTCACTGCAGAATGAAACCAGGTGCTCTAAGTCACTGACGACTCATGGTGACCCCATGTATGTCAGAATAGAACTGTGTCTCCATAGGGGTTTTTTTCCCTCTTAAGTTGTACTTATTTTGTTGTTGCTGTTGGGAGTACACAAGCAAAACACATGCAATAATTCAACCACACACAGAGTTTTCAATGGCTGATATTTTTGGAAGCAGATCACCAGGCCTTTCTTCTGAGGCACTGTGGGTTGACTCAAACTGGCAACCTTTTGGTTAGCAGCTGAGTGCATTACCACTTGCACTATCACTAAGCAAGTGTGAAACTTTCCAAGCTCCATTCCTTACCATTGTGGTAGACAGCAAAAATGACTGGAATTTTTCGCCTCTTCCTTTGTGAGTGCAACACAGCACTAACGTTCCTTCCATTGAGTCTGTTTCTCCACCTCTTAAATCTAGGTTGTCCTGTGGCTTGCTTTGGCAGAAGTGATAGGGTGCCAGTTCCAAGTCTAGGCTTTGGGAGGTCTTGCATGCTTCCTCTTTCTGAACCCTGCCATCACTAAGAGAACAAGCCCAGTGTAGCCTCCTGGAAGAATTTGAAAGATACCTAAAGAAGAGCCCTTTAGACCAGCCATCCAATAGTGAACTCTGAAAGTGTTGAGAGTCCAATTAAAGTCAGCAGAGCTGTCTAACTAACCTGCAACTGGCCACAGACTCATGAGTGAGCACAGAAGGAGCAGAGGAACCATTCACTGACCTGCAGACCTCTGAGCAAAAGTAGATGGTTGTAGTTTCAGGATGATGAGGTTTTGGAGTTGTTATGCAATGTGACTGTAACAACAACTATCTGTGGAATCAAACCAATAGTTTTTAAATTTAATGCCTTAAAACACTTTTTACTTCTTCCCTGTTGCTTTGTAGAATCAAGTCATTCTGGGTAATTGCCTACTGATCTATTTCTATTAGGTCTGGAGAAGAATGAAGTCCACTCAGTGTCTATGGAAGGATTGTGAAGATCCTAAGATGACTCATCTGGCTGTTTCTTGGGCATTTCTACCTCAGGACCTTTACACTTGCTGTCTGCTCCTTTCTCATATAGATGTATGGCTTGATCTCTCATTTGTTCCAGTCTCAACTCAAATGCCACCTCCTCGAAGAGACATTTTTTACTATTTCACTATAAATAGTATCCTGCACCCATCTTCCACCCCCACATCTGATAGTATAATAGATATTTATTTGTTTATGTATTGCTTTTCTCCAGAACTAAAATGTAAGCACTCTGAGGAAAAGGTCTTGGTCTATTCTATTCACTGTTTCAGCAGTGGCCTAGTACAGGGCCTGTTGCTATCGTGAGATGCCATCAAATCAATTCTGACTCATAGAGACACCACGAGTGCAGAGCAGGACTGCTCCGCAGGGTTTTAAAGGGTGTAACCTTTCAGAAGCAGATTGTCAGGCTTGTATTCTACGAGTTTTCTTCGTGGGCTTGAACTACTAACCTTTTGGCTAATAATTTAGCATTTAACTGTTTATACTACCCAGGGACACACAGGACAGTGCTTGGCTCATAATCCGAACCAAACCCACTGCCATCGAGTCAATCCTGACTCATAGGGACCCTGTAGGACAGAGCAAACTGCTCCACAGAGTTTCCAGGGAGCACCTGGCAGACTGGAACTGCTGACCTTTTGGTTAGCAGACGTAGCACTTAATCACTATACCACCAAGGTTTCCTGGCTCATAATAGCCACTCAAATAAATACATGATAAGTAAGTGAATGAATGAATGCCAAGAGGTCATGAGGAGAAGAAAGGAAGGGACTTTTAAGGTTCAAGGCAACAGCAGCAGAGGGACATAGCTGCCCCCAGGTATGTGTGGGTTACAGTGCGGCAATGGGCCAGAGCTAGAGTCTGAAGACGGCTGTGTAATGCTGTGCTGGGTTGTGGGTACTCGTGATGATGTCACTCTTGATACCTGGACACAGGCTTGAGTCCTGCCTTGTCTGTTTTTCATTGCAAAAGGAAGCCAAATTTCCTAAGCTCTGCTAGTGAGGCTATGTTTGTCTTCTGTTAAGTTACCCCCAGAATGCAAAGTAGAGGGTCATGGTGCCTGTTCCAGCTCTGATAAATAGGAATGAAGCAGCTGGGGTATGGCAGACTAGTCCCTGAATAGGCATTGGACAGACACGCCTGGGTTCAGATTCCTGCCTCACCATCTCCCAGCTGTGGGGCATACAGCCTGTGACTCGGTTTCTCTGAGCCTCCCTTTCTCTCTCTACAAATACCTGATCCTATCTACCTCCTTATCCATAATTTGTTATGGTCCATATGCAGCTGAATGCCTTTGTATAGTCAGTAAAACACGGGTAGACATCTTTCTGGTATTCTCTCTGCTTTCAGCCAAGATCCATCCGACATCAGCAATGATATCCTCCATTCCACATCCTCTTCTGAATCTGGCTTGAATTTCTGGCAGTTCCCTGTTAGCAAGCTGCTGCAACTGCTTCTGAATGATTTTCAGCACAATTTTACTTGCATGTGATAATTAATGATATTGTTAGATAATTTCCGCATTCAGATGGATAACCTTCCTTTGGAATGGACATAAATATGGATCTCTTCCAGTTGGCTGGCCAGGTAGCTGTCTTCCAAGTTTCTTGGCATAGATGAATGAGCACTCCCAGGGCTGCATCTGTATGTTGAAACATCTCAATTGATATTCGTTGATTTCTGGAGCCTTGTTTTTCACCAATGCTTTCAGTGAAGCTTGGATTTCTCCCTTCAGTATCATCAGTTCTTGATCATATGCCATCTCCTGCTCTGTGTATTTTATTGTCTACACAAGGCATTTGACTGTGTGGATCATAACAAATTACAGGTAACACTGCAAAGAATGAGAATTTCAGAACACTTAATTCTGCTCACATAAAACCTGTACATAGACTGAGAAGCAGTTCAAACAGAACAAGGGGACACTGCATGGTTTAAAATCAGAAAAGGTGCACAGGGTTGTATCCTTTCACCGCATTTATTTAGTCTGTGTGCTGAACAAATAACCCAAGAAGCTGGACTATACGAAGAAGAATGGGGCTAGAGGATTAGAGGAAGACTCATTAACAACCCATGATGTGCAGACACAACCTTCTTGCTGAAAGTGAAGAGGAAGTGAAGCAGCCACTGATTAAAGATCAAAGACCACAGCCTTCAGTATGGATTAGACCTCAACATAAAGAAAACAAAAATCCTCACCTCTGGACCAATCAGCAACATCAAGAGAAACAGAGGGAAGACTGCAGTTGTCAAGGATTTCATTTTACTTGGCTCCACAATCAATGCCCATGGATGCAACAGTAAGAAGTCAAATTGCTCTGGGCA
Organism: Heterohyrax brucei; assembly: GCA_028571685.1. Classification (NCBI taxonomy): domain Eukaryota; kingdom Metazoa; phylum Chordata; class Mammalia; order Hyracoidea; family Procaviidae; genus Heterohyrax; species Heterohyrax brucei. The sequence goes on along the minus strand of CM053142.1, from coordinate 176,808,256 downwards.
AATCTGCTGCAAAAGACCTTTCTAGAGTGATGAAAAGCAAAGATGTCACTTCAAGTACTAATGTGTGCCTGACCCAACCCATGGTATTTTCAATTGCCTCATATGCATGTGAAAGCTAGACAATGAACAACAAAGACACAAGAAGAACTGATGCCTTTGAATTACCACGTTTGCAGAGACTGCCAAAAGAACAAACAATTCTGTCTTGGCAGAAATGCAGCCAGAATGCTTTTTAGAAGCAAGGACGGTGAGACTTCATCTCACATACTTTGAATGAGTTATCAGAAGGACACAGTGCCTAGAGAATGACATCATGATGGATAAACAAACAAAAAACTAAACCCACTGCTGTCAAGTCAATTCTGACTCATAGTGGCCTTACAGGACAGAGTAGAACTGCTGCCTATAGTTTCCAAGGAGCACCTGCTAGATTTGAACTGCTGACACTTTGGTTGGCGGATGTAGCACTTAATCACCACGCCCCCAAGGTTTCTATGGTTGATAAAGGGTTAGTGAAAACAAGAAAGATACTCAAGGAGATGGATCGACACAGTGGCTGCAACAGCGGGTTCCAACGTAGCGATGATTGCGAGGATGGCGCAGGCCTGGGCAGTGTTTCCTTCTGCTGCACACGGGGGCCGCTAGGAGTTGGAACCAAGCTGACAGCATGTAAAAAGAACTAGGTATCTCCTTGTGGGGCTAGGAGGCTGAAATGCAACAATACATGGGGCATAGAGAAGGGGTCGATAAATGTTCCCCAATAAACCAAGTGAAATTCTTCGAAGTTAAAGATTTAGGAATTCAATAACACAGTCAGAAGGCTTTCTTTTACTGCTAAATTTATTAAGAAACAAGACAGGAAATTACCAGATTTGTGTGTCGGTGTGTGTTCATATAACCAGCCTAGAAACCTCTTTTTATTTCAGAGACTAAGCAGTGGGAAGAAAATCCGGATCCCCTGTGGGGAACCCATTCTTCAAGAGGCATGCCCCGCCCCAATGAGGATAAACTGAGCTCGTGGTGCGGTGCGTGTCCCTCCCTGCAATGATTTTATCCTCAAGGGGAAAATTCTTAGAAGAGGTCTGAAGCCAAATCACTGAAAGAAATGAGATGTGCAAAACACAGAACCAAACCCAAACCCACTGCCATCAAGTCAAGTCTGACTCACAGAGACGCTATTGACAGAGTAGATAGAGTTTCCAAAAAGCAGCTGGCAGATTTGAACCGCCAACCTTCAGGTTAGTAGCCATAGCACTTAACCACCACACCACCAGGGTTTCCTGAAAAACACGATAAAGAATTCTCAGACGTGGATTCCAGAATGTGCCCCAATGTGAAGCCTGAAGTACACAGAGGAGTGAGTGCTGACTTTCTTCAATGAACATGAAGCTACTAGTGGGGCACTGGTGCATTCAACCACAGATGCTGGACACCACTGAGACAAGAGTACACACTCCTGCCCTCAACGGCTCTGGTTGGTTGGAAAGGTGGCTCCACCAGTAACAGAAATATCATGGGAGAAACTACAAAAGGGAAGCATGTGTGGGGTCCCACTGGAGCAGAATGAGAGGAGCCCAGATCAACCCAGGAGCTTCAGGGGATCCTCCCTGCAGAGCTGAACACTGGAACTGCCGTTTGGGCAAGCAGATGCTTCAGAAAGCTGTGCTCGAATTCTGGAACCTACATGCTTGGGTTTAAACCACAGCTCTGCTCTTTCTATCATGGCACTGGAACATGTTACTCCGCCTCTTTGTATCTCATTTTCCTTATGAATAATAGGAGTGGCCTGAGTATGTTCCTCATAAGGCCACTGGGAGATCAAGTGTGTTCGTATGTATAAGTCTTGGTCCCTGGATGGTGCAAACAGTTAACAGGCTCAACTGCTAACTGGAAGGATGGTGGTTCAAGGTCACCCAGAAGTGCTTCAGAAGAAAGTCCTGATGATGTATTTCCAAAAACTCAGTCACTGGAAGACCTGTGAGGCACTGTTCTACTCTGACATATGGAGAGTTGGAGTTGATTCCATGCAACTGGGAAAAAAATTAGCTCAATAGACATTAGAGATTATTGTTATTAGATTATTACAGGTGGGCATTCCAAAGGAGAGCAAAGACTTAGGCACATGCACTGCATAGAGAGGAATGACAGGAGCCAGCAGTGCAGGAGTGAGGTACGAGAGGAGGCTAGACTGGAGGCAGGGGAAGACCACAGCGGACTAACCTTAGGCAAAGAGTCTGGATTTAAAAATGGAACTTCGTCCTCCAGCTACTGTTTCTCTGCCTTCCCTTTCCCAGCCAAGATTCTAGAAAAAGTAGTCTGTATCTGCTACCTTCACATCATCTTCTCCCCCACTATCTGTCTTTTGTGAATGGATGAATGGGAGATCACGGATTTCTTCAAATGAGTTCTTTCTGGGTGTCCAGTGAGTTCATGTGTATCCTTCGAGGCTCAACTCAGATGTCACCTTTGAGATCTTACACTCCATGCAGCTGCAGACCCTGTTCCTAGGAAGTCCGCAATCCAGAAAGAGAGATCCTGAGACAACAAGGAAGTCACCCAGTATGCCTACCAGGTGCTGAAAGCAGGGACAAGGCGTGGTAGGGCTGAAAAGTAGGAAGTGGCTGGAGAGACCCCTGCAAGGTACCCCTCCCCGTGTGAGCCAGTGAGAGGCAGCCAGCTTTTCCTCACAGTCACCTCAGGAGCAATTAAAATCTGAGTTAGGGAGTGTTAGCCTTGAGACCAGGGCACAGGCAGCTCTGCTGTTACTAGGACATTGTATGTGGTACCTGCACCCAGAGGCAGTGGATGACAGCAACACTATTGGCATAGATAGGTAAATTAACTATTACAAGACTGTGAAGAAACAGAAATGAAATATTCTGTTCATTCATTCACTCAATGAATGCTTGCCGAACACCCATAAAGTTCCAGGCATGGTCCTAGGCACTGGAGATCCAGAAGCAGAGCACTCAAGCTCCTTGCCAACTGGGTGCAAACATTCCAAACATATGATCCAGAGCAGAGATGGGGGAAGAAAGATGCTAAGACACATGGAGATCTCCAGGGAACGAGGAAAGAGAGGCTGAAGAGACAAAGACCTTCCTCCAGAGCTGACAGAGAAAGAAAGCTTTCCCTGGAGGTGGAGTTCAGAATTCAGACTTCTAGCCTCCTAAACTGCAAGAAAATAAATTTCTGTTTGTCAAAAGCATCTACATGTGATATTTCTGTCATAGCATCACCAGATAATTAGGGCAGGATTTGGTGCCCAAAGTGGGGGGTTGCTGCTAACAGGTACCTAAAGTGTGGAAGTAACTTTGGAATTGAGTAATTGGCTAAGGCTGAAAGGGTTTTAACGGACCCAATAGTAAAAGTCTGGATTGTCTTGAAGAGACTGTTGGTAAATTATGGATACCAAAGGAAGTTCTGCTGAGCACTCAGATGGAAGTGAAGAGAGCTTTAGAGAAAGTCTCTGTCATCTTAGAGAATACACATGGCACCAACAAACAGAATGTTGCTCCAGATGTGAATGTTAGAAGTGCTTTAAAAGAATATGATGAACATGTGGTTAGATAACAGGAAGGACAATGTGTTTTACGCAGCGGCAAAGAACTCATCTGAATCGTGTTCAAATGTTTGGGGGAAGGTAGAACTTGAAAGTGATGAACTTAGATACACAGCTGAGATTTCTAAGCAAGATCTTAAGGGGGCTGTATGGTTTCTCCTTTCCACTTACAGTAAAATGAGAGAACAATTGTGCAAAATGAAAACAGAACTTAAAAGACTTGGAAAACTCTATTGTAAAACCAAGGATGTGTGTTCTAGAACTTTCACCAAGGGCACAGTCATGCAGTCCTTTGTTAAAGAGACTAAGCCTGTGTCTAATGGATCTCACCAATGACCACAGCAGAAAACCTATCAGCTGAGACGGAAGGGGATGGAGGAAAAAAAACGGAGAGAATGCTTTCTGCTTCTTGGGATGCTACAGGCAGGAAACACCTCAAAGGGGCTGCATCTGTTGTCCTCCAAGAAAAGAAAGAGACCACCCCTGGAGCAGCCTGGAGATTAGCAGAATCGCTGGAAAGAGGAGGGGCAGCAGGGCTGCCTGCATTTCAAAGAGTGGGAACACAGTCTGCTGAATTTCAAAGAGTGGGACAGATCTTCACCAAGTTGGTTCTTGGGTGTGGGGTTGCTGTTCATGAATGAGTGCCATAGGGATGGGGTTGCCATGCCTAGGGGGCAGAAGAATGGGGCCTGGTGAGGCTGAGGGGATGAGGCCACCACTCAGATGGATTAGGAGAATGGGGCTGCCCAAAGTCACAGGAGCAGAGTTGCCTTTCAAGCGGGCCTGGAAGGTGGAGGGGAAGCCTAGGGCTGAGGGGCCTTCACCCAGAATCCAGAGGGCATGGCGAATACCCAGAGGCTGGAGATCAAGATCATTGCCTAGATGGCCTCAGAGGACAGAGGATTATTTTCAAGTCTTGATGATCGCTCTGCTGGGTTTTGGACTTGCTGGGTGCCTGTTAATCCTTCCTTCCTTCCAGTTTCTCCTACTCGTAATGGAACTATCTGCCTTGTGCCTGTTTTATCACTGTACTTTGGAAACAGATAACTTGTATTTTTAACTTTTAAGGGTTCACAGATGAAGAGGAATTTTGTGAATACACATACCTAACATGTTACCCATCTTTGATTTAGATGAATCAAAAGGTGAGATTTCAAACTTGGAGTTGATTAGAATTTTGGGAGGATGTGATGGGGTGAATGTGTTCTGTGCGTGTGGCAAGGACACGAATTCTGGGGGCCAAAGGGTGAAATGTTATGGATTGAATTATTCCCCCTCCCCAATTATGTTGTAAAGGCTAACCACTACGCCTATTGCTATAATCCCATTTGGGAATGGGCTGTCTCTGCTGTATTAATGTGTCAAGATTAGTGAGTCAAGGTGCCCCTTGACCCAATCTCTTTTGAGATATAAAAGAGATTAAACACATGGAGATCTCCAAGGAACCAGGAAGCAGAAGCTGGAGAGACAAAGACTTTCCCCTCGAGCCAATTGAAAGAGAAAGGCTTTCCCTAAGCCACCACTCTGAAAATTCAAACGTCTAGCCTCCTAAACTCTACAAATATAAATTTCGCTTTGTTAAAGCCATCCACTTGCTATTTTTGTTATAGCAGCACTAGATGACTGAGATAGTATGCTGCCCTCCGGCCAGCTCTCCAATTCTACCACACGTCACTGAGCTGTGCTTAAGAAATTTACGCTGAATTAATGAACGAGTCCAGAGTACAGCTGCCTGCGGAAAGATAGACTGCTAAGTGCTAAGAAAAGGTGTTAGTGTCCCATTGGCACTCCACTGAGAATTTGACACCATTAGAGAAGTGAAAGGGGGCTAGAAAATAGAGCACTTTCACACCAGCTGTCAGAAGCATTTTATGCCAAGGACAGTTACTCACAGATTTGTCTCTTTTGAGGGATGTCAGGTTTCCAGGTAATAGGGAGAGTACCTTCTACAGTGGAAACCAGTGCACAGAGCAACTTTCTAACTGGAAGTCTCTGTCCGATGCACAAAGTAAGAGCAAGAGGATCTTGTATGTTCATAATGAAGACCCCCCTCAAGCCCTGGAAGATCCTGAATCACCCAAGAAAGATTAAATCATGTTCAATAAAGCTTTAGTATTAAGTATAGTCATGTATAGCTTAATATCCATGATAAACCAAACCGACTGGTGTCGAGTCGGTTCTGAATCACAACGACTCTATAGGATAGAGCAGAACTGCCCCACAGAGTTTCCAAGGAGTGCCTGGTGGATTCAAACTGCCAACCTTTTGGTTAGCAGCCACAGCTCTTAGCCACCATGCCAGATAGGTTCTGTTAAACAGGACACTACGTGTTGTGGACGTTGTGCGAACACAACCGCCTATGAGTCAAAGCATACACAGTTATAGGGTGAGCTTTTTATTTTAAGTAGAGAAAGTTCACATTTAAATAACAATAGAGTACAGTACAGTACCTTCATAAGCCAGTAACACAGGTGTTTATTACAACATAGGAAGGCACAGGTTATGTGTGTACTGTACCATTATACGCCTGACAGTGCCATCACTTTGTATACAAGATACATGAGGGACATGTGTTGTGTGCAGGAAGATGTGAAGTTCACTATGCCTGGTTAGTTCTGCTACATCCCTTTTTCTGACCAGGATTTCTAAACTCTGTTAGGTGGCATGGGACTGTACCTAACTGCATTCTAATTCTTCAAAGACTGATTATTTTTAATTAGACAACCTAATAACTGCACAGTTACCACTTATTTGATATGACATAGTGAAGAAACAGTCACGAGAATGTTGAATAAGTTGAAACATGCTCTGACCACACAGACTCAGAGGTGTGTGTGGGTGTGTGTGTGTGCATGCAAGTCTCTAGAAATATAGAGGAAACATGGCCAATATTTTGAGTGCTGGCTAAACGTTTGCTGCCATTAACACACTGTAGATGTTAATGGCAGATCAAAGCATAAATCAGCCACTTGCAGCCATGCATGTGTGTGCCGATATAAATAACTAATAGGGCTTTCACAATCCATCGAAAATATAAAGATGACCAAATTGGCTTTTAAAAACATTAGAATCCCATTAGGCCAAACCCAGCGGCTGATTAGAGAACAAAGTAAATCTCAAGAGGTCTCTAAATCCTTGTTGGTTGCCGCTGCTGAAAGGTATTGCATTTTCGACAAGGCCACGGGTATCTAAGTGAGTAAATGCTTCTAGCTCGGAAGAGTGACCCTTACTGAGCTTTATGTCTGGATAATGACACTTCTGGGGAGACGCTGTCTCCCAGCCCTTGTTCAGGAAGCTACAGTAAGGAATATATGCAGTTTATTCTGTATATTTCTTAATATTTCTCAACTTTTTTCATGATGGCTCCTCTAGAGAAGTCTTTTGGATATATATATATTTTTTCCTACTTATTCCCTGTTGCTGTGAAATTTTAATATCATAGATACACTGCACATCTATTTACGTACTATGGATGATGTGGTGGTCAGGATTATGTCAACTTGGCTACTACATATTTGGCTGCTGTATTACGAGGCAGGGCGGGGTTTGTGGCGGCTCCCTGCCCCTCGGCTCTCATCTTGCAACCTTTTACTACGGCGGCTGGTCGCTCACGTGGCCAGGAGCTTCTGCTCTCTTCTTCCAGTGTCTGGTTCCGGGACTTGAACTAGCAGCTGTTGGACTCATCAGTCCTTACAGATGGCACTTGAGAGTCCTGCTCCCTGACCTGCTGATCCTGGGTTCGCCAGCCTCTGCCGCTCCTGCTCCCTGACCTGCTGATCCTGGTTTTGTCAGCCTCTGTCACTTCATCTCACCACCAGCTTGGGATCCACTGACCTACACAACCGGTGATCTAGAACTCTGGTCTCTGACTTGCTGACTTTGGGTTCCTCAGCTTCCATGGCCACGTGAGGCTTGTGCCAGAGCTTGGGACATTCAGCTTCTGTGATTACGTGAGCTGTTTCCTATATCTGTATCTATCTATCTATCTATATATGATAAATCTTTCCTTGTACCTACATGTGTTACTGGTTTTGCTTCCCTAGAAAACCCAGCCTAAGACAGATGACCACAGCCTATTAGACTCTGTAAGATTATTTTGCCTCCTTAGAACCAATTTTTACCCTTTTGGGCAATATCACCTCCAACCAGAATGTATAAATTAGCCAAACCCGGCTGCACGTTTGAATAACTCTAGCCAAGCAAAGATTTAAAAAATACTCATGTCTAGGCCTCAACCCACACCAATTCTATTAGAATCTACAGGGGGCAGTACCCAGGCACTAGTATTTTTTCATCATGCTCTCTGGAGAGTCTAATGTGCACTCAAGGCTGAGAAGGTCTGAGTTAGTCTCCATCACAGCAGCCGCCCACCACTGTCACCAGCAAAATGTGGCCCTAGCAGACCAGGTGCACACTCAGGGTACACCAAATTACCACTGGGCTCCATGACACTTCTCCACTTCTGGAACTTTTAATCTCTTTGATTCCAGGACACTAGTATTTAAGTGTAGACATATGCCTGGACAATTGTCACAGTGTGAGTATCTTCTGCAGTGGAAGCCAGTATTCAGGGTAGCCTTCCAACTGGAAATCTCTGCCCAGTGGAACATGTGCAGAGTAAGAGTAGAAGGACCACTTGTGTTCATGATGATGAGCTCCAAGCCATGGAAAATGCTTGACTCAGCCTGGAGTGGGTTGAATGGCCATTTCAAAAAGATGCGTCTATCTCCCATTCCCTGGAATCTGAGAATGTGATCTTAAACTGGAAAACGAATCTTGGCAGGTGTGGTGAGGTTATGGATATCAAGATGAGATCATCCTGGCTTTAGGTGGGGCCTGAAATCCAATGACATGGGACTTTATAAAAGAAAGGCAGAGGGAGCTTTGTGACACAGAGATGCACAGGAAGAGTGAGGTGTGAAGACAAGGCAATACTGGAGTGATGTACCAACAAGCCGAGAACACCAAGGATCGCCAGTGGCCACCAGAAGCTGTGGACAGGATCCTCCCTGAGAGCCCTCAGAGGGAACAAACCCGTTGCAGGCTTTGATTTTAGACTTCTGGCTCTAGAACTGTGACAATACGTTTCCGTTGTTGTAAGCCGCCAAGTCTGTAGCAATTTGTTTTGGCAGCCACAAGAAGCTAATACATTGTCAAACCGATTTCTCGGTGATTTTAAAGATCTCTTAGTACCTGCAGAAACCCTGGTGGCTTAGTGGTTAAGAACTTGGGCTAATTGGAAGGTAGACAGTTCAAATCCACCAGGTGTCCTCAGAGACCCTAGGAGGCAGTTCTACTCTGAGCTGGAATTAACTTCACAGAAACAGGTTAATGGCTAGAGCAAAGCTTTGAGTTCCTGGACATTCCCTCACTGCTATCAACTTTCTTCATGGGCCCCTCATGGCATGGAGGCAATATTGAAACTTTTAAACCAGTTGTTTAAGGCCTCTTTGACCTTTTCCTCATACGAATTTCCTTCTACTCTTTAACTGACAGAACTACCTGCTTTCCTGGATATAACTTCCCACCCTATACTTTGCCTCACACACGCCGTCCCCTGTAAAATCCCTTCCCATGATTTCTACACGGAGTAACTCCGCTTGTCCTTCAAAGCACACCTCAAACACTATCTCCTTCAGCAAGCTGCCTCAGATTTCCCCCCCAAAGATGGGACTCCCTCTCTTTTCCTCAGAGGAATGTCTTATGGGACTTCTACACCCATGCGCTGTGGTGGCAAGAGAATAATACTAACAAAAACCAAGAGTTAAGATTTCAAACGGCACACACTACAAGACAGTCACTCTGCTAAGCGTTTTACAGGTAGTAGCTATTTTAATCTTCACATTGCTCCTCTGTAGTTGATATCATTAGTATTTGACAGATGAAGAAATGGAAGCACAGAGAGGTTAGGTTACTTGTCTGTAGTCGCACAGCTGGTAAAAGGCAGAAGTGGGGCTAGAATTTAGCCACCTGAGCATCAGCTTTTGCTGCCTGGAGAGAAAGGCAGGGCTCGAGTCAGAGAAGGTGCTATAATGCCTACTAAAAAGCGGGTATTGTATTCTGAAGTTAATGAAGAGTGCTTCAAAGGCTTTCATGGAGGCAGAGGCATGATTTGGGCACAGAGCAGAGACCAAGGCCAGGGCTGGGGAGGCAGTGAGAGGGCCACTGACTGCAGCTGCCTGGGGGAGAGAGGATGGTGGCAGGTCTAGGGAGGGAAGGGGCCAGGTGATCACACTGCACAGAATCACATCTGAGACACTTGTGTTGTTCTTAGGTGGCATCAAGAAGATTTTCCACTCATGGGACAGAGAAGAACTGCCCCATGGGGTTTCTTAGGGTCGCCACAAACAACAGCAATTTTTAGGAAAGGAGCCCTGCGGGTATAAATGGTTCATCACTCTGCTGCTAACAGAAAAGCTGATGGTTTCAACCTACCCAGGGGCTCTGAAAGAGAAAGACCTGTGATCTGCTGTAGTACGGATGACAGCAGGGAGAAGCTGCGGGCAGCTCGGCTCCGTCCACGGGGTCACTATGAGAAGGAATCGACTGGATGGCACCTAACAACAGCAATCTTGACAGGAGCGTATTGCCAAGTCTCTTCTCCCGGGGAGCTACTTGGTGGTTTGCACCAGCGACCTTTTGGTTACTAGTCACGTGTTTAACCACTGTGCTACCGGAGCGCGCCTGCAACATGCAGATTCTCACATATGGCCAGGATGGAGAGCCCTGGAGGACCCAGTGGGGCAGGTAAGCAACTCCTGAGCAAGGGGCCACCAGCTCGGAGCCCTTCGTGACCTGGCCAAGGGCACACAGCGAACACACGGGGGAACTGCAACCTGAACCCACTTTACCGCTCTGTTTGGGCCCTGTGCTAATAATAATGGGAAGTCATAAATAATGGTGACAAAAGTGAGCAGGAAGGAGTTTGAAGACAGCAGCCTATCCCAGAGGGTCATTCTCTTAGCTGCTGGAAGCCGCCTCAGGGCGATGCACTGGAAAGTGGAGAGGGCAGCCTGGAGGTGTACCTGGGAAAGCATAGCAGAGGCCAGGGGGAGCTGGGGCAGAGAGAAGCAGGGCACTCACTCCCTCATGTCAAATCCCAGGTAGGTAGCCAGACGGTCTTCCTTTACCCACGGGCACCCTCAAAGGAAGGGCCAGGTCTCTGCAGCAGCAGCTCCACAGCAAATACATGATTTGAGTCTACCCAGAGTGCCTCGGACGAAAGACCTGGCAGTTTACTCTCAAATAATCAGCCACTGAAAGCTGCAAAGAGCACAGTTTTACTCTGGCCCATGTGGGGTTGCTACAAGCAAGAGTCGGCTTGACAGCAAGTGGTTTGGTTGTGATTTGGTTCTTCCACAGTGACTTTGTATGCCAGTTTGTTAGAGATCTGTTCAGGGAGTCCAGGTGCAGGCTAGGTGAATATTCTTTTGTTTTTTATTTTTTTAGGTGAATATTCTTAATCCCGAAACTTGTGAGCACTCTGTCTCTCTCCTCACATGCACAGCATATTCACATATACACTGTCCACACACACACACTCATACTCTACACACACACACTCACCCAGGCACAAACATGAATATTTATATAGACGTATACTGGTATGCATGTGCACCCCCCCCACAGTACACTCATATAGGCAAACATACATGCATGTTTATATTTATACACACACACACACTCACACATGCATGCACATACTCACACACCCTTTACAAACACACTCACAGTTGCCCATCCATCCACTTCATCTATGCATGCTTGCATGTATATGTGATCAAGTGACTTCCAGTACAAAGTGTCATGCTGCAGAGGAGAATGATGCACTCTTTGCCTGTGAGGACTGTCCCACAGGTGTGATGACCCATTTAGAAGGTTGTCTTCTGTTATTCAGAACCAGCAAGTCATGAAATCACAGGCCTTGAAAGCTGGGGAGGCCTCTGCACCACCAAGCCTCTCCCCTTGTTAGGCATATACATTTCTTGAGTACCTACTATGTGCTGGCTCTGGTTACCAGGTGGGGAAGGTATGGTCCCTAGTCAGCGAGCCGACAGCCAAATACTTAGTCTGAGAGGCGAGAACCCAAAAGACCAGGAAGGTTAAGTATCTCTCCTAAGGTCACACAGAGCTGGGAAATGGATGCCATGGGCTGATAGCCTTGACATCCAGGACCAACCGAGGACAGCAAGGGCATCTGCAAAGTCAGGGAGTAGCTATGGAGGGACTTCTGGCTGGTGACTGAGGGGTCCTGGCTGAGCTCTAGGGGTAGGTATCGAGCCAGCCTTGGATTCCTGATACCCTTCTGGTCTCAGCCAGGAGATAGGATCCTGGATGCCTGCATCTGGTTCTGGTGTTTCCCAGGCCTCAACAGTGTGGAGGGACAGCCAGGAGCCCACTCTGCAGGTCTAGAAAAACCACCACAGGTTTCAGACAGGGGGCTACAGCCCTGGTGCTGCCAGCCTTGCGTCTAGACTACCTGCAGAACAGGTAAGTGTGTGAACACCACAGCTTGACTGAGACAGTGTGCATGGGCCAGGCGTCCCTCACAGCTTGGAGGCTGGTCCCATTATATAACAGAAGGCAACAGACAGTTACCCCAACTGCAATTTGCAGTGTGCAAACATGCCATGTCACCCTCCTGCTCCCTATTCTCAGTCATGAGGAGATGGGGTGGGGTACTTGAGGACGTAGGGTACTTGAGGACAGCTGGAGGTGTGGACAAGCCTCGAGCTGCGGGCATCCCACAGAGCAAACCGCTCAGGCAGCTGAAGGTCCATGGCCACCCGTGCCACCTCATCATATCAAAGAAACCACAGCAGCCTGCTTCCCATCTCGGCTTTCCTCTGCCTTGGGTACTGACAGCTCCCCTGTGTCTCCACAGTCCCCTGGCAGCAGACAGAGCTTTACAGGCCTCTTTTGCAGGTTCTGAGGGGACTGTGATGTTGTCTTTCTGTGCCATGACTAACAATGATCTTCAGTCCCTGCTGGAGGGGCAGACGAGCTTCTCGAAGGCCTAGATCCAGGACAGGCACAGAAGGAGGACAGCTGCAGTAAAGGCCCTGGGCGGCAAAGCCCCCAGGAGATGGTGGGGGAAGGTGAAGGCCTGGGGGAGTGATCTAGTATTCGGGAGCAGTCCGAGAGAGGCCCAGGTTTGATGGCTCACAGGAGAACATTCCAGGAGAGTGAGAGGTGGGTTTTTTTTTTTTTTTTTTGATGCTCAGCCTCCGCAAGGCCAAGTCTCACAGCTGGGGCCATTTAACTCCCACAGTCACACCAGCCCAAAGTTGGGGAAACCTTCAGTCCAGGCCATGTCCAAGGGCCCCCTGGCCTTTGGTCAACGGCTGAGGGGCTCCCTCTGGCCTTTAGTCAGATGCTGAGGAGTACCCTTTGGCTTTTAGTCACCTCTCGTCTTCTTGCCCTTGCCCCCCTCAACCCGCTCGCACTCAGCTCAGCTCTGGGTCAGTGCTAGCTTTTCTGTCATAGAACCCATAACTGTGGGAAGACAGACTGATGTGACAAGACTCATTCTGTAGTCACCCAAATCCTGGCTTCCAAGTGCTTATTTGGGAATCCCAGTGGAGTCTTCGGGTGTGGCAAAGTCTGAGTGCTTGGCTACTAGCTGAAACATGGCTTGAACCCACCTGGGATACCTCGGCAGACAAGCCTGGCAGTTTCCTTCCGAGAGGTCACAGCCTTGAATACCCAACTGAGCAATTCAACTCTACACACATGGGGTCACACTGAGTCAGAATCGATGCGCCTGCAGCCAATAATAACAACAGAGATGCTTTTCAGGTCTTGTCTGTGTCCAACCAAGGCCCAGGACTCGGGGCATAAGTAAAGCCCACACTATGTGTGTATTTGGAACTGAATAGTACTAGGCTCAAACCCGAGTCCTCTTCTTACCTAGTCTGTGGTTTGGACAAGTCACTTAACTCCTCTGACCTCAATTCCTAGGTTTCTGGGGACTGTAGTCCCTCCCTTTGCATGGTTGCTGCGAGGTCTGTGAATGCCACGTACATCAAGTAGCAAGCATAGGACGGGTTCTCAGAAGGACCAGGCTCCTGTCCTTCCCATTAGAGAGGAGCAGGCCTCCGGGCTGCGAGAAGCTTCTGGCAGTCTTGGGCTACTATGAGGATGAAGGCAAGTCCTGCTTGGCAAGGACTGCCTTCATACTGTGTCCTGATTTTGCCACAAGAGATGACTTACCCCAGAGAACTCATGTACGTTCCCAGCCAACACTGTCCTCTGTCTAAGTGTTTCTGGTCCATGACAGCATGAAGGGCAGGGCCCAGGGCCCCTTGGTAGGGAGAAACCAAAGTGGTATCTCAGGCTTTCCTGCCCATGTGGACTCTGAGTGGCGAGGAACCCAAGAGCTGCATGAGTTCCTGGGGGACTCCTTTGGACTATTCCCATTACCTGTTCCGTTGATTCTGACTCACAGCGACCCTATACGACACAGTAGAACTGCCCTATATGGTCTCCAAGACTGTAATCTTCATGGAAGCAGACTGCCACATCTTTCTCCCATGGAGCAACTAGGGGATTTGAACCACCGACTTTTTGGTTAGCAGCTGAGTGCTTCACAAGTGCGTCACCAGGCCTCCTCTGGTCTGTGGCTCAGCGTTTCTGCTTTCTGTTACAGAAGAGACTCCTGTTCCTTGTGCCTGGCTTGGCCCTGGGGAAGCTCAACTCCTGCCCTGGGGCTAATGTCCTTCCTGTTTGTCGAGCCTTTGATCCTCACAGCAGCACCAAGAAAACAATTCCTACCAAACATCGGCACTGGGTGCCACTTAGAGTACCAAGCGCCGCAGGGCTGCCAGCCTGCCTCCTGGGTGGATGAGTGGCTGCCCAGGGCCATGCAGATGATAATACAGCAGAGAAGGTTTTTCTCTATGGCTGTCTAAAAACTGAGCTAGCTCCCACTGTGACACTGTTCCCTTAGGTTGTGTAAAGCTTGGTTGGTTTGATGTCCCCTGGAGGGGAAGAGTGGAGTCCCTGCATGGCACAAATGCTTCAGCACTGGCCTACTAATGGAAAGGCTGGCAGTTCAAATCCCCCCAGAGGTGCCTCGGAAGTAAAGCCTGCTTCTTAAAGGTCAGCCTTGAAAACCCTATGGATCAGTTCTACTCTGTACACTCGGGGTCACTGTGGATTGGAATAACTCCCTGGCAACAAACAACAAATGTGAGTACTTGGGTGGCCTGTCCACAGGGGGCAAGGGTGACAGAGCCTCAGTGAGGGAGAATGAAGAGAGGACAGTCGAGTGGGAGACAGTCCAAAGGCCTAGAGCAGGGGCAGCAGAAGTGGGAGGGGTGGGAACCTGACCGAAGTCACTACAGAATGGTGGAAAATGGCACCTGGGTCACTGGCTCTGTGGTGTGGTGACAAGGCGACAAGCTTCAGAGCCTGGAGATGCCAAGGGCACACCTGAAGGGCAGATCTCACTTTCCTGACGGGCCTATGATTCCATACATGCTGCAGATAAATATAATTTTATCAAACTATATTTTAAATGTCTCAGGTACCTCCCTGTGAAAAAAACAAAACCAAATCCACTGCTATAGAGTCACGTTCTACTCAAAGTGACTCTAAAGGACAGAGTACAACTGTCTCATAGAGTTTCAAGGACTGCCCGGTGGATTTGAACTGCTGACCTTTTGGTTAGCCGCTGTAGCGCTAAACCACTGCGCCACCAGGGTTGCTTCCTTATGTAAAGGAGTCTGCAATCTTATACTTTAATTTTCTTTTTAAAGTTTCATTTACTAGAAATGCCATGATTTATTTGACTGTTCTATTAGTTGGGGACATTCAGGTTGCTTCCTCTTGGAGGCTCTTACAAAACCACTGAGGGGCATGGCTGCCAGCACACACATACTTTCTGTAAATTTTGCATTATTCCCTAGGATGGCTTCCTGCAAGTTACAGCCCTGAGTCAGAGTAAGAAAGTTTTGTAAATGGCTTTTGACATGTACGTCAAGTTAGTTTTTTTAATGGTTATGCCCCAGGTAATGTATGTAAGTGACCCTCTCACCATATCTTCACTAGTAGTATTATCATTAAAAATGTTTTCATTTTAGGGCAGGGGGCACATGTAGAATTCTATTAACAGACCAGACTTGACGGTCCAGCATCCTGGGGGTCCACCAAGATCACGGTCCCTAGACTCACTGCCAGCCCAGAGCCGAAACCAGCACTGAAGAGAACTCTTCAGATAAAAATTGGACTGAACTACCGGACACTGAGGAAATCTTGGTGTCATAGAGGTTAAGTGATTCATCTGCTAACCAAAAGGTCGGCAGTGCAAATCCACCAAACGCTCCTTGGACATTCTATGGAGCAGTTCTACTCTGTCTTATAGGATTGCTATGAGTCAGAATCGACTCGATGGTGGTGGGTCTGGGGGTTTTTTTGTTGTTGTGATTTGTTTATAAGACATGAGGCTGTCTGAGCAGCTCCTCTATAGAAATGAGACGGGAGGGCGGAGAGGAGGGGGCCAGAGTTTGTTGAATGACTATAGAAAGTACAGGGTAGAAAGGAGGAGTGTGCTGCCGCAGGGTTGGGAGGGCAGCTAGGGTTGCACAGAGGTGTATATAGCGGGTTTTACATGGCAAATTGACTTGGATTGTAAACTTTCACTTAATCACAATAAAAGGAAAAAATATATGGATTTGCCAGAATATGGAGTGAAAGAATATGTTGCAAATACTAACAAACAAAACAAAAATCCCAAACCTGCTGCTGTTGAGTCAACTCTGTCTGACAGCGACCCCTACAGGCAGAGTAGAGCCGTATCACAAGGTTGTCAAGAAGCGGCTGGTGGATTCAAACTGCCGAACTTTTAGTTAGTGGCTGAGCTCATCAATAACAAAAAAGAGTTTAAGATGTCTTTTTATTCTTTTGGGAAAACCCAATCATCTTTGACTCTTCTTTGTTCTCATTTCAATCATTTACCAAATTCTTCTTTCATGAGATCTCATGTCATTTTTCCATTCCTGTACATTCATTCTCAGTTCAGACTCTTAATACTTCTTGCACACACTCTTCTAATTACCTCCCCCAGGCTCTCAAGAAAGTCTCTCTCTCACTTTGGTGATGCTGGCCAATTCCTAACAAAGTTTTGGTCACTCCTCTGCTCAGCAGTCTACAGTGGCTCCCTCTATCAGATTAAGTTCAAAACATTTGGCCTGGCTTTTAAGATCCTCCAAAATCATAACCCATCCACAGTAATCATTGCTCACACTGTGCTTACGATTTAAGCGTTTATAGGGATTATCTCAGTCAGAGCCCTCAAACCCTCCCCATGAAGTAGATACCATCACTATTCCCGTGATACAAAACAAAACAAACCCCACTGCCATCAAATCGATTCTGAATCATAGTGACCCTACAGGACAGGACAGAACTGTCACACATAGTTTCCAAGGAGCCCCTGGTAGATTCAAACTGCTGAGCTTTTGGTTGACAGCCGTAGCACTTAACCACTACGTCCCCAGGGTTTCTTCCCATGATACGGATCAAGAAGTGAGGGCACAAAGAGATTGAAGCCGCCAGCCTAAAATGTAAGTTGTCACAAGGGAAGAGACTGGCTGAGAACTGAACCCAGGTCCGAGTCCAGAAGCCACACTCTTGAGCGCTCTGCCTGCCGGAAGCCTCACGTCCTCTCCTTGATGCCGCTCCCTGGACCTGAAGCATAACTGCACCTTCTACCTGCCACCTTGGCAAACACCCACCCCACCCCAGGAACGCTGCCCTCTTCCTTCCGCTTCACCACTGCTCCCTTGGGGCTTGGCTCGAGTCTCTGTTTTGTCCTTTCATTGTTGTAAAAAATACACACAACACAACTGTTGCCAATTCTACATTTTTGGGGGTATACAATTTAGTGATATCAGTAACATTAAACATGTTTCCCAACCATCACTCATCGTCATGGTCCCCTCCCCAACCACAACACACACTCACTGCTTCCCAAACCAGGGCTCCCCCACCCCACTTCTTCCCACACCTGGTCACCTCTAATAAGCCTTGGTCTCACTATACATTAGCTTATTCCTGTAACCTCATGAAAGTGGGATCATACAGTGTATCTGTCCTTTCACGAAGGACTTCTCTCACTCGGCATGATGTTTTCAAGGTTCATCCGCGGAGTAGCGTTTCATCAGGACTTCATCTTAGCCCTCGTCTTACCACCCCCCAGGAAGTCTCTGTCCCAGCTTGGCCACCCCGAGAGTGGGCCCTTCCTCCCCTAAACACACAGCACCCGTGTCATTGTCACAACACTCACTGTCTGTGTCATTCCACTGATGCTGCTCAAATACAAAAGGCGGATGATCCCACACCCTTTGCATTCTGGTGATTCATTTTCCTTGTCCTTTCTTTCTCACTGACCAGATGATCTACGAGGGTCTTTCTGGTCTTTGTGATTTGGGGATTGCAAAAATGGAGCTGGGGACTTTGTCAAGAAATGGGTTGCCTCAGAGATCAATGGGGGTCAAGTGACATTCGCTGGGATATTCCCCAGTGTCCGTAGCATTTATGCTGATGTGCTCTCTTCAGGTGCAATCAACAAAGCCTTTGAAAAGGCAGCCAAGTAACACTCAACACCGGTGAATGCTGCAGGTGACGTCCTCTCCCTCCCCAAGGAAGGCCTCCCAGCCAAGCTAAACAGACCCAGGCACAGAGCTGCAGCTGACTTTTCCCTAACAGAAATCCAGAAAACACAGGCCTCGAGACTTGGCAGTGGACACCGTGCTCAGCAGCTAATGAGCTGAGAGGAATCAGAGAGCTAACCCTGCAAGCTTAGCAAGGAGAAAGAGCACAGCCTAGCCAGAAAAGTAGTGCTTTCTATTTCCAGAAAGATCCATCCCTTCCTAGCCCACTGGCTGAGCCCAACTTCTTCAATTCAGGCACTGGGCTCACAGCTGAGAAAGGTACCTCAGCTCCACTTTCAGCCCCAGAGTATCTGCTATATGCCGAGCTCTGGGGTGTAGGGGGAGGAAGAGCATTACTGCCTTCCAGGGAAAATATGGCCCTGAACACAACTTGCTGTAATATAATGGATTAAGGGCTGTGGAATAGTCTCACTTTTCCATCTGTAGAATGGGGATAACAATGTGCAAGGACATGCCTAAGGGACTGGCCTCCAGGACAAGACTGCCTGGTTCAAACCTCAACCTGTCTTTTTACCAGCTGTGTGACTATGGGGAAGTTACTTAACCTCTCTGTGCCTTCATTCCCTCATCTATAAATCGGTGGTCATAAAAGTACCTATCCTTGTAAGGTTGCTGTGAAGACTGAATTCATTAGTCCATATGACACACTTAGAGCTGTGTCACATGTGTTCTAAGAGCCTTAGTTATCATTTTCTGTAACAAAGTCCCATGAGGGGTCAGGGGAGGACATGGTGAGCCTTGGGCTTGGGTGGCCCCAGAAGGTCTCTCAGTTGAAAGAAGTTTCAAATTTTGTCTCGTAAAAGCATAAACAATTTGCTAGGCAGAATGTACAGAATCTGTATGTCTGTATGTATGCCTATGTTTGTATGTTACAATATCTCTGGGGACACTCTGGCTGTGTGTCATTTTGGTCCTGCAGTGTCCACTTCACTTGATTTTTTTCTAGTAACAGACAACCCCTCATGCCATCTGCTCAGACATCATGGACACTGCCCTGGGCTGGTCACACAGAGTATCTCACCCCTCTAGCAAGAAAAGTGGCTCAGTGATGGGCATGTGGCAGGATCTGATGATACAACCTGAGTCCCTGGATCCAGCCGCACCTGAAGCTGAAGCCTCTGGATCTTTAAGTTATTATTAAGACATTTTTGCTTACTACAGTTCAATACGATTTTATGCAACTTGCCAAGAGTCCTGATGGGTAAACAGTTTTGGCATCACTTAACCTCTCTGAGTTTCAGTGCCTTCATCTCTAAACAGGAGGGGTTCTCTGATGACCTCCCAGGCAGGTGCCTTCCAGCACTGTGCTGTGAGTCTGTGCAGAGAACCACAACTGTCCTCCAAACTCCTGAAAATCCACTTAAGGGAAGATGCAACCCGGCACACAGAGGGAACCAGGCCCAGCAGGCAGCAGAGCAGGGCCTCCAGGGTCAGCATGGGGGCTATACAGAGTTCTTATTACTAAAGGGCACTGGGGGTTCAGTGGTAGAATCCCTGCTTTCTATGTGGGAAACCAGGTTCATTTATGGCCAGGGCATCTCATACACAGCCAACAGCTGTCTGTCAGTGGAGGCTTCTGTGCTGCTCTACTGCTGAACAGGTTTCAGCAGAGCTTCTAGACTAAGACAGACTAGGAAGAAAGTCCTGGCAATCTACAGAAAATTAATCTGTAAAAACCGATAGATCACAATGGTCTAATCTAGATGCAATCATGGGAACAGTAGTTTTTTGTTTCATTGTGCACAGAGGCACCATCAGTCATGTGAAAACATCAGACAACAATAGGTGAAGAAACAAAGCCTTCTAGGTAGCCACTGAACATATACAGTGTAACATCAGAAGACAGAAAGCCCAGAGTACAGCTCAACCCCTGTGTGTATTGGCAAGGCAAGGCTTCTTTCTTCTCTAAAGTAGGGATCAGCAACTTCTGTATGATTGACAGGAAGGGACGAATGATTCTTAGTTGTAGGAGAGCTATGCTCTGCATTTTGGAAAGCTTAGCAGCATCCCTGGCCTTTGCCCATTGGATGTCAGTGGTAGGCTCCCCGTCCCCCAGATGTGACAACCAAAAATATCTCCAGACACTGCGACATGTCCCCTAGGGACACAAGAACTGCAGTGGAGAACCAGGAATGCTGGCAATGCGGAAGTTAACACTTGATTCTTTCCCAGAAGTATTCGTTTTACCTCTCTCCCTCCTTCTTCCCACTGAAATCAATCCATCAGTCAACCAAGTCATCAATCTCTCTCCCTTTTCTTTCCCTTGTCCTTGGTTTTGGTTTCCAGGCACCGTTCCTGCAAAATTTGGTTCTTCAGCTTCTGGTGTGCCCTGGCTCATCACAGACCTTGGCCACTGTTTTTTTTGACCATGGATTCCTCTGAGAAAGAATCCTGGCTAGAGCCAGGACTGATCTGTGCTTCAGAATTCACAGCATTAAAACATTATGAAACCTTTTAGAGGCTCAGCTATATGTTTGCCTGACACAGCAGAAGGAGCACACAATTTAGAGTCAGAAAAACTGGCAGAAGTGTCAGTTTCACAACTGAGTGATGGTGTCACTCTGGACAAGCCATCTGACCTTGCCAAGCCTCCATCCTGGAAATCTGTGGTTTAGGGGTGCAAAGTGAATGAGGCATCATTAAAGCCAATGATCATTCAGGTTTAGTCCTTCTATCTGACACTCGGGTCAACCTCCCTGTTGTTGGTAGGTGCTGTTGGGTCGATTCTAACTCTTAGCCAGTCTATGTACAACAGAACAAAAGACTGCCTGGTACCGTGCCATCCTCACAATTGTTCCTGTCCTTGAGACTACTGTTGTGGCCACCATGTCAATCTATCTTACTGAAGATCTTTCTCTTTTTCACCAACTTCCACTTTATCAAGCATCATGGCCTTCTCCAGAGACTGATCCCTCTGTCAGCCTGTCCAAAGTGTGTTGGATGTAGTCTTGTCATCTCTGCTTCTAAGGAGCACTTGGGTTTTACTTCTTCAAAGACAGATTTGTTCCTTCTTTTGGCAGTCTGTGGTATATTCAATATTCTTCTCCACCACCACAGTTCAAAAGAGTCAGTTCTTCTTTGGCCTTCCTTATTCATTGTCAAACTTTGGCACGCATATGAGGCTTGCACGAGGTGAGCCTTAGTCCTTCAGGTGACATCTTTGCTTTTCAACAGTCTTCTTAGAGCACAGTTATTCTCCTCTGCTTAAAAGCATTCTATGGCTGCATATTTCTTAGAGGATAAAGTCCTTTTTCCTTTCATCTGGAGCTTCATGTGCCAGCCTTCCACTTACCTAAAACTCTAGCTAATGCTTGCTACTCCTGTATGTAAACATCCTCTGTGGTTTCCACACTTAAACAGTAAAACCTGCAAAAGCCAGAATCTGTAAGGCAGAAACCTGTCAAAGAAGGAAGTTCAAATATTTTCTACTAAAAAAAGCAATAGGAGAGTGTTAAGACTGCATCCTGCCAAAGACGGAAAACGTGTGGGATCCAGACCAGAGAAACCAGGTAGTCCCGAAGAGTTCCAGCTCTTACAGGTTTCACTGTATCTCTGTTCATGCTGTTTCCTCTATCAGCAATGCTTTTCCATAACCTCCCTTCTATCCATCCTTTTAAAGACGACTCAAAAACCACCTTCTCCAGAGGCGGACATGACTTATCCCTGCTGCAAAGCCCCACAGCTCCTGGCATCATCTGTTTCACCTGTACCCTTACCAGCAGTTTTCGACTAAAGGAGCTGTCTCTCTGCAGAGCATGGAAGCTGGGACTGGTTGTCCTGAATCAAGCCCTGGGTACCACCCGCTCCCTCACTTCCTCCCTGAGACTTCTTTCCATCCACTGAAAAATAGAGCCAATAATATGCCAACCGCAAAGCATTATTTTTAGGCATTGAGCTCTGTGTCAGCAACTGAGCCAAGCTATAGGCTCTCACACAGGCGAGATATGTCAAGTGCTTCTCACTGCGCTTGGCACAGCAGGGGAGCTCAACATACTTCTGTAATCTCATCATCACGGCCATCATTACCAGGTCCCAGAGAAAGGTCAGGAAAAACGGCAGTCCCAAAGGGCTAAAGGGTGAGATGACAACGAACACTTCAAGGACAGGAACGAATTTCTAATTCCATACTTGTCTCCAGAGAAGGAGGAACTAGGGAAAAGTAAGAGCAAACGCCCACTTAGTGCTTACTAGGTGCCACGTGCTTTGCTAAGTATATTCTGCGCATTAACTCTATAATTCTCAAAACATTTCACTCTTAGATATATACCCCAAAGAGCTGAAAGCAGGAACACAAGATACATGTAGACCAGGGTTCTCTGCAGCTCCTCTCGCAGTAACCAAAAGATGGAAACAACCTTGATGTCCATCCACAGATGAACGGATGAGCCAAATGTGGCATGGAGACACAACGGAATATTACTCAGCCACAAACAGAGACAAAGTCCAATACACAGCACAACCTTGGAAACATCATGCTGAGTGAAATTAGTCAGACATAAGAGGACAAACAGTATGTGATCCCACTTACATAAAGTATCTAGAATAAGCAAATGTAGAGACCAAAGTTGATTAGTGGTTAACAGGGGTAGACAGGAATGAGACAAGAAAGAGTCATTGCTTAGGGGATGCTGAGCTTGGTGACAATGACTGCATATGAAACATAATGTCACCAAATTATCCATGTAAAAAATGTTGAAATAGAAAATGTTTTCTTTATATATATACTTGCTATAATAAAAATAAACCAGTTCAAAAAGGTGGTGACCATTAATTCTCTTTTACAGATGAGGAAATTGAGATACCAACCCCCCTGCTGTCAAGTCAATTCTAACTCACGGTGACCCTACAGACAGAGCAGAATTGCCCCACAGAGTTTCCAAGGAGTGCCTAGTGGATTCAAACTGCCAAACTTTTGGTTAGCAGACGTAGCTCTTAACCACTGAGCCATCAGGGTTTCCACTGAGATAACTGGGAGATAAATCATTCACTTGATATTACACGGCTGGTAAGCAGCAGAGCTGGGATTCAGTTCCAGGGTGTCTGTTCCTATGGTCCTTCTATGCTCTACTGAAGACCCCATGTCCTAATGGGGTATGTCTGTGATCCCTCTTGGAACAGGGACCCCCAGTGGCTCTTTAAGGGGCATACTAGTTTGAGAAAAGACCATGGCAAAGGCTATAGGGGAATCTGGGACGTTCTTTTATTTGGGTCTGCGTGCGCCTTCCTCCACCAATCTGTTTGTCACACTGGGGTGGCTTCTGTGTTAACTCTGATGCTGGAAGCTATGCGACTGGTATTTTAAATACACCAAGGTCCCCATGATGGGCAGGTTTCAGCAGAGCTTCCAAACTAAGACCACCTGGGTTTAAGAAAGGCTTAGAATATCCACTTCCAAAAACTATCCAGTGAAAACCCTGTGGATCAAAACAGAATATTGGCCAAGGTAATTCCGGAAAGTGAGCCCCCTAGATTTGAAGATACTGAAAACACACAACGGCTGCAACAATGGACTCTAGCCTGTCAGCCGTATGGAAGGTGGTGAAAATTGTTGTGTGGTACATGGGTCACCGTGACTCAGAGCCCATGGGATGGCAGGTGACAAGTTTACACCATCACATGTTCAGTCCGAGTTCCATCCACAGCCACCTGGGACTGCACAACTTCTGCAGGGCAGAAAGCATCTGGAGCCCAGTTTTGTCAACCCTCACTGGACCAAGTAGATGTGTGCACAATTTTTAACAGCTGCTGGTTCTCAGAAGGTTTACAATACCTTTCTGGGTAGGAGGGAAAAATGGGTGAGGAGCAAAGTCTGAAAGACAGCTCCAGGAAGAATCTCAAAGAAACCCCATTTCCTCTGTTTCAGAATTCTGGAAATTAGGTTCTTCAAAGATTTCTTCTGATTTCATGCATATAAAGGCAGATCTAGAAGCCACGGCAATTCTGAGGTGTCAGGGGCTGAAGAGGTGGGAACATGTGCCAGCCAAGACAGGGGATCTATGTTTAAATTCTGGGTGATGCTGACAGCAGGGCTCCTCTCCCCAACAGGTGAGATGAGATGGGTCTCAAACCCTCTGCACTCCCAAACACTAATTACGTAACATACATAAGGTCTAACAATTAAGTTTGATAACTCATCCTAGAAAAAGTGCTACATACCTCATTTCTGAACATCACCATGGTTACCTTTGAAGTACTTCTCTTGAGAAGCTACACACTGATGCCAGCACCTAGTCCACCCTCAAAGCAATTTTGGAATACTTATTCTGGAATGGCCCTCAGAGATATTGTCATATTAAGCTTGTGGTCCTGAATGTCCTTTCAACATTTCCTTTATATTCGGGTAAAGAAAAAAAAATCCTTGGGGGCCATATCAGGTGAGTGGGGAGGGTATTCTAATACAGCTATTTGTTTACTGGCTAAAAAAAAAAAATCCCTCACAGACAACTCTACAATTAAGTTCTTGAACTTGCCACTGTGCCACTGTACCACTGTGCACAATGGCCATTCCAGAAAGAGTTCTAAAATTGCTTTGAACAGTGGACTAGGCACTGGCATTGGTGCACAGCTTCACAAAAGAAGTACTTCACAGGTGACTTCAGTGATACTCAGCAATCAGGTAAGTAGCACGTAGAACAATGAAGTTCGTGGATTAATTGTTGGACCTCCTAAAAATCGAGGCAACAAAACTGGACTATTATCTGAGATCTGACCTCTCCTGAATTTAAGACATAGTCTTCTCATTCAGACTCTTCAAATGACGGACAAAGTAAAAAAGTTCAGGGGTTTTCCACCACGATTGTCTTAACATGTTTCAGTTAATTACAGTAAAACCTGTGTAAGCCAGAAACTGTGTAAGGGGGAAATCTGCCAGAGAAGAAAAACTAAAATATTTTCCACTGAAATAAGTGACAGAGAAGTGATAAGACTGTACCCTATTACAAGTGGAAAACTTGTGAGGCCTGGAATAAATAGGTAGTCCTGTTGAGTTCTGGCTCTTACAGGTTTCACTATAATTATCAGTTCTCATATGCTTATCCAACTTTCACTGAAACTATATTCCAGCCTATTCATTCAACAAACACTTGCTATGAGCACCTACTGTGTGCCAGGCACCAGACTAGGCATGGGAAGCACAGCAGTACACTAGAGCCTTGTCATCCTTGCCTGCATGGATCTGGCCACCTGGCCTAGTTTGATGGGTCCCCAGCTGTATTCCCTGCCAACCCTTCTCTACCAAGCTAAGTTTCTGAAACTCAAACAGCATCCTGTCTCCTTAAACAAATGTGTGGCGGATACAGTTAGAATCCAGTTTTAAAATAAGTGCCTGTAGTTTCAGTTCCAGGTCAAGAATCTCTGCTAAACTGACCTGAGCGAGGCACGAGAATGACTGAGCTGGGCATCTGGTCTCCGAGTCTGAAATGTGCTTCTCAGGAAGGCCTTGCTGAGTGTTACTACACTGGGCAAGGTTATTCAGTGTGAGGCTGGGATTTGGTTAGGATTCTAAGGAGACTGTTCTTTACCCACCCCCCGCCCCCAGAGTCCTCTCTACAAAGGGCTCAGGGGAAATCCCCAGGAGCTTCAATCTCCACCATAATTCTTCTTGTCCTGGGTTTGCTCGATGACCACTGGGGCTGGGTAATAGGTTCCCAGGTAGTACAAATGGTTTGCACTCAGCTATTAACCGAAAGGCTGGTGGTTCGAACCTGCCTCATAGTGTCATGAAAGAAAGGTCTGGTGATCTCCTTCCATAGATCTATCAACCAAGAAAAGCATAAGGAGCTCGGTTCCACTCTGTGACATGTGAGATCACCATGAGTTGGAAGCAACCCAGTGGCAGTGGTTTTGGCTTTGTGTGGGACTGTGTAACGAACCAGGCTTCCCCTTTGATGATGCCTTTCCGGAAGCTCCAACACTAAAACCAAACCTGTTGCTGTTGGGCAGATTCCAACTCTCAAGACAGAGTGCAACTGTCCCATAGGGTTTCCAAGGAGTGGCTGGTCGATTTGAACAGCTGACCCTTTGGTTAGAAGCTGTAGCTCTTAACCACTGTGTCCCTACTTACAGTATACCATAGCAAGAACATATATATATATATAGAATGGCATAGTATTTATTTTTAAATTCATCTCTCCTTTGGACTCTTTTCATGTTGTCACCCTTATTTTTCTTATATCTTTGCCCCTGAGTTCACATTTATTTAGTATATCTTGCCATATATTAATAATACGTAAACCACCTCTAATTCTCTCTAGAACACATTGGTACAAGAAAGAGAAGTAAATGAAATGGAACAAACTAGCAGAAGATAGAATAAGAGTTTTGAGCTTGAATTTTTCAAACGTTCTAGACCTACCTACCTGACTCATGATGATATAACTACAGCAGTCATACTGAGACATGTACAAAGAGTAGCTCTTATGACAACATTCTAGCATCTTCTTTCCAAAGGACTATTAACACTGATAGATTAGTATCCCCATCTCATTTGATACACATGGCTGGGGCATGTTTTCACGCCCGACTGTCTGCTAACCCATATGATCCTCCCAACCTGAAGAAAAATTGCTTTCATTGTGATTTTCACCTTAACAAGTATTTAAAGGTGGTCACCTTTTCTTTCCCTTGTTTTGCGCAGGGATGCCCCCTGACCTCCCTGTTGAACTCTGTATCTTGGACACATGCTAAAGACAACAGCAAGAGAGAGGCCACAGAGCCCCTTGACCTTGCTTTCATTGGAAGTGAGGGTGGGATAGAAGTGGCTTTTTGCAATCTTTGAAAGCCCGAGCCCCTGCACCTCAATTTTCAGCCCGGAGTGTATTATATTCAGACGCAGGGCACGGATCTCTTGGAAAATCCCATGAGCCAGGACAAAGCATCGTCCCTCCTTGCAGCCACAGCTGCAAGAGTTCATCCCTCAACTAGCAAACAGAGCTGCTTTTCTTTAGTTTCATTCAGCAAATATTTATTAAGCAGCCAGAACTGAATCTGGCCTCCTGACTTCCAAAGGACTAGCTGAGAATTAGATGACTTCCAAGGCATCACCTTCAATGAAGACCACTTTGTAGTTCCTTGATTTTGCAGGAAATGGAAGTCTCCAGATTACAATTTAGAAGAAGTGTGGGGTGGTGGAAACCCAATGTGGGTGCCATCTGGGGGGGTAGGATGTTTCCACTGAAGACCCCGGTGGCTCCCAGCTCATGTCTGATGTCTCTCGAGGCTCCAAGAGCCTCAGCAGGGAGGGTGGGCAGTGCGCTGAGCAGCCTGTGGGGAAACCAGCCAGCCCCTTCTGCTCCACTGAAACCTGGAGGCCTCTTCTTTTGCCTTCTTCTCAGTCCACTGAAGGAAGCAATGCTTGGACTCTGCGATGCAAGCAAACCGGAGCCCCAACGGCTGGAAGAATGTTTGCATCTTGTTTGCATTCTGCTGAAATGTGATCCATTGCTTTAGTGCCCATTCATTAAGAACCAGTATCTCAGACATCAACATGGTGGGCTACAGGGGTCTGGGGAGCCTAGAGATGTTTGCTGGCCAGGCCAGGAGTCCTATCTTGAGGCACTTGTAACCTTCCACTGACACAGGGTGACACTGTGGTCTGTGCAACTCCA
This sequence comes from Heterohyrax brucei, assembly GCA_028571685.1. NCBI lineage: Eukaryota > Metazoa > Chordata > Mammalia > Hyracoidea > Procaviidae > Heterohyrax > Heterohyrax brucei. The sequence continues at coordinate 176,780,414 of CM053142.1, read as the reverse complement.
GGGAGGGCCAGAGGTGTGGAAACTGACTGGTGCAGAGAACATATATGAACCTTGGTGTCAGAAGACTCAGGTGCAAGGCTCAACCTTACTAATAACCTCTTTGTGCCTGAGTTTCCTCATTTAAAAAGTGAAGATGACAATATTACCTACCATCTGCACAGGTTTGCTGGGCAGAGGAACTCCAATCACTGGGTCTGGCACAGAGAAGATATGGGATTCATCTTGAGTCCCTAGGTCCTCAGGGCTGTGATCCAGGAAGAATCTGGGCTACATGTGGCTTTCACGGGTTATCTCTGGTAGGTCTGTGGAGGACTGAAGGGTGCCAGACCAGAGAAGGGCCATGAGACAGGAGGCTGCTGGGACAGGTCCCAATAACTGGAATGATTTAACATTCAAACTTGGGCTCCAGTACCCAACTGGTCAGTCATGCCACGCTCAGCCTCTTAAGTCCATTGTAACCATGACAGCTTGCTGATTGAGGGATTATAATTCTCATTCTGTTGTTGTTAGGTCCCATATAAACAGCCCAGCTCGTGGTGACTTCACGCACAACAGCATGAAACACTGGCTGCTGTGATCCACAGCGTTTTCACTGGCTGTTTTGGGCAGTAGATCGCCAGGTCTCTTGTACTAGCCTGTTCTAGTCTGGAAGCCCTGCTGTGTCACAGCGATGCACAAGCAGCCACCGACACACGGGTGGCGGCTGTGCATAAAAGGCATTGGTCAGGAATCGTACCCAGGTCTGCTGAAGGAATGAAAAAATTTTACCACTGAACCATCAGTCCTCCTACTATGCCTACTCCAAAGGTGAGGAAACTGAGGAGGAGAAGGTTGGGTCACACTTCTATCCTGAGCCCCTGAACACACAGCAACTGCACCTTGACCTTGGGTCTGGGAGACATCATCCCCCCTGGAAGTGTATCGGTGGGAGGTCAAAGTGCAGGGGCAGCTGGGCCAGGATGGAGGCTTGCTGTTGAGCTGAGCTAATAAGGCTGTGACCACACAGGATGAACAGTGCAAAGCATTCTGAGAGGGAAGGACAAACTCAGGGGCTTGGAGAGCCGAGGCCGGGGCAGGAGCAGGGAGTAGGCTTAGGCTGTGAGCAGTGAGTCGCAGAGGCTGAGCCCCTTCTCACAGGGCTGTTGTGGGTGAAGGAACGACTCCCTCAAACAGTGCTTTCTAGACACGGCTGGGCATCTGAGCCACTACTGGTCTGTACAAAAATACTGCTCCACTGGCCTGGAGAAGATGATCCGAGGGGAGACGTAGGCCTGGAGGTCTATGTTAAACTCACCCCATGGGGCCTCTGGTGCCCTGAGGGGCTGGGAACCCAGCAACATGTTAAAGGTTGGTCAAACAGTGGTGAAAAAGTGGGAGTCCTTACACTGTTCTCTCTAGTTCGAGGTATGCTTGGCATTTTCCGTTTTAAAAAAGGGGCTGGAAAAAGAAGGATCTTGCCTGTCTTGGTAAGAACCGCTGGGTGGTGCAAATGGGTAAATACCCAGCTGCTAACTAAAAGGTTGGCAGTGAGGACCTACCCAATGGTGACATGGAAGAAAGGCCTGGTGATCTTCTGAAAAGTCACAGCCATAAACCCCAGAGAGCACAGTTCTTCTCTGGCACACATAGGATATCTATGAGCCAGAGTTGACTCAGCAGCAATTGGTTCATTTACGGTTTGTTTTCTCTCCACCTCTACTTACCTGCCCTTCCAGGGACAGGAGTGTCCTAGCCTCTAACGTTTCTGGATTTCTCTCCAATGCCAGCCTCACCTGTGTGGCCAGCACTGCTGGTCCAGCTACAAGCTCCCAGTCCCTTCCTGTGTTCCCCAGGGAGCCATTTCAGAAGAGAAGAGGCTCTGGCTTCATAATCTTTGCTCGAGCATCCCTCCCTCCCACAGTTTTTAATCATTTGGAAAGAGCCTGCTGTTGGAAGCAGTCTTGCCTTCAATGTGTTGATATCTTCTTATACATCTTCCATGCCACTGCATCCCAGGAGCCCAAACTGGGTCACACCCTCATTAGTGAAATAGCGAGTTGAGGTGGCCCTCAGCTGAGACACCAGCTGGGAGCCCTGCAGGGAGACTAGCTCAGAATTTGTGATAACTTATGTGGCTGATGGCACCTCTTGAGCCCAATGCTGGATGCTAAGTGCAGAGGATTAGCTATCCCACCCCTAGCTATATGTCCACCAGGACTGTGTGCAAACAGCCACTGAAAACACGTTCTAGAACGTTCATGGGAGCACTATACATGGTAACAGTAGCCTCAAACTGGAGCCACCCTAATGTCCGTCAACAACCAACCACCAACTACCAACCAACCAACCAACAACCAATCACCTCCCTTCAAGTCGGTCTCAATTCATGTGACCTCAAAAGTGTCAGAGGAGAAAACTCTGCTCCTGAGGGTTTTCAGTGGTTGATTTTGCAGAAATCCATCACCAAGTTGCCTCTAGAAGGACTTGAACCTCCAACTTTCCAGCTGGCAGCTGAGCATGTTAACCATTTGTACCAGGCAGGGACTCCAGCAGACTGGATAAAGGAAAGCATGGTTTCCTCACACAGTGGAGTAAAACACAACTATACACAACAACATGGATGAATCTCACAAATGTAATATTGACTGAGAGATGCCAGACACGAAGCAATAGCTACTGCATGGGTCCATTTACAGGACATTCTAAAAGAGGTGGAATGAATCTACGCAGTATACTGGAGAGTGTCACCCAGTGACTGGAAGGGAACAGGGTGCGGAGGGGGCCTCTGGGGTAGCCCATGTTCCACGTCCTGATTGGGAGGCAGGTTACACAGGTGTGCTTAGGTGGTGAAAAGGCACCAAGATGTACATTTTTGATGTGTGCACGTTTTGGATTTTTTTCTCCCTCAATTTTTAACAAATCTTGCCAAAGACTGTCATTAAAAAAAAGAGAGAGACTCAGGGAACATCGAGGCCAATTGGCATAATTACCCTTTTGTTAGGAGAGTCTTCTGCATCATGTATTGGTGAGTGGCATCTAGGATCTTAAAAGCCAGCAAGCTGCCATTTGAGGTACACCAAATGGTCCCAACTCAGCTGGAACAGAAGATCACCAAGGACAACAGTGAAACGAGGGAAAAAGAACCCAGACGACAGAAAGACCCATGTGAATGGGTGACTATATTGACACGTGACCAGAAGAACCAGATGGTGCCCGGCCACCACTAATGACAGCTGTGACGGGGCTCACAATGCTGAGTTCCAGTGGCAACATGAGAAAAAAAAGAGGGGCACCCTAAGAATTCCACTAAAAGACTGCAACTGATGGTCTGAAGGCCTGGGAGTTCCCCTGGGAGCATGGTCCCTAGACCGGATGCCGCCCTTGATCATAAATCATTACTGAAGTCAACTCTTTGGACAGGAGTGGATTGGACTCGGGGACACAGAGTGACCATATCGTGTGTGCACTTTATGGTTTTATGCATCTGTAGGATGTCATCCTACTGGCCTCTTACTAGAAGGAAATGGAGAGAGTGGAGAAGAGGGGACAGGAGATTGTTAAGAGGATACGACATGAGGAGACAGGAGATTGTTAAGAGGATATGACATATATAGAACAGAAAGCAGGAGTGTGCTGTCACCAGGCAAGGACAGCAGAGGAGCAGCCGCAAGGTGGGCATGCAAATTTAAATTGGATTGTATATTTTCACTCAATCACAACAAAAAAAAAAAAGAAAAAGACTGTGCCCTCTCAGAAGCTGATGGCCAGGCCTTATATTGGGGCACCCCATGTAGACATGAACTGTCAGTCTTTTGGCAAGCAGTCCAGCACTGAACCATTTGCACCATCCGGGGGACCTTGGCCCTGGGTACTGGAGTGGATAAACATCTGTTAAACGGAACAGTGGGTGCCCCCACTGGGACAGTAAAGATGAAAACAGCCAGTGCCTGTACAATCCTTGCTATCTATGTTCCAGGCAGTGTTCTAAGCCCTTTCAAAGCCCAGGTATTACTTAAGTACCACCACATTCCTGGGAGATAGGTTCCGTGTACTAGGTACACTTTATAAACTGAACAAAGAGGTCACACAGCTAGTAAGCAGCAGGGTAGGGTCTCAAAGTCAGGGTCCTGGCTCCAGAGACCTGGCTTTTCACTGTCTCTCTCAAGCTGGCTGGGCTTCGATTTGTCCTGGCTTCTGGAGAGGCTGAGGTGTCTCTTGTTCTATCTTTGCTCTATCTACTGTTTTCTTTTGTTATTTAATGTGTTTCCATCAGAGCCCCTCTTGGCCCATATGCACCTAGGCTGAAGAAACCTTTACATTTAATCTGCATGCATACACAGCAGCTGCTCCGAGCCTTCTATCACTGTAATTGCCTTGTTCTGGAACTTCTCCAGTCCAGATCTATCTCTGCTGCAGAGCTAACGGGGCTGGAGGGACACACGATGTCTTGGGCTCTTTCATCCCAGAAATGTACGAGAACCCCCTGGTATTTTCTCTCCAGTACCTGGTATCTTTCCTGAGGATAACCAGTTACATTTTCTTTAACTTTAACAGACATTGAGAAATCTTAGAAACTGCACTAGGCTGGGGGCCCTGTGTTCTAGTCATCCTCTGAGCCTGTTTCTAGATCTGAAAAGTGGGGAGGTTATGGTTGCTCTGTCCACCTGGGGGCTATAATCCAGTCCAAGAGGGAGGTCAGGGAGCCACACTGTCTGAGGTCAATTTGCAATTGCATAGAAACTTTCAGGTGTGAGAAACCAATACTTTAGAAATCCAGGCACTGGGGAGGAGTTGCATCTGCTAACCAACTGAGGGAAACCCTGATGGTATAGTAGTTAAGTGCTACAGCTGCTAACCAAAAGGTCAGCAGTTCAAATCTGCCAGGCATTCCTTGGAAACTCTATGGGGGCAGTTCTACTCTGTCCTACAGGGTCACTATGAATCAACTCAATGGCAGTGGGTTTGGTTTTGGTTTATAACATTGAGCCTCATGAGAGCTCTGTGAAAGAAGCATTCTTATACCCATTTCATAAACAAGGATACTGAAGCATGGATAGCTCGCCCACTGGCAGCATCAGGATGGATGAGCTCAGAAGTCCAGTGGTCCATCTAAGAGCCAGACCTGGCAGACCATGGAGGCAGAAGCCGCTGCTGTGTCCCCTTCCCAGGCTCCAGAGCCACTCTGCAGCCTGTTCCTTTTCTAAGATCTACACAGTGGGGACAAAAGCCACATCAGCCTCCAAGTCTTGGTACTCTAAGGATTCAACCAAATGAACAGGTCAAGGGCTGAGTACAGAACTTGGCACACAGTAAGGGCTCAATGCCAAGTGCCAAGGGCTCGATATCCATTAAAAAAACAAAAAAGCCCAAAGAAAAAATCACTGCTGTTGAGTAGAACTGTCGCATGGGGCTCCCTAGGCTGCAGTCTCCAGGGAAGCAGACCGTCACGTCTTCCTCCCACGGAGCCCCTGGTGGGTCCACACTGCCAGCCTACCAGTTAGAACCGAGTACTTCACCACTGCATCACCAGGGTTCCTTTCAACATCTATTATTTTTACTACACCTAATTCCTCTCTGTCTTCCTCCCTTTAACCTGACATGGGAACAAAAATTCTGTTACCAATCCTAAAATTCCAGAAAAATGAAGAACACACTCTTTTTTATGGAACAAGATTAAGTTTACCCAGATAATCCCCCCAAATCTCCCAAATCTGGTGACCCTTTTGCCATCTCTAACACTTCCCAGCTGTGTGACTTTATGCTGGCTACTTCACTTTTTTGTGCCTTAGTCTCCTCATCTATAAAATGAGGTGATAACAGTATCTTTTATACAGTTCTTGTGAGGAGCCACTGAGTTTACAGAAATGTGTAGAATATCACCTGACTCAGCCCCATCTAAGAGTTTGATAGAATTGACTCAGCAAACACCCGTGAAGCACTCACTGTGTCTTTCCAGCCCCACCCACCTGTACATCCAGCCATTCAACACTTTATTTTGTATTATAGGTCTCCTCTGGGTAAGACAGTATGCAATACTGGGGAAGCCAGCACAACTTGCACAAGGCAAGGTCATGGAAGCTGCATAGATGTGTCCAAACTCCCCGAGGGGGCCAAATTGCTGGGCTGAAAAAAGTGGGGAATTGGTATGACATCACTTATAAAGAAAACATTTTACATTCTACTTTGACGAGTAGTGTCTGGGGTCTTAAAAGCTCAGGTGAGTGGCCATCTAGGTTCACTGTCTTACCCCTTGGGAGCAAGGAAGAACAAAGAAAACTAAGGACTAGTCCAAAGGACAAATGGACTACATCTAGAGTTGCGTCTAACAGGCTGAATCCAGGACAACTAGATGGTGTCCGGCTACCACCATTGATTGTTTTGACAAGATCAAAACAGAGGGTCCCAGACAGAGCTAGAGAAAAATGCAGAACAAAATCCTAAACTCAAAAAGAAAGATCAGACTTGCTGGCCTGACAGAGACCAGAGAAACACTGCGAGTATGGCTCCTGGACACCCTTTTAGCTCAGTAATGAATCTTGAGATTCACCCTTCAGCCAGTGATTAGACAGGCTCATAAAAACAAATCAGGACTAAAGGGGCACGCCAGCCCAGGGGTAAGGACTAGAAGGCAGGAGGGGACAGGTAAGCTGGTAATCAGGAACCCAAGGGTGAGAGGGGAGAGGGTTGATCTGTTGTAGGGTTGTTAACCACTGTCATAAAGCCATATGTGTACTAAGTGTTTAATGAGAAATTAGCTTGTATTGTAAACCGTCTAAAGTATAATACAAATGAAACAAATGCCTCCTTCGTGCCCGGCATGTGAGGTGCTCCACATCTAATCTCCTTGACTTTCCTCCAACACCTGTGCTGAGGTGACGAGGTACAGCTGGGAAGAAGACGCCCCACCTTGCCCTCCCATCCTCTGTCACCTCCCCATTACCCCTTTCAAGACCTGACTATTTTCTGCTTTGAATTTTTTTGATACTGTGTGTTTTCATTAATGGAATGCATGCTTGATCACTGAGTGTGTTTGACTTTGGGGTAGGTACTATGGTTTTATTTTGTGCCTCACCCCACCAACTCTACCCTTGGAGTCCAGATGGACACAGCATCACTCAAATTTTACTCCTGGACTCCAGGTGGATATGTGTTCCAAATAATTTTTATTAAAATCCTTACTCTTCCTCCCAAAACACTGATTCAGCATCACCTCATACAGTGTCCTGTGAAAACAGTAATTTGCAGCGCATGCTTATTTTTTCCATGTCAGGCTGTTATACAGGCCTCTGCCTGTATGCAGCATGTACTGTCTATAGGAAAGAAGCTTCCCAATGAACACCAGAGGTGGAAAAATTATGTGGTTGCTACATGTGCCACAGATCAAGGAAAGGTTAGACTAAGATCTCATTTCAACCAGGTGGCCAGTGAGGCCCCAGCCTTCCAGATGGCTCAGGGCTTTCTCCCCTGAGTTTGTTCCGGGGAGTTTTCCTCCTCTGGCCACCATCCCAACTCACAGGGGTAGCTCTTCCCAGCAGATGCCTAGTCAGCCAGAGCTAGGCAGTGGGAGAGTTGCCACCAGGCCAGGGGCATTCATCTTGCCTTTAATTAACAGATGTGCTCAGTGATGACGCCCAGGGGTGACCCCACAGATGGTAGCCTGCTTGACTCTGAGTGATTAATCAGTGTGGGAGCATCCAATTCTGGAAGCAGCGCATCCGTGCTGGTTCATAACTGCCTTTCTCACACCTGCTGCACTAGCCCCACAGCGCCAGGGGGTGGCTTGGCTGCCTAGGCCCACCTCAGGCCCAGGGCCAAGACTCCTTCTGACCAGCTGGCTGCCCAAGGGACTCTGAGCTGGGGTGAGGTCTAAGGGGAAGTGGGCTCTCGGCTTACCCTGGGACCCTAAGCTGGATTGTTCTAACCTTATTTCTTGGGAAGAAGGGCCAAACATTCATTAAGTACCTATCGTGAGTATCAAACCCAAAGCCATCATGTCAAATCCAACCCACGGCAAGCCCATGTGTCTCAGAGTAGAACTGCTGCCTAGTGTTTCTTGACTGTAATCTACCCTGGAGACATAGCAGTTAAGTGCAACGTCTGCTAACCAAAAAGTCAGTGGTTTGAAACTGCTAGGCACCCCTCGGAAACTCTGTGGGGCAGTTCTACTCAGTCTCATAGGGCTGCTATGAGATGGAATCAACTTGATGCCAGTGAGTTAATCATAACGGTTCACCTGTTACGGACTGAATGGCATCCTTCAATAAAGATACGTGGAAGTCCTAACCTCCAGTACCTGTGAATACAACCTTAACTGGAAGCAGAGTCTTTGAAGACGTTATCAGTTAATAGGAGAGCATACTGGAGCAAGGTAAGTCCTGATCCAATCAGACCAGTGTCCTGATAAAAGAGAAGAGACACAGTCACACACAGAGAGGGAAGACAGCCATGAGAACACTGAGGCAAAGGCTAGCGCCTGCTAACACAGGCCAAGGAATGCCTGGGGCTACCAGGAGCCAGGAGGGACAAGGATCTTCCCCTAGAACCTTTAAAGAGAGCACGACTCTGCTGATTCCCTGTATTCTGATCCAGCCTCCACAAATGTGAGAGAACAACTGTCTGTTGTTTTAAGCCCCACAGTTTGAGGTGTGTGGCTCCGGCAGTCCTAGGAAACAAACTCAACCACTCCTGTTTGAATCTGCAGCCCAGAAATAGCACGTCTTGGTAGATGGTTGCCTCTCCACCCCACTACCCCCACCTAACCCACAGTGGTCCTTGAAGAGACACTGTTTTCAAGGTCACTCTTAAAAGCTCCCTTCGCCAGCCTGCAGCTCCCAGCAGCACTCTGCGCACAGTGGCACCCCTGGTCATCTACAACTTCCCCTGGCCCTGATGGTCCCTCTCGGAGCTGAAGCCCCTTTAAACTCTAGCCACCCAAGGGGGTGTTGGCTGGTCAGATTCCTGCTCTCTCGGCCAGTGGGCTGGCCCCAGCTTTACTCTGCCCGGAGCTCCGGGTCCTCACAGTTTCCCTTTCCCGCTGGATTACTACATCAGCCCCCCTGCCGCCCCAACCCCTAGACCCAGCCTTGCTGTGGGGCATGTTCTGCTCCCAAATTCAGCTGGCCACAGCTTCTCCAGGAAGAACTTCAGTGCTGGAGGAACTAAAACCCAGGCAGAGGATGGATTTGGTGTCTTCTGCTTGTGAAAAGCATTGATGTGTCTGAGCCAAGTCTAAGGTTCTTTCAAGTCACGCAGAGAGAAGGAGGGTGTCTGGCGGCACCTCCTTGTGTTTCCTCCCACAGGTGGGGCAGGGGATGCCACTTCTGGTCCCATGAAGGCAGATCACATCTGGAGATCGGTTGGTGGCCGCATCTGGAGCCCCAGAAGCAGCCAAGCTCTGCTCTTTGTTCCTAGTGGACAGCAAAGCAGCTGCAGGAAGGGAAACTGTGTGAACAAAGAGTTTTTACACAAAAGGATGGTGGGGTAGGGGGTGAGGGCTTTGACCTTTGAGGGAAAACAGTGTCTTCTCCTAGGCCTTTTCCTGAAGTCCCTTTCTTCCAAGGAGAAAAGCAGGAAAAAAGTATGTCTCACTTCAAGAAAACTTGAGTAGATCAAGATAGAAGTTGGGTCTTAAAGTGTGCTTGTATGTAATTTCTATGTGTGTGTATTTGTATGTACCAGTTAGTGTGTGTTACTGTGTGTTTGTATTTGTGAGTGTAAGTAAGTATACCTTTTGAGTCTATTTATGTGTGGCTGTGTGTATGTACGAGTGTATCTGTGAATACATGTACGTGTCAGTGTAAGCATGTGTGTGTGTGAGGGTGCGTGTCTATGTGTGAGTGTGTAGGCGTGTGTATACCGTGTGTGCATGTCTGTAGCTGTGTGTGAGTTTGTGTAAGTGTGTGTGGGAGTGCCTACGTTTCTTAGGGCTGTGCAGTATCGTATCATCTAGGTGTTTTCTAAGCCTATCTTTTCCAAGCTTACAGACAATAGGTAGGATTAACTTGGTAAACAAGTAAAGTACCCCAGCTGGCACTGAGGACATAAAGGTGACAAGACAGCCCCAGGCGGCCAGGAGCCCCTGGGCTCGAAGTAACACACCAGGCCAGGCTGGGCTTGCTGTGGGCACTGGATGCCCGCAGGGAACACTGGGGAGACATGGGCACAGCTGATCACCTCTGCAGCAGTACCCTCCACAGTGCAGCAGTATACTCCGCAGTCACACAACCAAAGGCCTGCTTTCCTTGGGCCTCAGCTGAGCGAGTCCAGCCGGCCAGCCCGCCAGGCGGCTCCCCTGGCCCCCCGGCTGCTCTCCTCATGAGGCTCTGAAGACAGAGAGACAGGGAGGCACGTGACGATTTCAGTTTGCTAGCTCATGAAACCACAGCATGGACAGGTCGTATTTGTTGAGAGTGTTTCTGTGTGCTGTCTGGCACTGCACTAAATGCTTCCCTCGTATAAATTGATTTTATCCCTCTTTTCCAAAGACTATGGGACCAGAATTATTTAAGGATTCAAAATTTTTTCAAAGGTGATACTGCAGGGATGCTGTACGGTGCATGACACTTGTCGAGGACCCAGGGGGCCCATTCTGCAGCACCCGGGCATCTCTACGGCCACATTCATGAATATCCTGACTGTTGACATTGGTGTGTGCCGTCTAGTTGATTCCAACTCATAGTGACCCCAGGTGACAGAGAAGAACTGCCCCATAGAGTTTTCTAGACTATAGCCTTGACAGGAAAACTGCCACATCTCACTGTCATTGTTGTACACAGGGCCAACTCAAGGGCACCTAACAACAGCAAAAGTCTTCATGGGAGCAGACCACCAGCTCCTTCTCCTGAAGTTCCACTGAGTCGGTTCCATCCCCTTCAGCCTTTCAGATAGCAGCTGAATACTTAACCACTGCACCACCAGCGCTTCTTGAATACCTTCACCAGGAAAAACAAAGCTAGAGAGCCTGCTGTCCTTGAAGACTGAGTTTAGCCACCAAGTGAGTTAGAGCCAGGCCAATGGAAAACACTGGTGGTTTCCAGAGCTTTTTCAATTTGGGGATCGCAGATAAAGGGTATGAAATCCTACTTTGCAGAGAGAAAGCAAAACACAGAATGGTAAAACTGTCAAGTGGTAGAACTGGGCTTTGTACCTAGGCAGACTGGCTCCAGCGCGCTCCAGCACGGGGCTCACCACCCCCGTGCACTGTGCTGCTATTGCTGTCAACTTGTGGCCACCCTACGTACCACAGAATGAAACGCTGCCCCGTCCTGCACTGTGCTCACCGTCTTTGTTATGCGGGAGCCCATTTTTGCGGCTACTGAGGCACTACGTGGCCTCCCTTACGTATATGCGGGAACAACTTCTAACGGGTTACCTGCACAGATGCAAAGCCTTGCAGGTCCCGGCCCTGCACACCTTCCCACACCTGCTACTTTGCACACACTCCTGATTCTATCCGAGGAGCCAACTACGATTTTCTGAACACAGTGGGATCCTGGCTTTTGCAAACATTGTTTCTGCTGCCTGGAATGCCCCATCTTCCCGTACTATCCAGCTAACTCCCTTTTATCCTTCAAAAGCCACTAAAATGTCCCTTCCTCTGTAAGGCGTATGCTAATCCCAGTTGGCACAGAGTGAATCACTGTTTTCTCCTTAGCCCTGATGTCCTGTTAATCTCCCAGATGTCTGGGTAACTGCCTTCTCTCTGGCTTCTGGAAAAGCTGGGCTCTGATGTCCAGTTTGACATGGTGTGGAGGTCCAGAGACCCCTTCCACTAAAGTTCTGCAGATCTTCCCCCACGGAGGAGGGGTCTCCACTACGTCCACTGCAGCCTCCAGGGTCTTCTTCCTCTGGCTACCTCAATCACAGCCCTATAATCCACCCAGTGTCGCCAGCTCCTCCTTGATGTCTGCCAAGAATTTGCTCCCCAAAGACGGTGTGAAAAGTGAAGTCTTTGCTGGTCGTTTGTAGCTAGGGAGGGTGGAACACCAGCGATGCGTATACTACAGGAACAGCTCAACTCATCTCAAACCCAAAGCAGGAGGCCCTGTTCTGAAACATCCTATGGCCACCCCTCTATATGGCAATTCTCGTTCTTCCACCCCACAGTGCGACAAGCCTGGAACCACCTCACTGGCCTTCCTCCTTATCCGTACATCTCCTCTGCCCTCTTCTAGCCTCTGCTACACCCTCCTAGAAGCAGACCCAACTCCTGTCCTCTTCCTACAGAGGAGATTAACCCATTCTTTTCCATGACGGTTAAGGTTGTGCGTCGACTTAGGTGGGCCATGATTCTCAGTGATACGATAGTCGTATGATACTGTGATCACTTCCACAATGAGATCTGATGTTTACTGGCTACATGTGACCCTGGGCAAGTTATTTAACTCCATATGCCTCAGCTCTACGATGCATAAAATGGGGATCATCACAGAAATTTCCTCATAGGATGCTTGTGAAATAAGATAATGTGTGTCAAGTACACACATTAGGGTGTATTTTAGGGTGTATATTAGAGTGTCCAGGAACATACTGAGTTCTCACTAAAGCTACTATCATCAATGTCATCACTACTATTATTGTTTTCTTCACCATCACCATCACCATCACCATCACCATTATCGCCAGCAACATCACTATCCTCAGCAGCAGCAGCATCCCCATCATCAACATCACTATCCACAGCAGCAACAGCAGCAGCATCCCCATCCCCATCCCCATCCCCATCGTCATCACTACCAGCAGCAGCAGCAGCAGCAGCAGCAGCAGCATCCCCATCATTCCCAATGACCTGTGAAGTGTGACACCATGCCAGGCCCATAGAGAAAAAAAAAACAAAAACCAAACCCACTGTTGTTGGATTGATTTGGACTCATAGTGACCCTACAGGACAGAGCAGAACTGCTCATAGAGTTTCCAAGACACATCAGCTGGATTCGAACTGCTGACCTTCTGATTAGCAGCTATAGTACTCAAGCACTACGCCACCATGGCTTCCTAGGCTCACACAAGCATTCCACAAATCGACTTGCTGGACAGACTTTCAAATTCCCACGCTTGGGTCCCCAGGTAACCGATTTCTTCTCCAGAAAGGTTGCTTAGAGGATTTCTCCACACTCAAAAACTTCTGAATTCAAGAGAAATTAGGGGAATTACAGGTGGGTCAAAATGCACACACACATACACGCAAACACAGAGGACAGTTTAATTCACAGAATATTACACTATGAAACTATCACGCTTTATATAGTGAGTACCAAAAATAAGACTTCAAATTTCCTTTAAATAAAAAGCCAGTGCAACAATTATGAAGCCTCCCAGGGCCCCCGGAGCCCTGCCCTATCTCCTCTGAAGGAACTCCTAAACGGAAGATGAGACTCTGTCCTGGGGCCCTGGAAGGGTTTGGGACTCTCCTCTGTATTGAACTGTCTTCTCCTGGGACACTCTCTTCTGAGCCCCAACCCACAGTGCAAACTCTCAGAACTTTCTGGAGAAGCCCTGGCCTCATAGGCTTTCTGTTTTTATTTATTAGCACATTTTAACCCCGGCTGTCTCTGGAGCTCAGCCAGAAGGCGGACGCAGGATGACACTGAGCAGCGTGCACTCACTCACGCCCCTTAGCTGCAGGCTGAGCTGATTTGCTTCCTCCAAAGGCTGCACATCTGAGGCAAATGTTCGAGGCTGGGCTGTCTGACTTACCAGGCTTACCGGATCCTCCAACTCTCATTCTGAAAATGGTCTTTGTCTTTTTTTTTTTTTAAAAAAAAGGGAAAATCTGAAACAGAAGTCATCGGTAGGAAGCTAATTTATTCAGAAGCTTCGAGAGTCAAGCATTTTAAAAATGAAGGGAGGACTACTGAGTCTACTGCCTAAAAACAACTTTTGACCCTTAAGCTGATACCACCCCATGAAGCCATCTTTAAAGTAAACAATGATTTAGCTCAAAAAAGACTGTCTCCCTTGAGCATGGCACCCCATTGAAGAATTACCTGTAGGAGGCAGAAGTGACAAGAGTAACTCTGAGAGGCAGATGAGAAATTGAAGGGACAGAGACTATACATTAACAGTAGTGAAATAACAGAAGCCACAGTGAGAATAGTGACATCGTGTGAAGAATGTGACTGTGGTCAACAAACTGGACCTGTAAACATTGCTGAATGGAGAGTGTATGTTTTGTTGTGTGTCTTTACACTCCAAATTTTAAAACAAAAAGGAAGGGAGGGACCCCAAGGATTTTAAAAAGAGTAGAGGTCCATAAAGAAATATGGCAGAAGAAACTCCTTCAATCACTCATTCAAAAATTATTTAGTACTTTCTGCCTTGTGGGACTAGCCTCTGAGGGAAGGATGGAAAAGGGAGGTATGGAGTCGGTAACAGAAGCAACCGCTGAGGGAAAACTTGAGTGTTTTCAAACAATTTTCCCAGTCAGTGTCTCAATTAGTCGCTATACTGAGATAGTGAGTTGGTATATCAGTATGCTGAGATAATAACCACTGAGGGAGACTGAGCTCCCTATCTTCCGGTGATAAACAGATCAGAGAGGTTAGGCCACTTGCCTGAGATTACAAAGCCTGCTAAGTGAAGAACTTGGCCTGGAACCCAGGCTGCTGATGACAAGTCTGAGGTGCTTTCCCTCTCCCCATTTTCCTTCCAGGGGAAGAATGGGGCTGGTGAGTCTGCAACAGAAAACAGATGGCTTAGGAACCTGTGGGGGTGGTGGGGGGAAGGAGTGGTTGGAGAGAACTGCCCCATGAGAAAGCTGACTCTCCCTGGAACATAGAGCGGCAGGTCACAGGCAGGCAGCTTGTTTCCCCTTAAAAGGAAAAATCAAGGGATGCCAAGGGCTGTTGGGTCCCCTTTCTTGTTCTGTAAATCTTCATCTAAAACATAGCCAAGAATTGCTGAATGAAATGAATTTATCAAGTGATTCAGCGCAGCAATATGAGGCAGCTCTGGATTCAGATTCTTTAGGACTGAATGTCATGCTCCTTACTACTTAACATGTGACAGTGGACAAGCTATGTAATGTCTCCGGCCTCAGTATCCTCACCTGTAAAATGGGAATAATAACTATGCTTACTCCATAGAATTGTGGAAAGGATGTCAGAAGTATGAAGTTCCTGATACACTGTCAGCCCTCCATATACGTGTCAGCCATTATTATTACTAGATTTTTATTATTGGGGTAAGCACTTTGCCAAGTTCTACAGGACAAAAGAAGGTGAAGGGACATGGTCCCTGTTCTCAAGAGCTTTAGAGTTTTGAGGCACTTGCTAGCCTACCAGCACATTTTCCAGTGTTTGGCAAGACATCAGGCATACAGGATGTAGCAGCTGAGTAAAACAAAAGTGCCTCATTCCCCAGGGGCCCTGATAGAGGACAGTGGCGCGTTCTATTATTGCATCTGGGGGGTGAGTACGCCTAGACGAAGTGGTGTGGTATCAGACCTAAAGTTAAGGATCAATATACATGCATCCTTAATGCTCGGTGAAACTGGGAGGACCACAAATGACCTAACCTCAACTGCCCTCTCTACTGTGCATCTGCAGATGAAGGCCCGCAGCCAAATAACCTTCCTTAGCCAGGCACAGCTCCTGTTTATCCCAGAATACTGGGGTTCGGTTCCCTGCTAGCTTGTGGAATTATTCAAGCAAGCCAAATACCTCTTCTCATGAGAACCAGAGAGCACCTCACCCTCTCATTATTACATAGTCTGACTCCCACAGTCCCTAGTTCACTCTGTTCCCAAGTACAATACCCATATGGCCTTGTATGGCATGTAGTGTCCTTTTTTCCAGAACCATGAGTATACATTTCTAACAAACTCCTGCTGACCTTGTCTGTCCAGTGTCCCTTGTTTGGCCATCCCTAACACTAGGACAGAAATCTCTCCCTCACAATGAGGTGAATAAGTAGCAATTATAACAGGTGGGTCATGTGTTGGTTTTCCCCCACTCTATAGAGCGCTCTGGTCCCAAATGTTAGACACTGAACTGTGCCCCCTCCTGCCCTGAAATGTGTTGTAAATCCTAGCCCCATACCTGTGCATGTAATCCCATTTGGGAATAGGGTTTTCTTTGACAAGTTAACGAGACCACATCCGTGTAGGATGTGTCTTAAGCCAAAACTTTTGAAATATAAAAGTTGCAGATTATGCCCAGAAGCAAGGAAGCACAGACTGGGGAAGATAGATGCCACGCCACACGAAGATCACCAAGGACCCAAGGAATACAATCTGAAAGAGACAAGGACAGTCCCCCAGCGCCAACAGAGGTAGAGAGGCTTCTCCTAGAACTGCTGCATTAAGTTTGGGTTTCTAGACTTCTAAACCATGACAAAAATAAATTTCTATTTGTCAAAGCCACCCATCTAGGAAATTAAGACACAGATGCTCTCCAGGACACCTGACGCTCAAGTCCTGGTTCTGCCCCCAGGTGGCCGTGAGTCCCTAGACAAACCACACTCTTAGCTGTTGAGTTGATTCTGACTCACAGGGACCTTATAGGACAGAGAAGAACTGCCTTATAGGGTTTCCAAGACCACGTCTTCCTCCCTTGTAGCAGGTGGTGAGTTTAAACCGCCGAACTTTCAGCAGTTTAAGAGCCAAGCTCTTTAATCACTGAGTCACCAGGGCTCTTTGGACAAGCCACTTGATTATTCTGGGTCTCATTTTCCCCATCAGTAACAAAAGAGGGTGGAGCTAGTTGAGTCATTCCATCTGTGACATTTTAAGGTCCTTGGTGGTCCTCATAGGCCCCATTATGCTGAGTTGTCGCCCTGAAGACTGTCCAAAGGAGATCCATCTCACTGGATTCTGTCCTGTGCCATATAACAAGTATCAAGGGGGTGCTGATCTTCTGGGTCCTGTTCTGCTGACTGCCCAGAGGGTGTGGACCTTGGTATTTGAATTGACGGGCCTCTAGCCCCACCTCTGCCTTTCCACGTGGAGTGATCTTAGGATAGTCACTTAACATCTCGGACCATCTTCACCGTCAAGTTAAAACAAAATCTCTTTACTCCTCAGGACGTTGTGACAAACACGCAACAGAGCCCACGTAAAACACCCACAACACTGCCTGGTATAAAGTAGGGGCTCAGCACACACCAGATCCCATCTCATCCCGCCTGGGAAGAAGGGGAAGATTAGACAGAGTGGGACACAGCCTCAACAATGATTGTGAGGGAAGAAGCAGGCAGAGAACGACAACAGCACCAGTTAACAGCTACCAAATACTTGCATCCAAGGTCACAACAAAGTGCTTTAAATGTACCAGTAACCAGTTGCTGTTGAGTTGATTCCCAACCATGGTGACCTCATGTATTTCAGAGTAGAATCGCAGTTCCTAGGGTTTTCAATGGCTGTGATATTCAGAGTTAGAGTACCAGGCCTTTCTTCCCAGTTACCTCTGAACTGCCAGCCTTTTGGTTAGCTGACTGCATGATCACTTGTGCCACCCAGGATCCTGTGGTTTAAATGTATTATCCATTTAATCTCCACAAGAATATCCCCATTTTATGGAGGGAAAAACTGAGGCTCAGCAAAGTCCTGCAAGCTTCCCAAAGTCACACAGCTACTAAGGGGCAGACCAGAGACTCGAAGCCATTCCTTTCTGTTGTCAAAAAATCTTTGTTCTTGCTGTAGTGTACTGACCACCTTTCAAAGTGTGAACACTGAGCTGCTGGTTCTTTTGGCCCATTTGGCTAAACAGAAAGGTTCAGAACAGAGGAACAGAGACCGAGGCCTGGAGAGCAGCCAGGCTGGGCAGGCTGTGCTTCCAGAGCCAGAGGGGATGCAGCAGCTTTCACGGTGCTGAACAGGGCTATGTTCTCACCAGTCTGCCCAGGAGGACTCTGTTTCTTGGCTGTGAGCTGGGACAGCTCGGAGTCCACAGAATTCTTTCTGCTCTAACAAGATTGAACACTGTGAAGCTGTACCCAGAGACCCCATCCATTAGCTGATTAAAAGCCATAGATCAGCCTGCCTGGGACCCGCCAGTGCCATTATGAATAAGAAGTGTCAGGAAATCTTTCGGCATAACCAATGTCTTTGAAATTGCCATGGTGACAGTTAATAAAACTTGGAAGTCTATCTTTCTGCAAGCCAGTACTGCTGCCAGGCTGTAAAATTTGGGATAGCCTTTGAAGCACCTTGTATTTCAATGAGCAGAGAGTGCCGTATCTCAAAGTCCCACACCTTGGGATTAAAAACAACCACCTTCGTAAAAAACAAGTTTGTCAAGCCATTATTGCAGGCTAACACAGGCAGTCGTGAACAACGCCCATGGCTGCAGAGAGCCAGCAGGACGATTGGGACGGCTGTAACAACCCCACACCGTGACGAGAGCCAAATTGGCAAAGTTAAAACGCAGGTCACTTGGGAACAAAGTGAACAAGCAGGAACTGTGGGAGAGCAGGCTTTGTAGTAACCAAAGGGAGAGCTGTCCCCCCTGATTCACACCTCCTAGCTGTGTCATTTTGGGAAATTTAAATAACCTCTCTGTGCTTTAATTTCTTCATCGATAAAATTAGTAACTATTTCAGGAGTGGTCAGGATCATGCAGAAAATGCTTGAAATGGTCCTTAGCATATGCCCAAACAAAAAATCAAACTGATGCCATCAGGTCAATTCTGATTCATATAGCAACCCTCTAGGACAGAGTAGAAATTCCTCATTGGGTTTCAAAGGAGCTGCTCCTACACTGGAACCACTAACATTTTAATTAGCAGTCATAGCTCTTAACCACTGCACTGCTGGGCTTCTCTTAGCATACAGTAAGTGCTTACTCATGTATATAGTAAGTATTTATAGTGGGAAACCCTGGTTGCACAGTGGTTAAGTGCTATGTCTGCTAAGCAAAAGGTCAGCAGTTTGAATCTACCATGCAGTCCTTGCAAACTCCCCGGGGCATCTCTATTCTGTCCTGTAGGGTTCTCATATGGTCTCTGAGCGTTAGAATCAACTTGACAGCAGGGGATTTTGGTGCCCTCCATTTTCCCCCCTCTCTGATCCAGACTTGTTAGTTGTGCCCTCCCACCCTGACTCTGAGTGGACCTTGTGAGCTTATGTGGCCCAGACAGTGCAGTGAACAGAGACCTCATTCAGTTCTGCTCAGTCCTAGGGCGTCGGCAGGATGGTGTGCGTAAACCCGAGTAGTCTGCTGTAGGATGAGAGATCGTGGAGAGGAGTCACGCCATGTGGCCAGCATCCAGCCTACAGTGTCAGCTGCCTCAGCATTCATTAATTCCTCCTGGTGGCCTGTCATTCGGTTTCTGACATGGCACTTCCTTCCTATTTTATCACACACCTTCCCAGTGAGTGTTCTCAGACTGGCCTTCTCTCTCATGCCCCGAATGGTTTCCTGCGACAGGAACCCAACAGCATCTTATAGCCCAGACTCTCCACAGCTGTGGTGCGTCCTTGCCCATTCTGGCTGTGCCTCATCTGGGTGCCTGCGATTAAAACGTCTGCCTTCTCCCATGCTAACACATTGGGAACTTTCAAACTGACCAACAGATCCCTGGGTAGCTGTTGTGAATTGAATCGTGGCCCTCCAAAAGTTGTCTACTTATTAGTCTGTGAGTCCCAGGATAGTGTGGTTGGCCTTCACTTTGTGGCCTGGCGTAGTGTAATTATCACTCAGCCTTGGAAATCCTAGCCTCTACGATGTTAATGAGGCAGGATTAGAGGCAGTTATGTTAACCAGGCAGGACATAATCTATAGGATTAAGTTGGATGGAGTCCATCCATCTCTTCTGAGATATAAAAGTGAGAAATCAGCAGAGAGGAAAGGGATCTCCTACCACCAAGCAAAAGAGCCAAGAGTGGAGCATGTCCTTTGGACCCAGGGTCCATGCACTGATAGGCTCCTAGACCAGAAGACTGATGACAGGGACCTTGCCCTAAAGCGGATAGAGAAAGTCTTTCCCTGGAGCTGGTGCCCTGAATTCGCACTTCCAGCCTTCTAAACTACGACAGAATAAATCTGCTTGTTAAAGCCATTCACTTGTGGTATTTCTGTTACATATACAGCAGCACTAGTTAAGACTACGGCACAGACAGTTTGCTCTTGGCTGGTCACTGAACCCCCCCAACAGCATGACAGAAGAAAAAGGCCTGGCAATCTGCTTCTACAAAGATTACAGCCAAAAAAAAAAACAAACCCATGGAGTAGTTGTATTCTGGAACACATGGGGTCACCATGAGTTGGAATCAACTCAACAGCACAAAACAGCAACAAACAAGACTTTAGCTCACACTTGCTCTGAGACCCCACGCCCCACCCTGCCTGCCCTACACGAGCCGTGTCCTACAGTGTGAGCTGACAGAGCAGCACGCTGAGTTTTCTTCTCTGGGACCTGTTGTTGTTGTGGTTAGGTGTTGTTGAGTCATTTCAGGCTTGCAGCGACCCTATGCGCCACAGACTAAAACCCTGCCCAGTCCTGCTCCATCCTCACAGTTGCTGTTACGTGTGAGCCCCCTGCTGCAGCCACCGTGCCCATTCATCTCGCCGAGGGCCGTCCCCTTTTTCGCTGACCTACATTCTGTTTGCTTCCTGGCCTTCCTGTGTGAGTCTCATCTCGTGTTGTGCCTGACAGACCATCCCAAGATCCCCTCCGGCCCCCTATGGGTCAAACTCAGTGCAAGCCTGCTGACCCATCTAGTCTATCCTACTCCAGCTGTCGCGGAAGAACTGTGTACCCCAAACCTGTTAACTTGGTTGTGCTGTGATGCCAGTATCGTGTGGGTGCCCTTTATTTTGTGATTTTCCTCTGTGTCATCAGTCATAAGCTCTGCCTCTCATCCAACATAAAGGGAGATTCCCTGGGGTGTGGCCAGTACCACCTTTTATCCTACAAGAGATGAGAGAGGGGGACCAAACAGAGAGTTGGGGTCCTCATGCCACCAAGAAAGCAAATCACATTTTTGGACCCGAGATTCCTGCACTGAGGCACTCCTAGACGACGGGAAGGCTGATGACAGGGACCTTCCTCCAGAGTCAACAGAGAAAGCCTTCCCCTGGAGCTGGTGCCCTGAATTTGGACTTGTAGCCTACTGGACTACAAAAGAACGAACTTCTGTTTGTTAAAGCCATTGGCCTGTGGTTTTTCTGCCACAGCAGCACTGGATGACTAAGATGCCAGCCCACAGCCAGCTAACAGTGAAACATGTAAGAGCACTCAGTCAGTGCAGCTGCATCTCCCATCCCTGCCCAAACCAGAAGAACTGTCTAGCTTCCCCACAGACCTGTGAGGATTAACACAGACTCACTGGTTAAGTCATTTTGAGTTCTGAGGTGGCTTGTTAACCAGCAGTGTCTGATATAGGACTGACTATAGATGGAGAGTTAATTTGATAGATCTGGGGGGATAACAGCGGTAAGCGAGTCACTGCTCAGAATCTCTAAGGATTGGCTGTCCAGAAGTGGAAACACCAATGAAAACAGTTCCGTCAAAACCAGTCCTTATAGGATCTGCAGACTGAGAAGGAAAAACCAATCCCAGGCAGAGGGATCAGCATGTGCAAAGGCCCAAAAGTCTAAAAGGACCATAAGCCTGGTATTTCCTTGCATTTGGAGGCAAACAGATGTCAAAGTTCTTCCTTTCCACCCACTGCCATTCTCCAGGGAGCAAAGGATCTGAGAATCTGATCCTTCAACAGTGAAGGCATAGGCTGCGGATACAAATGCTGAATGATTTGCTCTTGCCAGACATGAGCTCCGCACTGCGGGAGGGGTTATGTCTTCATCTTAATAACTTAAGGTGCAGAGATTTCTCGGGGAGGTTCAGAAACTTGCCTGAGGTCATACGGTTAAAAAGTGGTGCAGGTTCACCTTCTGGATGTATGGTATTGTGTCTCAGCTATGTAATCACAGAAACAAGGGTTCAAATATTAGCTTTGCCTTCACTAGCTGTGTGACTCAGGCCATTGGCTTAAGCTCTCTGACTCCAATGTTCTCTTCCATTAACCGAGTGATTTTAACGTACGATTCTACTTAACGCGTTGTTAGCTGCACTGAGTCAGCCTTCAACTCATGGTGACCCCATACAAATGGATGGAAAAACTGTCCAGACCCATGCCATCCCATGCTAGGTTGTGGATCCGATGGTTATGGTTCACAGGGTTTTCATTGGCTGATTTTCAGTAGATTGCCAGGTCTTTCCTCCTAGTCTCTCTCAGTCTGGAAGCTCCAGTGACATTTACTCAGCATCACAGTAACATGTAAACCTCCATATGACAGATGAGCAGTGGCTAAGCAGGAAGCTCACTGGGCAGAAGCTGAACCCAAGTCCCTCAGATGGGAAGCAAAAACTCCACCATGGCACCACCAATGGCTCACAGATCACTTGTAAGAGGTGCTCAGTCCCTAATGGACGTTAGCCTTGTTATCATTTCTCCATTTACACAATCCTATACACTGGCAAAGAAGCCCCTGTGTGGCATAGTGATTGAACCCTCAGTTGACGCTCTTTAGAAGTGAGGATGGTGAGACTTCCTTTCACATGCTTTGGACATGTCATCAGGAGGGGTTACCCCTGAAGAAGGACATTAAGCTTGGTAAAGTAGGGGGTCTGTGAAAGAGAGAAAGACCCTCAAAAAATGGAACTGACACAGTGGTTGCAACAACAGGCTCAAACTTAGCAATAGTTGTCAGGATGGTGGAGGAGCAGGCAGTGTTTTGTTCTGTCGTACGTCGGGTTGCTGTGAGTCAGAACCAACTCCGCGTCACCTAACTACAACAACAACACATGTTGGTATCTACAACTGCTGCTCAAGGTCCTTGAACAAGTGGCTTGATCTTGCTAAGCCTCAGTTTCCTTCTCTGTAAGATGGGGTTGAGCATGCTACGTAACCTCAGGGTTATTGTGAAGGTTAAATAGGACTGTGCAGACAGAACGCTTGGCACGGTGCACAACGCATACATACCAGGGATGAATGATTAGCAGCATGTGTTGTTATTCTTCAGTAGACATTAAAGTAACCTGATTCAGCAGAGACACAAACATTAGAGGGAAAGGGGAGTAAAGGAAAGAAGTGAAAATGTACCGCTTCCTCCAGCAGGAGGGTTCTGGGTCTGCATGCCTTTCGGGGCTGGGGTTTAGAGGCAGTGGCCCAGGCCTCCTCATGCTGGGCCCAACCTGAGAGTCTCCCCTCCCACCTCCAGTCTGGCCCCTGCCCACTGCACCTAGACCTGCCTCAAGAGGTGCCCTGCTCAACTGTTTCCCCAAGACACATAGGCTGCATGCCACCTGCTCCCCCTCCCCTCTGGGCTCCTGAACATCTGGGCTCCTTCTGTTGCCTGGAAGGAAATGTTTCTGTCAGACTTGATTTGAAAACCCAGGATGAACCCACATCTGCCCTTACGAGGTTGCCTTCCTATGTAGCAGCTTCCTGGGTGTTCAGCCTGTGCAGCTTCCCGGGGCCCTGCACTTAGAAGGGCCCTGTCCTTGATCTGGTGCTCCACTGTCACTGTCATGAATTTCTTGATCATTTCTTAACATTCTGCACTGGGCCCTGTGAATCATGTAGCTGGTCCTCCTTATGGCTTATTCAAGAGAGAAACCTGAGTGCTCCAGATTAGATCAGCACGGGCCTCCATCAGCAGGCCAACTTGGGTATTTGTTCATTCAGTAAGCATTTATTGAGCTCTCACTGTGTGCCAGGAGGTTGCTGGGTGGCACAAGCAGGGTGTGATTGGCCGCTAACCTAAAGGTAGGCGATTTGAGCCCAGCTGGGGTGCTGCAAAAGAAAGACCTGGCAGTCTGCCTCTATAATGATCACAGTGAAGAAAACCCTGTGAACAGTTCTACTCTGTAACACATCGGGTCTCTCTGAGTTGGAATGGACTTGAGGGCATAAGAAAAAAACAAAGCCAAACAAAAAACCAGTGTATATAAACTGCTTAGCTCAGTGGTTGGTATGGAGTAGATACTCAATACCTGCTAGCCATTGTATTACTATTCTTCTCCAATATGCTGATAGGAATCCTGGTGGCACTGTGGCTAAAGCACTCAGCTGGTAACTGCAAGGTTGGTGGTTTGAGCTGACCAACTGGTCCAAGGAAGAAAGATCCGGCAATCTGCTTCTGTAAAGATCACAGCCTTGGGAACCCAATGGGGCAGTTCTACTGTGTTCCATAGGGTCACTATGTGGGAAGAGTTGACAAGGTGATAGTAGGTTTGGTGTTTTGTTTTTTTCACATGATGATACCTGGGGACATCTAAAGCAACAGGGGCAAATGACAGTTAAACAGAGAGGGTGAGGCATATCCCAGCTTGGGGGGCTGGGTAAAGCATAGAGAAGGAAAAAGCATGTGGGAAAAACCATTGGGAGTTCTGGGTGTGTGGACAGTGGGAAGTAGCGAGGCATGGGTCGGATTCTGAAGGCCCTGGGAGCCACACTAAGGGGCCTGGACAAGTGGCTTGGACGTGAAGGCAGTGAGAAGCCTCTGAAGAATTTTAAGCAAGACATGACGCTTTTTGATAGTGCATTCTGGCGGCTACACGAAAGATGAATGAGAGGGGGCCAAGCGGAGGTTGTTCTGTATTAACTTCAGGAAGCATTTCCATCCATCACATTCAACCCTTCTGCACAAGGCAGCGGGAGGGCAGTGGGTACCACAGCTTTCAACATTCTCTAAACAGGCTCACCTTTGGAGTCACAGCGCCCAGATGAAAAAGAAATGAGGTTTTCACTTGGTGTTTCGCAAGGAAGAAGGCAAAAGGAGTTATCAAAGTGAATCAATCTCATCTCTGATTAAGTTGTGAGTGAGCAGTGAGAGACAGAGAGAAAGAGAGAAATTCCACCCATCCTCTATGGTGCTGTATATTTCTCTTTAATGTCAGTCCTTTCAGACTCATCAAAGCAGAACGTGCCCTACATGGTGGTTGCATAACACGACCACGGCAGCCGCTACATAAAATCCATCTGCTCCTTGAAAGGGCACCATTTCTAATGCTGAGTTCCTTGACCTCTGAATACTTAGAATTACTGCACATGCGCTTTCCAAAAAAATCCTATATAGTGATCTTAACCCAGATGGAAATTAGAATTTTCCCCCACCCTTGTATGGGAGGTAAAGTGGTAGAAACCCAAGAAAGAAAAAAAGCAGTAAGAGAAAGAAAAGCCAAGAAGATGAAGGACTCCTAAGAAATGCCTCAAATCATTGCTCTCAGCTCCCTCTGGGCTGCTCATGACCCAGAATCCCAGCAACTGCACAGGGATCATTTCGACAGCAAGAATTTACCACTAAGGGAAGAAGAGCAGTGATGTTTACTGAGCGCCTATTGTGTACAAGGAGCTCCTGGGTGGCACAAGCAGTTAAGCGCTCACATACTAACCAAAAGGCTGGCAGGTTGAACTCCCAGAGGTACCTCTGAAGAAAGGCCTGGCTATCAACCTCTGAAAGGTCATGAACACGAATACCCTAGGAAGTGCAGTTCTGCTCTGCACATATGGGATGGCCATGAACTGGTGTCAAGCTGACGGCACCTGGGTTTGGTTCTTTGGTTTATTGTGTAGCAGGCACTGTGCTAACCTGCCATCCCAGTTACGCTTCATATCTTCCTTCAGAAGTGGGCTTCTCATTAGCCAGCCCCATTCTCAGATACAAAAACAGAGGCCTGAAAAGTTAAGTAGCCAAATAGGAAATAACTGCTTATGTCTTTATGCTCTGTGGCCAGCACAAGATTGCCCTTGAGGGAATCCAAAGAAGCTGAAGGCTGCACTCCTCTTCCAGAAGCTCAGAGCCTCCTGAGGCCAGGAAGAAGGACTTATGCACTGAAACAACAGGACAAGGGTTTCTCTAATCCAAATCAACCCACTGCTGTAAAGTCGATTCTGACTCATAGCAACTCTATAGACAGAGAGTTTCCAAGGAGTGCCTGGCAGATTTGAACTGCTGACCTTATGGTTAGCAGCTGTAACACTTAACCATTATACCACCAAGGTTTCCAGAGTTTCCCTGCAGCCTGACAATTCCATATTTCAGGATGTCCGTTTGTCATTTGTCCCACATGCCCTGTGGGGATACGATGCTGACAGGGCCAGTTTTCATTCTGGACATTCTGCTTTCCTTGGAGCGACATGCCCGGCTTGTCCATGCTCAGGAAAAACAGACTCCACCCAGTACAAAGAGAAATCCCAACGACAGAGCCCCTCGCTGTCGTGCTGCTCTGGTTTCCTGGAATCTCTTCACCGGGTCTAAAAGCTCCGGGATCAAGTTCACTCGCCAACCCATCCTTTCACAGATGAGTCACCTGACTGGCAACCGGCAGTACAGACTGATTACAGGTCACCTGGCTCCACCTACGGCCTCCCTTTATGCTTCCTCTTGCCTCTTCTACCAGCTGTCTGTCAGGTGGTTGGACTACGGTGGTTTATGTGTTGCTACAATGCTGGAGGCCATCCCACTGGTATTTCAGATACCAGCAAGATCTTCCATGGAGTTCCAGACCAAGGTAGCCTAGCAAGAAAGGCCTGGTGAGCTAGCTCTGAAAACAGGTCAGTAAACACCTATAGATCACAACAGAATACCGTCCAGTAGAGCACTGGAAGATGAGGCCTTTATTGAAGTAGGAAGATCCTCAAAACATACAGGGGCTTTAATAACGGAGTCAAGCCAACCAACACTGGTGAAGACGGTGTGGGGTCTGCTGAGTTCCACTCTCTTGCACAAGAAAGAGGTACCCCAAAGTCAGAGCTGCCTCAATGGCAGCTAACAACAGCAACCCATCTCTTACTTTTCAACAGTGGACATGGCAGAAAGCATGATCTTTCTCATGCTTTTCCAATGCTGTTTGCATTCATTCATCCACTCATTTGTTCAAGAAGTCAAGCAGGGAGGGAGGACCGACTCTGTGGTCCCGAGGATACAATGAACGAATCAGGCTCCGCCCTGCCTTGAATTTTCCTCCTGGATGTTGGCCACTTTGCAGGTCTTAGTTTGGGCTTTAAATTTAAATTCCCCCCCCTTTTTTTTCCTCCCTCTGTCTCTTCTCATGTCTTTGGAAGCTGACCTCTGTTTTTTCTGGGTACCAAGCTCTTGCGAGAGTCCGTTTACAGTAGCAGGCCAGCAGTGACTGAGTGGAACCTCAATGACGCCCCCTGGGGGCACAGCGTGGAATTAGGAGCTGTAGATGCGAAGTTCTACCAAACTCTCAGTGTGGGAATTGGGTAAGTCAAATAATTATGCAGCTGGTGCTCACTGAGTGCCTGGCCTTAACTTATATACCTTAATTCAGTGACTCCTCACAGAAACTCCTGTGGAAGTAAAGGACTCCCAGTGTGTAGGTGGATAAACTGAAGCTGAGAGAATCAGTATTTTGTGCAAAGTATAGTTTATCCTAAGTGGTGGAGTCTGGTTTGGGAGCTGGGTTTTCAACTTAGCTTAGGCTGATTCCTGCTTCCACCAAGGCCTCATTTTTCTCATCTCTAAAATGGAGATAACTGAGTTTAGGGTAACCTTGAAGCTCATTTAAAATATTTAGAGGAATGTTCAGCGTCTGGCCCGTGCAATTCTGTACTCATTTCCTGCTGTGACCACAGACTGGGTAGCTTATAAAACCAGAAATTTATTTCCTCACAGTTCTGGAGGCTAGCTGTCTGAATTCAGGGTGTCAGCAACCTTCTCCAAAGGCTCTAGAGGAAGGTCCTTCTAGGTCTCCCCTAGCTTTTGGTAGCCCCAGTAATTCTCTGTAGAGGGCTTCCCTTGGCTAGCTTTCATCTGCCTCTGTGCATCTCTTCTCTTTTAAGGGACATCATTGAGAATGGATTAAACCTGTTACTGTGGAGTCGATCCCAATCCATAGCGACCTTATAGAACACAGTGGAGCTGTCCCTTCGGGTTTACAAGGAGCAGCTGCTGGATTCAAACTGCTGACTGAGTTCTTGACTACTGAGCCACCAGGGTTCCCACATGGGATTAGGACCCCCCCCATTCTGGTATGAGCGCACATTAACTGATATCATCTTCAAAGACCTTATAACCTAATAAGGGCATGCTCGCAGGTACCAGGGGTTAAGACTTCGGGATACCTTTTTGGGAGCACTAGTCAGCCTGCTAACAAACTCTGCAAATATTTGGGGCAAGGGTTCAACATCTTGGGCTTGCATTCCTTTGAGATGGAGCTGAACCAGCTCCTCCTGGGACCCACCTTGTCCCAGCCAGTGCCACAGGGTATGCCCAGAGATGGGTCAGAAGCAGCAGCTCAAGTTCCCTTGACCTCAACAAGCAATTTCAAAGCTGTGTTTTTCATTTGTAGGTCACCTGCGGAAACCCTGATGGCACAGTGGTTAACTGCTATGGCTGCTAACCAAAAGGTTGGCAGTTCAAATCCGCCAGGCACTCCTTGGAAACTCTATTGGGCAGTCCTTCTCTGTCCTATAGGATAGCTATGAGTTGCAATTACTTGATGACAATGGGTTTTTGGTTAGATGGCCTGAAGGACCTGCCCTCATGCTTCTGATCTCCCTCCTTCCCAGCAGAAGAGACTTGGGGCAGGCTCCATAATTCATGGGGACAAAACCATCACATGGATTGACTTCTGAATATTGTTGTAAGCCTTTCTACCTGGTAACTGCAGAAGCTAACCCAGTACAGGGTAGCACTGCAGCAATTTGCATTTCAAGTGCAGCAAAGCTACTCTATAGTATATGAGGATGCAGAGGAGGCCCTGTTTCACATCGCTCTAACACTGGCTGGAGGTACCAGGAATAGAGACCTGGATTGTCAGGTAAGCACAGACGTGAAAAGACAGGTGGAGCTCAGGGAGAAGAACAGGTTTAAAAGCCAACCCAGTGGCCTCTAGTGGGCAGACGCTGCGGTTGGCTCATTCTGTTCCACCACAATGTCTGGAACAGACTGCTCTGGGAAACAGAGGGCACCGCCAGAGCTCCTCCTTTGTAAAGGGCATAAGTGGATGACCACCTTTCAAAGAATTGAAATACATATTAGAAAACCCTACCTTCTAAGAAAATTACAAAGCCTCTAATTTGGGAGGTATCTTCCAACAATTCTACCACTAAACCTTCCCAAGTGCAGACATTATTGCCCACACCTGTCTGCTGAGGAAACTAAGGCTCAGAGAAGTTAAGTCCCCAATTCAGAGCTACCCAGTTTGCCACCAGGAAAGCTGATGTGTGGACTCAAGTCTTCAGAATTTGAGTCCAGCCTCTTCATGCCATCCTACGTCTATAGGACACTACACGACAGAAGATGATTTCTTCTCTGTGGGATAAAGGATTTTTTTGGTATCAGTGGTCACTCTGGGAACAGTTATACTGGCTATCGGAGCCTGGGCTGAACCTCTGCAGTCCCCTGGGAGGACCTGGCAGCTGCTCTGACCTCTTTGTGGTCATCCAAGTCTTGCCTCCCTGCCCACATGTTGGGGAGACAAGAGAGGAAATTATCCTGGTTCTCTGAGATGGTTAACTGCTACAGCTGTGAACCAAAAGGTCAGTAGTTCGAATCCACCAGGTGCTCCTTGGAGTTCTATTCTGACCCTGCAGGGTCACTATGAGTCAGAATTGACTTGCTGATAATGGGTTTGGTTTTTGTTTTCTAGGGGGTTTCAGGTGTTTAGCTTCCCAACACACATATATGATCTGCAGCAGATGGGACTTCTAGTTTCCGTAATTTATGAAAGAGCCTTGGTTGTGCAGTGGTTAAAGTGCTCAGCTGTTAAGCAAAAGGTTTGGCAGTTTGAACTCGCCAGCTGCTCTGCCAGGAGAAACATGTGGCAGTCTGCTTCTGTAAATATTCCAGGCTGGGAACCCCCCTGAGGCATTCCTACTCTGTCCTATAGGGTCGCTATGAATAGGAATTAACTTGATGGCAGTGGCTTTGTTTTCCATTGTTGCTGTCTCATAATCTATCAAAGGAGACCTGGAAACACCATGGTTAAGTGTGCAGCTACTAACTGGCTGCTAACTGAAAGGCCAGTGGTTCAAACCCGCTCAGCGGATCCTAAGGAGAAAGACCCATGAAGACCACAGCCAAGGCAACACTGTGGGGTAGCTTTGTCACACAGGGCCACTGTGAGTGAGACTGATTCCATGGCACCTAACAACACCAACATAATTTATATAGTCTGGCAAGGCGATGATGAGATTTAGGCCCTCCTCAGACTACAGCCCATCCCTGCCCCACAACCCACCACAAATTCCATCCTGGCATCTGGTAGAGCACCAAGCTTTCACAGGGAGGCAAGGGACCATCCTTTCCAAGTGCAGGAGGCTGGGTCCAGCTGGCCGGGGTCCACACTGGAGTGCCCACGCTGGGTTCCCTGTGCTGCCGCGGCCTCCACCGCCTCATCTTGGGCCCACTGCCATGGACTCTGGCTTGGATGGTGACAGTGAGCTGGCAGCCACAACCTATTTGCAGCGCAGCTCTCAGAGAAAAGCCAAAGTCCTTCCAGTGGTCTCCACAGCACTGCACACTTCAGTCCCCACAATTTCTCTGACCCAACTCCTCCCACACCACCCCTCTTGTTCTGACCTCCTTGCTCTTCTTTAAACACACTTGGCACACACCTCCTCAGGGCCTTTGCAGTTGCTCTTTCCTCTGCCTAGAAAGCCCTTTCTCTGGGAATCCACAAGACTTGTTCCCTGACATCCGTGATGGTACCCTACCAAGAACCCCCTTCAGAAATACAGGACACTCTTCTTGAGAGCAGGGTGAGTACACAACAGCCCACTTCTGTCAGCCTCCTTTAGCTTCAGGGGTGGCCCCTGCTGAAGGGAGGCCTTCACCCAAGGTCATGCTGACTTCCCAGGGCATCTGCATGCAGTGAGAGATAGACACAGGAGGACAGAGGCCTGGACCTCTCATTTCAATTCAAAGCAACTCTGAAGAACCCTGCTCAGGTCTTCAGAACTCCCTGAAGGACTGACTGAGGCTTCCACAAAAACCCACTCCTGCTATCTCCCCTCCCCTCCCCTGTCACCTTCTCAGGGAGACCTCCCTGACCATCCAGTTTACGTAGGCCACTTTCCCTGCCCCAGTAATTATGCCTTCCTCCCTCCATCCCTCTCTTTTCTTGATTTTCTTTTATACAGCCAATCATCAGCCGCCATATTCTGTATTTCACTTATTTTCTGCCTTCCACACTAGAGTATACGCTCTACAGGGCCAGGACCTCATTTTGTTCAGCACTGTATCCTTTTCTAGGTACCAAAGACACCGTAACAGACAAAACACAGTAGCTAGTAAACAAACGGCTATTGAGCGAACTGCGTGAATGATTGAATGAGAGGTGAGTGAGTGGCTTGGCCTTCCAGCCACACACTTCCTTAGTTGATTCCACTTGTTACTAGCTTCCCAGCTTCCTATTTTCCATGATGGACACTTTGGGGCATCCCAGCCCCTCAGCTCTGCCTGCTGTGAGGAAATTTGTTGTTGTTATTGCTAGGTGTCATTGAGTAAGCCCCTGGCTCATGACATCCCAATGCACAATGGCACAGAATGCCGCCCAGTCCCTGCACCATCCCTATGATCAATTAGTCATACAGACTACTGTGATCCACAGGGTTTTCATTGGTTTATATTCAGAAGAAGACTCTCAGACTTTTTTCCTACTCCATGTTGGTCTGGAAGCTCCCCTGAAACCTGCTCAACATCAAAGCAACATGCAAGCCTCCACTGACAAACAAGCGGAGCACAAGGTGCATCGTCCAGGAATTGAACTTGGGTCTCCTGCGTGGAAGGCCAGAACTCTACCACAGAACCACCACTGCCTGATGGGAAGAGACTAGCTTTCCCTCATTTCCCATGATGATCTTACCAAAGTTTTCCCTTTGTTCTTGTGGAGCCTAAGCATAATAAATAATATCATTTCATGTTCTCAAACTCCTGACCAAACACGTTTTCTACCATGGTAGACTTTTAATGGAAATATGGCTGCCCAGAAGTACATAAGTGCAGGAGAAAAGATTAGAAGATGGACAGCTGGCCAGATCCCCTCCTCAGCGCTCTTGACCTCAGAGTACTCTTGGGCCTCCACGAAGCACAATTCCCTAACAGGATTTACATGTTCCAAACTTTCCATGAGTCCCTGAGCACCTATCCTGCAGCCATTATTAGTGAAGAGGAAAAAAAACGAAGAAAAAAAAACAGGGACAGTATAAAAACCTCCCAGGTTTCTTTTGTGCACTATTTTATTTCCTGTAATTTTGGAGCCTGGTGAGAAAAAGTTAAAAGATGTTAGGACATTTGGCAAAATAAATAATATCAAATGAGTCTCCAAAATCAACCTCACATATTGAGCAGTAAACAATTACCATTAAAAAAAAAAGTGTTTGGTTTTCAAGAGTCAAAGAAAGGAAAGGAAATCTACAGTCTTCTTTACTTTTCAGGCACACCTAGGTTACAGCCCAGAAGGAGGAAAGGGATTAGGGCTAACACTCTACTAAATTCTAACAGGATCTGATCACTTTGAAAAATTTCTTGCTTAACTGAGAAAAAAATTTCAAAACTCATTCATTCACTTTCCTTTCCATTTAATTAATGTTTACTGAGCACCAGCTATGAACTCTGTGCCAGCCCTGGAAATGCAAAGTCATGGCAGCTCCGTGTTACCATCCTCAAGAGTAAGAAAATAAAAGGGCTTTTTTTGGTTGTAAACCAGTGGTGTTTTTTAAAACAGTGATTCCAAGGCCCCATTCAGACCTACTGAATCAGAACTTCTGAGGGTGATGCTCAGAATTCTGCATCATAAGCTGTCTTATGCTGAGTTCTCTAGAAAAGCAAAACCAGTAAAGCATATATACGTAGGATATAGAGGGAGACAGTGAGACAGAGAGACAGAGAGAGATTTCTATCAAGGAAACAGCTTCTGTAATTGTAAAAGCTGGAACATTCCTAATCTGTGGATCAGGAAAGAAGCTTCTCCTGATTCATGTAGCCACAGGGCTGGCAACCCCAAGATTAAGGGGTTGAAGAGCAGTGCTCTTGCTCATGGGCAGTAAAGATTGAGTAATCCCATAATCAGCAGGTAAGCTGCTAGCTCAAATCTCAAGAACCAGAAGCCAGAGAAAAAAGAGGCAGGATCCAGATAGCACAAAAGCCAAAGCATCCACTTACAGTCACATATAGGCTACGCACCCAAGGAAACTTGCTTTCAACTGATTAGCTTCTTACAGCTGATCCCATCATGGTAGTAATCACATATAAATACTGAGGATCATGGCCCAGCCAAGGTAACACATGATCTTAACCATCACATAGACAAACACTTCATGTGATTCTTGGCCACTTTACAGTTCATGAAACACTGGCTTGTCATGCCCAGACATGCTTAAACTGGGTCTGTCTTCTGCTTTGGTGATGAGCTCAAGAGGGGGCACAAACTGGTGGTCTTTTAGCTAGTTGGGAACATGTAGACTGACCTAACTTCAGCACTGCCTTGCTGTGAATTTGGGCAAGCCATTTGTAACTCAGAGCCTCATTTTCCCCATCTGTAAAACTGGTGCAACATTATAAATCTGCAAGGTTATTGTGAGAATTAAAAAAAAGATGATGCATGTCACTGACCACCTGTCTGTCAGTTTATTGTATTGTGATGGTTCATCTATTGCTACGATGCTGAAAGCTCTGCCACTGGTATTTCAAACACCAGCATAGTCATCCCAGGTAGACTGGTTTCAGCGGTGCTTCCAGACGAAGACAGAAGAAGGAGAAAGGCATGCTGATCAACTTCCTACAATTAGCCAATAAAAACTGTATGGATCTCAACAAAACACTGTCTGATAGAGTGCTGGGAAGATGAGCCCCCTTGGGCAGAAGGCACTATGCGGTGGCTGCAGCAATGAACTTGAACACACTAGTGATCAGGAAGATGGCACAAGACCAGGCCACGTTTTGTTCTGTTGCAGATGAGATTGTCAGGCCCCAGAGCTAACTGAACAGCAACTAACAACAATGTACACTGAGACCTTGGCTCAGGGTCTGGCATGGTGAAAGCATTCACTGAATGCAGCTTTCATCTTTATTTTTATCGTGTTGTGGAGGTCTCACTCTTTCAGCTCATTTTCCCCTTCTCTTTTCGCCTTCTCATTTCTTTTTGTGTCCTTTCTTCCATTTGGGAAAGAATTTTCACATGACTGGTAGGTTCCCAACTGTGCTAGTCAGTTGGAGAGTTTAAGTGTGACCATCACAGATATGGTTTCAGGCCTGGCACATTCTTATGGGAAGAGCTTTTAAAAACAGAAGTGAAAAAGACAAATAATCCAGGCTGAGCTAACTCCTACAAATGAAATAAAGCAAGTGCTGAGAAAAAATCAAAAGGAGACCTAACTAGGGAACACAGTGTTGACAATTGCCTCAAAGGCATGCAAAAGATAGGCAATGAAAAAGGAGTACATGAATTGATGCATTCAAATTGTGGTGTTGGCAAAGAAGACTACCACATTATGGAAGAAGTACAGCCAGAATGCTCCTTAGAAACAAGGACGGCAAGACTTCATCTCATGTTGTTTGGGACCAGTCCTCAGAGGAGGACATCATGCTTGGTAGACGGTCAGCAAAAAAGAGGAAGACCCTCGATACGATGAACAGACACAGGGGCTGCAACAAGGGCTCAAGTGTAACAATGACTGTGAGGATGGCACAGGACCTGGTGGTGTTTGATTCTGTTGTTTACAGGGTCACCATGAGGTGGCATCAACTCCACAACTCCAAATAACAACATCACCATCGATTGCCGGAAAAACCGTGGTATCAGTCTTAGAAGTACAATCAGAAGTGAAGTGAGAATGGTGGGATTCTGGCTCTCCTGCTTTGGACATGTCATCTGGAAAGACCAATTGCTAGAAGAGGACACCCTGTAAAGTGGACAGTCAACCAATGAGGGAAACTCTGATTGAGGTGGACTGACACAGTGGCCCCAACTATGGGCTCAAATACATCAAGGGTCATGGGGATGGTCCAGGACTGGGCAACACTTCATAAGGCGGTCCTGAGTTGGAGCTGACTCTACAGGAACTAACCAAAAATGAAGAACAACCAGGAACCACATTAAGAAACATCTCTGAGGACGCAATAGCTAAACCAAGGCAGGAAAGACAAGAGGGGGCCAGCCCTGAGAAAGGCTTGGAGATTAGAACCTTTCAGGCAGAGGGAACAGGATGGCTGAACACACTGAAAAGTGGGAGCAAGCTTGGGATATTGGGGGAACTGATAATAGATCAGTGTGGCTGAGTGAGTGGTGGTCCAGGAGGGGAAGCAGCCTTATTAGCTGGAGTGATGGGCATCTCCATAGCATGGGCATCTGACCAGACTGGGTGCTGGCCACGGTGCTGAAGCAGGGATGTGGAAGCCTAATGTGCCAGGTACCAGCCCATTTCTGCTAGATTGTGATGAGCTTGGAGGAGAAGTCTGAATGTAATGAGAAAGATCAGATTCTAACTGAGCTGACTTACACTAGCTTCTAACAAGCAGTATGGCCTTACCAACATGTGCCAGCTAAATACCAGTGTATGAACTAAATCACATTAGGGCATTTAGATTTTACTCATGGCACAACGGGAAGCCATCGACGGGTAAAGCAGCAAGGAGGTGATGCCAACAGGCTGACATTTTTAAAAGCCCATTCTGGTTGCCTTGTGCAGTTGTGCAGCAGGACAAGGTTAGGAAAGGTTAGGAAGCCTCTGCACTGGTCCAGGAGAGATGGGGGAGGGAGTCCTGGCACCAGGGGCGGGGTTTCAGCCCCACCCAACCGGCTGTTACTCATACCCAAGGTGTACCACCTCATCCCACCCCCACTGATGAGCTCCCAGTCAGTAGCTGGATAGCCAGGTAGAGGTGAGATCTCCAGCTGCAGTCGTCTCCCCAGGAATAAATGGTCTAAGTCAAGAACTAAGGGGCTAATTGGTCTAAGAGCTTCTTGACATAGTCCAAACACTTCACAGTTTAGAACAAGCTCATGTCAAACAGAGGTAGCCAACCTTATTATTAGGCCAGGTGTGTCTGGCTAAGATTAAATCCTTGGAAGAAGAAAAAAGAGGCTTTTGAAGTATACAAATTATAGTACCATTAAACACAAAGCAATTATTAGCATTTCATGTGTTGGGGGTGACAGTCTTTATGTTCAAGCAACAAACACGTTTGTTCTTCTAGAGACAAAGGTTAGCCACACTTCCATGGCTGTTAACCACAGTAATAAAAATAAAACAGGTGATACCTTATGTTTGCAAAACATATTATCATTTACTAATTGCCTGATGTTTGCACAAGTAAGCATGGTTTCTTTAGCTGAACAGATTTTAAGTAAACCAAGTTTTGAGAGGTGATAGGATGACTTTGCACTTAAACTTACTTCTCTTTCTCCTGGAGATACTGTCCTCCGATGGACAAGCTTCTGATGGTCAAATTTATTTTTCAATTGAGGTCATCACTGAAAAGGTTTTGGTACAAATGTTTCCCTGTGTCTCATCTTTGATGAGAACTTTAGAGATGCTAAATTGAATGGCTCCAAAAACTTGAGGATGGGTGAAGGTAATAATAAAATATATAGGTTAGACAGGGAGACGTTTTCAGATGGTTGACGCCTTTTATCTGTTGGAAGATGGGTTTCCAGAAAGCAGAGATTTGCATTTCCTGAGGACAGGGCGCCAAGCACGTAAAGAATATTCTAATGCCTCTCAAGGCATAAGTATGTCAGTTTCTGATAAGCTAAACAAGCAGAGAGGAAGCAGGGAAGGACAGACTCCTGCTGTATTCACCTCCAGCACCACAGCCCACCAAAAAGAACCCGTGGCAGGATTGTGCACAGATGGCATAAGGCAACGTGTCAAAGGCAATCTTGCTTCTGTGGCCTGAAATGTTGTAATGCAATGACTACCATCTGTGATAGAACGACTTACGGACAATCCCTGCTACACTTGCCAATGCATGAAAAAAGGGTGGCATGTGAGACCCCCCAACCCCTCTTCTTGAATCTAAAGGATAACATATACAGGGTGCTCACAGTAACTGTAACGCAGGGTAGAATCAGGATGCAGGAGCGGCTCCATGGCTCAGGGCCCAGCTCGGTGTCTCAGGTCACCTTTGAATGGTCTCCTCACCAGAGAACACCCTCAGAGGAGCCCAGCCAGGGCCAGAGGAGGCAGGTAGAATAAAAATCAGTCCATTGTCTGACTTAGAAGGTCTGGATCATGGTCAAGGCTGTCTGGGGGTGGAAATGGGACAACGGTGAGACAAGGCAAACAAGCTTCTATGCTCAGTATAGTGGGTTGAATGGTGGCCTCCCAGAAGTCACATTTAAAGTACTCAACAGCCACATGTAGCCAACGGCTACCACATCAGACGGTAATGATCATTGCCATCAGTGCAGAAAGTAATATTGGACAGGACAGGGCTACACCCTCTCGCTCTGTGATTTGACTTTAGGAATTATATCCTGTTGAAATAATAAAGGAAGAACAAAGCACTCTCTACAAAGGTTTACCATTTAAAGCCAGAAACGTGTGTAGAAATTTGGGTAGGCCTTGATTCCTGGCATATATGCTATATGCTATAAACCCAGCCTCTGTGATGTTAATGAGGGAGGATGGGTGGCAGCTGTTGGGGAGGCAGAACTCCTTGTGTAGCACTGTATTGTGCCTTGAGGAAATCTCTTGAGATATAAAATAAAGCAGATAGGAGAGAGATTTGGGAAGTTCAAACCACCAAGAAGCACTGTTGGATACTGAGCACGTCCTTTGGAAAAGATCTGGGGGTCCTTGTGCCTCAGAAGCTCCCAGTCCAGGGGAAGACTGACGACAAGGACCTTCCTCCAGTGCCAATAGAAAAAGCTTTCCCCTGGAGCTGATGCCCTGAATTTGGACTTACAGGTTACTAGACTGTAACAGAATAAAATCTCTTTTTAAAGCCATTTGCCTGTGATATTCTGTTATTGCAGCACTAGATGACTTGAACACCAGGTAGAACTGGAAACATTCCAAAGGATTCCACCTAAGAGATAGATCAGAAAATTAGCCTATGAAAATGCTATGGATCCCTATAGAACACAGATATAGTGCCAGAAGAGGAGCCCCTTCTGGGGAGGCACTAAAAGAAAAAAACCATAGTCACTGCAGCAGTGAACTCGGACACACCATCGATTGGCAAGATGGCACAAGGCCAGGCGGTGCTTCAGTCTGCTGTTTGCAGAGTCACCATGAATCAGAGACAACTCAGTGACAATCAGTGACAATTTGTACTCATTCATTCATTTGTTGGGCATTGTCATGGATTGAATTGTGTCTCCCCAAAAATGTGTGCAGCAATTTGGCTGGGCCGTGATTCCTGGTATTGTGTGATGTTCTTACATGCTGTAAATCCTGCCCCTATGATGTTGATGAGAGAGGATGGGTGATGGTTGTGTGAGGCACGACTCAATCTATAAGCTTGTACCATGCCTTGAGGCACTCTCTTGGGACATAAAGGAAAGGGAATCAAGCAGAGAGTTGAGGACCTCATGTCCCTAAGAAGCAGTGCCAGGAGCAGAATATGGCCTTTGGAAAGGAACCAGCATCCCTGTGCCTCAGAAGCTCCCAGTCCAGGGGAAGACTGACACAAGGAACTTCCTCCAGAGTCATCAGAGAAAGACTTTTCCTGGAGCCAATGCCGTGAATTTGGACTTTTAACCTGGTTTTCTGTGATAGAATAAAGTTCTCTTTGCTTAAGTCTGAACACCAGGTAGAACTGGAAACATTCCAAAGGATTCCACATAAGAGATAGATCAGAAAATTAGCCAATGAAAATGCTATGGATCCCTATAGAACACAGATACGGTGCCAGAAGAGGAGTCCCTTAGTTCCAAAGGCACTGAAAAGAAAAAACCACAGTCACTGCAGCAATGAACTTGGACACACCATCGATTGGTAAGATGGCACAAGGCCAGGCGGTGCCACTGGTGGTATTTCTGTCATAGCAGCACTAGATGACTAAGACAGACACTTACTACACACCGGGCCCCTTGTCAAGCAGACAAGACGGATGCCAGAGATGACAGAGTAGGCCTCTCTCTTTTTGGTTCATTAATTTCAGAGAGGGGAAGCCAGATTATAAACAAATCAATGAGTGATTAAGATTACTTCAAAATGTGTTGAGCGTAGTCAGAGAAATACAGAGGAAGACTGGGGGCAAGAGGGTATTATTTACAAAGGGTTTCTATCTTGTGTACCTAGCTCTGTGAAGGCATGGTGGGCAAGTCTGCAGATTAAAGGCAGGGGCTGGGAATGTGTCTACAGCATTCAGTCTAAGCAGCAGGAGAATTGGGCGGTGTGCACCATCTCTACGCCCATAAAGCGTGTGCGTGCAGGAACAATGACTGGAAGGCAATTAAGAGGTACATACATTTAATTAATGTTCAGCTACGTATAGTTTTGGGTTGCTTCTGTAACACTGTTGAAGTTCACAGTTTCAAAGAAGAATCTTCAGCTAAGTATAAGAGGGCTTAAAAGTTAGGGCCAGGCTAATAAGTATGTAGAGTCCCTGGGTGGTGCAAACAGGAACACACTCAGTTGCTAACTAAAAGGTTACAGGCTTGAGTCTACCCAGAAGAGCTCTGCAAGAAAGGCCTGGCAATCTCCTTCTGAGAAATCAGCCACTGAAAGCTCCGGGGAGCAAGGTTCTACTCTGACACACTTGCAATCATTGCGAGTCAATGGCAACTTTATTTTATTTTTTAGTGAGTGCATGTGGGACAAGGTGACTGCCTAGGGTCAGTGCTGGTATGCGTCAGAGCTAACTTGCCACCTCCTAGGCTGTCCTCCCTGGGAAGAATTAATGACGTCCTCTTTCATGTTGCCACTGCTCTTCATTCTTATCACCTGTCCAGTCCTGGACAGTGAATTAGAGTTAGCAGCTGTCTCCTGGGTTTGATTTGGATAGAATACCTGAGAATGTGATGAGTGCAGTGGACACAAAGATGAAGGAGGCAAAGGGCCTTCCTCATGGGCTCCTGTGGAAAGGCTGCAGCAGACACTGTCAGTGTCCGGCCTGTGCGCCCATGCCCACGTCATTTTGGTGTGCACCAGCTGACTTCCGAATGCCAGCACCTGCCTTGCCTAAGGGCTTTCTTGTACCGACAGAGCCCACTCTATGTGGAAGGCTGGGAATGCTGGGGGATGAATGCCTGCTGGGAGCAGCCCTCGACCCAAGACTGATGGAAGCTGGTGTATAAATATCCCCAGATGCCTGGCTCCACAGGCGGGAGAACTCTGAGATGTGTTCTACACTGACTCTGTTTCCCTGGGGGGAAATAAGGTCTAGTTCTCCATCTAGAACCATTCAAGTGTGGTGCTGGCAACGAATATTAAATATGCCACTGACTGCCGGAAGAACAAACAAATCAGTCTTTGAAGAAATACAACCAGTCTATTCTTGACAAGGAAACCCTGGTGGTGTAGTGGGTAAGTCCTACAGCTGCTAACAAAAAGACTGGCAGTTCAAATCCAGCAGGCACTCCTTGGAAACTCTGTGGGGCAGTTCTACTGTGTCCCATAGCATTGCTACTATGAGTCCAAATAAAGTCAGTGGCATTGGGTTTGGTTTTGGTATTCCTTACAAAGACTATGGTTCCCTTATTTTGAACAATTCCTCAGGAAAGACCAATTGCTAAAAAAAGACATCACATTTGGTCATGAAGAGGGTCAGTGAAACATGGGAAACTTTCAGTGAGATGGACTGACACCCAAGTCATAACAATGGACTCAAACGTAGCAGTGATCACAAAGATGGTGTAGGGCCAGACAACGTTTAGTTCTCTTGTGTGTAAGGTTGCCATCAGTAGGCACAGACTCAATAGCAACTAACAACAGCAGCCCATAGTGGTAGTCAGATTGATAATACACCTTTTACTGGTTGCCTTCCCTTTCTTGATCTCTTCTCCATTCCTATATCCTCACCTCCCACTTAAATCACTTGGGGTCAGCTTCTGGAAGAGCCCAATATACAACAAGGCCCTCCTTATATGAAGCTGTCTCAAAAAGCAGATCCAAACCCACTGTTATGGAATTGATTCTGACTCACAGAGACCTTATCAGACAGAGTAGAACTGTTCCAGCAGTTTCCAGATAGTGCCTGGTGGATTAGAACTGCTGATCTTTTGATCAGCAGCCATAGCTCTTAAGCACTATGCCACCAGGGTGTCCATATAAACCTGTTAGGAGGAAGCAAGGAACACAAAAACTAACACACCCAGAAGGCCACACAGAACACACTCAGCAAATTGGAATTTCCTTCTTGAGGGGTCTGCTTCTCTCTGCAGTTCTATCTTTTCCCAAGGATGCCTTGCCTGTCAAGCCTGGAAGAACCTGGCTGGGCCACCTGCATGATGCACTATTTCCCCAACAGCTGTTTGAGTAATTACAATCTCTAATTACAATTCCTCTCTGTGATTTGGATAAATCCACCGGAGCTACCTCAGACCAACCTCCACGGCCGCCTCCTCTGTTCTTCTGGTCTTGAACATATTAACTTCGCTCTGCTGAGAAGAGGCGGGCAGAGAGGTGTGCTGGATATTGAGTGGGATGTGCTGAGGATGCTTTTCACAACCTAATCTCATTAGAAGGGACCGCCTAGAGCACGAGTCTCCAACTGAACAGAGCACTAGAACCTCCTGGGAGCTTGTTAAAAATGCACATCTCTAGGCTTCTCCTGGGGAAATTCTGATATAGTACATCTGGATGGGAGCCCAGGCATTTGCATTTTAACAACTTTCCCAGGGAATTCTGATGCAAGTACATACTTGGACAAACACCATCCTTTGGTTCTTCTTGACTTGCATGGTGTTCACTGGCCCATTGCCCAAATCAGAATCAATTCCCATCCACTCATCTGCCCACATCTCTCACGAGGCACCCTGTCTGTCGCAGCCACACGGCTTGACACTGGGGCCACCATGGATGTTCGCCAAACATAGACAAGGTTCATCATAGCCGTTACATTCAGTGCACCGAGAACCAGCTTTAAACACACAGTAGGTCCTCTACAAAGATGTAAGGAATGTTAGAGACTTCACATGGTAGAGGAAGGAGCTGAAGGGACTGCCTTGGTGAGAATGCAAAAGCTTAGTGGTGACTGAGAGAGGTTACCGCTAAGTTGACTCTGACTCATGCTGATCCCCTGCACGTCACAGTACTACTGTACTCCACAGGGTTTTCAATGGATGATTATTTTTTAAAGCAAATCACCAGGTCTTTCTTCTGAGGCACCTCTGGGTGGAACAGGAATCTTCAACCTTTCAGTTAGTAGCTTAGCGAGTTCTCAGTCTTCTGTACCATCCAAGGACTCTTAAAAAGTACTAGACACTAGACACTCATATAGAAAGTCAGCTATAACTCACTTCCATTATATACCTTTATCACTTTTTCCCAAGAGAAAAGCTCTTTCCTTCTCTCTCAATTCCCACCAGCCCCAGAAGGACTGTTGACCTCTAGGGCTTTCCACCCTCGTCATCAGCTTGGTTACATGCGAGTGGGAGATGCACAAACTAAATGCTCTGTCCTCATGCACGTAATCTAACCACCTGTGCCCCAGGGGAGAAAAAAAGCCAGTTTGCAGTCCTGTGGTTGATTTTTTAACAGTACCTACTATGTGCCAAGACTCCTGGGAATCCAGAGGTGATTGAGCCATGCCTGCCTTTGGAACGGAACCAACAGTTTTCTGTGTGCTTTGCCACCCACAGGTCAACACTTAGCAAGAAATCCAATCGAGTGAGTCATCATTTTAGCCTAGAGCCACAGCCCCCACTTAGGTTGGCCAGGCTTTACCTTCCACTTCTTCTAGGCCAGGTAGACCCTGATTCATTTATCACTTATGCGGAAGGAGCATGTGTTTATGGTCAGCGTTTCTAAGAATGGGGAGCCAGAAAGCTTTTCCATTTATGATACAGCTGGCATAACCTGAAAATTATATGCAGTGTTATAGCCTAAAAATTACACTAAGGCTTGACTAGTAAGAGTTGATTTTCATAATAAAATGTGGTTCAACATTAGGAAATTAACAATCCAATCCAATCACACTAATGAGTCAAAGGAGAAACAAAACAAATGATTATCTCTGTAGATGGCAAAGGGCATTTTATAATTTGCTTTTAAGATTTGAAAAATGAAGAGCAAAAGATATTTTCTTAATGTTATGGGGAACATCTCACTAACAATCAACATCAAGGCATGAGTGACCTGTCACCCTTAGTTTTAACATTACTTTGGAAGTTGTAGCCAATACAATCAGGAAAGGAGGGAGGGAGAGAAGGAGGGAGGGAGGGAGGGAGGGAGGGAGGGATGGAAAGAAGGATGGAAGGAAGACAAATACTGGAGGCAAGACATTCAAATCATGATTATATGCAAAGATGGTGACTGTCAATCTAGAAAGCAAAGACCATGGGGCATTTATAGACACTGATTATTAGACTATAATAATCAATAAGCTGTACAATATTTTCAAGTATAATATGGAAACTATAAATATCAAAAGAAAAGGTCTTTTCCACATCTTTTAATCCAGGAATTGCACATCTAGAAATGTGTCTGCAGAAA
Organism: Heterohyrax brucei; assembly: GCA_028571685.1. Taxonomy (NCBI): domain Eukaryota; kingdom Metazoa; phylum Chordata; class Mammalia; order Hyracoidea; family Procaviidae; genus Heterohyrax; species Heterohyrax brucei. The sequence continues at coordinate 176,736,919 of CM053142.1, read as the reverse complement.
ATTATCTGAGATGTATGGGCAAATGTTATGTACAAAGAAGTCCAGCATTTTGCCATTTATAAAACTACAAAAGCCAAAATGAATGCCCAGCCAAAGGGGATTGGATAAATAAGTTATGACTTCTGCAGCAGATGAGTGGAATAGAACACAGAATTGAAAATTTATATTTTAGGTGAGTATTAATTACTACAACAAAGAGTTTCTGTTATACCGCTAATTGAAAATGGGACAATATAGATGATATGAAGAGTAAAATGTGATTTTGTAAATGATAGCTATCAGCAGAGAAAACAGATTAGGAAGACCCCCACACAACGTGAAAAGTGATTATTCTTGTGGTTTGTTGTTGTTATGCTTCCTTTGTGCTTATTAGTAAGGGAGTTAGAGAACAAAATGCACTATTTAAAAATACAAGCTTACAAAATGTTTATGAAAGCTAGGGCTGCAGAATCCATCTCAAGCATTGCCTTTTGGAAGACATGTCTACATCTCAGAAGGTCACAGCTGCAATGGGGACCCACTGCCAAGTGTGGCAAAGCACATCCACTGAAGGGTAACAGCTTTTTTTCCATTATGCTTGGCTCGGGCCATGTATATCTGCAAACTGAAACTAGATCTAGACATTCATAGAACCAACTGCCTTTTGTGCTGACTTCTGGAGAAAACCTAATCCGTTAGCCAAACCTCTCATAACCCCCATTCACCTAGTGGCAGCTAGTGGAGTTCCAAGAAATTAGCAATTTCTGTCAAGCTGACCTGGCAATTCAAACGTAGCAAGTGAGGACTAGTGTCTGAGCTTCTGAGAGCAGAGCCTGCAGGGTGAAGAACAATTTGGTCAGGTGACCTGATGAAGAAGGCGTGATTCACTACCTACTCCACTTCCCCACCTCCCAGGGAAGACAGTCAGATTCTGGAAGTTATAGGCAATACACCAATACAATGAGAAAAGAACAAATGATGGATGCTGAGATAGACAGACGAGTAGACACATGGATACAAAGGCGAGGAGGGAGGGAGGAGGGAAAGCGGGAGGAAAAAAGCAAAGAAGAAAGGAAGACAAATATTGGAAAGAGGAGTCCAAATCATGATTGTACCCACAGCAGGAAAATGAACCCAATAAATCAGCATAGAGACTGACAAGGGTAGCCGATCAGTTGTCAAGGTTGACCGCCAAGTGATTTCTCATCTCTAGTTAAGAGTAACAAGTCTACCGACCTGAGCCTCTGAGGGTGTCGGGAGTGGAGAGGCAGGTGTGTTCTGGGAGGGGCAGAGCCAAGAGTCAGCTTCGCAGCTGGCTCCACCCCCTCCAACAAGCACTGCCCAGGCTGATGCAAGACTGACTCAGCTCGAAAAGACCAGAGAAGGGGACTGCGTGCCTGCCACCTGGTGCTACAAAAAGACCGGAGCTTTCTGTGCATCTACACTGCAAAATGTACACCTGAGAAACAGCACCCTCTTCCACTTCCACATTTGCCTCTGGGCTACAAGTCCTCTGTGAAAGGTAGTCCTTTTCTTCTTTCCTTCCCCCTGGGCCTCCCTTCCCTAGATGCTTAGACCAGTGGCTTGGCAAAACAATACAGCAGCTTTGTGGCTTTGGGAGGATCTCAGTACTTCTCTTGGCCTCCATTTCCTCACTGACAGAGTGTGAATGGTAACAGCACTCATCTCACAGAGTTGCTGAGAGGATTAAATAATATGATGTGGGTTGGTAGCTTATTACAGTGCGTAGCACCTAGGGTGCACTCAATAAATGTTAACTGTTATTATTTTAGTCTGATTTTGCCTTTCCATACTGTGTGGGTTTGGGTCACCCCCAAATTAGACCCTGAGACACAGATTTGGGTTTGAGTCATTTATTTGGGAAGTGATCCTGGGAAATACAGGAGGGTGTGGTGAGTGAGAGAGGAAGAAAGAAGAGCCAATTAAGGACACTTCAATGAGGTGTTTCATGGATTGAACTGTGTCCCCCCAAAAACGTTTGTAGACATTTGGCTAGGCCATGATTCCCATACTGTGTGACGTTCCTCCATGTTGTAAAGTCTGCTTCTATGATGTTAATGAGGGACCCGGATGGGTGGTGGTCCTGCTAGTGAGGCAGGACTCAAGGCGTATGTGTATTGTGTCTTGAGGCAATCTCTTGGGATAGAAAGGAAAGGGAAGCAAGCAGAGCACCGGGGACCTCATACCATCAGGAAAGAAGCAGTGCCAGGAGCAGAGCACGTCCTTTGGACATGAGGTCCCTACACCTGACAAGTTCCCAGTCCAGGGGAACACTGACAAGAAGGACCTTCCTCCAGAGCCAATGGAGAAAGAGTTCCCCTGGAGCTGATGTCTTCAATCTGTTTTAGCTTGCTTTTCTGTGAGAAAATAAATTTCTCTTTGTTTAAACCATCCACTTGTGGTATTTGTGTCGCTAGTAGACTAAGATAGAAGGTCACTTGTCATGCATTAAATTATGTCTCCCCAAACAAATGCAGACGTCCTAACCCCCACACCTGTGCATGTTACACTGTTTCGAAAAGAGGACTTCATGTGTTATGTCCCACCAGAATAGGGTAGGTCCTAAATCTAGTCACTTTTGTTGGCATCTTACGAAAAGAGCAGAACAGGCATGGGGGAAGACAGGCGCCGTGTAAGAACTGGTCTCCAAGCAAAGGAACACTAAGTTTGCTGGCAGACACCAGACACTAGCACAGAGATCCACAGAAAGAATCAACATGGATGATATCCTCATTTGGACAGGTAGACTCCAGAACTGTAGGAAACTAAATTTCTGTTCTTTAAGGCTACTTGTAGTGTTTTCTGTTACAGCACCAACTAGGGAACTAAGACAGTTGCTACTGCAGGCAACTGGACTTCAGTTTTGCTGGAGACCCGCTGACAGGCTGTAGAATGCCCCTCAGAACTGTCCCACAAAGGGGGCAAGGAAGCTAGAGTGTCTATCCACTAATTCTGCTCCTTTACTGGTAAAGAGTCACTCCTGGGGTGTTAACTCCCCAACACTTCCAGCCTACCAGGTGCAGGCTGACCATACTCTAGAGGCCAGAGAGAATCCAGGGCAGATAGATGACAAGGGTGTCTATAAACTGTCCTCAGGTGACCTCTGGGGTGGGCCAAGAACATAAGCCGGGTGCCAACAGCATCTTCTGCAGTGGGTGAAGAGGCACTGCACCATGTGATCCCTGGATGCTGACTATCAGAATCTAGGAGCCATGTGAGGCCTTAATCAGCTCAATTGGTCTTCCTTATTCTGCTCATTCATTGGACTCTTTCTTCTTTCATCCATCAATTCAACAAGTATTTATTGAGCATCTATTGGCTGCTGTGTGCCAGATGCTGTACCAGATGCTGCAAGTGTTAAAGAAGAAGAAGAAGGAAAAGGATTTTCAAGAGTAGAGAGCAAAGGCAAAGAAATCCAGGCAAAGGGACCAGCACAAACAAAGCCCTAGAGAAAGGAGTCCCTACAGTGCTGAGGGGATGGCAAGTGGTTCACTTCAGTTGGACCAGTATACAGACAAGACTTTGATCTATAAGCAGCTGGGCGCCGACATTGATTTCCAAATAGAGAGGTAGTGAAGTATTTTGGGAAGAAAGCTGTGGTACCTGGAATAATGCCTAGCCTCCACCCCACCAAAGACCCTCCTAACCCCTTGAACCTATGAATGTTACCTTTCATGGTAAAAGGGACTTTGCAGATACGATTAAATTCAGGATCCTGAGATGGGGAGATGATTCCGGAATAATCACAAAGGTCCTTCTAAGAGGGAAGCAAGAAGGCCACAGTCAGAAGGCTGAAGGTGATGTGTTGATGGAAGAAGCAGAAATTGAGGGATGTGGCCATCAGCCAAGGAAAGAAGCAAGAGAATGGGTTCTCCCCTGGGTCCTCCAGAAGGATTCTATCCTGTTGACACCCTTGAAGTTAGCTCTGTAAATTCATTTTAAGGAGCCCTGGCAGTGCAATGGTTAAGTGCTCAGCTGCCAACTGAAAGGTCAGTGGTTGGGACACACTAATTGCTCTGAAGGAGAAAAGACCTGGCCATCTGCTCCTGTCAAGTTTACACCTAGGAAACCCTCAGGGGCAATTCTCTCTGTCCTATAGCATTGCTATGAGTGGAAATCAACTTAGCGGCACACAACCAGAAGCAGATGATTGATTTTGGACTTCTGACCTCTGGAACCATAAGACAATACATGTGTGGTTTTTTTTAAGTCATCATGTTTGCAGTAGTTTGTTACAGCAGCAACAAGAAACTAATACAGTGGAAACTAACATAGGAAAATGGGTGAAATCAAGAAAGACAAAACACTCGAGAGTAAGGGAGCTGCCATGGGCCACAGGTGGTGGTGTCTGAGGGGCCAGAAGTGGCTGTGGGGGTGGGGCACTGGTGTCCTGGAGAGGGAATTATGAGGAGAGAACCTTCAGGACTTGGCAGAGGTGGGAGAAAATAAAGAGGTTGGACAGGCAACAGTAGTGTCCAGATTTCTGGTTTAGTGACAGAGTAGACAGGGTTGGGAAGGGAGAAGGCAAGGCTGACTTGTGCCTGAGGGAGACCTGAGTTCCAGGTGCCCATTTCTCTGGAACAAAGCTGTCTTCTCTGGGATAAGACCCTCTTCTCTGGGACAAGGCAATGCCAACCATCCCTCTCCACGATGGCTGTCTTTCTTCACAGGCCAATGCCCAGCAAGACCAATGCCTGCCAATCAGCTAACGAATATAACCAATCACACCAAGACATCCAAGGGACTGAAATGGGGCACAGATGAGAAACAGTGCCTCGGTGGCCCCTGGAAGACTCTCTACAGGAGAAGGACTCAGGTTAGGTGGGCGAGATGAGAGGATAGCACTGCCCTTCCAGCCCAGGTTTGGACTTGGCCTTGCCACAGGCCTCTAGCTGGAACTATCCGCATGCTGGAACATTCCCAGGCGATGGCCTCTCGGGCAGGGAGGGTTGCCTGCTGGGCTCCTCGCTGACTCACATCAGGCTCACAGCCAACTCAGAGCAGCCTGGGAGCCAGCACTGCGAGCTCGGGGGCCACCCCTCCCTTCTTGTCCCCACCCATCCACCTGCGCCCTGCCTAGACACAATGGGGCCACTGGGCCACTCTTTGGCCCCCATTCTGTCCTTAATCATTATAAACTGCTCTAAGAAGAGGGAAGTGGCTCTGCTTATGAAGTGCTGATAGTACAAGATTGGAGTGAATAGTAAATAAAAAGGAAAGGAAATACCCAAGAGAGGAGTGGGAAAGGAGATGCCAGCACTTATGCAACTAGGCCAGAGCTCTGTGGATCCCCCTCACCGGAAGAGGGAGGGAAGCAGACCAGGAAAGCGTGAGCTGGAAATGCAAATGCCTCCTACAGCCACAGAAGGCTGCTGTGCTGGATGGTCAGAGGCGACTGGGCAGAGGGCTTCTTCCTGCTCCAGAGGGCAGGGACTTTGGATGTTACAGCTTCCCAAAAGACAAAAGGTGGTGGGTGGGAGCATTCACATTTACCGAGTACCCACTGCGTGCAGGGTGGAGAGGACCCAGTCACAGCCTGCTAGGAGCTCACAGGCTGCTGGGGTCCAGACATGGGGAGAAACGAGTGCAGCGATGTCCTGGATGTGGCTTGATAACAACCTGGATGGCAAAGACGGGGCTACCCTGGAAAGAAGGGTCTGTTTCACCTAGGTGGTTCGGGGAAGTCTTTATAGAGGAGGTAACTCTTGAGCCCATCTTGGAAAATGAATAGGTGCGCCTGCAAGCCAGGGAGACAAACAGCTTGGGAGGGATCTTCCTGGTGGATTGGCAGAGGCATGGAAGTATTAAGCAGCAGGGACCTCCTGGAAGCAGCATGGCCGAAGGGTAAGGAAGAACAAGAGATGTGGCTTGGCGGTAAGGCAGGGATGACTGGGGCTTGATGCATAGGTACTCAGGGCCATGGAAGGCAAGTGTGACAGGACCAAGTCTGTATCTTAGAAAGATGTTCTAGCAGCATGCAGCTTGGACCAGTGAAGTAGGGAGACCAGGTAGGTAGCTACAGGGGGAGAAAAGGGGTCAGGTCAAAGGCTGAGCAATGAGGATGCACATGAGAGACTGTCCACCCCTCCCCACTCGACGTGGATCCCTCCCACAGCAGTGGCTGGGACAGGCACAGTTCCAGGCTCAAGAAAGGAGTCCAGACTGAAGTTAGAGGTTTATGAGTTGTGCTTCATTTATTTCTCATAGATACCCCATAAAACACATGCAATTCCCATTCTACAGATAGGTAGATGGAGCCTCAGAGAGATGAAGCCGTACAGCTCATAACGGCATAGCTGGGGTTTAAACTCACATCTGGCTAATTCCTAAGCTTCTGAGCTTTGCCTTCCCCCAAATTACCTTTTAAACTCCTTCACTACAGTCCTGCTCCTCTCCCCAGCCTTTCTATCTGCTCAGCATTCCCCTCGGAGAAGGCATCTATGCCTGAAGGTGCCGCAGAGCAGCAATTCTGCCGTGTTGATGTTCAGCTGTGCTGAGGCCTGGGGGCGGGGTGAAACAAGAGGGACAGAGATGGGGGAGGAGGACACTGTTTTCCAGGAAAACACTTAAGATTTCCAAGGATGCACTGGAGACCTCGTGGGGCCTGAATGAGACCCGAGCATAGGAGGACCAAGTAGCAGCAGAGAACGTAACCAGGGAGACAGCCCTGTGGTGGAGACTCAGATTGGTGTGCGTATGTGTGTGCGCATGCTTGCATGTGTGTGCGTGTGTGTGTGTGTGTGTATTTTAACATCACTTAAGTGCCTGCTCTAACATCTCAAGGTAACGGCGTTAGCTGATTCTGCACACATCACGTGGCCCAGTTTATGGCACCGTGGAGGGGAGGAAGATGCAAGTTGCTAATTTCATGGGCCAACTTGGGGGCTTTGGGGACCTTTTTAACTGGCAAGACAAAACCCAGGCAAGGGCATAACAACTCAAAGAAAACAACATGCACGAATGATCAGGTTTCATTTGAAGCAAGAGAGGCGATGGCGAGAACTGTAGTTTTAGCGCAACAAAATCAGCACCTTTTTGAAATGCTTCTGTCCGCAAGTCCAGTTTGCATTCTCAAGACCAAAACCTCTCAGGCTGCCGAACCTTTGAGCCGTATCAGGTTGTTGCTGTACTTCCATCTCAATAATTCAGTATCACTCAGTCACCCTTAACAGAAAACCTGACATCCAGGAATCAACAGGTTCCACTAGTTCCAAATCTGGATGTGTCGGCAATGTTTTCCGGCTCTTCCCTCAGGCCAGCTCCTCCCCTGCCTGTCCGCCCCGCACACCACACCTCTTCACAGCTGCTGGTGTTCTCTGCTCTCCACTCGCAATAGCTCCATATGGTACTCTTTCCGTCGGACTGGAGGAAGCAGTGCACTTTTTTTCATTCTCTCTGGGCGTATCAGATGGTTAGAGAACACGTGACTGTCAGCTTTTCAGGTTCAAGTTCCTATTCTTGGCATGGAGAGATATCATGTTCTGCAGACAGATAATGTGTGGGGCAGCCCTTTGTAAACTTGTATCAAGCACAGTGTAGTTCCCATCGCTATAATTACTTTTTGTGTCCCAGAGAAAGCAGACTTTGTGATAGAAAAAATGAGAAAGCAGAATTCTTCCTTATTAAAATTTATTTTTTTTATTATGCCTGGGTAGTATACCCCAGTTATTTTTGCATATTCAGCACCTATTACCTCTCTTCCTGGTAATGCACAATTATTTGTGGGGGAGGGTGGGGGAGGGTTGTGCAAAAAGAACACTTCTCCACTGATTTCAGGGTGGGTACGCAAAAATGCTTGATGATGAGGGTATTTTATTCTCTTGGATAGAGTGATTGCATCAGGAATGGGCAGGTGACTGCAAGGGAGTACAACTGTCAATTTTGTTAAAACCACTGAAGAAGAAAAAGTTATTTCTCTTGGAATCACTCTCTAGCTATAAAGTTCACATTAGCCTTGAGCTTCTGGGGGGCACCATGTGAGAAGTAAAGCCCAGCTAAAACACGAAAGAGAAAGAGACTAAATCCTGCGGATACCATTTGTGCCCCTGGAACCCGCTATACCTGAAGCCCAAATACTGCTGGGCTTTTCAGTGGCTGGTGCCAGTCTGAGTTAGATTTCTGTTCTTATAAGCAAAGGAGTCCTGACTAATACAACCTAGTGCATACAGTGCTTTGCACAAAGAAAGTATAGAAATTATCCCTTCACTCAATCTATTAGCAAATCTTTCATTTTGCCTTTAAAATCTATCCCAAATTTTACCACTTCTCATCAACTCCACAGCTACCATCAAGGTCCAAGCCAGCAATATCTCTTGCTAAACTACCAGATGGTCACACCACTTCCATTATTACCCTTCGATGGCCTATTCTCCACCAGCAGAAGGGTCCTTTTTAGATCCAACTCAGAGCACGTCCACTACCCATCCATCAGTTGGTTGTACTGTGGTGGCTTGTAAGTTGCAGTGATGCTGGAAGCCATGTCACCAATGTTTCAGTTACTATTAGGGTCACCCATGGTGACCAAGTTTTAGTGGAGCCTCTCAACAGTGATAGACTAGTAAGAGAGGTCTGGTGGTGTACTTCCAAAAATTAGTCAATACAAACTCTGTGAATCACGGCAGAACACTGTCACACAGGTGCTGGAAAATGAACCTGCTAGGTTGCGAGGCACTGAAAATGCACAGGAGATGCAATAGTGGACTTCAGCCTACCAGTGGCAGAGTAGAAGGTGCAGGACCAGGCAGCATTTTGTCATGTTATACACAGCATGGCTATGAGTTGCAGCTAACAGGATGGCAACTAATGATGACAACAGACCACATCTGTCCTCTGCTCATCACCCTTCACTGGCTCGCATCACACTTAGGATAAAATCCAAAGGTCTTCCCATAGCCTGCGAGGTCAAGCACATCTGGAGCAGCTGCTTTTCTGACTCATCCCCTGTCCCTGTCCTCCTTGCCCGCCTGGCTCTGGCTGGTGGTCCTTGCTCACGTCTGGTGTATTCTCCCTTTGCATCTGCTCCTCCTTCCATCTGGGACACTCACCTCCCGGGTACTTTCTCAGCCTTCATTGACTCTCTGATCTAAAGAGCTGCCCCATCATTCTCTACCCCCTTGCCTGACTTGATGCTTCTCTGAAGCACTCTCCATGACTTGACATTACATTCTATTTTTCTTCATCTGTGTATCACCTGTATTTTCCAACTAGAGTGTAAGGTCTGAAGGAAAGAGACTTTGTCTCACTGACTGCTGTTGCCCAGTTCCTAGGTGCCCAGTAAGTATCTGCTGGAGCCTGATTAGATTTTGAGTGTACCAACAATACCCTTGGGCAATTAGCAGCATTTCCAGTCTACGAAGCACATATGCCTCACAGGCATGCAAAAGCTGGAGAATGAATAAGGAAGACCAAAGAAGAATGGATGCTTTCCAATTATGGGGTTGGTGAGGACTACTGAATACACTATAGGAAAAGCAAACACATTTGTCTTGCAAGAAGTACGATTAGAATGTTCCTTGGAAGTAAGGATGGTGGGACTTCATCTCACATATTTTGGACATGTTATCAGAAGACCTAAGCATCATGCTTGATAATGGGTCAGTAAAATAGAGGAAGATTTTTAACGAATGTTTTAGTCAGCTTGTGCTGCTCTAACAGAAATACCATAACAAGGTTGGCTTTAACAAAGGAAGGTTTGCTCTTATACAGCCTGGTAAGCTACAAGTCCAAATTCAGGATGTCTTCTCCAGGGGAAGGCTTTCCCCCTTGTCGCTCTGGAGGAAAGTCCTTGTCTGGCATCAGTCTTTGGTCAGGGAGCATCTTGGCGCAGGAACCTCAGGTCTGAAGGACGTGCTGTACTCCCAGTGCTGCTTTCTTGATGGTGTGAGATTCCCAACTCTCTGCTTGCCTCCCTTTCCTTTCATCTCCCGTAGAATGAAAGGATAAAAGGTGGTGCAAGCCATACTCGAGGGAGACTTCCTTTACAATGGAGCAGAGAGGGGACCTTAGGAAGCGATTTATGGTTCCACCCTAATCCTCTTTAACATACAGCATAGGAGAATCACAAAAATGGAGGACAGTCATAAAATATTGGGAATCACAGCCCAGCCAAATGGCCACACACATTTTCGGGGGCACACAGTGCAATCCATGACAATGAGATAGACTGACACAGCAGCTACAACATTGGGCTCAAACACAGCAACCACTGTGAAGACGGCCCAGCACTGGGCAGTGTCTGGTGCTGCTGTCTCCAGTGTTACTATGAGTTGGAATCAACTCCACGGTGCCTAACAACAACACCGACTGGTCCACTGAAGCCTTGGTGATGCAGTGGTTAAACACTGGGCTGCTAACTGTAAGGTTGGCAGTTCGAATCCACCAACAGCTCTACGGGAAAAAGAGGTAGCAATCTGCTTCCATAAAGGTTACAGCCTTGGAAACACTGTGGGGCAGCTCTGCTCTGTCCTACTCAGGGGCTGAGTCAGAATCAACTTGACAGCAATAGGTTCTGGTCTGTCCATTTTTCCCATCTGTACAACGAAATGGACAGATGAGCTCTATGACTTTCTTGGTACCCTCACCTTCAGACTGAACTGGGAAGGCCCTGTGGCTACTACCCTGCTCCCAATGGGCAGCTTTAACGCTACTTATGTGTACTGGGGTTCCACGGAAGAAAGAAAAGAGAATGGCTGTTAAAGAGGTGGTTTAGATGGTCTTCCTGGATGACTTGGGAGCTAGGTGTGTAATTTGCCATTCCTTTTCGCTGAGTCATTCCGGCACTTTCTTCATTTTCTCTAAGCAGAAGGGCTTTGCACTCTTTTTCTCTTTACTTTAAATCCTACAGGAGTCTCATCTGATTCTCCTTCTCTTCATTGAGGAAGCACAGAGGGATTACTTTTCTGACACCTGTACATTATCCCTCCAGTACTTGCCGTCCCCTCCGTGGCAGAATGTCCCAGCAGAAATGTCCATGTGCCTTGTCATTTAAGAGGAAGTCCTTTCCCTCCTCCTCCTTGGTGACAAATCTCTCCTTTTCTTCTACCCTATGCTTTTACAATTGGCAAATTTCTCTAAAACTACAGAGATGTCAAGTTTAAGCAGGAAAAGAAAATCCATACACCAGGCTAATTAAAAAGCATCTTAATAGGACTGTGCCTCTGGCCCATTCTTAAACCTTCTATTGTAGGCAAAATTTTCTCAGTAGACTCAGCATACTGAGAGATACACGTCGGGAAAACAAAAAAGCTCAGTGCCTTAGACAATAACGCTTTCTGGACTTCCCCTATGGAAAGGCCTTTGAAATCTTTCTTCCCTTTTAGTGCAGCTTAGAAAGTTGGTAGAAAAGACATGAAGAACCATGAAGGAAGGCTGATATCATCTAAACAGGACTGATCCAGGTGCTCCCTTAGAGAATATCTGCACGTAGGCGCAAGAGAAGAAACGGGAGGCAGAGAGATAGGAGAAAGAAGTAGGGTGGAGGAGTGACCTCTATGTACTTAAAAGAAGCCTAGGTCTTTTAATCCTCAGTGTATAGAGGAAGTTTCTGAAGGCTGGGTAACTTGCTTGAGGTCCCACAACAGAGGTAGCACTGGGGCCGTGATTCTATCACACGGTCAAAGTCAAAGTTCTCTCTAGCACATTCTGCTGCTGTCTGGGTGAGCAAAGAATGTTCCTACCCAGGAAAGCCAAGAAAGCAAAAGAGTTAAGACTGATGTTGTGGTCAGACATCTAGTACAGCTGAAAGATTGAGAAGGACATCACCTGAGAACCCCTTACTGGATCTACAAATTGGAGTCCATGCAAGAGTCATTTCAATGGTACAACGGCAACCATCATCATGGGTTTGATCCTCCCGTGGGGAAAATCGTGGAAAGCGATCTTTGCAATGTAGAAACCTGACCTTGACCCCTGCTGGGAGCCATTCACTGGCTCCTCCCCACCACCAAGTTTATAGAAGGTCTCTATTGACTCATCCACCCTCATCTTCCCTCACTGCACATTCATTATACATTATTAATACCAGTCCACCTAAGCTCACAAGGCTGTCTTGCCTTTATTTTTCCTTTGCCTTCTGAGGGGAGTGCTCATCCCCCAACTCTTCATCTAACTCTAATTCCTTCTTTAACACTCAGGTCTTGCATCACGTCTGTTAGAGAAAAGCTCTCTCTGAAGCCTCAAGTCTGGGTTAGCAACTCTGGGCTGAAAAATAATGATGATGATAACAAAAATAATTAACATTTTTACTGAGCACCTACTATAGGTGTCAATCTTTTCTATGTTTATTAGGATGTCACATATAGGTCCAGTTGTGAGAGTCTTTGTTTTCTTTTTGTTGAGGTGAAATCCATACCGAAGCCTATAGCCTTTGATCTTCACCAGCAAATGCTTTAAGTCCTCTACACTTTCAGCATGCAAGGTTGTGTGATCTGCTAACACAGGTTATTAATGAGTCTTCCTCCAATCCTGATGCCCCATTCTTCTTCATCTAGTCCAGCTTCTTGGTTTATTTGTTCAGCATATCACCTGAAGAAATACAGGTTATAAAACGGTAATTTTAAGCCATACAGTATCCACTTGCTCTGTTCGAGTGACTGCCTTTAGTTTTATGAACAGGTTCCACATGAGCACAATCAAATGTTTCAGAATTCTCATTTTTCATAACATTATCTACCATTTGTTATGTGCCACACAGTTGACTACCTTTGCATTGTCAATAAAACACAGGTAAACATCTTTCTGGTGGTCTGCTTTCAGCCAGGATCCATCTGACATCTGCAGCATTCTCTCTTGTTCCACATCCTCTTCTGTGGCAGACCTTGGTCTAAGTATTTTTCATGTACGTGAGCTAACTTATTCAGTTCTCATAACCAACCTTACGTCACAGGTGGAAACCCAAGGCCCAGAAGGGTTAAGAAGCTTGGGTGATAGGATAGAGCATGTAGAGCATGGTGGCGTAGGGATGGGGAACACAGAATAGTCCACAAACTGCTCTTGGGGAGGTAGCGTTTCAGCTGAGGCTTGAACGAGCAGGGTAGGGTGGTCATGTGACTACCTGGGAGTAGATCAATCCAAGCAGAGGAAACACCAAGTTGTGATGGTCCTGCAATAGAAGTCAACTCTGCAGACTGGGAAAACAGATGCATAGAGAAGCCGAGGAGCCCTGGTAGCATGATAGTTAGACAGTCAGCTGCTAACCATAACGTTAGTGGTTTGAATCCACCCAGTGGCTCTATGAGAGACCTAGTGATCTTCTCTGATAATGATTACAGCCTAGAAAACCCTATGGGGGCAACTGTACTCTGTTACATGGGCCTCACGGTACCTAACAACAACAGAGAGTAGACAGAGAAGGGTCAGGAGAGATAGGCAGAGGCTAGGTCACTCACAGCCTCTCAGGCCACAGAAAAGAGTCTGAGGCTATTCTGAGTATCCCACTGGCCTGCATGAGTCTTACAGGGAGACCCAAGCTGGTCAGCACCCAGAGGGATGGGGTATGAGAGTGAAAGGTCTCAGAAGAAGCACCCATCCCTCCCCCATGGGTCCTCCCACCCACGTCTGCAGGGTATGCTCTGCACAACTCCAAGGGGCACCGTTAGCTGGGCTCTGCTGTGAACTGGGTTCCCTGAGGTTGGGCAAGCCAGCAATGCTGCTCACCCAACTCACAGATCGTTCTCTCTGAGCAAGCATTTTCAAAATGTTTTTGTTTCCTAATTAAATTCCAGCAACCTGCTCTCTTTAACTGCATGAAATTATCAGGCCATCTGCTACCTAGGAACTACCAGGGGGCAGCCTGAGATGGGGGAGTGGGGTTCCCAAGAGAGGGTTTCCTGCCTTTCATCTAGCAGGTATTCTCCATGTGCAAATCCGAACACGCAAGCTGGACAAGCAGAGGAGGAAGATTTACCCATAATCCCATTCAACATGTGGATACTCCAGAGTGAACCCAAGGTGGAAGATAGGAATGTGCCCTTCCCTGGGGCTCCACAGACTCTCAGAAAACAAGCAAACTGAGCCCAGGCATGATTCCACTGTGTGGAAGGTCATTTTGACTCTACGGAATAACTTTAGCATCTGACGTTTATGCAAGATATGACTCTGCTGTGTAGATCTAAGGCTCCAAGTGACCTTCAGACTCTTTGGTGTCTTTTTGCTGCTCTGCACCAGCCTGGGATTAGTGCTGGGGTTCAGGAGAGAACAAGGTCTCATTTTAACTGGAACAGAGATGCCTAGTAGTGGAGGTGACACTTGAGATGTCTCTTGAAGGAAAAGCAAGTCCAACAGATTCCTCGAATGTTTGACAGGGGAAGACGGTACAGTCTCATCATCCCACCGCAAAGGACCTAGCCTTCTGCTCTGGGGACAAGACTTATGCACAAAGGCTTGTAACACCAGAATTGCATGGGTGGTTCAGTGATAGAATTCTTGTCTTCATGTGGAAGGTCCAGGTTCAATTCCCAGCCAGTGCATCTCATGTGTAGCCAGAACTTGTCTGTTGGGGAAGGTTTGCATGTTGCTATGATACTGAACAGGTTTCAGCTGAGCCTCCAGGCTGAGATGACACCAGGAAGAAAGATTTGGTGATCTACGTCTGAAAACTGGCCAGTGAAACCCCTATGGGCCACAGTGGTCCAGTTTGCAACTAGTTATGGGATGGTGCCCGACCAGGCAGGGCTTTTTCCCTTTTGTTCACAGGTCGCCATAAGCCGAGGGCTGATTTAATGGCAGATGAAATGGGACACGGTGGGTGTTAAAAGCAGCAGTGGACAAAGGTGCTAAGGGAGGGGGTATCCTAGAAGGATACGGCAGGGTGAGGGACTTGGAAGGTGTCAATCTGGCTTTAGGTAGGATGCGATCCCTCCCTCATCATGGTTCCCTCACACCCTCAACAGAGTGCATAAAAGTCCTTGGCCATGAGGGAAGTTCTGCAGCTTGAAACTCAGAAAGGTAGTTGGTCAGAAAGGTACAGCCAGCCAGAGTGTGAGGATGGAAGTGAGGACACTTGTTAAGAATCCTGGGGAAGCTCCTGGCTGTCTCTGAGGCTGTCCCAGAGGTGGGGACAGAGGAAGGGGAGTCCTCAGAGGCCATCTGGGTTACACAAAAATGAATTCTGAGAGAGATCTTAAAGGAGGTCTACTACTTTTTTAAAAAGTAGGAAAACTACTGCTCTAAACCAACCCACTGTTTGAGAAATTGTTGAATGGGCCATGGACTGCCAAAAGAACAAACAGATCCATCTGGAAGAACTGCAACCAGAGAGCTCCTTGGAAGCAAAGGTGGCAAGACTGCGTCTCACATACTTTGGACATGTTTTCAGGAGGGATCAGCTCCTGGAGAAGGACATCATACTGGGTAGAGTGGAAGGTCAGTGAGAAAAAGGAAGACCTTGATGAGATGGATTGACACAGTGGCCGCAACGATGGGTGTAAACGTAAAAATGATTGTGGACATAGCACAAGACTGAGTCGTGTTTCATTCTGTTGTTTAAAGGCTCACCATGAGTCAGAACTGATTGGATGGCACGTAACAACAACAAAAACCAACCAACCCACCAGTTTCTACCGGGATATCTGGGACTCACGGAGGTTGGAGCCTTGCCCAGGGTGCCCCCTGCAGAGCCGGGACAAACACTCTCGTCGGCTCTCCACCAGGCCAACTCCTTTCTTGGCTGCCCTTTTCTAGATATGACATGCCACAGCTCTCAGAACATTCACAGCCCCACGGGGTGGATAAGAAGTGTCGTCACCAACTCTACAGACTAAGACAAGACAGTGGAGGCTAGTAGATGGCTCAGGAGTATATGGAGCTGTCAAGTTGATTTTGACTCACAGTGACTGTACGGGAGAGAGTAAAACTGCCTCAGAGTTCCCAAGGCTGTAAGCCTTACAGGAACAGACTGCCACGTCTTTCTCTTCTAGAGTGACCAGTGGGTTTGAACTGTCCACCTTCTGTTTAGCAGCTTAGTGCTTAACTACTGCACTACCAAAGTCAGCATAGGGTGAGGAAAAACCCAAGTTTGAAATGACTACCAAAAGCCAGGGGCTGGTTTCCTCTGTCTTGACAAGCCACTTCAAACAAAGTCACTGTCTCACCCATGAAGAGAGAGAACACTCCCCAGAGGTGTCATGAAATGAACTGAGGAATTTTCCCAAACTGTGTTCACAACTTCCCCACTTATGGAGCTGTGGGTTATTCCACACATCTGTAGGACAGCTGGACACTCACAGAACTGGACAGGCCTGAGGAGCTTGCCAGCCAAGCCAAGTGCCGTCGAGTCGGATCTGACTCATGGTGACCCTAGGGGCCAGGGTAGAACTGACCCCCAGAGTATTCAAGGAGCGCCTGGTGGATTTGAACTGCCAACCTTGTGGTTACAGGAATTAAAAAGCATTCATGCAGGCTGTCTCAGAAGGGGCATGAGACTCAGCAGACCAGGTGAAGCATCACTAGCCGAGCATAGTATCTGATCAACAATGCACACTCCATAAATAAGAGTCACTGGCAAAAGGAGCATGAGCTATGAGTGAGCACTGGAAAGCCCCCCTCATGTTACGCCCCACAAGCTGAACACTAGAGGCATCTGCATTTTACAGCTGAAGACACCCAGGCTAGAGAAGCTGAACAACTTGCCTCAGGTCTCAAGGCCAATTGGTGGCAGATCTGGGTCTGGTGGACTCCAAAGGCTGCGCTTTTAACCATGAAGGAGTGCATGGATGCATTCACGGATGAACGAATGAAGGAGGAGACTGCTTTAAGAAGAGTATCACATCAATTTGTTTCAGTCAGGGGCTGTGGAAAAGGATGAGCCAGGCAAGGGAAAATCAATTTCTAATTTCTTTGCCTTCAAGTGTCAAATCTGATGCTCCTAATTCTGCCCCTTCCTTCTCATTAGGGTTCTTGTGCTCCACAGAAAAGCAAGAAGGGGACAGCAGCCCTTGCAGAAGGAGCTGCAGGGAAGACAAACCAGAGAGAAACACCTGCCAGGCCAGGTGTTCTCAGTCCACACATGAGCAGGTTACACCCAGAAACAGGTAAAGGAGGTGGTGGCTTTCTTAACCAACACACCTAACAAAGCCTTCAACTGAACTCCATTTATAAAAGTAGAGGATCTGGCAATGGATGCTGGTGACGGCTGCACAACACAACTGATGTCACTGTTTTATTGAATTGCACGCATGCAAAATGTCAGATTGGCAAATATCATGTTACCTGTGTTTTTTACAACAATTAAAAGACAAGTCACAGGACGTCAGATTTTCATCCTTTAGTCTGCTGCCTCCTTCCCCTTACACTCCTTCTCCAGGCCTCTGGGAGTGGGTGTGAGCACCTTCCCAGCAGAAGGGCCAGCAGGGAGACAGCTTCCTGGACTTCCACAAGAGGCAAAGAGAAATAATCCAAGTCCAGCTCCTGACCAGTGCTCAATCCACGGCTTAGAGAAGGAAGGAAAGAAGAAAGGAAGGCAGGTTTGAAAAGAGATGTCAATAGCACTTATCAAAGTGTCAGGGGTGTGGTGTCCCTCTGCTATGCTGCACATGCAATGCAAGGGAACATGGGGGACTGTCTTCCTCCTGCTGCCAGTGCATCGGCCTGGAGCCTTATCTTGAATTCTAGGCTTCATTCTGACATACGGGCCAGCAGTTCTCTGGGCTGTGCACACTTATTGCAGTTCCTGACCACAGACTTTTCCAATTTGCAGCTGGGACTGCCTGAATTATTTCAGACTCCGGAATTTTTCCAGCTTCCCATTACTAGCTGGAGGGGAAACAGAGCATAAAATGCCAGTCATTTTTTTCTTTCCAAACTCCATTGTCAGCTGGCATCATAACAGATTTCAGACTCAGACTGTTGCGAGCTTGGACTCACAGAGCTCTCGGCTGGCCTCTGAAGGACAAGAGGCAGCTTGGCGTGATGCATGGCCTTGAATTTGAAGTCACATACGTGGAGTTCAAATCCTTGCTTCACTTTTTATTGAGAGTGTGGCCTAGACACGTGATTTCACGTTTCTGAGTCTCAATCTGTGTGTTCACTCAACAGCATGATTGAGCCTGCACACTGGGACAGGATCTGCTCCTGTCTGATGGAGGCAGCAGACGGCCAAACAGGAAAAATGTCAGATGGTGTTGAGGGCTACGCATAGAAACACAATGCATCGTTGCTTTAGATGGAGTTGTCACAGAAAGCCATTCAAAGGAAATCTCAAATAAAGTCCAAATGATAAGAAGAAGCCGGCCAACAGAGAGAAAGGAGCATGTTAGTGGCACAAGCAGCCGGTACAACAGGCTGGAGGTTGGGTAACACATCTAAGTTCAGACAGAAGCTGTATGGTCGCAGTGCGGAGGAGGCAGGTGTAAGACGGTATGAGATGATGCTGGACACAAAGACAAGGATCAAGTCCGACAGAAGTCCTAATGTGAGGTGAACTGGACGAGTGACTGGGACGCTGCAAAAACCATCAGGACTTCTAGTTATAGTTATTTCTTAATCTAAACATGAAAGAAAGAGTCCCGGTGGTGCAGTGGTTAAGTGTTCACCTACTAACTGAAAGGTCAGCAGTTCAAACCCACCAGCGGCTCGGTGAGAGAAAGATGTGGCAGTCTGCTTCTGAAAAGATTACACAGCCCTGGGAACCCCAGGATGGCAGGTCTATCCTGCCCTATAGGTTTGCCACCAATCAAGTTCCACTCAGTGGCAACTGGGTTGTACAAGTGGACTCCCTGGGTGGTACAAACAGTTAACGTGCTCATCTGCTAACTGAAAGGTTGGAGGCTCCAGTCCACCCAGTGGCACTTGGATGAAAGGTCTGGTGATGTACTTCTAAAAAATTGGCCACTGAAAACTCCACAGAGCACAGTTCCGACTCGGGGCCACCATGACTAGACAGTACCTGGCGGTAGTGCCAAAATGTTTTTGGCCAGGAGTACGTAATAAAGCAGTTCAGACATCAAAAGTGTAGACTTTGTAAAAACGAGTGAGAAGTTTTGTTGTTTTTCTAAGTGCAATAGCGAGCCTTTGAAGAGTTTTAAGCATGAGAATAATGGAAACTGACGGATATTTTAAAAAATCTCTCTCCCTATAGGATCTGGGGACCATGGTTTCAGGGGACATCTAGGTCAACTGGCATAACAAAGTTTATTAAGGAAATGTTCTGCATCCCACTCTGGTGAGGAGCATCTGGGGTCTTCAAAGCTAGCAAGTGGCCATCTAAGAAGCAACAACCACTTTCAACCAATTGCACAAAGTATCTGGAGCAAAAAAGAATGAAGAACGTCAAAGACATCAGGAAAGATGAGTCCAAGAGACAGAAAGGGTCACAGAAACCACAAACTCCGTCAGGAGTTGTTCCGACAGGAACAACTAGAAAGCGCCCGGCTATCACCAATGACTCCCTTTACAGGGCACTCAACAAAGAGACTCTGAGGGAGTCGAAAAAATGTGGAGTGCAGACCTCGGACCCCTAGTAAATAGATCAGACTTGATGATAAGACAGACCAGATGGTCCCCGAAAGATGCGGCCTGCCGACTGTCTGTCAGCCCAGAACTGAAACCATTCCAGAGGCCATCTCCTCAGACAAAGATTGAACTGGTCTCTAAGACCTAAAACGATACTGGTGAAGAGGGTGCTACATGGCTTAAGTAGATACAGGAGACTAACTGGGCAGCTCCTGTCTGGAGGTGAGACAAGAAGAAAGAAGGGGACAGGAACTGGTTGAATGGACATGGGAAACTCCGAGTGGGTGGGGAGGAGTGCTGTCACAGTGTGCGGAGAGCAGCCACGGTCATATAACAAAGTGTGTGTGTATTTGTATATGAGAAACTGACTCGAATTGGAAACCTTCATTTAAAATACAATATATATATTATGTATATACACATATATACAGCCAAGCCAAGTGCCGTCGAGTCGGAGCCAACTCATACGTACATAATATCTATGTGCACATACATACACACACACACACACACATATCCCTGTAGAGGAAACCCTGGTGACATACTCATTAAGAGCTATGGCTGCTAACCAAAAGGTTGGCAGTTCAAATCTACCAGGCACTCCTTGGAAACCCTATGGGGCAGTTCTACTCCATTCTATAGGGTCACTATGAGTCAGAACCAACTCAACAGCAATGGGTTTGGTTTGGGTTTTCTCCTTCTAGAAGGAGGCTAAGATCCCCATCACGCACCCACGTCCTCCAAGTGGCAACGCCATCAATGAAACTGCATCACAGAAGACAGAGAGGTAGGAAGTTTGAGTCAGGGCCTCAGTAATCCTTTCCTTATTTTGCAAATGAGAAAGCTGAGGCCCAGAGAGGAAGGGCTGTGCCTGTGACAGCCACACAGAGCACTGTCAGCCTCCCCTCTGACAATGCATGTGACACTGTTTGTACTGGGTGCAGAAAGGCTATGAAGCCTACAGGGCACAGAACTATTACCAATCATCTGATTATCCCATTACTCAGACAAGTCTAACAAAAAACAGTCACGCTCATTTATGTTCGACAACTCTCCTGGCCTCTGAATTTCACATCACCAACCCCAACCGCCTTATTACTAACACATACCTCTCCCGGGTCTCAGTCTGTCCCTCCATCCCTAGCCAGGCCTTCTTTATTCGAGTAGATCTGTGATCTCTAAACTAAGAAAATGTTTATTTCTCTTTATGGAGATTCCTAAAGCACAGTGTATCTTAAAGGCCTTGAGAAGTCCTGCAATAAAGCCAGTTTAACTTCACCTAAACCAGAGACTCTCAACTCTGCTTGGCCACTGACCAGAACATCTAAGGGACTTGACAAAACACCTGCTCCTGGGCCCTGCTCATGGCACATGGATCCTGGGCAGCAGGAGTTTTCAGAGCTTCCCAGGGGATCTGCACTTGCAGCCACAGCTGAGAATCATGGTTTCAACTCACAAGCTTCCAAACATACTTCCTTGGAAGACTTTGCTGTGTGACACTTCTCAATGCCCCCATGGAACAGAGCTGGCATTGTAGGAAATGCACACTCAAGGGGAAGCAGTCCCTGGACCTGACTATACATCAGAACCAGCAAGGGTCTTTAAACAAGCACCATTTCCCAGTCCCAACCCCAGACACATGACACCTGGAATTCCAGGGCTGCAGCCAGGGAACCTGCAGTTTTAATACATCCCCCAGATGACCCTGATACTCCCATGAGTTGGGGGCCACCCATTTAGGCAATTCAGGCACTAGATGGGCAGTGCGGAGGATGGTGGACACCCAGTTAAGAATGAGGTCTCCTTGACCTAGAGATTCTCTAAAGTCAAGGTTTCTGACCTCCTGACCACCTTAACCCCAGGCTGCTGTCCTCACTGAGAACACTCTGGGCTGGGGACACTAGGCAGGTACCAGGCTCTGAGTCTGACTGGTGGTCAGGGAAAGGTGGATCTTCACTGATGTGGTGAGTTTCCCTGCCACAGCCCTTCCTCTCTCTGGACCTCAGCTTTCTCATTTGCAGTAAAGGAAATGATGACTGAGGCCCTGGCCCAAACTTCCTACCTCTCTGTGTTCTCTTGATGCAGTCTCACTGACAACATTGCCACCTGGAAGTCACTGAGCACAGATGGCTTCCTCCACTGCCTCCTTCAACTCTGCAGGATTCACATGCCCTGCTGGCATAAATAAGACCCAGCAGCAAAGATGTGGGTCCTACAATCTGAGCCTGGTTTATGTCACTATGTGTGGTCTTGCACAAGTTACTTGAACTTGCCAAACCTCAGTTTCTTCATCTGCAAAATGGGCACAAATGTATTACGTACACCACATTGGTTTGTTGCTCAAATAAAACGAGGGATTGTAAACAGTGTTTGAATAGTGCCTAATGCCCATTAAGCCCCCAAACCAAAAAACTAAACTCAATGCTATCAAGCTGATGTTGACTCATAGCAACCCTATGGCTGAGAGTAGAACCGCACCATAGAGTTTCCAAGGAGTGTCTGGCAGATTCGAACTGCTGACTCTTTGGTTAGCAGCCACAGCACTTAACCACTACTCCAGCTTACAGCTGCTAATCAAAAGGTTGGCAGTTTGAATCCGCCAGGCACTCCTTGGAACCTTGATGGGGCAGTTCTACTCTGACCTATAGGGTTGCTATGAGTTGGAATCAACTTGGTGGCCATGGGTTCACCAGGGTCTTCAGTGCCCATTAAGAACTCAATAAACGTCTGCTGTGGGTTGTAGGCCACCTTATAAACATTGTCAGTTGATGTAGTGAGAAACACAATTCCCAAATGATTCAGTATTTGCTCATCTCTCAGGATTAATCCGATTTGCTGGGGCTCTGGTGTCCTGGAACAAATACTTCCAACTCAGAGCAAGTTGCTGTTCTATGTATGCTCTCAGTGTCACTGGCCACAGGGCTTCCCTCTCAATCCCTAGACTGAGCATCACTCAATCCCTTGGGTTGAGCATGACTAGACAGTCAGGAGACCACAAACCATGTCATCACTCATTGTTGCAGTTAAGACTCATCCCACGGGGCAGGACTGACCAGTTCTGTAGGGTTGAGGAACACGGAGCGGGGAGGCCACCTGACACAAGTTTGTATAGCTCCAGAGGGCCCTTGGCTGATTGGCCACAGAATCAGAGATCGTAGGGGCTCAGATGACTTATAGTCTTATGGACAGACAAACTGAGGGCCAGAGGAGCAAGGAGCCTCCTCAAAGTGCCCCAACTTGCGAGTTAAAGCACTTGAATGATGAGAAGGGGAGGGAGGACACTACACCGCTATTACTGAGCATCTACTGAAATTGCACTTTCCTTCAGGCACTATCTAAGGACTGCTAGACACGGTACCAGGCACTTAACATCCATTTAAAAAACCCACTGCTGTTGAGTCCACCTGAACTGATAGGACAGAGCAGAACTGCTCCAGAGAGTTTCCAAGGAGTGCCTGGAGGATTCAAACTGCCAGCCTTTTGGTTAGCAGCCGTAGCACTTAACCACTACGCCATCAAGGTTTTCACCCTGCCCCGTGGTAGGTATTAATGTCTATACAGAGGGGGAAACTGATGCTTACAGAGACCAAATAACTGGCACAGGGAGGTCCTGGTTCTTCTCCTTCTTAATATACTTTGCCAGCTCCTTCTCCTCTACTAGGCCAAGAAATGTTAGTCCCTAGATTCCCTTCCCTTCTCCCTACATTGGTCCTTTCCAGTAGAACTGTCTGCTGTGACAGGAATGTCCTATATCCATGCTGTCCAAGAAGACAGCCGCTAGCCACGTGCAGCTACCGAACACTTGAAATGTGGTCAGTGCAACCACAGGACTCAATGTGTAATGTTATTTCATTTTAATTAATTTCCATTTTAACAGGAATATGCAGCTAAGGGCTATTGTTCTGGGTAACACAGCTCTCCATGCTCTTCATGGGCAGTTTCCTTGATACACAAGGCTTCATTTTCCATATTCTGATTGCTCCCCAAATTCCAGCTCTAGCCAGATATATCAACTGTTCAATTAGCATCTCTTTTTATAAAAAAACTCATAAAACCTGCTACCAATGAGTCAATTCTGACTCACAGCAATCCCTATGGGACACAGTAGAAGTGTCCCACAGAGTTACCAAGGAGCACGTGGTACATTTGAACTGCCGACCTTTCGGTTCACAGCCGTTGCACTAAACCACTACACCACCAGGGTTTCCCTTTTTTATCAAAAGCACCTTAAATGCAACTAGTCTAAAATGAGATCCATGACCCTGTTCCCTAAATTCCATTTTCCTCTACTCTACCCTTTTTGGCAGGAAATGTCACCATATATTCACCCAGCTGCCAGATCCCCTTTTTCATCCTCTCCTTCTCTCCCCCACCCACCATGACCAAACACTTCACCATGTCCCATTAAATGACATCGCCAAAATCTGTCCGGCTTACGAGCAGCAGCACTCCTCACAATAGCCAAAGGCAGAAACAAGCCAAACGTCCGTCAGTGGAAGAGTGGATATGCACAAAGTGGTATATCTGAGCAGTGGAATGTCATTCAGCCATGGGAAGGAGTGACAGCCGTGCTACAATGTGGATGAACTTTGAAACCATCATGAGAGATGAAAGAAGCCAGACATAAAAAGCCCCCTCTTATACGGGTCTATTTACATCAACTATACAGAACAGGCACATTCGCAGAGAACAGAAATCTGTGTAGTCACTGCCAAGGGCTTGGGATGGGGTGAGGAGTGGCTGCTAACTGGTTCCCACATGTGGTGATGAAAATGCTCTGGAACTAGACAGTGGTGATTGTCGGGCAGCACCGCAAATGGACTTAATGCCACGGAGCTGTCAACTGTAAAACACGTTTTACATCATATGTATTTTATCACAATAAAGAAAATCCATCCAGTTCCCCATCTCCAGTGCCAACCCTGTTAGTTCAAGCCACCTTTTCTCTCACCTTCAACAGTCTCTGCACTGGGCTAAGCACAGTTCAATCTGGTGACGTCGATTCTGTCCACCATGGAATAGCTGGAGGGATCTTTGCAAAAGGCAAAGCTGGATCACTCTTCCCTTACTATAACTCTCAGTGGCTTTCTTTGCTCTAGGACAAAGACCAGTATCCTTGGGTCCTTCCTTCCCTCCCAGGCCACTCTCCCACTTTAACCCTGCTCTTACTGCCCCAGACCACATTATTCAACCCTCAAACACACTATATAAACCCTGTACTGTTTTCCTTTGCCCAGAACCCACCCCTGACCCCTTCCTTAGCCTCAATTTTACTCCTTCAGAAATCCACTCAAAAATTGCTTCCTCAGAGAAGTCTTCCCAGGACCTCCAGGACCACCTGCCATGTGTCCCCACATGTTCCTTCCTAGCATTAACTGCACGTCTGTCCAGGGACTGCCGAAGTCCATAATGATAGAACTTGGGTTTTGTTCACTGTTGTGCCCCAGTGTCCAGCACCAAAAAGAAAAGAACCAAACAAACATGTTGCTGTTGAGCCGATTCTGACTCTCGGTGGCCCCATGCATTACAGAGTACAACTGGTCTATAAAGTTTTCTTGACTGTAACCTTTACCGCAGCAGATTGCCAGGCCTTTCTTCTGGGGTGCTGCTGGTAGGTCCAAATGGCTAACCTTTAGGTTAGAGTGAAGCACAGACAATTTGTACCACGTAGCACAGCAACTGAAGTGCACCAGTGGCGCACTCATTAAAAGCTTGGCTGATAACCAAAAGGATGGCAGTTCAAATCCACCAGCTGCTCGTTGGAAACACTATGGGGCTATTGTACTCTGACCTAAAGAGCCACCATTAGTTGGAATTGACTCAACAGCAACAGGTTTTTAACTAACGAATACATGACAAGGGAAAGAGCATTCACTTTGCCAAGTATAGTGCCAAGTATTTTACATACGTTATCCCACGTATCTCCTCTCAGTCCCTGTGAGATAGGAACTATTGTCTATCTGTGTGCAGATGCCAGGGAAGCCCATGGCTTTGAAGCCCAAGTGCACAGGTTCCAGTACCAGTGGTGCCACATATGAGTTGTGTGACCTTGAGAAAGCTGTCAGCGTCTCCTTTTTATCATCATCAAAATGAGAATTATAGGTCTAATGCAATACTAAATAAAATACACATCTAAAACAATGTTTAGCATTAATTGCTCGGTAACCAGCTATCACAGAGCCCATTCCTACTCCTGGCATCAGAGTAGGTATCTAATCTGGTACTCCTAGGTACCAGATTAGAATTGTGCCTCTATGGTTTTTGATGGCTGATTTTTCAGAAGGGCATCTCCAGGCCTTTCTCCTGAGCCACCTCTGGGTGGACTCAAACCTCCAACCTTTTGGTGAGCAGCTCAGTGCATTAACCTTATGCACCACCCAGGGATGCCCAAACCAAACCCATTGCTGTCGAGTCAGTTCTGACTTCTAGCAACCCAAGTGCTCAGTGAATGTTTAGCTCTTTCCCGAGTTCCACAAATCCAGACCCTCTTCCCTCCCTGCCCCCGACTTTCCTTCTAGGGATGAGCCAGCCCCTGTCACTCATAGTCACAAAGCTCTCTAACCATACCGAGTGTTTAAACTATTTCCTGACAATCTTTAAATTTGTAAATTAGAAATGTCAACACCTGACTTGAACGAGCCAGATAAGGATGGGCCAAGCGGTCCACTGGGCCCTGGATTTTAATAAAAGAAAAATAACCAGGAATATAAATTTTTCTATAAAGCACCTGATGTACAATTTCCAAATTACCACTCTTTGCATTTCTCTCCTTTGTGTGCATTGCAGCTAAATTACCTGTCTCCAAAAATCTCGGCCCCATAGAGCACACTCACCCCCTTGTGAAGCTGCACGCTTTTTTAGCATTTGTTTGGGGTTTTATTGTGGAGAATACAATACATGGCAAGAGACCGTTTATCACATTTGGTCGGCTTGCCCCTTATTTTTCAACTGACAGTTTTATTTATTTCTCAGCAAGGACAAGTTTGACAAAGGGCGGGCATTCCTGGGCTTTGCAGTCTAGCCTGTCTGCATCTATCCTCCATCTCTGCACAAAATTCCTGGGAGGAAACACCCATGCAACGTCTGGATGCAGAAAGGGAGCAATCTGCCAAACAGCATTTCAGTGAATGCTTCCAGGGCAGCAGCTATGAATTCTATGGTATAATTGAAAATATGGAGTATGTCCCCAACTCTCTGCCCCTCATGGCAGTTCTTAGGCTGGTCCTTCCCTGGAAGTTCTTGGGAAATATGGTGAATCCCATTAATGATGCTAATTCTCTGCTCCTGCCCAAGTAGCACAAATGGTTTGAATCCATCTATTGGTGGCATGGCAGAAAGGCCTGGTGACCTGCTTCCACAGAAATGACAGACAAGACCACTCCATGGAACAGGGCTACTCAGTCACACATATGGTGGCCACGAGGTGGCATCGATCCAGGGGCGATGGGTTTGGCTCACTTTTTGCCTCTTTCACTCTTTGCCACCTGACTACAGTTCTTCCCACCAAAGAGGCAGAGTTTCTCTCTCTAGCCCTTAACTTGGGTTGGACCGTGTAATGCTTAGCCCAAGAATAAGATGCATGTCCTAGCCTAAGCCTTGAAAGTCTGCTTTCGCTTCCAAGGGCTCTCATAACAAAATACCACACAGAAGATGGCTTTAAAGAAGAGAAGTGTGTTGCCTCGTAGTTCTGGGGACTTCCAGTCCAATTAAGTATCAGCAGTGCCGGTTCTTCCTGAGGACCTTGAGAAAGAAACTATTCCACCTGCCGTCTGTGACTCTGGCGGCTGCAGCAATACTTGACGTTGCTCTGCTGTCTGTAGATACATCTTTACATGGTGTCTTCCCACTGTGTGCAACTCTCTCTGTGTCTGTTCTTCCTCTTTGGAAACCTCACTCTGGAGTGGGAGGGTTTAGGATTAAGATCCCCCCTACCCAGTACAACCTCACTTGATATAACTGATCCCAAAAGAAATATCCTATTTCCAAACAAGGTCACAGCCACAGGGGTTAGGACTATAATGTATCTTTTTGGGGAGAACAATTGAATCTATAACTACAGGCCTTTTGTACTTTTTCCCTCACCTTCTGGAACCTCTGCTACCACCGTGAGAAGGGCACCCCAGGGGGCTGCAGCTCTCTTAGATGGGCCCCTAAGTGAACCCAGGGGAGGCAGCTCTGAGCCTAAATCTCAGCTAGAAGCCAAGTCCTACTGGCCTGTAGCTGCAGTTACAGCTGCCTAGCCAAGCCCAGAATATTTCAGCTGCCATCAGCCAATCCACAGATAGGTGAGCAATTATGATAGTTACTTATAGCAACTGGATTTTGGGGGTCATTTGTCATTCACTAGTCCCTGGTAGTGGGATTGGTTCTGCAAGCACTTAGCTGTTAACTGACAGGCTGGCAGTTCAAATTCACCCAGAGGCACCTTGGAAGAAAGACCTGGCAGCCAACTTCCTAAATATTACAATCATTGAAAGCTCTGCTGAGCACAGTTCTACTCTGACACATGTGAGGTCACCATGAGTCAGAATGTGAATGATGGCAACTGGTTTTTCTGTGCAGCAATAACTAACCAATACAGGAAAGAAGGAAGAGCTCCCACCCTGTGCCAAGCACTGTGCTGAGCGTTTTCCAAATATTAGCATATTTATACTTTCCAAACCCCTGTGGGACAGGTCCTATGCTATGTCCCTCATACAGATAAGCAAACTGAGTCTTCCAGAGTGACTTGCTCAGAATCACGCAGGAGCAGGCTCTGTTGGAAGTTATTTCCATGTATTAACTCCATTAACCCTAAGAGGTGGACAATATTATTTTATGGAGATGAGGAAAAAGGAATAGAAAGGTTAAGAGACTTGCTCAAGGTCAAGCAGCCAACGGACAGCAAGGTGAGACGTCGGAGCCCAAGCCCAGCGAGAATAAATGAATGAGAGCCTAGTTTGTTCTGGATGGTTCAGAACATTCAGAGGAATGTTGGGAGTTGATGCTGGCAGGGGTGAGGTTTCACAGAGCAGAGAATCTCAACTAGGGATGGGGGATGGGACCAGCATGCCATCCACAGTTTTTGTTCTGGAACATTCTACTGTGTTTTGGAAACCCTGGTGGTGTAGTAGTTAAGTGCTACGGCTGCTAACCTAAAGGTTGGCGGTTTAAATCCACCAGGTTTTCCTTGGAAACTCGATGAGACAGTTCTCCTCTGTCCTATAGGGCCACCATGAGTCAGCATCAACTCATGGCAACAGGTTTTCTTCTGCTATCTAGTAAGTGATTCTGTCTCCCTTCCCCTCCCATCCCTGCTAACCATCAAAGAATGCTGCTTTCTGCATGTAAACCTATTTCCGACTTTTGAAAAAAATGGTACAAAATCCTACAGTGTTTGTCCTTTTGTAATTGTCTTATTTCACTCAGCATAACGTCCTCCAGATTCATCAACGGTGTAAGATGTTTCATGGATTCCTTATTGTTCTTTGTCATTGTATAGTATTTCACTGTATGTATCTAAAACCTTTTGTTTGTCTACTCATCCACTGATGGACACTTAGGCAGTTTGCATCTCTTTGCTATTGTGAGTAATGCTGCGGTGAGAATGGCTGTGCACATGTCTATTCGTGTCCCCTACAGTTTTTTTTAAAGCAAAATCCGGAGTCAGTAGGTCTGGAATGGGCTGAAACCAAATGAACCCCATTGCAGTGGAATAGATTCTGACTCACAGTGATCCTGCAGGACAGAGCAGAACTGCCTCTTAAGATTTCCAAGAAGTGGCTGGTGGATTTGAACTGGTGACCTTTTGGTAAGCAGCTAAACTCTTAACCACTGTGTCATCATAAGAGGTTTATTGCAGAGTGCTGTTGATCAGCTCAGGAATGCAAAACTGGACAGAGAGAGAAGCTGAAGCGCTGGGTGGCTTAGGTTCCCTGCAAAGCTCTTCTGAAGCCAGCTCTCCAGACAAAGATTAGACTGGACTGAAAAACATAAAATGATAGTAGGAGGAGTGTGCTTCTAGGTTTGAGTAGATACAGGAGACTAAACGGGCAGCTCCTTCCCAGAGGCGATATGGGAAGTCAGAAAGGGACAGGAGCTGGTTGAACAGATACAGGAAATACAAAGTAGAGAGAAGTGAGTTGTCACATTGTAGGGAGAGCCAGTAGGATCACATAACACAGTGTGTGTAAGCTTTTGTATGAGAAACTGACTTCAATTCTAAACTTTTACTTCAAGCACAATTTAAAACAAAAACAGCTATAAACAAATAAACAAAGAAAAGCTCTTTTGATGGTTCTGATGCCCTCCCTTTACAATCTGCCATCCATGCCCCATAGCAAGAAGCCACTGATGCTTTTGAAGGTGGAGGTTGACCTGTTTTGTTTTACAAGTTTCCTGGCAGCTGTGTGGTGGATCAACGCTGGACGCCTTGGCCAGGAAGAGCCACCAGGAGGCCAATGTAGGATCCCCGGGAGGGTGAGAAGTGGCTGGGACTGGCCGGTGACAGAATGTCCATATGCTATCTGTTTAGGAGGTGGGTGCGCAAGACCTGGTGACTGGATGGCTGTGTGGGAGTGGGTAGGTAACGAGCAGATGCTGTCAGTGCCCTGCCTGTATCCCTCACCCATTCATGCTACCGCCACACACCTGCGACTGCTTCCCTGGAACGCCTGCACTCTACCTGGAGACCAGAGACCATGCCTGGTCCATGCAAGGTCACCTGTCACCTGTGCCTTACCAGAGGGTTAAGACACCTGAAGCAGCTACAACCACTGAAGGAGGGAGGTGGTGGATCAATACTCCAGCTTCTGCCCCTCTCAGCCAGGACACATAACCCTTGCAATAACTCCATGGGACAAGTACAGTGACAACCCCACCCATACCCCATTTTACAGAGGAGGAAATGGAGACCCAGAGAGTTTAAGTGATTTGTCCCACAGCTAACAAATGTCAAAGCCTGGATTTGAACCCAAGAGAATGACTCCACTGTATTTCACCACTTTCCTATCACACTAACTAGAGAGATGAAGGAAAAGCGTTCACAAGACTACCCAACCTAATGGCCTCGTTTACAGGTGAGGAAACTCAGAAAAGAGAGAGGAAGCATCGTGCCAGTCACACAGCCAGTCCAAAGGCAGAGCGAGCATCTGCACCCAAGTGTCTCATCACCCAGCTCAGTCCCTCTTTCCTGGGACATGCAGGTAGTGAGACATGGGAGAGGCGTAGGGGAAGGAAGCCAGCTGAATCGTGGGAGAGCAGGGAAGGGGATCAAGCTGGCCAGGAAGCCAGCTCCACCAGCCACAGGCTGGGCAGCCCTTCTTGGCCAGAGTCCCTGCCAGGCCATGTGGCTCTTAACAGTGCAGCCCCCCAGCAACTGGCTTCCCTCTCAGTGTGCGCTGGCGGGCAGACGCCTGCCATGGCTCTGGCCCAGACTCTAGGATTTCCAAGTGTCTGCAGGTCTCCTGCAGCAGCTTGGCATGCCAGCCTCGAGTCAGTGCAACCCCCTGGCCTGTCCCACGGCCCAGATGGTGGCTGCCTTCAAGAGAGCTGAGACTGCAGAAAGGAGAAAACGCAAAAGAAAGCTACAAGTAAATAAAAAGAGCAACTGTTGAACCGCTACTTACAATTTGATCCTTCCAATGACCTTGACAGGTTGCTGTTAGCGGTGTCCTCATTTAAAAGACGTAAAGGTGAAACCAGCTGAAACCAACCAAGCCACTGTTAACAGCACTAACTTATGCTGGTACTGTGCTAAGTGCTTTGCATGTATTAAATCACGGCCACCCCGTGGACAGGCCCTACTATCATTCCTGTTTTACAGAGAAGGACACGAAGACTCAAAGAAATTGAGTTCCTTGCCCAACAGCTGCAGATGGTAAGTAGAAAACCCAGGGAGCCCCTTCCTAACCATCAAGCTATTCTGCCTCTTGTAACACAAATGTGTCAACAATCATGACTTAGTATTCAAAGAACACTATGGGCATGTTGGTGAAGCTACCTCCGGATGGTCACCCTGGGAGTGCGTCATGTCCCAGCTTACTCAGGGATGGCCCCTTGGGCGGTCCCCCAGCCCAATCCCAATACCGCTTCTCAGCATACAGGCACAGGTTCAGCTTCTCCTGGGACTTGCTGGTGGAGAGTTTGGTGCTACTTCTCTGAATCTTAGGTTTTAGGGCCAGAAAATTGCTTTGTATCTAGTGTGGGGGCATTAATGTTAACTTACTTACTTTCAACCAGCAGGATCTCCCTTGGAAACCTGATAAATAGAACAAATTAGAAAGACACTTCACTCATGAAAGCAGCCCCTGGGCCCTTCTATAGGGCCCTAGTGGTTTGCGGAATCTACTTTGAAAACCACTGCTCGAGGCTAGCCCCTCACTTCACAAATGAGAAAACTTAGGCTCAGAGGGAAAAAGTGGTTTCCTGAAGGTCACATAGCAAATGAATCACACTGGGACCAGATCCAGGCAGCTTCCTGGCCAGGTGAGTTAAGAGCAAGATGGCAAAGGATCTGGCGTGGCCACGGGGACTCAGGAGGGAATGTGATGTGAGAGGAGGTATCAGAGATACAGGTGATACACTATGACCAATCAGAGCAGAGCCGCGGGATAACTTCCTCCTATGGAGATCAGGGCAGGCTTCCTGGAAGAGGCCACACCTCAGCTGGACCTTGCAGGTAGAATCTGGCGTGGTAAAAATGGGGGTGGCATTCTAGGTGAGGCCAATAACATGAAGAAAGGCATCAAAGTGGAAACGTAGGAGGAACGCATAGGATTGTTGTTACGTGCCATCGAGTCGATTCCAACACATACAGACTTTATAGGACAGAGTAGAACTACCTCGAAGGGTTTTCTAGGCTGTAATTGTTACAAGAGCAGATCACCAAGTTGGTTCTCCCCTAGAGTGGTTGGTAGGACTGAACTGCTGACCTTTCAGTTGGCAGCTGAGCGCTTAACCAGTGCACCCCCAGGACTCCTTGATGTGTGGGGAAAGGTAAGTAATTTGACTGGACTGTAGGGTGCAGGGTGGGAGACTAACAGCAAATGTGAGGAGCCAATATATATGCTGCATTCATGGACCAGCTCATGTAATCATCACATCAGCCCTTGGAGAAAACACAATGTTATTATTCTCTGCTTATGGATGAGAAAACCCAGGTACAGAGACAGTAAGGGACTCGCTCTAGGTCCTACAAATAGAAAGAGGCAGAGCCAGCTGTCCAACTCAGGTATCTGAGTCTGCTCTCTCAACCAGTATTCCGCCAAAACAAACAAACAAACAAAACTCATTGCCACTGAGTTGATTCCGATTCATACCAACATGGCCAGTGGTTCCACAGGGCACAGACAGATGTGCCTGCTAAGGCTGATGAATCAAATCAGCTCCCTGTCCATATCACTCTAGGGTCTGCTGGTGAATTATCAGAATACTGCAGCAAAACAGCAGAGGCTGAATTCATGCCAGCCTGGGTTTGACCTATAGAGTTTCCAAGGGGCAGGCGTCTGGTGGATTTGAACTGCTGACCTTTGCTCAGCAACCATAGCGCCTTACCAGTATGCCACCAGGCTTTCCCAATATTCTACAAACCAAAACCAAACCCACTGCCACTGAGTCGATTCAGACTCATAAAAACCCTATAGACACAATAGAACTGCCCCACAGAGTTTTCAAAGAACATTTGGAGGATTTGAACAGTTGACCTTATGGTTAGCAGCTGTAGCACTTAACCATTACACCACCAGGGTTTCCACTGCAGGGGACCTAAAATGTCAGGCTGAGGCACCCAGACATTTTTCTTAAGCTCAGAGTGGGGGGGGGAGGGGTGGAGAATAGTGGTTACTAAAGGTTTGGGGTCAGGGGGAGCCCAGTCCTGGCGATAGGGCAATACACACTTTCAAGTCCCCTTCTCCCCACCAAAGGAAAACCACTGAAAATAGCTGGACTCCCAGGCTTGCTATTCTGCTCATGCAGCTTATGCGCTGCTCTGTTCTAGAAGGTGCTAGTCACACAAACAACACTATGACTAGTACCCTGTAGATTTACACAGTGTACAACACAGCCAACTGTACTCCACGGCACAGACAGAGGTGCCTGCTAAGGCTGGTGAGTCAAACCGGCTCCCGTGTCTGCTGGTCAATTATCAGCATACTGCAGCCAAACAGCAGAGGGTGAATTCGCACCAGCCAGGGTTTGTATCCTGGCTCAGATACCTCATTAAGCCTCTCTGGTCTCTTGTCCAAAACGGACAACAATAATGCCTGCGGTGGAGTGGCGGTGAGTTCTGCTAAGCTCAGGCATATGACCCGTGCCCAGGACACAGCTAGCCCTGGGGATACAGCAGCTAAGTGATGAGTGAGGGCTGGAGTGGGAGGGGGAAGGGGAGCCCAACTTCCACACCTCCCCACCCACGCCTCCCTGTCCCTCCCCGCAACCAGGAGTGAGACCAGGCCATTCATCAGGGCCTGCGGGGGTGGTGAAAAAATGCCTGCCTGGAAAAGCACCCTGGCACCATTCATCAGAGCTCCCTAAACTGGTAGAAAAATGAGGCATACGTTATTCCTGGAAGTCCCCGGAGAGCCGAATCCAGCAAGTTGTTCATAAAATACTCCATCTTCCGGGGTGCTGTGTGAGATGCTGGAGCTGCTTTCAAAGGCAGCTTGGAGCAGATCAGTCTTGATTATCCATTTTAAAGAGACAGAGTACAGTGACAAGACGACGCTCTCGTGAGGGGGTGTTTGTCTTGAGCTGAGACTATGTCTTCATAGAGATGATTCTCCAAGCTGCAATTCTCACTGGTCTTGCTCCTCATGTTCAAGAAGACACGGAAAGATGGTGCCGTGGGACTGAGTTCTTCCCAGCAGATGGGACGGGGACTGTTAGAAGGAAATCTGGTTGCCATCAATTCTCTGAACCTTTTTTTTTACATAAATTCCAAAGACTTCCAGTCACTTCGTCAGGCCCCCTTTGTGTCATTTCTGATTTAGGTAGAGGGTACGAAGGTGGGGAAGGAGGATCCCTCCCCGACACCCTTAGTTTCTGGTGTCACGGGTTGACCTGTGCACCATAAAAAATATCTTCAAGTCCTACACCTGGTGCCTGTGACAGTGACCTCATCTGGAAACAGGGTCTTTGAAGGTGTTATTGGTTAAATTAGGGGCCTACTAGATTCAAAAACAAAATCTCCGTTGCTGCCAAGTCAATTGTGACTCACAGGGACCCTAGAAAACAAAGGAGAAATGCCCCAGAGCTTTCCCAAGGAGTAGCTGGTGGATTCAAACACCTGATCTTTTGATTAGCAGCTGAGCTCTTAGTCACTGTGCCACCAGGGAACTTACTGGATTAAACTCACTGCCACTGAGTCGATTCTGACTCATAGCAACCCTACTGGTCAGAGCAGAACTGCCCGATAGAGTTTTCAAGAGGTGCCTGGTGGATCTGAACCGACAACCTCTTGGCTAGCAGCTGCAACACTTAACCACTACCCAGCAGGGTTTCCTATTGCATTGAGCTGGGTCTTAAATCCAAGGATGGGTGTTTTTATAAGAGAAAAGGAGGAGACTAGGATTTACAGACACAGAGACAGAGACAGAAAGATGAAAGAAGGCTACACGAATTCTGACACAGACACTGGAATGATGCAACCATTCCTTATTATTTTATTTTATTTATTAGGCTACTCCTTCCTGTCTACAACAATTCTCAGACTCGAAGAATTTCTAAGTTTGAGAATCTCTCCCCAGTTGGGAGGTTAGGGGCTGGCTTTGTGTTACATCAGCATGACAGAGGCAACCACTAATTACTGTCCCCACCACTTTGGAATTTTTTAAAGGCCATTTCAACACCAGGATATCAGCTGAAGAACAAGCCCCATCCTTTACACCGAATACATACAGCATGATGGGAAGGTATACCACTCTACTCTTATTTTTGTCGCATTCTGCCATAGAATGCTGAAAGCTTGGGCAGAGGCCAGCATGGCATGCAGGCCTGGGATTGGGCGGTCCCTAAATTGAATATCCCCCGTCCCCTCACTTGGGAATGCTGGTGACTTGAGAGGTGTCTATTTCCAATAATTACTGAATGTTAATGTAATCACTGAAGCAGGGAGCCAGCTGGAAAAGATGGACTCTGACACTCTGAAAAGACAGACAGCTAAATAAGTCATATAGCTCGCAGACAGCCTGGCTGCTGGGGTTATGTAATCGCCTCCTCTTGGCTTCTTTTCCATCAGTTGGTTTTTTTCTTTCCTCTTTCTGAGCTGAGCTGCTACAATAGGCACAGAAAATATTGGACATGAAAGGGAATCCGATTGGGAGCATGGTACAGACAGCTACTTCATTTGTCTCCAGGCTCAGCATCAAACCCTAGACTTCCACAGGAGTCGGGATGTGCCACAGCATCATGGCAT
This sequence comes from Heterohyrax brucei, assembly GCA_028571685.1. Lineage (NCBI taxonomy): Eukaryota > Metazoa > Chordata > Mammalia > Hyracoidea > Procaviidae > Heterohyrax > Heterohyrax brucei. The sequence continues at coordinate 176,701,083 of CM053142.1, read as the reverse complement.
CATGTGGTTCTGCTAGTGAACATACATGCCCGTCTGCCTGGCACAGGCAGGCAGGAAGCAGGGGACAACCTTTCCCAGATGCTGGTGGCTCCCTGACAAACTCGGTTAATGCATTTTAATTTGACCACAGCCTTTGGCAACAGCACTGCTTAGGGAGACAGGAAGTAATCCATTTTCCTCTGGGCACCAGATCTACAGCTCAGAGCCGGTGAAAGGAAATTAGTTGGAGCATATCCCAGCAGTAAACTGGGTAAAGGCCATGCACTCAGGTAAGGCCAGTGCAGGGGATGAGTCTTTCTACGTGTTCTCTGCATCCTTAAATCACAGCAATAGCCAGGAACCTGAAATACGGACCATGTACCAAGTACAACCTTGGAGTGCATCACTGCACAAAATTTTCAGAGTATAGGAAGCAGATTCTACTCTTGATTCTCATTTTAGAAGGGAGGAGACTCAAGACTCAGAAAGGTTAAGTTCAGGGGAATAGTTTCCCAGGCAAATAAATGGACATGAACTTCACTGGACTGGTTCAGAGAACAAACACATGGAGAGGCGGGTAGAGACCCTCTCATTCACGGTCGTACCATGCACTGTGCATGTCACAGCAGAAGCTTCATTGAGCTTCACTGGGTTTTCAGTGGCCAATGCTTTGGAAGTCGACTGTCAGGCTTTCCTAGATACCTCCAGTGGAATTGAACCCCCAGCCTTTTGGTTAGCAGCTGAGCTGTACCACCCAGGAACTCCAAACAAAACCAAAGGCAGATGCAAGCAATGTTCCCAAACCTGCCTGCTTGTAACACTGATCTAGTGATTTTGCTGTTGCCATGTGCCCAGTTGGATTCTGCCTCAAGACCATCCTATATGACAGAGTGGAACTGTGCCCGAGAGTTAGCCAGGCTGTAAATTTTCATGGGAACAGATGGCCGTGTCTTTCCTCTTACAGAGCCACTGGTGGGTTCGAGCTGCCCACCTTTCGGTTAGCATCTGAGTGCTTAAACATTGTGACACCGGAGTTCCTTCCACTTACTTTGAGTACTTATTAAAAAAAAAAAAAAAAAAAAGATTTCTGGGCCCCTACTCAGACTTATTAAGAGACTGTAATGTGGAGGCCTGTCAATCCGTATTTGTTTAATGAGCACCCCCAGTGACCTTACCATCAGGCATATATGAGTGTTTATTACCTACATACAGTTGATCTGCATTATCTGCAGACCCCCTAGTTGCAAATTCACCTGTTCACTAAAATGTTTTTGTCCCTGAATCAATACTGCAAGTACTTTCATGGTTATTTGTGGACACATGAGTGATGAAAAATTGGAGCCACATGACATGCACAGTTCCCAGCTGTGGTCCTCATACAAGTCTCCTTTTCCTAGTCTACTTAGGGTCACAGTGTTTGCATCTTTGTGATTCTTGTTGGTGACATCACTGATTCAAATGAACCCTAAGCATGGTGCTGAAATGCTTCCTAGTTTCCTAAGAAGGCAGCCATAGACAAAACACACATTGTTTCATTTTGTTCAGGCATAAGTTATAGTGCTACTCACAGGAATTCAATGTAACACATCACTGATTCATTGCCATTGAATCAGTGCCAACTCATGGTGGCTGTCATGGATTGAATTATGTCCCCCCCAAAATGTGTGCATCAATTTGGCTAGGCCATGATTGCCAGTACTGCAAGGTTGTCCACCACTTGTCATTTGATGTGATTTTCCTATGTGCTGTAAATTCCATCACTCTGATTTAATAAGAGGGATTAGTGGCAGTAATGTTGATAAGATCTACAAGACCAGACTGTGTCTTAAGCCAATCTCTAGAGATACAGAAGAGAGAAAGAGCAGGGAGACCTACGGACCTCATACCATCAAGAAAGCAGTGACGGAAGCAGAGTGTGAACCTTGGACCTGAGGTGCCTGTGCTGAGATTCTTCCAGACCAAGGGAAGACTGATGCATCACCAAGACCTTCCTATAGAACCAACAGAGAGGCAAAGCCTGCCCCTGGAGCTGGTACCCTGAACTCAGACTTGTAGTCTACTGGACTGTGAGAGCGTAAACTTCTCTCTGTTAAAGCCATCTACTTGTGGTATTTCTGTTACAAAAGCACTAGATGACCAAGACCATGACCATGACCATGACCAAGACCATGACCATGTGTTACAGAGCAAAACTGAGCTCCATATAGGGTTTTGATGGATGTAATCTTCAGAGAAGTGCATCGCCAGGTCTTTCTTCTGCAGTACCTCTAGGTGGGTTCGAACCACCAACCTTTCAGTTAGCAGCCAAATGCAAACTGTTGATACCATCTGGGGAAGTAAATATTAAATAAAGTGTCTTTAAACAGAAACAAACACAAAACAAGATTATGTACTGACTGGTCAACAAAAATGTGACCAGAAGTGCACAGGAGCCCAGCTGTGTATTTCCCTAGGAACACTGGCTCATTTTTCACTAACTCGGTTTTCACAAAGACTTTTATAGAACACAACCACCACGAACATTGAGAATGGGCTGTATGATCATGTAAGTTAGTATACATGAGAGAAATCGGCAGCACAACGGTTAAGTGATTGGCTGCTAACCAAGAGGCTGGTGTTTGGAACCCATCCAGGAGCTCTGAGAGAGAAAGATCTCCTAGGGATAGGCTTCCATCAAGATCACAGGCAAGAAAATCCTATAGGTCAGTTCTACTCTGCCACATGGTGTCACTATGAGTGGCACCCAACAACAGTAGTATACACAGAGTACTGGGAGCTGGGCTGGGCACACAGTATGTGTTGCCATGGCATTAGTAACAATTACAGTGGCTATGGAAATCCTAGTGGCACAGTGATTAAGTGCTACGGCTGCTCACCAAAAGGTTGGCAGTTTGAATCCACCAAGTACTCCTTGAAAACTCTAGGGGGCAGTTATCCGTTCTGTAGAGTCCCTGTGAGTTGGAATTGATTTGATGGTTTGTTTTTTTATTGTGAATACTATCTTTTTTGCAGGTGACTGTTCACTCTTCCAATCAGCGAGCCCACTCTGTGGAGCAGAGGGGACATGGCAGTGTCAGGTGTGGTGCTCCTCAGGGCTCCCATGCTCCAGAGGGGCTCCTCCCTCCACCCTGAGAGTGATCCTAGGGTTGAAAGAGATGGAGCCAGGATTTAACACCAGGGGGAACAAGTTGGGGGGATGGCACGTGGTGCCACTGCTGGGGAAGCTTCTTGGCCCCTTGCTTCCACACTACTCCCCTAACTTCCTCAGGAACAAAGATAAATGAAAAAAAAATGCACTGGGAAAAGACATCTGCAATATTCGAGGACTGACAATTGAGTTTTAACAATCATCATGCTACTCTGTTACTGAAATATCATCGAGAAGGATTCCCTCTCAGAGAATGAGCTCCACAGGCACCAGCCAGCTGTGCTGCCGTTTAAATATCACTGGCTCTAAACACACAAGCCTCCTACTTCATCTGGGGCTCAAGTAAAGAAATGGCCACCAGTTCCAACGATGGAGGACAAACTCGCTGTGGTAAACTTGATAAGAGAGCTTATGTCTCCATGTCACAGTGTGCACTGTAAAGGACCTTTCCAAGCCATTTTGATTCTTACTGAATGCACTGATGTTAGATTTAATGTCCCCTCATCATGCCCCTACTACACGCAAGATGGAACTCCACCACAGTTTGTCCAGAGTCATAGAGAACTCAACCGCAGCTCTGTGGCCTCCAGAGTTCAGCGCTCTTAATCACAGTTTCAGTGATTCTACTGCTTTTTCAGCTGCTATTAAGCTGGCACCGGACTTATGGGGACACCACATACAGTGGAACCAAACACTGCGTGGTCCTGTGCTTTTAATCAGTTTTGATGCCTTTGATCCCTGTGACTAGTTGTGGATAGGACCATTGTGATGCACTGGATATTTACTCGATGACTTTTGAAGTAGGTCACCAGGCCTTTCTTCCTAGTCCTTCTTAGTCTGGAGGCTTCACTGAAACAGGCTCTGCATCTTAGTAACACACAACAAGTGACAGAGGGTGGTGGCTGCATATGAGGGACACTGGCCAGGAATAGAACCTGGGTCTCCCACGTAGGTGAGAATTCTACCACTGAGTCACCAGCCTCATCACTACCGATCCTTAGAAGGTGCCTCTAAGCCAGACCAAACTGCGCCTTGTAAATTGCACACGGTTCACGGAACTTCCTGTTGACTAAGTCCTGTGCTGTGTGTGTTTAGATCCTTCGTGTAAGACGTAAACACTATTTAGCCTCCTTCCTGCTCTCCATCCTTAATTTAGCAGTCTCCTAAGCTGCCCTTCCATGCACTGGTTTTAAAGAGGGGCTGAGCAGCTTGAGAACGGCATCCAGATGTGGAGTGCTGGAATGCAAGAAAGAAAAAGGGGAAACAAAGAGACATTTCTGAATGCCCCAAGGTGTATGCAAACACCACAGATGGGCTGTAGCTTCAGGACTGCAGCCAGAGCTGGCCCAGGCAACCAGCACACTTGCTATTTCACTGGCCGGCTCTCCTCCCAGACCTAGAAGAGATCATCCTAGGAATTTACTCCCACGTGGGAATGGACGATGCCCTTCTATCCTGCCTGGGAACTAACTCAACCCAACCCAGTGCCATCAAGTTGATTCCGGCTCCTAGCGACCCCATAGGTCAGGGTAGAACTGCCCTACAGAGCTTCCAAGGAGCGCCTCGTACATTTGAACTGCCGACCTTTCGGTTAGCAGACGCAGTACTTAACCACTACACCACCAGGGTTTCTGCCTGGGAGCTTGGAGACTGTAAATCTTTCTCTGGGAACCAACCTGGGCTGTTGAACATGTGTGTTACCTAATTGCTGTGGGGACAGGCCCACAGCCGTGATGAAATTGTTGCAAAAAATGACTCTATTGCAGTGGCTTGTGTCAACACTAGGCTTCAGTACACAAGCCTGGGCCTTGCCTGCACTTGGCCACCCAGCAGAGTGGGGCATCCGTCACTGCCCCCGGAGTCAGGCTCTATTCTCCCTGAGTGCATCCACCCTCAGCTCCAGCTCCAGTGCCACATCAGGCACCCCCTTCAAGGTGACCAAGCTGTGTAATGAAAACGCGTGCTATTGATGCGAAAGCTAAGAAAGCGGCAGAATGGAGCAAAGGGATACATGCTGGGCCTGCTCAATCCTCCCGGGACATGTTCTTGGAGCTTCCTGGGCTGCTCTTTTACAGCAGTTATACAAGTACGTAATTAAGTAATTGTGTGATGGCGTGATGGTTAAGCACTTAACCGCTAACTGAAAGGTCAGCAGTTCAAATCCACCAGCAGCTCTGCAGGAGAAAAAAACCCTAGCAATCCTTTCTCATAAAGATTACAGCCTATGAAACCCTATAGGACAATTCTACTCTGTCCTATAGGGTCACTATGAGTGGGAATTGACTCAATGATGTGCAATGACAGTAACAGATTTGATAGCACAAAACAATAACACATAAAGAGAACAAAATAGTTTAGGAAAAATCCCACATATGTATATATGGTATATATGTGAATTGGGTATAGAACAGAGATGGCATGGCCAAATAGTATTACTTGTTCAAATCAAGGTACTGGAACAAACAGCTTTCCTTATGGAAAAAATTTGCATGAGATCTCTGCCTGACGCTGTACATAAAAGTAAGTTACAAATGGATTAAAAGCCCAAACATGAAACTGAAACACAAAATTCAAAATAATTAGAAGAAAATATAGGAGAGTATCTGTTATGCAACGAATTGTGTTCTCCCAGGCCATGAGTGTCGCTACAGTGTGACTGTTCACCATTTTGTCATCTGATGTGATTGTCCCACCTACTGCAAATCCTATCACTATGGTACCAGTGAGACGGATAAGCAGTATTTATGCTGACGAGATCTACCAGGTTAGACTGTGTCTTAAGTCAGTCTCTTTTGAGATTAAAAAAAAGACAGAAGTGAGCAAAGAGATATGGGGACCTCACACCACCAAGAAGGCAGCACTGGGAGCAGAATCTGCCCTTTAGTCTCAGAGTTCCTTATGCCCGAGAGGCTTCTCTTCCAGGGGAAGTCTGACAGCAAGGACCTCCTCCGGGGCTGACAGAGACAGAAAGTCTTCTGGAGATGACATCTTGAATTTAGACTCGTAGCCTGCTATGCTGCGAGAGAATGGATTTCTCTTTATTGAAGCCATCTACACGTGGTATTCGCTGTTACAGCAGTACTAGATTACGAAGACGGAATTTTTATGATTTTAGGTGTTAATCAAGAAGAGCAAGTAGTAATTATAAAGATGGATAAATTTGACTATAACAAAATTTTAAACATCTATGTGACAAAAAGCCTCATGAACAAAGATAAATGACAAGTAATACACTGGGAAAGATGTTTGCAATATACGAGGACTACGAACTGAGTCTGTGAATTCATCCTAAGGGAGAAAACACTACATATGTCATTGATGAGTACCACTGTGGTCACCTTTGAAGTACTTCCCTTGGGAAGCTATGCACCAATGCCAGTACTTAGTCCACCCTTCAAAGCAATTTTGGAACTCTTTTTCTGGAATGCCCATCAGAGCTGTCATTGTATTACCCTTAATGTCCTGAATGTCATCAAAATGTCTTCCTTTCAATATTTCCTTTAGTTTCAGGTAAGGAAAAAAGTCACTAGTGAGTAGGAAGGGTGTTCCAATGCAATTATTTCTTAACTGGCTAAAATCTCCCTCACAGACAACCATATAGTTAAGTTTGTGAACTTGCCACCACACCACCATGCACAATGGGCACTCCAGGAGGTGTTCCAAAGTTTCTTCAGAGGGTGGACTAGGCACTGGCATCAGGTCACAGTTTCCCAAGAGAAGCACTCTGAAGGTGACCGTAGTGATACTCAGCAATGAGGTACATAGCACTTAGAACAGTTACGTTCACAGACTTAATTGCCGGATCTTACACATAAGAGATAAAGAATCAGTCACCAAGTTATAGAAAGTACATCCACCAAAGAAACAAGAGGAATTTTACTGAATTGGAGACCCAAATTTTCAGAAAACATGGAAAACTGATCAGTGCACTCATGATCAGAGATATGGAAATGAAAACAGCCATGAAATATCATTCTACAGTCTAACAGATTAGAAAAATAATTAAGAAGTGTAATAAATCAAAGCATTGATGGGAATGAGGAGAAACAAGCCCTCTCATGTGTCACCAGTGTAAGTCAGTGCAAACACTTTGGAAAACAAGTCAGCACTGGCCAGGGAAGCCGGCAACACGGACGCCCTGTGATTCAGCGAGTCTACACCAGAAATTGCTCCAACAGGACCTCCAGGAGAGGCTGATGGGACTGTCACCTTGCCTGTATAAACAAAAGTAATGCGCTGATAGAACAGCACATGGTGACTAAAATGAATGAACAAATTCTAAATGTTTCAACATGCAACATGTGTTAATCTGAAAAACAATACTAGGTGAAGACTCTGAGTTACACCTTACAAAGAAGGAAATAAGTCACAAAAGGATAAATATTGTATGATCCCAATTATATGAAAAACCTAGAATAAGCAAGTATACAGAGATTATGATAAATGGAGAAAATATTGCAGTTGTCAAGCATTCCATTTCACCTGGATCCACAATTATTGCCCACGGAAGCAGCAGTCCAGAAATCAAAACAACATACTGCATGGGAAAAATCTGCTGCAAAAGGCCTGTTTAAAGTGTTAAAAAGCAAAGATCCTCACCATGAGGGCTAAGGTATGTCTGACTCAAACCGTGGTATCTTCACTTGCCTCACACGTGCGAAAAAAGCTGGACCAAAGTAAGGAAGATTGAAGGAGAATTGATGCCTTTGAATTACGGTGTTGGCAAAGAAGACTGAATATACTGTGGACTGCCGGAAGAAAGAAGCCATCTGTCTTGGAAGAAGTACAACCAGATGCTCTTTGGACACAAGAATGGTGAGACTTCATGTCACGTACTTCAGATACGTCATCAGGAGGGACCAATCCCTAGAGAAGTGCATCACACCTGGTAAAGCAGAGGGGCAGCAAAGAAGAGGAAGATCTTCGATGAGATGGGTTGATACTGTGGTTGCAACAACGGGCTCAAACCCAGCAGCTGTTAGGAGGATGGCGGAGGACCAGGCAGCGTTTTGTTCTGTTGTACGTAGGGTCACTATAAGGGGAACCAACTCAGTAGCACCTAACAAGAACATTGAGACCCAACGAGGGGAGGGGAGGAGGTACGGGAAAGGGAGGACACAACAATTAGTGGACACTGAGCTTCTGTTGAGGGTGATAGAAAAATTCAGGAATGGTTAATGGTGATGACTGAACAAGCTGATGAAGGTAAATTAATGTTACAGAACTGTCCACGTGAAGGCTGTGTAAAAGGTAAGCGTCCTGTTACCTATATACTTATTGCAATAAAACAAAATTGAGTTGCAAAACACCATGCACAGCCTGATTTAATATATGCAAATCTGACACAACAAAGGCCATGTATAATTTACGAACACCCACGAGAACAGACTCTAAGGACACATTGGAAGCCTACGCCTCTGATTCCAGACAAGGACTGCCTTGAGGAAATGAGGAAGGACCAGGGGTGGCTAACAACAGGGATTTCAGTTTTAGGTACAATGTTCTACTCCTTTGATTCGGGGGAAATAATGTAAATGTGTGAAATTATGAACTGCTGCTAATTCCAGTGGGTAGTTTTCTCTTCTCTTTATCTTTTAATTATTAAAAAGAAGAGTAATCCCAAAGCAGAGAAAATTAAAATTCATCACGTGAAAAAAAAATCATCTATGTCACTATTTATTTGCGGTCCATCTCCTTTGAGGGTGGAGCCTATGTCTGTCTTACTCTTTTGCCACAAATCCAGAGCTCAGCACAGTTCTTGGCCACAGTATGTTGTCACTGTTGAGGGCTGTCAAGTCGGTTTCCATTCACAGCAACCCCACGTGACAGGGTAGAACTACCCCATGGGGTTTCCTAGACTGCAGTCTTTATGAAGCCCTGGTAGCACAGAGATGAAGTGTTCGCATGCTAACCGAAAGGTTGGCGGTTTGATCCCACCAGCTGTTCTGTGGGAGAAAGATGTGGCAGCCTGCTCTGTACAGCCTTGGGAACCCTATGAGGCTGTTCTATTCCGTCCTGTAGGGTCACTGCGTATTGGGGTTGACTTGATGGCAACTGATTTGGTTTTGGGGTTTTGAGTTTTTATAGATTAGATCTTCAGGTCTTTTTCCCACAGCGCCTCTGGATGGGTTAGAACTGCCAATCTTCTGGTTAGCAGGAAAGCACTTAATCACCGCAACACCAGGGCTCCTGGCCAAAGTATACAGCTGCTAAAGAAACATATTACCTCATTCAATTCTCACAATGTTCTGGATACTTCCACATCCTACAGATGAGAAAATTGTGGCTTGGAAAGCTTAGGTGACTTTCCAAAGCTAGCAAGCTTTGCACTTGGGCCTAACTCTGCAGACAAGGTGCAGATACATGAGAAGCAGGCTGGTGGTACAGAGATGAAGGTGGAACAGATGAGGGACCTAGGGAGCATAGACTGGGTTGTGAAGGCTTTGTAACGCAAGAGATGGGCATGGCATGTTCCCTTTTTCCTGGGGGTCCCAGGCTCTGGGCCCAAGGACCTCCCAGGTTTGGGCAGGGTGGTGCCACGAGGCAGATATTACAAGGGTTCAAATTCTAGCTGGAGTTGAGAGGAGCAACTGGGAACAGATTTGTACCTTCATGTCTCCCTCCCCACTGGGACGATGTCACAGGTGCCCAACAAAGAGCACTCTGGCCTTGGGTCCCATCACCTCTGGACATCCCTCTGGGCCCAGCCTCTAGCATGTCACCCCATGCTCTCATTGTCTCTGATCACTGTCCCTTTGCTCCATATATGGTTCCTGTGCTACTCTGTGAATTATTCTCTGTGCTTTGGTTCGCTCAAGTAGGTGGGGAAGTGAAGGTGGCTGGGAATGGACAGAGCCTGGACTGAGGGAACTGACCAGGGCTGGCCTCTGCTGGGGCCCTGAGGTGCAGTCTATTGACACACACAGAAGTGTCTGAAAGGAAGGTACTTAGAACTGGAAAAAGGCTTTGACGGGGCTGATGCAGACAGAGAGCCCCAAACAGGGCACAGGACAGATGCTCAATAAACATGTTTAACGACATGAATTTGGAGGTACTGAGTAATGTACAGGTGTCATGGTGAATGCCTAGAGGCTTTTGAGGGTGGAGGTGGTCAAGGCCATAGTCAAATAGCCTAGACCACACTGGTGGCAGTGGACCTAAATGACAAAATACAAGCACTAGTAGTTGAATATTAGAAGTCTTGTCTTTCTTGCAGGAGACCCAGGTTCAACACCCGGCCTGTGCATATTAAGCACAGTCACCAATCTGTCATTGGAGGGTTGTGTGTTGCTATGATGCCAAACAGGTTTTAGGAGAGCTTCCGGACTAAGACGAACTAGGAAGAAAGGCCTGGCAGTGTACTTCCAAAAGATCAGCCAAAGAAACCCCAGTGGATCACAGAAATCCAGTTTCCTTGTGCACAGAGTCACTGCGAAGTCAGCAGCTGATTCCACAGCAGCCAACAGTAAGTATCAAACCGGGAAACTGAGGCAGAAGCTCTGACTCAGTGGACATGCAAGTGGGAGCTTAGGACTCTGACCAGGTGAGCATTTCCAGATGCCACCTGCCGATGAAGGCAGCGGTGGGTGGCCACAGTCAGAGAGTAGGCTGGGTTGGGTCTGCAGGTGGGCAGTGCTCAGGGGCCCACTGAGAAGCCTTCAGAGTACAGGGTCATCCTTTCCAGAGAGAAATGAGCACAGCGGTAAGAGTCCAAACGGACTGCTGTGAAATGCCAGGACTCCTCCATGAGGTCCTCTGGGCTGACTGCAGGGCTGCAGCTTGCGCTGCTGGGAATCACCAGGGCATCCCGGGGAAAGCCCTGGTCACCCTCTATGTCAAAGAAGAATAATGTTTATGATGATGACAACAGCTATTGCTTCTTGAGAGCTCACTTGGGACCAGGCCTGGTCCTAAAATACTTGACACACATTAACGTCTTTTAACAGCACGACAACCCTATAAGGATATCATTATTACTGTTTACAGAAGAAGAAACTGAGGCAGAAGGAGGTCAAGTATCACAGCTGGGATATGAACCCCTCCCATAATTTGGCTCTAAAATCCATACATCTAACCAAAAATAAAAAAGGGCTATCACTGCATTGATTCCAACTCAAACCAAAATCCATTGCTGTTGAGTCAATTCATTTTTTTTTTTATTATTTTATTTAACATGACTGAGTGAAAATGTACATTCCCGTATAAATTTACATGCCCACCTATATGCAGCTTCCACTGCTCTCCCTGTCCGGTGACTGCACACTATTCCTCTCTGAGTTGAGTCAATTCTGACTTACAACAACCACAGAGAACAGAACAGAACTGCCCCACAGGGTATCTAAGGAGAACCTGGTAGATTTGAACTGCTGCTGACCTTTCGGTTAGCAGCCACAGCTTTCTTTTAAGCACTACACTACCAGGCTAAAACACTGCTCACATTTGAATAACACTTTAGGGTTCACAAAAGCACCTCCACATTTTTTTCCTCATTTCAGCCTCAAGGGGTCTTCGTGCAGCAATGCAGTGCCCACAGGTACCAGGGGCAGCTGGGATCGGCAGGGACAGGGAATTTCGTGCCAGGAGAAAGCACTAAGCCGAGAGGATAGAGATGTTCCTAATGGAAACACAGCGCCTCTGTAATTCACAGCTTGGCCTTGTCACATACCACTCTGTGACCTTGGTAAAGTTGATTATGCTCTCTAAGCCTTAGTATCTCCCTGCAAAAAAAATGAGTCAAGAAGGGCCACCTAGATGAATTCTGAGACAGGATATATATGAATTGCCTGGAGAAACCCACTAGCAGTCAGGAAATCAAAAGACGCATTGCATTGGGGAAATCTGCTGCAAAGGGTCTCTTTAAAGTACTGAAAAATAAAGATGTCATCTTGAAGACTAAGGTACACCTGACCCAAGCCATGGTATTTTCAGTTGCATCGTATACTTGTGAAAGCCAGACAACAAATAAGGAAGACAGTGAAAGAACTGAGGCCTTTGAAGTGTGGTGATGGAGAAGAATATTAAATGTACCATGGACTGCCAGTAGAAAAAAACAGACGTATCCTGGAAGAAGTACAACCAGAGAGCGCTGTGGAAGCAAAGATGGAGAGCCTGTGTCTTACAGACGTTGGACATATTGTCAGGAGGGATCGGTCCCTGTTGGTAGAGTGGAAGGCCAGTGAAAAGCAGGAAGACCCTCAACAAGACGGACCAACGCAGTGGTTGTAATAATGGGCTTAAGCGTAAAACCGATTGTGGGCATCGTGCAGGACCAGGCAGTGTATCATTCTGCTGTGCATAGTGTCTCCATGAGTTGGAACTGACGCAACGGCACCTAACAACAACAACAACAACAGAGGTTAATTGTGGGGCTTCAGGGAGGCATCTGTGTGGAAGTCCTTTGTAAGAGAGCTTGATGGCACACTGATGATGAGCCTGGGCTTTGGAGTCAGGTAGCCCTGGAGGGGAATCCAAGCCTTGCTACTTTCTAGCTGTCTAACTTGTAATATACATCTCTGCACTTCACTTTTATTATTCACTTAGTAAACATTTACTGAGTACCTACTATGTCTCACCGTGAGAGACAATATTCTGGAAAGTGGGGTGCACAGCAGCAAGGATCAAATGATACCACCTCTGTGTAGGGCTTTGCATGGTTCCCAGCCACTGTCAGGGCCACTGGGGGTTGTTGGGTGTCATCAAGTCAATTTTTCGACTCATGGCACCCTCATGTAACAGAGTTGAATTGTCCCATAAGATTTTCTTGGCTGTCACCCTTATGGCAGCACATCACCAGGTCTTTCTCCCTGGAGCTACTGAGTGAGTTCTCTTACAGCTATAAACGCTAGGCTTCGGCGCACCTGTCGGTTACTTGGATTTTTTTCAGTGTGTGTGTCTCCTGTCCTGTCACAGCAGCAGTGAGAGAGTTGAAGGGATGTTTTTAGAAGCCTCTGGTTTCCATCTCCCAGGTACTCCCCGGCAGCCCCGCTAGAGATGGGAAACGAGACCCAGAGCTCGTTGTCCCTACCCCAGTCACCGTTCCCACTAGACAGCACACGGTGAGTCTTCCTGTGACCTCATTACAAAACCACAAAAGGTTTATTCTCAAGACAAGAGGTGATGATTGCATTTTGCAGAGCAGAGGCTCCCATCCCTGCCTGATCACCCACAGGGCCTCTCGGGGAAACTATAACTCCAAGTCACCTATATAGAGGTCACCTGCTTTCTCAGCCACTGCGAAGGGGACGCAAGGGGGCAAGACCCGCTCACCCGCCTCCTCACTTCACCTCACAAATGGTTCTTCCTCTGACTGAACACCCAGCCTGAAGGGACCAAACTACCCCATAGTTCTCACCTGGTGTCTTCCTTGGGCCTCTTAGCGTCCTGCCCACTGTGAAGCCCACAGTAAGACTTCTGCAGAGAGGTAGAAATTACCGAGTCCAACTTGTTCTGATGCAAAAAACAAAACTGCCTCTTCTCTATTAACATAGCCTACACTCATCACTTCATTTTAGTAAACATGTATTAAGTGTCTACTGTATACCTGACTCTGGGCTTGGTTTAGGGCTTTTGTTTCTAGAGCTTACAGCCTTGTGGTAGAGTTAGACACTACTTGCAAATTTATAGGATAGCCACAGAGGAAGAAAAGGCAGGATTCAATGAGTGAAAAAACAATGGAGAGATACAACTTGGACCTGGAAGTCAAAAACGGCCCTTCTGATCTGGAGTTATTGAGGCTGGATGAACTCCCCAAACTACTGCACTGAGGTCATCTTTAAACCTTAAACCAAAAATACTCCCTGAAGTTTTCTTTAAACTGAACAACAGTTTAGCTTAACTAGTAGAAAACGTCTGCCTTGAGCACTGTGCTCTTTTAAAGGACTGGCTAGATGGGGTCAAACTAACAACAGCAACTTGAAAGGTTAGACAGGATCCTTGGGGGGCAATGAGTTTATGTCAGTGAGGGAGAAACAGCTCAGAAAAAGAGGTTCAGGAGGGTTGCACAACTTAAAAGGATGTAATCAATGTCACTGAATTGTACGTGTAGGAATTGTTGAATTGGTAGATGGACTGCTGTGTCTATTTTCAGGAAGAAGAAAAAGTAAAATAAATCCTGTTTTTCAACAAAAGGCCCCTCTGAGAACGTGATGTTAATGCAAAGAGATAAGCAGGGACTAGACAGGCAAGGAGAGAAGAGAAGAGAAAGTTCACTCAGAGGAAGTGACGTGAGCAAAAGGCAGTGAGGAACCAGAGCATGACCCCAACGTACCGGAAAGGCCAGTGTGGCCAGGGTAGACCGCACAAGGACAGGGCAGTGAGAGAGGAGGCCCAGAAGGAGGCCGCAGCTGGACAGTACAGCAATAAGCAGGCCCTGGTTAGGTTAGGGGTCTGCAATTAATTCATACAATAGCCCTACTGCTTGCCACAGCGACAGGCCTCAGAAGGGCCAGATCAGAACCTTAGGAACAGTTCAAAGCTTCCTGCCAAAGAAGGAGAGAAAAGGGTCAAAGCATCAGGTTCTGCTTCCAGGGAAGGAGCTCCTAAGTCTCACAAGCTCGGTGATGGCAAAGCCTAGGAAGCTGACTGAGGTGAGGCCATGTCAGCCATGAATCCCAGGAGGGCAGAGACAATTCTCAGCACTGCTGGTGTTTACTGAACATTACTGTGTGCTGTGCATTGTACTGGGCCAGAGGTGTAGCAGAAGTAAGGAAGGCCCCCTGATCCCTCCAGCTGGGGCACCCAGAGGCACTCTCTGAGTTGTAGCTCCCTTAGCAATTTCAAGATGAATAGATGCAGACAGCCCTGTCACATCAACAGAAATGTCCTCCACCCCCCTCCACAGGTCTGCTGCCCAGTCGGGCAACCTTCATATTTGTGATGCCTCAGAATGTGATGCCATGCCCCTCTTGTGCCCCCCTGGACTTGCACCCCAGGCAAATGATCCCCTCTACCCTCACCTACTTCCCTACGGCCCCCATAAATCTCTACTGGG
Organism: Heterohyrax brucei; assembly: GCA_028571685.1. Lineage (NCBI taxonomy): Eukaryota > Metazoa > Chordata > Mammalia > Hyracoidea > Procaviidae > Heterohyrax > Heterohyrax brucei. The sequence goes on along the minus strand of CM053142.1, from coordinate 176,685,967 downwards.
CTGCAGCCGTGCCCTCAACAACCAAACTGTGAGGTCAGCGTTAATTCCAAAAATCAGTCGACGGCTCACAACGGCTCAGTCCACAACCAATCACAGGGACGGCACAGGATCAAGCAGCATTTCTTTCCATTTTACTATAGGTTGTCACAAATAGAGGGCCAACACCATGGCAGCTAACAACAACAACAATTTGTTGATGTGTCTAATAAGGCTGGATTGAAAGTGGCAGGCCACTGAGAGGACATGGGCACATTCCCAAGACAAAGCATACTGTAGAGAGAAAAGAATAGGCTTTGGAGTTAGGCAAACCTCCATCTGATTCCAGGCTTCCCAACTCACTGGCTGGGTGGATCTTGGGAAAGTTAGGTAGCCTTTGAGGCTGTATGTTTCTTCAACCATAAAAGGAAGATACTAATATCTTCCTCGCAGGTTTGGTGGGAGAATTAATTAAGATATTCAGGTAAATGACACTGTAGGTGCTTCTAAACATCCTCCTCCCAGGTGCACTGCCCATGAGCTATGAAGAAGATAACCCCAGATGTACTATACCTCATGGTGCCATGTCCTGGTGCCAGGCTTCTCCCACACTGAATCTAGACTGGCCTTCCTACTTTTTAAGCTTTGGGGACCCTTCACCCTGAAAGAAGTCCAGTTGTTGTACTGGAAAGACCACGCAATGAGATCTCTTTGAGAAACCTAAAGGGGTGGCCATGGAAAGAAGGAGTGGTCAGTCCCTCTGTCAGGGACGAAGGAGACAGGCATATGCAGACACCCAGGTGTCTCGGTGCCCCACCTGACTTTCAGACATGCTGCCATCTCCACAAAGCCACTAGGTATATGAATGAACCACCTTAGGTGTACCAGTCCAATAGAGCCTTGCCGATGACTGCAGCCCCAGCTGACACCGCTGCAGCAGAAGAGGCACCCAACTGAGCCCAGTCAGCACACAGAGTTCTGAGAGATAATAAATGCTTGCTGTTTTAAGCCACACACTTCCGGGTGGTTTGTTAGGCAGCCGTTGTGAAACTAAGACATTCACTCTGGACAGGGGTGTGGATAAGACGGATTTCGGCCACAGTACCAGTTTCAGAATCTGCCATCTAAGCAGGAATCTTCTTCGGGGGAAGGCTGTGTCACTGTGGGAAAGCGTGTGAGCTTGGGAGTAAGATTGCCTCAATGTGTATCTGAGTCTCTCATTCACAAGCTGTGTGACTCCTAGGCAAGAATTCTTTGTGCCACATTTTCCTTAACTATAAAATGGGATAATAATGCAGTTGCTGTAAAATGTTATAATCACATGTGCAAAGACTTGGAGTTTGAAAACTAAAAGGAAAGGACATACTCAGCATTTCTAGAACTTGAAAGGAATGAAGAAAAAATCAAGCCTCAAACTGCAATTCTGAAAGATTCTATGAGCAGAAATGGAAATCCTGGTGGCATAGTGGTTAAGTGCTATGGCTATTACCCCAAAAATCAGCAGTTCGAATCCATCAGGGCCTCCTTGGAAACTCTATGGTGGCAGTTCTACTCTGTCCTATAGGGTTACTGCAAGTTAGAATCAACTCGACAGTAACAGTTTTTGGTTTTTTTTAACGATCAAAATATTGTACAAGATAGGAAGCATCAAAAGAAGATGGAAGGAAGAATAAGTGTCTTAAAAGCTGACAAAAAAGAGAAGCCAAGAAGAAAGTAGTTGGTTCATTTTCTGAGAAAAATTGCTATATGTGAAAGTAGCAGGTAAGCTCAACATAAGAAATGGTTGGAAACCACTAGTCACAAAGACTCAAGGAACAGAAGTTATATCTGATGGCCTCAAGGGTCATGTTTTCGTAGTAAGCCTTGCCACTGTGCAGAATGACAAAGTTGCCTTTAGAAAATCCAAGCTAATTACTGAGGGTGTGTTCAGGGCAAAAAACTGCCTGATTAGCTTCCACAACACAGATCTTATCCATGACAAAACGGGCTCCATGTCTGAAAAATGGCAGAACATGATTGAAGCTCCTGTTGATATTCGGACTTCCAACAATTACTTGCTTTGTCTGTTCTGTGCTGGTTTCACCTGACAAACTGAGCAATCGGATTTGGAAGACTTCTTACGTGCAGTACCAACAGGTTCACCAAATGTGGAAGAAAAGGATAGAAATTCTGACCCAAGAGATGCAGACAAATGACCTGAAAAAAAAAGTGGATTCCACACAGCACTGGGAAAGACACAGAACAGCCTCACCAATTCATTTATCCTCTCCATGATGTGCTCTTTAAAAAGGAGAAATGCTGCAGGAGCTCTGGTTTGAATTGGGAAAACACATGGACATTCCTGGTGAAAGCAGTAGTTCTGGAAAATCTATCAGCAATAGACAGGTGCCAAAGTTGAACAAGCTGTCTATGAGCCATCAGCTCAAGCATTTGTTTAAAATTCGCAATTTTAATGGTGACAAGAAATATATATCTTATGGTGGGAGGGAGATGGAGGGAATATGTGGAGTCACTGTACCAAAAAGAATTTCTCAACACTCAACAGTTACAGGAGGTAGTATGTGATCAAGAACTGGTGGTACTGAAGGAAGAAGCCCAAGCCGCAGTGAAGACACTGGTGAAAGACAAGACTCCAAGAATTGACAGAATACCGTCCAAGGTATTTCAACAAAGGGAGGCAGCTCTGGAGGTGCTCACTTGTCTATGCCAAGAAATTTGGAAAACAGCTACCTGGCCAACCTCCTAGAAGAGATCTATATCTGTGCCCGTTCCAGAAAAGGGTGAGTTGATGAATTATGGAAATCATTGAACAATATTGTTAATAGCTCACACAAGTAAAATTTGTTGAGGATGATTCAAAAACACTTGCAGCAGTACATCAACAAGGAAATTCCAGAAATTCTAGCCAGACTGAGAAGACGCCATGGAACAAGGGATATCATTGCTGATGTCGTATGGATCTTGGCTGAAAGCAGAATACTGGAAAGACGTTGTTAGGTACTGTCAAGTTCGTTCAGGATCATAGCTCTCTGTACAACAGAAAGAATGATGCTTACCTGTGTTTTATTGACTATGTGTAAGTATTTGACAGTGTGGATCATAACAACTTACAGGTAACATTGCAAAGAATGGGAATTCTGGAACGCTTCAGTGTGCTCACATGAAACCTGTTCATAGCCCAAGAGTCAGTCATTCAAACAGAACAAAGGGATACTGAGTGTTTTAAAATCAGACAAAGTGTACATCAGGGTTGTATCCTTTTACCGTATTTATTCAATTCTGAATATTTATGTTGAGCAAACAATCCAAGAAGTTGGACTATATGAGAACAATGAGGCATCAGGATTGGAGGAAGAGTCATAAACAACCTGCTCTACGCAGATGACACAACCTTGCTTGCTGAAAGCAAAGAGGACTTGAAACACCAATGAAGATCGACTACAGCCTTCAGAATGGACTACACCTTAACATAAAGCAAGACCAAAAAAAAGAATTGATACCTTTTGATTATGGACTTGGTGAAGAATATCTAATGTATCATGGGCTGCCAGAAGAATGAATAGATCTGTCTTGGAAGAAGTACAGCCACAGTGCTCCTTAGAAGTGAGGATGGCAAGACTTTATCTCATGTGTTTGAGACATGCTATTGGGAGGGACCAGTTCCTGGAGGAGGATATCATGCTGCGGAAGTAAAAGATCAGTGGAAAACAGCAACAGCCTCGAGACGACAGGTCGACCCAGTGGCTGCAACAATGGGCTCAAGTGTAGCAGTGACGGTGCGGATAGCACAGGACCAGGTGCCGGTTCCTTCTGTTGTACAGAGAGAGGGCCTCTGTGAGTCAGAACTGACTCGATGGCACCCAACCACAACAAGGTCGTTGTAAACTGAGGTGAGATAAAGGATCCCAAATGCCTGGAACCTAAGCATAATTAAAAAAAAAATATTAGCTCTTACGCAGCAGGAGCGTTGGGGGAGTGGTCGTGGGTTGAATAACAAAGAGCTCCTTCAACCTGGAGAACAAAATGTTTCTCTTAATTAAAAACTTTCTCAAATACTGTTGCAAATTCAGCCTCTGGCTCATTTTCAAACCCCAAGCATGCAAACCAAGTTAGCTGGTGATCCTTTGTGCACAAGGAGGCAGTTTCAATTACTGCAGGTGAATACCCACCTGCGGCTCATATCCGTTGCTTTCAAAAGAAACCGGAAATGATGAGCTCTGATTTTTAATGCTGATTCACTCCAACGTGGAAAAATATAAACTTGAAATGTCTTGTCTCCAAGGAAGCAGAACACAAAATCTGTACCATTTGACCTTTATTAATTTATCCATGGAAGAATTGGAAGGGAAAGCTTGGTTGCTAATAACTATCACCACATCACCAACATAACCATAATCAACATGGCTTTTTGAGTGCTTGCTATGTGGCGGGCACCATGAAAAGCACTTTATACATATTTACTGAACCCTGGATCAATCCAGGAAACCCTGGTGGCATAGTGGTTAAATGCCACAGATGTTAACCAAAAGGTTGGCAGTTCAAATCCATCAGGCACTCCCTGGAAACTCTAGGGGCAATTCTACTCTGTCCTATGAGTCAGCATCAACTCGGTGGCACTGGGTTTGGTTTTTGGTTTTGGATCAATACATAATACAGAAGTTGGGGAGACAAGAAGTCACCAGCAAAGGAGACCTTCTAGTGCTGCACAACCCAAGTCCTCCAGCACTCCGGCACAAGCCTTCAAATGAGAGGACAGGTGAGCCATGCCTTTCCCCCATGGGCATGGGGGAAAGGAGAAGAGGGAGAAGATGAAGAGGGAGGAAAAGGAAGAGGGACAAGGACAAGGGACAAAGAGGAGAAGGGAGGAGGAACACTCCCAATTATTTGGTGGGAATAAACACCCAACCTATAAAAACATCAACAATCCCCCAATACAAGATGAAGGAGGGCAAGATTCTTCATCTCTGTCTCCACAGAACATAGCTTAGGACCTGATGCTGTGTGCGTGTGTGTGTGTTTCTATCAGTGCTGAACTGAAATTAATTAACCTAACCAAAACACTCACAAGTCCCAGAGTATGGAAGGTAGAGTTGCTGTGTTTCAGAGAGAAGAGTCATCACCCTGGCCCGGTGGACTGGAGAGGCTCCAGGGAGGAGGTGAGCTTTACTTGCCTGGCACAGAGCAAGTGCTGTTGAATCAATGAATGAATGGACTTATAAATGAGACATCAAACCTACCTCCCTTCTTTACAACACCTGGGACACTTGTAACTATGTCATTATCATATCTGGTGATCCATTTAATAGTCATCTTCCCCACTGAACAGTCACCAAAAGTCTGGCAAGGATACTGCTTTTCTCATCACCTTTGAGTCCTCAGCATCCAGCCAACCCTGACACATAGTCATTGCTCAACAAATATTCATTGACTTGGGGATTGACTGACTGATAGTCCAATGACCAAAGAGTATTTAACAGCAACAGGATTAGGAGAGAGCTGCACAGGTAGAGTCCTGTATGAGTGTGAGCGTTTAAAGCAGGTTTGCAATGCAGCTGTCTTGTCTTATCCACACCATTCTTCTTGCACACAGACACCCCCCCCCCCCACACACACATACTATGTCTCGTTCTCTTCCCCTTTGCCTTTAATTTCCCAGCTTCCCATCCCAGCCAGGAAGGTCACTGTGACAGGACACACAATGAGAAAACTGTGTGTGGCCGTGTCAGCTAAAAGAATGGTAGTAAATAGAGGCTGAGCAAGACCAATCTGCTTGGGGCTCAGGAATGTCTGCCCTGCCCTGGTTTCTAACAAGGGCCAAGTAGGCAACCCAGCAGTTCTGAACTGCTGACTCACTGGGTCCAAGATGACTCAGGACACAGTGAGGCTAGAAAGGTCATCAAATCCTTGAAGACATGAAGGTAGCATCCCTCAGGTCAATGTTAATATCATATTAATAATATTGTTGTTAGTTGTCATGGCATCAGATTCCCATTCATGGTAACCTTATGTGTGCTGAGTAGAACAACCCCATAGGCTAGGACCTGAAAATTGTGATCTTTGGGAAGAAGATTGTCAGGTCTGTCTTCAAGGTACCTCTGGAGAGATTTGAACTGTCAACGTTTTGGCTTATAGTTGAGCATTTAACTGCACCATCCAACGACTCCTTGGTTGATAATGACATCATCGTTGTTACACGGGGACTTTCCCTATGTAATTTCGCTTAAATAGCTATTGCATGCCAAACACTGTACAGAGCACTGGGGACACAGCTGGATAAGGCAGCGAGGGGTCTGCCCTCAATGGAGCATCTGAGGATGGAATCCCACAAGCAGATGTCAACCAACCACTGACCAGTCACAAAGGGATGGTCTGTAGTCCTATGAGTGCACACTGGGAGTCACCCTGGACAGGCAGGGGTAAGAACAGATGGAGACCTGAAGGAGAAAGGAGTCCACTGAAAGGAAACAAAGGTTGTGCGGGACCATTTTCATTCTGTTATACATGAGGTCACCATGAGATGCAGCTGACTCGATGGCAACTGACAACAGCGAAGGAAAGGGCTGTGGGAAAGCATTCTAGCAGAGTGACGAGCCTGTGCAAAGGCCCTGAGACAGGAAAGAACAGCCTTGTGAAGTAGGCAAGAGCCATATTCACATTACTCTCATTTAACAGATAAGGAACTAAAACCCAGAATACTTAGTAAAGGTCACATAGCAGAACTAAGACCAGGATTCAGATTTCTCACTCAGACCCTGGTGTTGTCAAACTCCATGACGCCCTCTTAGTCCCCACAGCTCCTCTGCCCAGGCCTGCCATGGTCTAGGCTAGCATATCAATGGGGATGGCAAAAGAGTGGGAACAGGGCTATTCTCACAGGTTTTTCAGGCCAGCAAGAAGCAGGAAATGCCAGCCGTCTCCAGAGAAAAGTACATTCTCATAAAACTGTACAACTCAAGTCAGGGCTAGAGGGGTGCGGGGAGTAGCAGCTGTCACCCTGGCTATGCTGCTCTGATTGGCACTTCCCGGGGCTGGGCAAGCACCAAAGCAGGAGGCTTTGCAAGGAACGTCTCAGCTCTGGCAGACAGAGCAGTGCTGAGTCAGCAGGCACCACACCTCCATCAAGGCTTCCCGGAACCTCACCCCAGCCAGCAGGAAGGGAGGACAAGGCTCCTGCCTGTGAAGGTGACAGCTAAACCAATACGTCATCCACTTACATTCAAATGACTAATACTTGTCATATGCCTACTAAGCAAATTCTCACCTTCCATGCAAGAGACCCAGGTTCAACTCCTGGCCAGTATACCTTACGTGCAGACACCACCCATCTGTCAGAGGACGCTTGTACATTGCTGTGATGTTGAACAGGTTTCAGCGGTACTTCTGGATGAAGGTGGACTAGGAAGAAAGGCCTGGAAACCTGACTCTACAGACCACAACTGTCAGAGCTGCAACTGACTGGGGGATGGCACGGGGACAGGCAGCAGTGCGTTCCGCTGTGCATAGAGTCCATGCTACGAGTCACGACTGACAGAAAGGCATCTGACAGTGACAACAGCCTGCTGGGTGCAACAGACAGAACCAGCATGCTTTTAGGTGTATGAAAGGGGAGAAGAAGAGGCAATCAACAGGGGAAAAGCTGCAGGACATGGTGAGCTGGGTGCTAAGGTTGAGAAAGTCCCAGTGATGACCTGGGGTTCTGGTTATAACCTCCAATTCTAGTTACATAAAACAAAAAGATGCTGGTCAGAGTCAGCAAGACTCTGTGTGGGTGCTGTGGGGCTTTATTTAGATCCCCGTTTGGGTGTGAGGCACTCAGTCCTTCAACTGCTGAGTCCCTGCCCAAGAACTGCCCCAAGGGAGTTGCCTTGCCCAAGATCACATCGGTGCCACTGCTCCAGGAGGTCTGTACCTAATGACTGACCACTTTGGGAGTACTGAAGCCCAGTCCCTTTGCCTGAATGGAAGACTACTCAGAAGGGATGTTTTAGGACCAGAGCTCCTGGGAGACAGGCTAAGGCTTTGGATGTAATTTCATTGCAGTTGAACTATTCCCTCTGGCCCATTTACAGTCCTGAGGTGATCAAGAGCACTCCGCGGTGAACCTCTTGTAGGCTCATCTCAAAGAGTCTCAGAGTCTCTTGTCCAGAGAACCCAACTAGACACCTCCCAAGACACAATTTGGGAAAACAGGGAACCCCAAATGGCATCTCCCTTTCTGGCCAGTGCCACTGGTTCCTAGTCAACCTGTTGGCCTACCCATGGAGATTAGAGAGCACATCCTGTTTTTGCAAGAAATAGCTACATGCTGGTGAAGGATGTTAGTAGCTCTGGAGCTAGGCTGCCTGAGTTGAAATCCCAGCTCGACCCTACCTACCTATGTGACTTTAAGCAAGTCTGTTCTGTTTCTTTGCTTGTAAAACAGGATTCTATCTTACAGGAAGTTGAGGAAGACACAGGTGAGGACACACAAAGCCTTCAGAAGCACATGACCCGTCAGTAGGCAAATGCCCCAGACACATTAGCTCTCAGCTACTGCTGTTTCTGCAAGGTGTAAGCTTGTCTCTTCTCTCCTGTAGGGACCGCAGGTGTGCAGTCTATCCCCCAGCGTGACCAGCACAGCTTGGGCCTGACATTAATTGCTGGGTGGATAGACAGATGGATGTATGCACCCTTGGGTGCTTGGAGTGATGCTCAGATGGGTGTCCTTGTTGTTCCCTTTTATCCGGCATTCCAGATACTTCAGAATGAAAGACCTTGAGCAGATGGAAGACACTGTTATTATCTGAACTGTCTGAAATTTGCTTATCACTAATTCAGAGCACCTAGGGACACGCCATTTCCCTAAATCAACCAACCACAATAGGCCCGCCCAGGCAAAGCATAAAGGTGACAATAATAATCATGTGTATTTATGCAGTGTCTTTGTTCTGCAAGCTCCAAACAGTCGACAATCATTATCTCATTAATCGTACTGCCATCTCTGAAAGGTAGGCAGAGAGCAGGCACCTCTCCCCTTTAACAGGCAGGAAAGGAATACCAGAGCGACAGTTAACACTTAGGGACCACTTACTATGTGCTGGGACCCGTTTCAAGTGCTTTATACATATTAACTCACATTTAACTCCGCGAGGTAGCCATTCTTGCTATTCTCATTTTACAGAGGATGAAGTGGAATCTAGAGAGATGCAGGAATTCTGCCTATGTCAGCCTGCAAGGAGAGGAAGCAGGAGTCTCTCCCCAACTCTGCAGTCTCCATGCTTCATCTTTGCACTCAGCTGCCCACCGCCCCCCCGAGAAAGTGATGTCCAGTGGTGTGAACAGCACACCAGAGACATCCCAAAATCAAGCTGTGACAGAGGATGCTACATGAGGGTCTCAGGTCAGCCACGTTGCAGGGTGAAGGGAGAGCATTCAAGACCACAACTTTGGGAGTGAGTTTGTGCCCCACGTGTGATACTCACTTGCTGGCTGATTTTGCTTCCTGGTTGATGGCAAAAACAAAACAAAACTGAAAAAAGCCCAGAGGCACCGGGTAAGCTGTTACAGTCATTGGAACCTTAGCTTGGGTAAGCTTCAGAGAAGGTCTTGACTTGGAATCAGAAGAAGATAAGGGTACTGGTAGCAATGGGGGGTGAAGGTGCCATCAAGGGGGTGAAGGGTGTCAGAACACAGACACATGCAAGCCCACTTTTTCTCCATCCCAGGCACCCTCCCACCTTGCTAAGACTCCAGGCAGCAGGTCCAAGCACGTTTTCTAAAAAGGAGTCAAATTCCATCATGCCCCTGCTTAAACCTCCCGGTATCTTTCCAGCTGTACCGTGTATGCACCACCATGGACAAGCTCCTACATGACCAGCCCTGGCCTGCCAGTACCAGTGACCACTGAGTCAACGCCAGCTCACTGGTGACTTCAAACTGTGCTCCAACAGGATTTTCAATGGTTGATTTTTTTCAGAAATAGACAGCCGGGCCTTTCTTCTGAGGTTCTCCTGGGTGCATTCCAACCTCCAGCTTTCTGATTAGCAGCCAAGCTCGTTAACCATTTGTACCACCCAGGGACTCCAGTCCAGCCGATCTCTTCAAAATCCTCTCTCCTTTCCTCATTATGTTCCCAACTCATTGATTCTATTGGGCCCTCGAAAACAACAAGCTCATTCCAGAGAAGTCACCTCCTCTGGGAGGCCCTCCCTAGATGCCCAACCTGAAGGAGCCTGGTTATTCTCCAGCCATCTCTACCATAAATTCTCTTCTTGCTCTAAGGGCTGGTTGATCTTGTTCTTGTTTATTTATGCATTATTTTCTCTCCTAATTAGAAGTTCCCTTCCAGGGTGTTGCTCCTATCTGACTTGGTCATGACTATACCCCCAGCCCCTAGAACAGCAGAGTGCTCAGTAAATATTTGTCGAAGGAATTATAATAATCAACACTCATAGAACACTCATTACATGCCAGAAACTGTCTCTATGTCTGATTTACATAGTTAACTCTTTAATCTTCACACAACCTGTTGAAGCTGGTCCTATTATTATTCTCATTTTACAGATGAGGGGGCTGAGGAAGAAGAGGTTAATTAGTCACAAAGGGAACTCTGGTGGCACAGTAATTGTCACGGCTGCTAACCAAAAGGCCAGAGGTACAAATCCGACAGGTGCTCCTTGGAAACTCTATGGGGCAGTTCTACTCTGTCTACCAGGGGTGCCATGAGTCAGAATTGACTCAATGGCAGTGGGTTTGCTTTGGTTTGGTTTTGAAGTCACAAAGCCAGTAAATGACAGCCTGGGTTTCAACCTAGGTGGTCTGGCTGCTATGCCCATGCTCCACACCTGTAAATCAAACCCACTGCCACTGAGCTGAGTCAGACTCATTAAGCTACCCTACAGGACAAAGTAGCCCCCATAGAGTCTCCAAGAAGCACCTGGTGGATTTGAGCTGCTGACCTCTTGGTTAGCAGCTGTAGCAATTAAGCTCTATACCACTAGAGGTTCTGGATTACAGCCCCAGCTTCTTTAAACCACACAGGAAGCACTCAGTAATCAGATTCAGCCCCTCTCAGGCTCATCTCTCTCCAGTCCTTACACACTAAGCTCCAACCTTGAGAACTTCCCAGAAGACCCTGCTCTCTCTCATCTCCCTGCATCTGCTCTTGCTGTTTTCCACTGGGAGCTCCCTCTCATCTTTCTTGACAACTGCCATCCCCTCTTAAGCTCCAGCTCAGGCAATGTCCTTAGGAAGCATCTTGAGAACCGTCAGACAGGGACTGGGTACCTCCTGCACATCCCCTCGGTACCCCTTATTTTCCCTAACCCTCTTCTTAGCCCTCCTAGTGGGCACATGAATTTACACAGCCCACACCCATCACTGGTTTCAGCAAGAATTTGTTATGTGCCTCTCCAATCATGTAGCACTTAACTTTCTAGAAGGACCGGCAAACAATAAATAAAGCAAACAGTACAATACAATGTTAGGGAGAACGGTGAAGGCAAAGGCAGAGCAGAGGGAAAGAGAGAAATGGAATTTAGGGTTATTTTCGATGGAATGGCTCCAAAAGGCTGAATATTCAGTAGACCAGGGGTCCAGACATTTTTAATCACCAAAAAAATCATTGCCATTGAGTTGATGCTGATTCACAGTGAGCCCAGAGGAGAGCAGAACTGTCCCTCGGAGTTTCCAAGGAGTGGTTGGTGGATTTGAAACTGCCAGTGTTTTCTTTAGAGGCCAAGTGCTTAACCACTGCACCAGTTTATACTAAGGAACAGACAATATTATCTTGCTTTTTATTGTGGTAAAAACATATGTCACAAAATATTCACCAATTTTACAATCTTTCCATGTGCAATTCAGTGACACTGATTATGCTTATCACATTATTCAACCATTACTCCTATCTTGTTCCAAACAATTTCATCAGCAGTGACAGAAACTCAGTGCCCCCTAAGCAATACTCCCCCTTATCCTCTGTCCCTCCCTGATATTTTTAGTGGGTACCATCACATGATCCTGATTCACAATGACCCCGCAGGACAGAGCTGAACTGTCTCCATAGGGTTTTCTAGCCTGTAATCTTCATGGAGGGACCCTGGTGGCACAGCAGTGAAAGTGCTCAGCTGCTAACCAAAAGGTCAGTGGTTCAAACCCACCCACTGCTTGTTTCATGGGATAAAGATGTAGTAACAGTTTGCTTCTGTAAAGATTACAGTCTTAGAAACCCTACAGGGCAGTCCTGCTCTGTCCTATATAGGATGTGAAGTTGCAAGCCATTCAATGGCAGTGAGTTTTTGTTCATCTTTACAGGAGCAGATCACCAAGTCTTTCTCTTGTGGAGCTATTAGAAGGTTTGGAACTGCCAACCTCCTGGTGGGCAGCTGAGCACTTAACCACCGTGCCCCCCCAGGGCTCCTTCCCACCTCTGATAATCACCAATAAACCTTGGTCTGTACATATTTGCTACACCCCTGTAATTCTTGAGTCTAACTCCTCTGTGTGTGACTATGACTTTCAATACAGACTGTACCTAAACACAGACACACTACTGCATTAGAGCGTTCATTATAAAACATGCACAAAGCAAACAAGCACTGAAAGGATGAGTAACAACAGAGGCTGATAAGTTCTAGAAATTTCTTCTTGCCCCAGGTACCTCATCCTGCATTTTTGTGCATGCACCCTGTTTCAGAGACTAGTACCCTATTTCAGTCAATACTGTGCCAGACTGTCACTCCCTCTGTGATAAAAAGAAAAAAATGGAAACAAAGAAACAAGACCACTCCCTGTTGCCAACTGATTACACAGAGCAGGGACTCAAGGATAACTGGTTAAATGACTCAGGGCATGGGGTTTAGTAAAGGCTAGGTAAGGCAGTCGCAGACAGGTCATATCTTAGTTTTGGGCCTCAGTTTCCCTGTCTGTAAATACAGGGTGTGGCCTAAATCCCCCAAGGGACTTCATTGACTTGATGCCTCATGAATCCCTGAGGCTACACACACAGAGACACCAAGGTCAGGTTCCTGCACCCTGAACCACACCACTGCTCTCTGCCTGAGAGGGCAGTAGACTCTGGCATGCTGCAACATGCAGTCAAGCTCTGGGTGAGCTGGGATTTCATCTGCTGTCCTTTTACTGGTTTATACAATAGGAAAAAAAAAAATGCAAACAAAGAAACAAAGGCACTCCATCTCTAATCCCCGCAAATGATGCCCAGATTCGGGAGGGTAATGAAAGCCATAAAGCACTCACTGAAATGAGAGCTCCCAATCTTCCATAATCTTTGGTGATAAAATACAAAACAGCAGGCTGGTGACAACCATTCATAAATACTAGGGCTGTTTACCAGCGTGAAGTTCAGAGCACGTTTGTTGGTGCTGGGAACCCACTCCATTGGCAGGTGCCCCAGGAATTAGGAGCAGGCAGGGGCCATGGCTGAGCCATCTGATTTCCCAGTCCCTGGCATCAGCTTTGCACAAACTGGAGATTCACTAATGTTTGAGAAATTTACAAAGGCCTGGGTCCCTTTAAATGTGTGTTTCCTACTCCCTCCCTTTTCTGAGTTGCTTTTTACTTCCCTCCCTGCTTAGCCCATCTACCTTCCTTCCAGCCTCCTAGAGCATCTGTTGAATGCCATAGTCTTTTTGGAAGCTGGAAGTAGGCAAAGAAGACTGCTATAGACAGACAGGGCTGTAACTGGAACGATCAGACTTAAACACTGACCAACCAAAACAACCAATTATAAACAACACTTGGCCACATGCTACTGCCTGTCTAGAACAAGGTCTCCCCCTTACCTGTATGGGCTCTGCGTGAAATCTTAAATGGGTAATCCCATTCCCACCTGTCTCTATTCCCAAACCCTCCAGTCCTCCACAGAAGACCATCACACGGGCTCCCTGCTGCTTTATCGTTGTAGTTACTTGCTATCGAGTCATTTTCGACTCACAACCACCCCGTGTGTGCAGTGTACAACTGCTCCCTACGGTTTTTAAGGCTGTGCCCTTTTCAGAAGCAGATTGCCAGGTGTCTCTACCAAGGTGACCTCTGGGTGGGTTTGAAATGGCAACCTTTCAGCTAGTAGTTGGGCACTTAACCTTCGGAGCCACAAAGAATTCCTTATCTAACCGCTGGAATATCACCACTCAAAACCATAGTGAGAAACCACCCCTGAACCTGATACCTGAAAAGCCCTCCATCTGGTCATCACTTGTTGTCACTGTCTTTGGCTCATAGTGATTCCAGGTGACAGGGCAGAACTGCCCCACTGAGTTTCATACGCTGTAATCTCTACGGAAGCTGACTGCCAGGTCTTTCTCCCACAGAGTGGCTGGGTGGCTTTGGACCACCAGTCTTTCAGTTAGCAGCTGAGCACTTAACTCTCTGTACCACCAGGTCTTCTTTGGTTCTCACTACCGATTAGCACCTCTGAACAGTACCTGATGTCCTTCCGAGACCCAAGATACTGCCACAGGCATCAGAGGAAAGCCCACCGGGCAGAGAGGAAGAGATGGAGCAGAGGATGGATGGAGAGATGGAGATGAGGAAGCAGAAGTGTCCTAGGAAGCACTCTCAGGACGCACTCTATGTAAGGGAAGAATGAGGAGAAAGACTGGGCAGCAGGAGACACTGGGCTGTGATGACACCATAGCAGAGACCACTAGCACTCAAGCACTGGAAGGACCCTTCAGAATGTTCCTGAATTGGTGCTTAGGGACTGGGAACCCCGCACCCTCACCTCTGTCAGTCACTGCAGCTGGCTGCCTAGAGAGGTGTGACCTCAAGCCAGGTGTTTGCTTCTGCAAAGGCAATTTCCAAAGAGGTCTGAGAGCAGGAGCCAGGCTCAGAAGCCGAGGGCTTATCTACAGACACAGCTGAGAAGAGGTTCTCCCAGCCAAAGAACCGTATCCTGAGTCATTTCTGATCCTAAATTGTTAACTTATTGTTGTTGTTGTTATCAGGTGCCATTGAATTGGCTCCAAATCAGTAACCCTGTGTACAACAGAATGGCATGCTTCCTGGTCCCCCGGCATCCTCACCACCATTGCTACGCTTCAGCCCATTGTTACCATCACTATGCCAGTCTGTCTCATGGAGAGTCTTCTCTTTCGCTGACCATCTACTTTACCAAGCATGATGTCCCTCCCTAGGGACTGATGCCTCCTGATGACATACCCAAAGTATGTGAGACCAAGTTTCCCCATCCTCATTTCTAAGAAGCATTCTATCCTGGCTGTATTGGTTCTAAGACAAATTTGTGAAACACTCGATGACGCCAAAAAGACTAAACCTTCCCATAAAGTCAGCTACTCTCTCCATCCCAAAGGACTCACTCAGGATCCAAGAGAGAAAACTACTGCAACTGGAGGGTGCAATGGTCAAACAATTTACTGTGGAGAGAAATGGCAACTGAAAGTTTTAGCTGAGGTGCCTGTAAAAAAAGAAAAACACAGTCAGATTCTGAGCCCATCTTACTCTGCCAGGGCCCGGCCAGCAGGGGCTTCTCTGGGGTTTGCTGTCTACATGAATGTCACCTATGAGACGGGGTGGCCGTGAATCATTCTTCAAAGAGGTTGAGTGGAGCCACGGCTGTGGGGACGAAGGCAGCTCCATTTGAAAGTACCAAGGAAGAATGAGAATTCTGAGGAAAAGCATGTTCTCTAAGCCCACCTAACCAGGGCTTTAGTGGTGAGGGTCCCACCCTGGGAGAGCGAGAAGGGGTGGAGGGGAAGTGAACACGGTCTCAGAACCCACACCCACAGGAGCAGTGAAGCTGCTCCCAGCTCAGGCCTAGCAAGTGACACCGGCAGCACAGGAAGAGATGTAGGTTTGACAACTAGGGCAGTTATGCAGCAGACACCCTGCACGGCGTCTGACAGCCTGCACCTGACAGGAAGTCTGGTAGGTGCTGTGAGAAGCAGGAAATCAGAAAGGCAGAGGAGCAGGCAGGCCTCCCAGCCTCAGATTTGGAAAAGAAGAGAGGCAGAGAAAGGGACTATCACTCTGATGAAGCAAAGTAGAGATGCTGAAGGGAGACACTGAGAGACAGAAGCCACCACTAGCTGCCTCCCAGGCCCACTGCTACAGCAAAAAGTAGGGCTCAGTGATTCTTAGGGATTGACTTGTGGCCCTCTAAAAGGGTATTTTGAAGTTCGAACCCCTGTAGTACCTGAGTGTGATCTTGTTTGGAAATAGGGTTTCTGTTGAGTTACAAATTGAGTTAGGTGAGGTCATATGGGAACAGGCTGGGTTCTAACCCTGATCCCTTCCGAGAGGAGTTTTATAAAAGGGGAGAACAGAGACATGAACAGTGCCACACAGGAGGAGTCCACATGCCAGGACTCATCGACAAGACAAGCTACGGAATACCGAGAAACACCTGGGACTACCAGGAGGGATCGCCCATTAAAGCCATGGAGAGAGAGCAGAGCCCTGCCAACACTTCGAATTCAAATTTCTGTCTTCCAGAACTATGAGAATATTATACATTCCGGTTCTTTGGAGCCACCCTAGGAAACGGCACAAAACCTGCTGCCATCGAGCCATCCCTGACTCACAGCCACCCTGTGTGAACTGTGCTCATTGGCCAATTTTCAGAGTAGATCCAGGTCTTGTTTTTTTTTTTTTCCCTCAAGGTTCTCTTTGATGGACTCAAACCTCCAGTCTTTGTGTTTGCAGTGTGAGCCAAATGAGGTGCTCCGTGGCATGTACACTGGGAAACTTCCTAGGAAATTACGACAGTGACAAAAGAGTCAGGTATCCCTTCCTACCACGAAGACCAATGGCCCCCCATACCCACCCAGCCTCAGCCCAGGAGACATGCTGGTAAGTTCACTAGGAAGTCCTCTTTGCCAGAATGAAATGCTTCCTGTGTACTGCGCCTGGACTTGACTCCAGCATTTATCCTGGCTGACTGCTTATTCAGTGGTTCCACAGATATTCACTGGGCTGGGGGTAGTGACAAGGAGCCCTGGTGGCACAGTAGTAGAGTGCTTGGCTGCTAACCAAACCTGCAGGAGAAAGATGTGACAGCTTGCTCTTGCAAAGATTGACAATCTTGGAAATCCTATGGCAGTTCTGCTCTGTCCTACATGGTCACTGTAAGTCAGAATTGACTCAACAGAAGTAGGTTTGTTTGGCTTTGGTGTTTGAGGAGTACTGATGGATGCTCAGTTAGGGGTTATCCCTCTCTCCAGGGCTGTAGGGAAAGAAAATGCCATGTGCCACATACAGCCAAGGATCCAAAATCTGGCTCAGGGTCAGGCTCCTTATCTGTAAACAGAGGGGACTGGGGATTGGGTTGTGGGCGACTGAGGCTCAAAGGTAAACCAGGCTACCTACAATCAAGGCCTCTGCTTAGTGTCATGATTGCTATTTATTACCCATCTACTATGAGTCCAGGGAAACCCTGATAGCTTGTAGTTACTTGCTATGGCTGCTAACAAAAAGACTGGTAGTTCAAATCCACCAGATGCCCCTTGGAAACTCTATGGGACAGTTCTCCTCTGTCCTATAGGGTCACTATGAGTCAGAATTGACTTGAGACAACAGGTTTGGGTTTTCTTTTGGTTCTGTGAGTCCAGAAGTGCTTTATATACTTTCTGAATATTGATCTTAAATCTCACAATCCCCCAGCACATTAGAAATCGCTCTATCTCCACAAAGTATACGCAACAGTATCTGGGAGACAGCCTGCCCAGTGCCTAGTACACAGCAGGAGGGCAAAGAATGCTGGGCTTGTTCAAGCTCTCAACACATATTTGTGCTAAAGATCGTTCTAGGCCAGTGGTTCTCAACTGGAGGCAAATTTGGTCCCACCTCACCACTGCCAGGAAGCACTCAATGATGTCTGGAGGCATTTTTGATTGTCATACTGGGCAGGAGGTATTCCTGGCATCTGGTGGGTTAAGGTCAGGGATGCTGCTAAATATTCTGCAATGCACAGGACAGCTTGCACCACAGGCAAGGATGATCTGGTCCCAAATGTTAACAGCACTGAAGATGAGAAGCCCTGCCGTAGGCTCTGAGTATACGGCAGTGCATCCACCAATGTCTTGCCCCGACAGGGCTGACATTCAGGACAGGAGGCAGATAGTGAGCCAATAACATAAGAACATGTAGATGTGCAACAGTGCTAATTGCTAAGGAAAAGAAAAGTAGGAAAAGGAAGAAAGAGATTGGTAGGACGTAAGGCCACAGTGGCAAAGTGACCCAGGGGAAGGAAAGGGGTGAGACTGTGCTGCTTGGTGTGATGGGTCAAGGCCCTGGGCAGGACACACCTTCAGGTGTGTATTCTCAGGTATGGCAAGACATCTGTGCAGCCACAGCAGAGTGGGCCCACAGCCAAGTGATTTAAGACAAGGTCAGAACAATGTTGTTAGCTATGTGACATCTTATGCTCCCCCACAGATAATACCCTTGAGGACACAAGTCATGTCCTTGTATCCAGGCACTCAGTGCCCTATATCTGCTGGAAGTAAACTGAGGAAGATGCCAAGTTAAATTGTATTTTGGCTCCCAGGAGGTAGTTTCCTGTATTATCAAATTAACATGAGACAAACTGTCCCTGTCTTGTTCTGACTTGGGGCAGGAAGTGGGTTTAAATGTGCTGTCAGCTTTTATTTTTTTAATTGCTGATTGGCTTCCATTCATTTCAGAAGAGAGAGCCTGTAACTATGCCTATTACTGAGAAGGGAGTTGCAAGATCCAAGACTGAGTCTGAACTCAATGCCAACACCATCCTCTTAGTCTTAATGAGAAACATATTCATTCACTGATTCAACAAATAGTCATCAAAAATGACTGCAAGAAATACAGAACAGATCAGCATAACTGGGCTACACCATAAACTGGAAGGTTTTCTAAACCCAACCCAACATATCAAAGGATAGAGGAGCAGGGATGGGGATCTGGGCACCATATTTTCAGAGGACCTCAAAGCGTCTTCTACACCCCACATTGGTGAGTGGCATCTGGGGTCTTAAAAGCTAGCAAGCTGCCATCTGAGGTACATCCAATGGTCCCAGCTCATCTGGAACAGATGATAAACAACAACAACAAAGACATGAGAAAAAAAGAGCCCAGAAGACAGAAGGACACATGTGAGTGGGAGACTGCGTCAACATGAGACCGAAAGAACCAGACGGTGCCCGGCCACCACTAAGGGCAGCCATGACGAGAGACACCAGAGTCCTTGATGTAACATAAAAAAAGAGGTGTGCAGCTCAAGAACTCTGCTGAAAGACCAGAACTGCTGGTCCAACAGCCTGGAGGGTCCCCAGGAACATGGCCCCTAGACCTGCTTCTGGTCATGACTGGAAACACAGTACTAAGGTCAACTCTTCAGACAAAAATGGACTGGACTCTGGAGCACAGTGTGACCATATGGTCTGTGTACATTATGGTTCTATACATTTATAGGAGGCTGTCCTACTGGTTTCTTTCTAGATGGGAGAAAAGAGGATGGAGAGGAAGGGACAGGTGCTCATTAAGAGGATGCTAGAAATATGGAGTGAAATATGCTGTCACTGGCTGAGGACAGCAGATAGAGCTGCAGATAGGCAGGCATGCAAAACTGATTCAGATTGTATGCTTTCACTTAAACACACAAAAAATGACTGCAAGGCAGAGTTGAGAAAATTCAAGGATTCTTCTCTCAAGCAGCATATGGGATAGTAGAAAAGTCAGAACACATTCTTAAATGTAATTAATGACATAAGATACCAAGTACTAATTGAAAGGAATAAACAAAGAACTGTGAAGAATGATTGACAACTGCTTAAAAAGCCCTACCCACAACCCCCATGTGTCACCATACACTGGTGGCTTATGTGTTTCTATGATGCTAGAAGCCATGCTACTGGTATCTGGAATACCAGCAGGGTTACCCATGGCAGGTTTCAGCAGAATTTCCCGACTGTGACAGACTATGAAGAAAAGCCTGATGATCTACTTCCAAAAATCAGTCAATGAAAGCCTGATGGATCACAACAGAACACTGTCTGACTCACTCGCTTTGCACATGTCATCAGAAGAGATTGGTGGCTACAGGAGGACTTCATGTTTGGTGAAATACAAGGCCAATGAGGGTGCGGGGGGAGACCTTAAGTGAAATGGATGGACACAACAGCTGAAACAATGGACTCAAAAACTGAGCCACTAATTGTGAGGATGACACAGGACCAGGCAATGTTTCATTCTATTGTATACAAGGCCATCGTGAGTCACAGTCAACTTGACAGTATCTATCTTTCTATCTCTTTATCTATCGACCTACCTATTTGCTATGTTATACGTAGAATACACTGCCAAATAGCTTTCGTTTCATACACCAACTCTGATTGGTCAGTAGTGGCTGCTTAACGTAGTACTGAGAAGGATTCTAAGGTCTCATCTGAGCTCAGAGAGAAAAAGTTCTGTGTTCAGTTACTTACCTATCACAAACAGTGAGACACTCATGACAAATGTACCAAGGATTTTGACCATCCAAGCTTAAGTGGAGACCAAATAAGTAGAAATATTGCTTTAACAGTGAATGAAATCTTTCCTCTTAAACATTTAACATAGAAATATAATGAATATACTGTACTATTACAGTGGGAATGGATGAGTAGGAAAAAAAATCAATGCCATAATCTATCTTGAGCATACTTCCATTTCTCTCTTCAACTCTCAGAGTATTTAAGAAATGAGAAAAAACAATAGTCTGTGCTACTAAACGAGCCACTGAAAAACGTTCAGCCAGACATATGGCTTCAAGTCAGAGGGTGCTTGGCTGAAGGCAGTTGAGCTCTGGGTCCCTTGTCCAAGGGCATCTCCCCAATCCACCCCACCATTCCCCTCTCTGAGAGCCTCCCAGGAGTTTGGGGAGGGCTGACAGGAGAGTGATGCCATCTCATCCTAGAATTGCATTTGCTAGTCAAATCCTTCCTCCCCAGGGACCAAGCCATTTGAGATGGCCTTCTGCCACTGTCTCGTCCTTCAAGAGGCTGCCTAGCAACAGGTGTTAGCGACCAGCTTTGTAAGCCTTCTTTCTCCGGGCCCCTGTCCACAGCCCTCCCTGAGGGCTGTTTGGAGAACCTGCTGGCCTGGCAGGAGCAAATCCGAGATGGGACTCAGTCTCATTTTGACACAGCCAAGCTCCAGAATGATCTGCCAGCCTGCTCATCAAGCTGGAGCTGAGCCAACGGCGGCACACAGGTCTCAGGATACAGAAAGAGATGCAGTTGTTTTAGTAATATCCCAAAGTGGAAGGGTGA
This sequence comes from Heterohyrax brucei, assembly GCA_028571685.1. Taxonomy (NCBI): domain Eukaryota; kingdom Metazoa; phylum Chordata; class Mammalia; order Hyracoidea; family Procaviidae; genus Heterohyrax; species Heterohyrax brucei. The sequence continues at coordinate 176,664,752 of CM053142.1, read as the reverse complement.
AAGAGTTGTTCTGGATTTGCTGTGCCAGCAGCAGTTCAAAACACAAACAACTGGAAGGGAGGACAAGAGGAGGGGGTCAGGTGGATGTCCTCTAGAGCAGTACCCTCTGAGGCCGCCGTGTTGGGTGTAAGTTACCCAGAAGGCACAGGCCTTCGGGGCTGGTGTGCTGAGTGAAGAGGAGCTGCTGTGTCCTCCTGCCTGGGCTCAGGGAAGGAGGTGACAGCACAGAGCTGCAACTTAAGGATCAAAGGCTTAAATCACAGAAGTTAAAAAGAAAATCCCTTTTGAAAGACTGTCAAAGAAGCATCTTCACAGAGCCAATACTGTAGGGATTTTCAACCAAACCATTTCCAACAGCAAAGGCTGAGCAGCCCACCAGGCCACCCATTCCAGAGCCTGGTTGCAAAGGTTTCTGTGCTTCCCTTCCAGAGAAACTGCTTCCTTGGGGTTTTGTTTGTATTTCATGTTTACTTTCTCAGGAGCAAGGGTGGAGAAGGGGAGGGGAATAGAGCAGAAATACTACATATTTCTGGGGCTCATGTGCAAAAACAGCCAGACGAAGGGAGCACTCTGCTTTATTCATTCAATATTCCTTGTTAAGCACCTACAATGCACCAGGCCCATGTCTCCCCAGCCTTAGGAGCCGACTAGAGGACCTCGAATGGGGACAAAGAAGACCCTCCGCAAGAGACCTCAGCAGAGCTGAGAGGTACCTGGTAGGAAGGCCAATAGTGAGCTCTGTGAGCCCGTGCAGGGTTATCATCAGGGACACCCAGAAATGCTGAGTGGAAGCCATAGACTAACAAGTGGGAGCAAGAAGTAATTACATTTGGGGGACTGGGGTCACATGCCTCCCTATTTATACTTGTAGCTTGGGAAACTCAGCTTATGGTGTCATTAAAGTCATTGTAAGATGATGATGCTCAAAGGGGAAATGACATTTATTGAGTGCTATGCACGTACATGGAAACCCTGGTGATGTAGTGGTCAAGTACCACAGCTGCTAACCAGAAGGTCGACAGTTGAAATCCACCAGGTGCTCCTTGGAAACTCCGTGGGGTAGTTCTACTCTGTCCTATAGGGTTGCTATGAGCTGGAATTGACTCGGTGGTAATGGTTTCGTATTTTAATATATGTACATGATGAGACGTTGGTGGCTCAGTGGCAGAATTCTCGTCTTCCATGCAGGAGACCTGGTTCAATTTCTAGTCAAAGCACCTCATACATAGCCGTCAGCCAGCTGTCAGTGGAAGCTCCCGTGTTGCTGCGATACTGAACACATTTCAGTGGAGTCTCCAGAATAAGTGTAGGAAGAAAGCCTTGACTTACTTCTGAACATCAGCCAATGAAAACCACTGGAATCACAACAGTCCATCCATAACCAGTGATGGAGATGGCACTGGATGGACAGTGTTTCATTCTACTGTGCATAGGTCACCAGGCATCAGGGGCAGACTCAACAATACAAACAACATTAATTTACACATATTCTATCACAATTCTAACAATAACCCTACAAGGGACAAAATTACTGTCCCTGTTTCACAGATGAAGAAACAGAGGCTCAAGTCCTGATGGCTGTAAGCAGTAGTGGCAGGACTGACCCCACCACTCATGTTGGTTTCATCATGCCTCACCATCTTCCAGCATTAGGGGAAATTATCCAGGCTTCCCTGTTCAGGACACAGCACACACACTCATTATGTTTAATTTTATAAAACAGTAAGGTTCAGAGCGCCTTCCACTCTGGCTCCTGGAATTGATGGAATATCAATTGAGATATTTCAACAAAAAGATGCAGCACTGGAAGTACTCATTTGTCTATGCCAAGAAATTTGGAGGACAGCTACCTGGCCAACTGACTGGAAGAGATCCATATTTAGGCCCATTCCAAAGAAAGGTGATCCAACCGAATGTGGCAATTACTGAACAATATCATTAACATCACATTCAAGTAAAATTCTGCTCAAGATCATTCAAAAGCGACTACAACAAGTAACTGCCAGAAATTCAAGCTGGGTTCAGAACAGGACGTGGAACCAAGGATATCATCGCTGACATCAGATGGATCTTGGCTGAACGCAAAGAATACCGGCAAGATGTCTACCTTTGTTTCAACGACTACACAAAAGCATTCGACTCTGTGGATCATACTAAACTACGGCTGACTTTGCGGAGAATGGGAATTCCAGAACACCTAATTGTGTGTGCTCTTAAGGAATCTGTATATGGATCAAGAGGCAGTCATGCCAATAGAACAAGGGAACACTGCATGATTTAAAGTCAGGAAAGGCATGTGTCAGGGCTGTATCCTTTCACCATATCATTTTAATCTGTATGTAGAGCAAATAATCTGAGAAGCTGGATTATATGAAGAAAAATGAGGCATCAGGCTTGGAGGACAACTCATTAACAACCTGCATTATGCAGACAATACCACCTTACTTGCTGGAAATGAAGATTTGAGGCATTTACTGACAGACCACAGCCTTTCCTATGGATTGCACCTCAGCATCAGGAAAACAAAAATCCTCACAACTGGACCAGTAAGCAACACTGTCATAAATAGAGAAAGGATTGAGGCGGTCAAAGATTTCATTTCACTTGGGTCCACAATCAATGCTCTTGGAAGCAGTAGTCAAGAAATCAAAAGACTCATTGCACTGGGAAAATCTGCTGCAAAGGACCTCTTCAAAGTATCCAAAAGTGAGGATGTCACCTTGAAGACTAAAATGCACCTGACCCAAGCCATGGCATTTTCAATCACATCATATGCATGCAAAAGCTGGACTATGAACAAAGAAGACAGAAGAAGAATTGAAGCCTTTGAATTGTGGTGCTGGAGAAGAATGTTGAATGTACCATGTACTGCCAAACAACAGATCTGCTCTGGAAGAAGTCCAACCAGACTGCTCCTTGGAGGCAAGGATGGCAAGACTGCATCTTACATACTTTGAACATGTTGTCAGGAAGGATGAGTCCCTGGAGAAGGACATCATGCTTGGTGGAGTGGAGGGTCAGTGAAAAAGAGGAAGACCCCCGATGAGATGGATTGACACAGTGGTCACAAAAATGGGCTTAAGCCTAAATACAATTGTGAACGTGGTGCAAGACCAGGCAGTGTTTTATTCTGTTGTTCGTGGGGTCGCTATGAGTTGGAACCAACTCGACAGAACCTAACAACAACAGCAGCAATGTTCAGAAGGACTCCTTGGGTAACGCACTTAATATGATCAATTGCAAACCAAAAGACTGGAGGCTTGAGTTCACCCAGAGGTGTCTCAGAAGAAAGGCTTGGCAATCTGCTTCTGAAAAATCAGCCACTGAAAACTCTACAGACCACAGCTCTGCCCTGACACACGTGGGGTCTCCATGAGTGGGAAGTGGTTCCATGGCAACTGTAACTGTTGATGTGCAGAGAGCTTAGGACAGAATAAAAAGCTCAGAACAAACCTGTGTCCCAAGAAATTCCACGTGTTAAAGACTGCACCTTGCATCAATGGGGAAAGGAAGACTTGTTTCATAATGCTGAGAAAACTGGGTCACTGAATGAATTTCAATCCCTCCTCTATATGATGTTTAAAGGCAGATTCCAAGTGGATGAAAAACCTAAATGGGAAAGGGTAAGTTATAAAGGTAACAGAAGAGGACATGAGAGACCATGTTCATGAATACAGGGTATGGAAGGTCCTCTCAAACAAGATGCCTCATGAGGCAAGAAAGTAGATAGAGTTGATTACACCAAAAGTAAGGACTTCTGTTCAACAAAAGATACAATGGTCAAACTCATCAGAGAGGTGGTAGAGGGGGAAAAACATACTTGCAATCTCTAAGCCCAATAAAGAATTAACACAGACATTTCAACAAGTCAATAGTAGAAAACACAAAATGCAACAGAGAAACTATCCATGAATGGATATGTTCATGTGAATGGATATGAATGAATGCATGAATGGATAGTTCACAGAAGTAGAAACTAGAATAGCCAGCAGGAATAGGAAAAGATGATCAAATTCACTAGCAGTGAGGGAAACGAAAATAAGAACAACCACAAGGTTCCCCGTTTCACTCCACAGGTTGCTTATATCAGAATGTTTGACAGATAATACTGTGTGTTGGAGAGAACATGGGAAAACGAGAGCCCTCGCACACCATTGGTAGGAGTCTAAACTGGTTCAGATACTTGGCAGTGATTATTGAAACTAAATAAACACCCAGTTCCATTGAGTTGACCCTGAGAGATCAGAGCAAAACTGTGCTCCATAGGGTTTCAATGGCTGTGAACTTTAAGAAGTAGATCTCTAAGCTTTTCTCTCAAGGTGTCTCTGGGTGGATCCCAACAACCAACTTTCCAGTAACCAGCCAATCATTTAACCATTTGCATCAATATATCTAAACTCTGCACCCAACAAACCCAGTCCTGGTATCTACCCGAGAGAGTCACTTGCACAGGTTCATAGGGTGACAAGTCAAAGGATATTCATGGCAGCATTTTTTGTGCAGGTGGAGACATGGAAGCATTTAGTTGCCTATCAGTAGGAGAAGAGATACGTGCAAAACAAGATGGGCACAGACTGTGTGGTAGCTGTCAGTACTGTTCACTAATTATTTCCAGTTTTCATCCTTGTGGGTTCATGGGAAGATTGCTATTTCATTTCCCACCTCCATCCAGCTGTGGTCATGTAACTTGTTTTGGCCACTTTCAGACAGAAGCCTTTAAAAGCTAGTGCTACCTTCTGAACAGAGTCTGTAAGAGCCAATGAAGGACTTGTCACTTTCTCTTCTCCCTGCCATGGTGAATGGTGACTTTCCAGATAGAAGAGGCTCTATCTGCATAGGTCTCTGAGTGAGATACAAAGGTAAGCTTCTACTGACTTGATGGACATGTAGAATGGCCAAGTGTCATGAACTGAATTTTCCCCCACAAAAAATGTGTATCGGTTTGCCTGGGCCATGATTCCCAGTGTTGTGTGATTTTTTTTTTCCTCTTACGTTGTAAATTCTCCCTCTGTGATGTTAATGAGGGAGAATAGGCAGCAGCTGTATTAGGGACCCTTACACAGTCTACGAACTTGGACTGTGTCTTGAGGCAATCTCTTGGAATATGAAAGGAAGAAGGAGCAGAGAGATGTGGGACTTCATTCCACCAGGAAAGAGGCATTGGGAGCAGAGCACATCTTTTGGACCTGGGGTCTCTGTGCATCAGAAACCCCCAGTCCAGGGGAAGATTTATGGCAAGGACCTTCCTCCAGAGCCTTCCTTTGGAGCTGATCCCCTGAATTTGTTCTGCTAGCCTACTTTTCCGTGCCAAGCTGAGAAAGTAAATTTCTCTTTGTTAAAGCAATCTTCTTGTGGTTTTTCAGTTATGGCGTCACCAGATAACGAAGACTTCAAGCCACAGCCTTCATTAGTACAAGCTACTAAGATGTTAGTTGTCATTAAAAGAGCTTAAATTAGCCTACCTTGACTGCTACAGCCATGCAGCTGTCAAAATCAACAAGCTAGATGTATCACCAACTGCATAGATAGATCTTAGAAACAGCAAGAACATAAGTCAACATGCTAAGCACAGAACAAGCTCTTTGGCCCAATATTATTTCTTAAACACCAATGTACACACACACCTGTTTAAGGGCATATGTAAACACACTGAATGGAATGCTACTTAGGGAAGAATGGTGATTCAGATGAAACAAAAAAATCAAGAGTAAAAAAGAAAGGGCCTTTGTACTGATGAAAATGAAATGCCCATGGACTTATGAGTATGAATAACTCAACTCCGTTGTATCTGAGGATCAAAAAGAAAAAGGAGGAAAGATGTCACTAACTTCTTGGTTGACTTCAGTATGCATTTTAAACCCTTCGTGCCCATCAGTCTTCTACAATCACAAAAAGTCCTTCTTTTAATCGAGTGTTAGTTGACCCAGACAGACTTTCACCTTACAGCCTCTTCAAGTTACCATGCCGCCTTAGTATGAAGGGATAGTTACAGCTGCTGCCAGCTGGTTGCTGTTGAGTTGATGCTGATGCGTGGCAAGCCCGTGTGTGTCAGAGTTGGACTGTGCTCCAGGAAAGCACTGCTGGTTAGCCGCTGAATGTGTTAACCATTTGCACCACCCAAGAACTCCACAACCATATGACAGCTACCAACAATCTTTCACTCTGCTGTGATCTGAGGGAAGGTGCCTCCTGTAAGGCACACAAGAACAGAGCCGCCCCACCTGTGGCAACCTCCCAAAACTGTCTTGGGTTGGCTGTGTCTCTTACAGGTAGCGAACATCTAAGGAATGTGTCCTAGCTCTCTGCAAGTTTTCTCAGAGTAGAATCAACACTCAGCCAGAATGCCTGACGGACCAAGCAGGAGAATCTTATTCAGGCCGACACCCACAGAAGGTGAAGTAAAAGTTCCAATCGAATTAGCTAGCTTCTGGAATGCTGGAGTCCAGGAACAGGCTGGCTTGGAAATCCACAACTTAGCCACATGATAGCAGTGACTATTCCAGACACATGCAAGGAAGAAGAAAATAATCTTGTTGTTGTGGAGTCAGATGCAACTCAAAGCAACTCTGGAGGACAGAGTGGAACTGCCTCATAGTTTCCAAGGCTGTAGTCTTTCCAGACACAGACTGCCTGTATCTTTCTCTTAAGGAGCAGCTGGTGGGTTCAAATCGCCAGCTTTTTACCTAGCAGCCAAGTGTTTAACCACTGCCCCACCAGGGTACATGGGAGAGGGTTACAAATGCAGCTCTGTCAGGGCAATTCCCAAGAAGGGTGGCTCACTGTCATTTTCTTTCTTTGGTGTGGTGGAAGGTGATGGGCTTGCAGTCAGGAAGATCAGAGTCTGGGGTCAGCAGTTAAGTCTCTTTACCAGACTATTAGCTCCACAGGGCAAGGGCCAGGGGTTATGTGACGTATTGTCTCCGGCACAGCAGCAATCATTTTTGGAATGTATGCACTAATTTTTATACCAATGATCTCTGTTTTAGGTGTAAAACAGGCACTCAGCTACTTGTCTTCATGCCTATCACTGTGCAAACAGTAGTTCACAAATACATGCTGAACTTAACAGTTTGTGTGCTTCTTATTTATTCATCTCCTCTAAGAAACAGCCAACTGAGATAAATACACTCATTGTACTTGAGGCACCCCCTGGAATGTCAATAATAGCAATTCCTTTCCATTATCAAGCACGTGACCACTTATACGAGGTTCTTTCATATTCATTGTCAAGATTAATCCTCATAGAAACCCTCCCATATTGTGCTTTTTATACAGCTAAGTAGGATGAAGCTTAAAGAGGGTCAGTAACCAACCCACAGTTCTCTGGAATGCAAGCTAATCAATGTGGAAAGAACAATCAAATGAAGCAATCACCATTTTGCAATACTTGGTGTCATCATTGATCTGGGCAAGGCTCATCAACGGATGCTGAAATCCCTCGTGAAAGATTGTCGGGAAACAATACTCACATGATCTCAGAGTATCACTCAGAGATGACTTACCAATAACAACGGCAACATGTGCCTTGATCGTGGCAAACTCGAGCGGCCACTGAGAGATCAAACCAAGCATCTCCAGTCTGGACATCCATGTATGACGTGCTCTGATGCAGTGTTCACAGGAACACTTGTGCATGTCCTTCCCAAACCCGTTCCATCTTAATATAACTGAGGAAACAATTGCACCTATCCAGAATGTGGGACAACTGACAAGACACATCCAGCCTGTTTTCTTCCAAAACAATCACAAAAAACATAAAAAGGTAGTGGAGTTGATCTAGAGTCTACGGGACTAAAGAGATATGAGAGGCCCCAGGTAGCAAAAATGGTTAATGTGCTTGGCTGCTAATCAAAATGTTGGCTGTTTGGGCCCACCCAGAGGTGCCTCAGAAGACAGGCCTGGGGATCTACTTTTGAAAAATCAGCCATTGGAAACCCTGCAGAGTATAGTTCTATTCTGACACACACGGGGTCACTCTGTATCACAGTCAACTCCTTAGCAACCGGTTTGGTGAAAGAAATACACAAGCGAATTGAACACATTCATTCTTCGATTACAAAAGAAAAGAAGAAAAAAGTTACGTAAGACATTTTGGGACTATTTGGAGAAAATTAAATAACAACTGAATAGGAGATGTCATGATTGTGTTAAAATTTTTATTCGTAGGTGTGATAATATTTTATCAATATTAAATCTCTCATTTGTGGTAATAGTTTTGCAAGTATATAGGAGAATGTCCTTGTTCTTAGAATATGCAGCTGAATGATTTAGGGATGAAGATGAGGGGTGGAGTGTCATGATGTCTGAAACTTACTTTTAAAGGTTTAGCAAATAAGAAATATTTGTGTGTGTGTGTGTGTGCGCGCGCGCACACATGCGTGCCCGTGTGTAAAGAGAAGAGTAAATATGCAAAGGAGGCAAAATGCTAGCACAGATGATGAATCAAGTTGGTGGCACACAGGTATTTACAGCACTAGTCTTTCAACTTTTCCACAGGTTTGAGCTTCTGCAATCAAAACAAAGTTAGTAGTTAAAAACAAGTGTCCCAACACTGCAGCCAACAACAACCCAGGACACTGACCCATGTAGGACGCCTGCGCTGTAGAAGCTATGTCCTTCTTTCCTGTGGCCAGAACAGCCATCCTGTCCCCCGAATTGCCAAACCAGTTGCCATCAGACCCCTTTCTAGCCAGAAAGAATAAGTAGTGATTCAGATGTAGACAGTTAGCTTTCCTTCTCACTCATTAAAAAAGTTTCTGTTGACAGCATGCTAATACATATACTCAATATGGATTATGAGATTAAGTCAATTTTCCACCACATTTTAATAGTGGAACTCATTTACTAAATACACCAATTAAAGGTTACAGAAAGGCCATCCTTCTCTCCTGCAGCTGCATTCCTGCTAATTTGGTCTCTAGTGAAGGGTTTGAGAGGGTGACTGTCTGGCAGAAGAGCTGCCCTTTGCAGCCCTCTCCCCAGAGTCAAGCATGGCTAATCAATCACTGTGCTTTTCCCCTAAGCCTGAACCTTCTTTGCTGCTGCAAATAGTACCCTGCAGAGTTGTTTCCCGGTGTTAGAATTTTCCTTTTTCACTCTTCTTTCCCTCTTTTTTTTTTTTTAAGACATTAAAAGAGGAGGAAAAGCCTCATTCTTTTGTTCCTAGGAGACTCACTACACCCAAATTGCATATGTAAGATATTTTCTTTGGAAACTAGCTGTTTTCAAGGTCCCTGATATGTTCCCTCCATTATTCACTCAACAACCATCTGCTAACTGCCTACTATGTGCTGGCACCTAGTGTACCATGATAGATGAGCCCCATTTCTAGTCTTTGGGGTCTCCCTCATGGATACTGACATGGGGTTATAAGTGAGGGCACAAAAGAAGGAATGGTCAACCCAGCTGCGAAGGAGGAGAAGGGATTCCTAGTGGAGGCAGCACATTCTCAGGAGCCTTCTAGAAGAGTGAACATGGCCTAAAAGGCTCTGGTGTCAGCACTGTCATCATGGATATGTATTCTCACGATGTATTCTGTTCTGACTTGTTTCACTACAAAGGGACTCCTACGGCAACCTAAGCCAACTGTTGGCCAGTTCCGGGGTGAGGTGGCTGTTGGCTCCCTGCCAACAGGGATAGCCTTTGGAGGCTATCAGTTCCTCCTGATGCTACCCAGCTCTAAGTAGAGTCTAACCTTTCACTTTGGGCTGGGTCAACTGCATTAGCTACTGTAATGACAGGAGGAATAGCAGGAGGAACTGGCTGCTGGGATTTCTGCAGTGCCCAGCAGGCCCCATCCAATACCAGAAACACCTCACTCCTGGATGCCCGAAATCCCATCGCATCAAGGGGAAAAGCACTTTAGTGAGGAAGTGCTATGGTGGGAGGTGGGAAGGTCATGTTCTCATTGTTAGGTGCCTCCACGGCAATTCTAACTCACAGCCACCTCATGTCTAACACAACAAAGCACTCTTTGGTCCTGAGTCATCCTCACAATTGTTCTCATGCTGGAGTCCACTATTGCAGCCACTATGTCAGTCCATCTTGTTGAGTATCTTCCTCTGTTTTGATGACCCTCTGCTTTACCAAGGATGATGTCCTTCTCCAGGAACTGATCTCTCCTGACAACATGTCCAAAGTATGAAAGATGAAGTCTCACCATCCTTGCTTCTAATGAGCTTTCTGGCTGTATTTCTTCCAAGATCAGCCACAGATTGTTCTTTTTTTCTGGCAGTCCATGGTATATTCAATATTCTTTGCCAACACCATTCAAAGGCATCAGTTCTTCTTCAGTCTCCTTTATTCATTGTTCAGCTTTTCACACGCACATGAGGTGATTGAAAACATCCTGGCTTGGGTCAAGCATACCTTAGTCCTCAGAATGACAGCTTTGCTTTTTAATCTTTAAAGAGGTCTTTTGCAGCAGATTCACATTGTTCAGTTTCTGGACTGTTGCTTCCATGGGTGTTGATTGTGGATCGAAGTAAAATGAAATCCTTGACAACTTCAGTCTTTTCTCCATTTATCATGATATTGCTTACTGGTTCAGTTGTGAGGGTTTTTGTTTTCTTGACGTTGAGGTATAATCCATACTGAAGACTGCAGTCTCTGGTCTTCATCCATAAGTGCTTCAAGTCCTCTTCACTAGATGTGGAAGATCCTTAAAATTGAAGCAGCTTGAAATGTAGGACCAACTCACAGAGGCGAACTGCCCCCCATGGTCATTTAGATGACTTTGCAGGAGAAAGAAGGAAATTTTGGTTACATCAAACTGTTGAGAGTTTGGAATTGTCTGTTACTGCAGCATAACCTAGACTATCCTGACTATTATCAAATTCTCATCTAGGTGTCATAACAAATTTATAACAGTGGTACTGTTGCTGTCTCCCTTTTACAGACAAGAAACTGAAGCACAGATGGATTAGATAACTTGTCAAAGATCACATAGCTAGTAAAGGGAGGAGCCAGCCTTGAACCTCATGAGTTGAAACTCCAGAATCCATGCTCTTTATTGTATATCCGGCTACATTTTTACCAATCAGATCCCTACATCAAGCTCTATAAATTTCTTGGTATACTTTAGTCAACTTTCAAAGCACAAGAGAATTTTAATAACATACAATTAAAAACACACCAAAATCTTGTTTGGGAGAAAAAAAAGAAAGAAAGAGAGTCTAGCTTCAGCTTATAAGACAATTTGAACTGAAAATAGGTTATATCAGGGATGATTTTTCTTTGGGAAATTGTCTGGAACAACGGAAAACCGGTGAAAGAAACAGTTTCTCCTTCTTCAGTCGGTTAGAGTTTGCCCTAAAGGGCAGAAGATGCAATAAAAAATGTAACGAGTGCTCTCAGCCCCACTCCCAAATCACATGTTTTCTTTCTAGTCAAAAATTAACTTAATTAACAGAATCATCGTCTTCTCCTAAATCAAAGCAAATTCTTAATGAGTTGCTGAGATCCTTAAGTCCAAATGGAACCAACAGAAACCTCACATTTAGTTAACTGATTTGTTCATTCAATTATCGAACTTCATGGGAGCAGAGCTGGTCAGAGGTCTACTCCCAGTGCTGCGAGGTGCATTCCATTTCAACCTGGGGACTCTGGGAAGCTGGCAGGTCTGGCTTTCAGCTGGCTTCTCCTCTGGGTGAAGCGTTGTCAGTCTTTCAGGAGTCACGTGATGCTGGTAAACAAAAACCAAAACCCACTGCTGTCGAGGTGATTCCGACTCAGAACAACCCTATAGGACAGAGTAGAAGTGCTCCATAGAATTTCTAAGGAATGCCTGGTGGATCTGAACTGCCAACCTTTTGGTTAGCAGACATAGCCCTTAACCGCTATGCCGTCAGGGTTTCCACGATACTGGTAGTGGGAGGTAACTTTAAAATGGTTGACAGCATGATCTCTTGAGTTCAAATCCTAGCTCTTTCATATCCTAAGTCAGGAAACTTAGAACTATTTATTTAGTTCTCTAAGCCTCAGTTTCCTCATCTGTACAATGGGCCTGGACGAAATATGTATCTCATTGCTAGAAGGATCAAAGAAGAGGCATATAAAAACCTAGCCTGGTGCCCAACACACGTTAGCTATAATTACTCTCTAATAATTTAATAATTATTATTAGAGACACTCATTCACCTCTCCTGATGTTTCACACCATGTGGTGGGACTTCCACTTGTATTACTCATCTGGCCTTTCTCTACCCTCTTTTTAGTCTTTCCCTGGGGAAGGAGGTGGAATGACACAAGCAGTTAGTGCACTCTGAAGGAGGAGCTGGACTGGCATTGTTCAGCTCTTCCTCTCACCCTTGGGAGCCCGCTGCCTGTAGGAAGCAAACATTCTGTTCAACTCCTCCACTGCCATAGTTTTGCAGAGCAAGGTCTGCAGTTTCCCAGCATGGCCCCTGAGAAGTTACTTAAGCCCCATCCAACTCAGAGTCCAATACCTGGAAGCGAATTGTTGCTGCACACCTAAGCCATGTTCTCCAAAATTAGTCTTTAAAAAAACCAAATCAAACCAAACCTGTTGCCATCAAGTCGATTCAGACTCATAGCAACCATACAGGACAGAGTAGAATTGCCCCACTGAGTTTACAAGGAGTGCTTTACAGATTAGAACCAGACCTCTTGGTTAGCAGTAGCAGCACTTAACCACAGCACCACCGGGGTTTCCAAATTAGTCTTTAGTGTTAATAAAAGTAATACATCAACCTCCATCTGCCTGACCTATCCTCTGTCCAAAATCCCAAATCAAAACCAATGATGCTGAGTAGATTCCAAATCACATCAACACTATAGAACAGCATAGAACTGCCCCACAGAGCTTCCAAAGTGTGACCTGCAGAATGAGCAGGGCGGTTTGAACCACAGACCTCTCAGTTAGCAGCTGAGCACTTAACCGTGGTCCCACCAGCTCTATGTCAGCTCTCAACTGTATTAGAACTAATGTAGGGGAAA